>CM008286.1:9656963-10331145 GCA_002319775.1 Fagopyrum tataricum
TAACCAATCATTGATCTTCTAGTATCAACATCTTCTGCATAATCAATATCAGAGTTCCTTGTGACCAAACACTGTGTATCATTCCCAAAAACGAGCCTAGTGTCAGATGTACCTCTATCTCTCAGAAATATCCATTCCTACACTTTTCCGATCTGATCCTATATCTTGCATCTCATCTCCCGTTGCTGCAAACCACTATGCAACTTTAGACTCATATACAACTTCTCTATAAGTGGATGATTCATGAGTATCTACCTTTTCAACAACATGTAGAGCATAACCAAACATATCCTCAAAACCATACACTTGTTTAGGTCTTACTCCACCCCTTCTTGAGCGTCCCTCAGCTAAGCTCTGGTTGATAGCTCTTGATGGTTGATCTTCCTTTGCTAGAGTTTGCATCCCTCTTTCACCCATATGACCAAGTTTCATATGCCATAACTTAGTCATATCATTCTTGTGAACCTTTGAAGATGCAACAAAAATAGACCCAAAAACAGTAGAACCTTGCAGGAAATATAAAGTGCACCTTTTGATACCTCTCAGAATAACATTAGAACCCTTACAGGCATTCAGAAATCCATCGTCACCTTTGAAACAAAACCCCTTACAATCCAACATACTTAGAGATATCAAATTCTTAGTAATAAGTGGAACATGTATGACCTCGTTCAATGTACATAATCTTCTTTCACATGTCATGATTTTAATTAGGGCTGTTAACGGTTCGGTTCCCGGAAAATTTTGAAGGAACCGGAACCGTTTAAGGTAAACTGTCCGGTTCCGGTATTTTTTTTGGCCAGAACCGTTTGGAACCGGACCGGTTAAGGAACCGGAACCGTTTAAGAAATTTTTAAGGAACCGGAACCGTTTAAGATATTATCGAACCGTTTAAGAAATTGCTTCACCTCTTTCATATCAAGGATTCAGATATGGCACCAAGACAACCTTCGTCTAGCATTTGTCCATGCTCTCCAATAACCTCACTATTACTATTATCAATATTTTTAATTTTTTACCGAATCAATCCAAGGAATTTGGTTCAGAGGACATCAACACTGTAATGTGAGCAGGAGGAAGCGGGAGTTTGCTAATGAAGCGGGAGGGAAGAAGAGACCTTACCGGCGATGAAGCGGCGAGCAGGAGGAAGCGGGAGCAGCGGCGGGAGCAGGAGGAAGCGGGACCGATCGGGAGCAGGAGGAAGAGGGACCGATCCGGAACGACGATGAAGCGGCGAGCAGCGGCGGCGGCGAGCAGCGGTGGTGAGCAGCGGGAGCGGCGGCTGCGAATTCGTCAACTAGCAGCGTGAGTTTGTCTACGTGGGAGGGCTGAAGGCGAAACGGCTGAAGCCTGAAAGTGAAACATTGAAACTAGGGCTGAAAGTTGAATGCAGCGTTTCAACTTTCATTATTTTTTATTTATTTTTTAATATATATAAACGGTTCCTTGTTTTTTTAAAAATTGGAACCGGACCGGAACCGGAACCGTATTTTAACGGTCCGGTTCCAAAATTTTGTAACCAATAATTACAGGAACTAAACCGAACCGCCAAATTCAGGTCGGTTCCAGCAAAAACCGGACCAAATTAACAGCCTAATTTTAATCGAGCCAATTCCAACCGCCTTGCAAAAAGAAATGTTGACCATGAAAATACTTCCACCAACTACCTACTTGTAAGTTTCGAACCACTCTTTGTTAGGACATATGTGATAGGAAGCTCCGGAATCAAGAACCCACATATCAACCTAATATGTGTGTCCATTATCAACCAAAGCTATATCCTTATCTGACTTAAAATCATCTTCTGCAACAGTTGCGGAACCAGAAGCCCGCGACTTCTTCTTGTTAGGACATTCGTTCTTCCAATGCCCTTTATCCTTATAGTAGTTGTAGACGTCATCAGGCTTGACCTTTTGAAGAAGATGGCTTATTGTCCTTCTTACTTGATTTTCCTTGTCCCTTGCCTTTGCTTGTATATGGACTAGGTGCCTAACCATCCCTACCTACACCATTTTCATTCACCTTGTGGCGTATTTCCCTTGTATGAAGGGCATACCCGACGTCTTTCAGAGTAATAATATCTTTTCCAACAACAAATGATGGAGAAAAGTTTTCATATGATGACGGCAAAGATACCAACAAAATCAACGCAACATCCTCATTCTCAATCTTAACATAAATATTACGTAAATCTAGAATAATTGTGTTCTATTGATATAAGTGCTCACAAACTTGCATATCTTCCTGCATTCGCGGGCTGAACAAACGTTGCTTCAGAAGTAACTTGTTGGTGAGAGACTTCGTCGTGTAAAGACTCTCCAGCTTCAACCACAGTTTTCCTGCGGTATCCTGATCCAAAACCTCACATAAGACATCATTTGCGAGACACAACATGATGGTCGAATGCGCCTTATCCTCCTTAGTGGTCATCTCAACAACATTGTCCTTTTACTTATCGGATTTCTTCCTTGACAACGGCCTCCATAAGCCTTGTTGTTTTAGCAACGCTCGCATCTTGATCTGTCATAGACTAAAATTGTTCATCCTTGTGAACTTGTCGATCTTCATGTTGAAAGAAGACATATTTCTCCCAGATTATAGAAAACCAAAGAACCAAAAGCTCTGATACTAGTTTGTTGTGCGAAACTACTAGAAAAGAACAAAATTCAACAAACAAGATAAAAAAAACATGTTTATAGTTGTTCATCCAGAAAAGGCTACCTCCACTTTCTAGAGAGATTTTATTGAAGAATTTCAGATTACAAATGAGAGGATAGACATATGATAACTTGGTTATCTCATATTATAAATAATCAGATTGAACAGATGATCAGATGAACAAACTTTCAGATGATAAGAGACTAAGCGAACCCTACAATATATATATAGGAACACCCCTAGGTTTATATTTGAACAGGTTTATACTTGGCATGATCAAACTTGGCGGATTTAAACTTGATAGGTTTATACTTGACATGTTTAAACTTGACAGGTTTATACTTGAAAGGTTTATATTTGACAGGTTTATATTTGAACGCATAGTATATATAATATTGAGCCTTGAGCCAAAGAGAAAAAACTCAAACAAAAATAAGCTTAATTCAAGGCATATTCATCGGATACCAATATATTAACACATAAGTTAAATCGAGAAAATGTTTTTTACAAGATTGATGAATTCGTTTTAAACTTTGAACTATAATACTAACCTATAATAAACCTCAACTAGGTAAAATCTATCGGTAAGTAACAACCTTTTTCATATTTATGTTACACATCGATTACCTAAACAAATCCAACCTAGTTTATAAAGTTAGCATGAATATGCACTTGATCCCAATCTATAATCAATCGGTCGAAACACTTGTTACGGTAGAGTAGGGTTGGGCCCGGTTTGGTTCAAACCGCCGAACCGGCGGTTTTCAAACCGGCCCAAACCGGCGGTTTAGGTTTGGCCGGTTTAGGTTTCCGCCGGTTCAAGGTTTAGGTTTCGGTTTGGCTTTTTCGAAAACCTAAACCGGCGGTTTGGGCTTAACAGCCTTTTTTTTTTAAAAAAAAAAAAACCAACGGCTCTTTTAAAAGAGCCGTTAGTTGAAGCCCTCAACGGCTCATTTTTGAGCCGATGGGGTTTAATATTAAAAAAATAAAAAAAATAAAAAAATTTAACAAATCCCCCCCCCCCCACATTTAATCCTAATTTCCTATAAATACCCATACTCTATTCCTCCACAAATCACACCATCTGCAACTCATCTTCTCTACTCTCCTAAATCTCTTATTCTCGATTCCTCGTATTCTCGATTTCTCGTAATGGCAAACCCAAGTGATCAAATTCCCTCTTCCCAATACTTTCCTAGCACCCAAGAGAGCGAAACACAAATGCCCGACAATCCCAATGTTACCGAAGTTCCACGAAGAAGTCTCACCCCTCCGAAAATGCTTACATCCGAAATATTTACGAAGCATTACACTAGGGGGAGCCGGTGAACGAGTATTGTCAAGTGGCATGCAACTATTGCCCGAAGGTGTACAGGTGGAAGGTGAAGGGCGGCTACGGGACATTGCAAACTCACATGGTAAACGTCCATCCGGAGAAGCTCGGGATTTCACGGGGACAAACACAATTGTCCCACGGGTTTGCATCTTCTACCTCTCATTCTCCTTTATTTACATATAATCATAGTGAAGAAAGTCTAGGATTAACCGATGTTATTTGTTCACATTCATTACCGTTTTCTTATGCCGAATATGAAGAAGTTAGGGAATATAACACTAGATATCTTCAACCTTCTCTTAAACCAACTTCTAGGAAAACCGTTTCAAAATTAGTTAATAAATCTTACTTAAAAAAGAAAGAAAAAATTTTCTCGAATTTGGCTAGTTTTGAACATCAAGTTTCAATTTGTAGTGATATTTGGAGTACACAATCACAACAACATTTTTACATGGGCATTACTTTACATTTTATTGATAACGCTATGTTTTTGCATAAATATGTTATTGGTTTTCGGCATTTTAATCAAAGACATAATAATGCACTAGGCATTGCAAGCATGATTAAAACGGTTTTACAAGAATATAATTTACAACATCGAATTTTTTCATATTCTTTTGATAATGCATCCGCAAATACCGCCACCGTAAACCATTTGGTTGAGGATGCGGGACAATATATAAAAACTCCTTATACTCATCAAAGATGTGCATGTCATATTTTAAACTTATGTGTTCAAGATGGACTTAAGGTTTTAGGAGATATGCTAACCCCAATCAAACTTGTTATTGATCATATTTGGCATGACTCCGATTTAAGAAGAAAATGGAGAAATTTATGTTTAAACAAAAATGTTCATCCTATTGCTTTTTCAAAAGATGTTGGAACTCGTTGGAACTCGACTTACAAACTACTTTGTGAAGCCGTACGTTATAAAGTTTTGTTACAAGAATTTGCTTCAATTCATGTTCCTTGGTCAATTTTAGATGATGAAAATGTTTGGGAAACTTGTGCCCATATTTGTAATGTTTTAAAAACTTTTAATGATGCAACTAATACCATGAGTTGTGTTTACACTCCAACATCTCATAGATTTTTAGAAATTGCCGCTAATGTTTCCGAAGCTTTTGTAAAATGTTTTAACATACCTTGCCTCTAGAATGTATGCTTGATATGAAAGAAAAATGGCTTAAATATTATAAAAACATTCCCATGATTTATCTTGTAACCGCCGTTTTTGATCCTAGACTTAAACTAGATGGTCTTTCCGATTTATTGACTATTTATTATGATTGTTTGTGTGTAAACTTAACACAAGAAGACTATAATGTTCCTAACATTGTGCAAGAAGTTAATACCGAAAATTTAAAATTACTTAGTACATTTCAATCTAGTGCTAGCTCTTCTTCTACCGCACCTAGTCCATCTCCCTCTTCTACTACTTCATCTTCTTCTCTTTCACTTGCACAACAAGTTTTTGCTAGAAGAACAAAAACACCTAGACATTCATCTTCAAATGCGGAATATCAAGATTATCTTAACACTTGTTTTAGTTTTGATGAAAATGTTGAATTTGATATTTTGGATTGGTGGAAGAGATTAGCTCCCAAATATACAACCTTAGTTAAAATTGTACAACAAATCATGGCCGTGCCCGCATCAACGGTTGCGGTGGAGCAAGCATTTAGCCGAGGCGGGAACATTCTCGGTCACAACCGAACTCAATTGAAGCCCGAGAAGTTGGAGATGCAAGTTTGTATTCAAGATTGGATAAGGGCGGCTAAGCGGAAACAAAGGAATGCACCGGTGTACGACTCCAAATCGGATTCCAACTCCGAAGACGCCGGCACTACTTCCGAGTCCGACATCGAAAGGTAAGCGGGATTAAAAAAAACTCGAAAGTCCGAAAAAAGGTAAGTCAAGGTAAGAGAACTATGTGGGCTTTGATTCCTCTTAATCCCGAGAGGATACGTAGGCAACCGGAAAACCGGTTCAAGCCTTTCTATTTTTCCGAGTTTTTTTTTTCAATTGGTATAAATTTTTATTACTAGTTTTTATATACTATTTTTTTTTATAATAATTTTTTTATTTTTATGTAATATTAATTTTTTTTTTTAACATAATACTTTCTCTTTAATATTTTTTTTTTTTATTTTTTTTAAACTGTGCTAAACCGGCAAACCGCCGGTTTGCCGTTTTCAAGGGCCCCGATTTCGGTTTAGGTTTGCAGCCCATCCCTACGGTAGAGTCCAAAAATAAAATAAAAAAATCTAGTGCTGTTAGTGAAATGCTTAGAAATGATATCTACCTCTCATTTGTGTACTCTTAGGTAAGATGTAGTTATGATATGCATTGGGGACACGAAAACTTATGAGGAGAAAGGAAAGATTGAGAGTCCTCTTTAGCAGACATTATCTCTCCACCACGCAACCACCACATCCACCACTTACGCTGCCACTATTCGGTGGAATCTTACACTTATGTCGACTACACCAACATTAAACGGCTTAATTGCAATAAACGCCTCTAACTTTGAGGTTACTTGTGAAAATGCCTCAACTTTCAACGTTCTTCGAAATACCACAATAAAAAGAATTATCGTCAATGCGAATGTAGTCGTGTTTTACAGTTGTATTATAAATAACACATCAAATCCATATAGAATTGTTGTGTCAAAACCTACCCAGAAGTGTACGGATTGATTGTAATATAATGTCAATCAAGAGGAGTCGAGGACTAGGTATCATCTGATAAGTAGAATGTGAAATATGAATTGCACATAAATGACAATAACTATCTAATATCGTTATTGTCATCTCTCGATGCATAATAATTGTGTCTGACAAACATCTATAGACCTCGTAACAATTATTATATACAGATATGAGCCAAACCATTTGAGTACTTTGAATATAATTGGAGTTAAACTAAGCTAACCACATTCTTGCAGAAAAGTCAGATCGAACAAATTAAGTCCTATAGAACTATGCTAGTTAATCCTCGAGTCAAAGACAATCGTCACTCCCTAAATTTGCCTGTTCAATTCTAATTAGTCTACTAGAACTAGTACGTTATCGCACAAAACTAGTTTATTAATTTATATTCTTAAGGTAAACATCGTTTCTTATTAACGCATGCATACATATAGGATAAAACTCTTCAAATGGTTAAGGTTAACGTCACTAGGGTGGATCATACAACAAGCTCAATTGAAGTCAACATTTCAAAGTCAAGATCATATATTACCACATCAAAAAATGAGTCTATATGTCTCTCGAGCCAAACGTGCAAGAGGTGAAGAGAGAGAGAGAAAAACGTAACAACTGAAAAAATCGCAACTTAGGGTTACCGGTTATGGGAGGAAGATTATGAACTTGTTCTAACCTAAAAGCATTTATTTGTAGTTCTCATACAAATGTTTAAAGCAAAAAAATGTGATAATCGATAATACATAAACTAGCGAATCAAATAAATTGTCATTGTTGTTGTCCACGACTTGCAAGCAGACTCCATGACCGTGTGGTCACGAATCACGACCTATGTGTTGCGAAATCACGGTCGTGGAATATCTCCAGTAATTTTGAAAATTTTTCAACACTTTTGTTAACTGACTTTTTCGATATTCCGATTGGAATTGGGAGACCTACAAATACTATTTTAAAACTCTTTCAAAGATTTATAATTTTTTGTTAATATAAATATCAAATTTCAATGGAAAAAAAGCTAGAGATCGAAAAAGAATGACATCTCCATTGTAATTAAAATCAAAATCGATTAATACTCATATCATAATTGTTATTTCATTGCATATATTTATATTTTTGTAAAATGAGCTACACGAGAAGGGAAAAAAATTCTTAATTTGTCAAAGTCCGATACAGACGGATCGGGTAGAACGGGAGTTGTGTGCATACGAGCGCGTTAGGTCCAAGCCCAACACATAAACCCGATGAGATTTCATCCTAAAACCAATTGACAATAGAAGGATGAGTCCACTGACCTTATATACTAGACTGGGTAGTCTCAATCTTTCGATGTGGGACATATTATCTCCAATAGTAAGTGCTATACACATCTTAACAAATCTTGGATTGTATGCGGGATTTGGCCTACACAATAAAAACAATTGAAAGTGTGATTTGATTAAACTTTGAGGGTCGATGAAAGATGTTGGGATTTGCTTAATATGAGCATGCATGGATATCAAGTCAAAATGTAAAAATGGCAGGAACATATCATAGTTGATCATTGCATGGCTTTCAATTATCCAATCCCACCTTTTTCAGGTGTTTGGTGCTTTATTATTGGAGGATGATTAATCGGACCCTTTTTTTAAACGTTCGAGCCTATTAACTAGTATATAAAATCGGTGAGCTATTTGTGTTATTTTTATTTGATTATAGGATGGAATCTCGTTAGGTTCAAGTCTAACGCGTATGTGTGATCGAATGCACAAATTAAATTTAGACGGTACAAATGCAAAAATAACACCATCTTCAACTTAGGGCCTGTTTACTTGCAGATTGGTTTATTTTCGGGTTTATAAACTAAATGAGTTTATACGGGTTTATAGTTTATTCTCGGGTTTATTTCTCAATGAGTTTATATATAAATCATATAAGGTTGTTTACTTGTAATTTATTTTTTGGGTTTATTTTTGTTCAAAATACACTTATGCCCCTAAAAATATTAAAGAATGACGGGAAATACATAGAGAAGAACAAAGAATATTGGGTTGAAAAAGCACAAGGCTAAAATTGAGTTTTAAACAAAAATAAACTTATCCCAGCAAAAATAATCTTGCTTAGATCAGTTTATTTTTTAGTGGTTTATAAACCCGAATAAACCCATAGAGAATTAAACCAATCTTTAAGTAAACACGCACAAAAATTAAACTCATGGTTTATAAACTAAATGAAACATAAATAAACTACAAGTAAACAACAGGCCCTTAGTTGCAATAAGTCTGGACCCAAGCTGAAAAGAAATCGATTTAGAACGATTGCGATGAACTTAAACCCGTAAAGCATTCGAATTGCATCTAAATCTAATTGTAATTTTCTGGCCGGTTTTGTAATGTGATACGCTATGTATCTAGTCGGTAGTCATTATTTGACCTTGTATTTAGAAATATTTTACTTTTTATTTATTTATTTACTTATTTGTAAGAGTTATTTTATTTATTTCTATATATTTATTGTGTTTGTGTAAATATTTGGTGCTCCACTTCACTATGCCACTTGCAAGTCTGGCATTGCATTATCTGTCGTCGCCTTCATTGAGTTCATTCTAATTTTCCTCCGAACATGATTAATGACGATCTTGAGTTACTCTAAACATGATTAATGACGTTATGGATTTGGTGGAATTTTGATTATGGATTTTGATTTGGTGAAATTTTTAAAAAAGTATCTTAAAATAATAAAATTAGTAAAACTTTAATCGACAATATATAAATTGTTCATTGTTCGCAATATTTGAAATTAGAGACTTAAAAATTTTGGTTATAGAATTATGAAGGTTATTAATATTTGATATTTCATAATAGAATTTATCTAATTTTTTATTTACATTTGTTTATCTATTACCAAAAAATTGTTCACACAATACTATTACTTTTATACAAACTAGTTTAGTGTCCCTTGCACGGATATATTTATAAAATAACTATATATATATATATATATATATATTTTTATACGTGAATTAATTGTTATATGTAATATGTGTATTACTCTAAATTTTAGGAACTCTGAAAGTCTAAATATTACGGATTAGGACCTCACATCTGATTTCGAATCTAACTTGACATACAATTTCAGCACAAATATAACTACAACATATGGGTAAACGTATTATAATATGATATATTGAAGAGAAAAATAAACATAATATAAGAAATGAGATTTACCAATCTTCCTCTTTCTTCCTAATTATATGTTATCTTTATAATTTCTTTCCAAGAAACTGTTACCGTTATAAAAATAATACTTTAGAATATTATATCATCTATCTAATTGATTATGTGGTTGAAAATTAATTAGGTACTATATAAATATGTTTACAGGAATAAAATGATGAATCGAATAACATAGAGGGAGCATTTGAGGCATATATCTATTATACGTGGCGAAAGAATGAGAATGAAATCCGGTAGAATTTTAAAGTTTCGGTTTCGATTGAAATAATGACCTTGTTATGTCGTCGAGAGATTTTAAGTCTAGTATATAAAAGTTTGTGATTTACTTCTATTATCAATTGATTTGAATATTCAGTAAGTGCGTTCGTTAACAAAATCGGGTTAATAATATAAGTGAATATAGAGTAGCTTTATCGGATTCGAATCGAAAAATCGGTTCGTTTAGATGACGAAGAAAAGCATATATATGTATGATAAGAATCAACATTATACAGAGTGGATTTAGGGCAGCATATTTGCCTAATTTATACAACTTGCTTCGATATCATTCAACATATCAACAGCTTGCATATGCATCAATTGTCGGGGTCGATGCATGGGAATTTCCATGTACCATTATAAGAAAAAGAAAATGACTTTTGTTTTTGGCGTTAGTACGTAAGGATATTATTCAAATCGAACGAGTCGAGACGAGATTTACTAGGATCGTGTTCATTTTGTTTGGAATCCCTTTGAATTTTAATCGTCATAGATAAACGAACATGTACGTTTATTTAGGACGGTAAACTTTCATCCTAAAACTTGATTGACAATAGAAATAGTCTACGAAGTTTATATATTAGGCGCACAATCTCTCAACTACGAACTACACATGTAAAATTATTATTTAAACACACTCCGCAAGTGTAATTAGGGGATCATGTCTAGTGGACACTTGGACAAACGACGAGTCTAGCATATCATTTTCTTTATAGTTAACTCTCATGTTATGAATCGACAGACTAATTGCTCTGATACCGCGTTAAAAGTTCATCATGAATCGTAAAAGTAGTTCATGAATAGTGGGATTGATGTTAAACTAATTGATACTAGTAAAGTAGCTCACCGACTTTGAGCGCATTCAGTGCATGCAAGTGCATGTAACTTATTGGGTCCATGGGACTTTTATTTTTGGATCTTCATTTATGGGACTTATTGAAAAATTATGAAAAATTATAAAATTTTCTTAAACCCAGACTAATAAACGAGGAAATTATGAGATTGTAATTCCTTATAAAGCCACCGCACAGACCCTTACGTACATACTCGTGACTTATTTACGGAGACTCTCTCGATAAACTTTTCCGATTATGAATAATACAATCACTTTACCACTAGACCAACATATTATAGTATTGAGTATTGACCAACGTGGTATAGTATTGTCTAATCATGATTAAGGCCATTTGTAATTAAATTAGTTCATCAAAATTTTAACTAAGTCATCAAAAAGTTAATATAATATAGTATTTTCTATTCATAAAAAATAAATCCTGCAAATTCAAAAAAATAAACTAAATAATTAAATTTGTAATATTATTAACCTAATCTTAAATTTTCTAATTTATTGCATCAGCCATCATGTCCGAAAGTATTCAAGAATGTATAGCTTTATCTAAGACATTCCCCGACCATTTAATCTGCATTGCTATCCAGATCTTCCCACGTTTTCATTTTTGAAAAATAAATTGAGTAAAATTATATGAAATCATATATATACAGGAATAAGATTCTTTTCATATAAAATTTACACACGTACACAACCTACAATATATATATATATATATATATATATATATATATATATATATATATATATATATATATATATATATATATATATATATATATATGGAATGAGATTCTTTTTTTATATGATAAAACAACCAAATAAACAGCAAAGTCATATCGATCGAGATCGAATATCATAATTTTATCACATGCACAAAGTTATTTTAGCATTGCTGGAAAAGTTTGAAATTTATTAGAGTTTTAATTGGCTTTTCATTTCTATTATCATATGCACAAACCTAATGTATCTTCTTTTTCTTTATTTTATATGAATATATCTTACCAATTATCTTTCTACCAACTTGTAATTGCACAGTAAATTAAAAAGAATTTTCAGATATAACGGATTAGTAAGAGGATATACTTATATCAATTAGATTCGTATTCGTATATTTTTCGTTTTTGTTTATGACAAGTATTGTTTTTACATAAATTCTTGGTATTTACTTCTTATAATCATAGAAGCATTTTAGGACAACGTGGTAATACATCGGTCCTCCGTACCTCTATGTTGAAGCATGTGCGTTAAGCAAAATGTCTGATCAATGTTTGTGATTTGGGTATTAACTATTAACAGAATTCAGATTGAAGGGAATAACTGACAATTATCAATTCCATTAACTTTGTGTGGAAGCTTCATTTGGAACTTGGTCTTATTTTGTCGGATATCTATAATATCTTGGCTTATATCTGTCAGGTGAAGATTCGTCATGTGTTCCGGAAAGTTAATTGTGTTCTTGACAAACTTGCGGATTTGGATCACGACTCACCGTTTGCTTGCGTCTTCATATACTACCGTGGTGGATGATCTCATCTGAAATGATGCTCTAGTACGAAGAGTTTCGACAAAATAATCTAACATAATCGATTGTCTTAAAGTATAAAAAAAATTTAAAAAAATAGAAGCATTTTAGGGGTCATACGTATGATATCACTAAAACTAAATAACTCTAACAAAGCCTTAGATCTCTCTAAAAAAAAGAAGGCCTCACTAACCCTATTTCCCTAGACTTGCTTTCTTTGTTGATTGATTGACCACCTCCCTACAATATTTACATGGAATAAATTAGTTTTTTAACTTACAAATAATCACAGTTTAACTTATGTTTATAAATTACTTTTTACACATCAACTAGTCCTAGTATATGTCTTACGGTCGTAAATAAAAAAAACTCGATCAAAAAAAATTCATACAACAATTTGGTGGACTTTTTATTTCTTTTGGGTATATTTTTTTGTCATTATGTTTATTTGTTTATTTATGTATAAATAGATATTTTTATTTAATTATTATAAATTATATGATAATGTTTTTAAGATGTGAAATTAAATTAAAAAAATATTTATAATTGAATACATCGACAATTTTTTTATTTATTTAAGAATTACAAAAACATCAATTATTCAACAATATTTTTTTTAAAAAAAAAACCGCAAGGTTATTCAACAAATCTAATCAACTAAATAATAAATATTATTAAATAATTGTTTCAAAATTTTTGTATTAAAATAAAATCGTACGTATAATGAAAAACTTAAATGATGTGGGGTAATTATTACGCCCTGTTATGCACTATAACTTTAAGTCTCGATGTACATTTAAATTATTTTTCTATGAATTATTGGAGTGTGTGTTCGCATCTTTTTGCCCATATAGACTTTCAACTAGACAAAACAAATATATTATGGAATAGTACTTATTTGTTACATCATATCTAGTTGTAGTGCCGTGGTGGGCATATATATATGCGTAAATATTTTAAATTAATAAAAATAATTATATAATCGTATACTCATACGTCTCTTAGTTATAACCAAAAGTATAAAAATAAAAAAAAATAAAGTAAGAAAAATTGATATTATTGTACTACATAAGTAGAGAAAAAGAAAACAAATATTTATATTGGATAAATAGACAAATAATTAAGCCTATAAATAGACCTCTTTTAAGAAGATGAACAACATAATCAAATCCTCCCCTTCTTCTTCCTCCTCCTCCTCCTCTCTTCGAAACATAACTCTCTGCAACAACACTATAAACCCTAATCAAATCTCGAATCATAATTCATAAACAATGGAAGGAAAACGATGGAACTCGTACATAGCCATGATTTGCTTACAATTCGGCTATGCCGGAATGAACTTGATCACCAAGGTGTCGTTAGATCGAGGCATTAGTCATTTCGTGCTCGTCGTATATCGTCAAGCTTTCGCAACTCTTCTCATGGCTCCTCTTGCTCTCATCTTCGAGAGGTACGTACGAGTTTCCATTTTTTTTTATTTATTTATTAAGGAATTATATTTAAATAAAATTTATAAAATTTTATTTATGAATATTGAATATGCTCTGTTTTTTGTTTCGCTTTCAGAAAAGTTAGGCCTACGATTACCCTGCCGATTTTCATGCATATGTTCGTCTTGGGCCTTCTTGGGTAAGAAATTATGATTAATTCACTTTTCAACAATAAATATTATTAAATTAGTTTAAAATGCTAATAATTATAAATAAATATTCAAAATTGCAGGCCAGTTATGGAGCAGAATTTGTACTATGCTGGGTTGAAGTTCACTTCCCCAACCTTCTCTTGTGCCGTCACTAACCTCCTCCCTGCCCTTACTTTCTTGATGGCACTCTTATCCAGGTATATTTATAAACATTTATTAATAATTATATCTAGAGAAATTTTCCAAGAAATAAAACATGAAAACAGGTCCACTTACAAAAATTTTTTGAATCATTACGGGTAAATATTTGAAAATATAAATCATAATTGTTTTATGATATTGAAAAAGATGAATCGATCATCTTAACTGTGTAAAGTTTTCGTGTTATCTACTGATTAATATGAGATATTGTCCAAAAAAATATATTAATCTGCATTCCGAAATTTTTTTTCTAAGAGTTTTTGTAATTTCATATAGCATGGAAAAGTTGAACATAAAGAACATAAGATGTCAAGCCAAAGTGTTAGGAACTATTCTAACACTAACCGGAGCCATAGTGACTATCCTTTGTCTCCAAAAGGGCTATTCACTCTTCAACATCCTCTTCCTCCTAGGAAGTACTCTAGCATGGGCGTCGTTTTCGATTCTTCAAGCAATAACAATGAGCAAGTTCCCTGCGCCGTTATCTCTAACTGCCGTCGTTTGTGGATTGGGAACGTTACAATCAAGTGCCGTCGCATTTGTAATGGATCCTAATCCGTCGGTATGGAATATTGGGTTCGACATTAACCTATTCGCAGTTGCCTATGCTGTGAGTATTTGTTGTTAAGTCTTATGTCTTAGAAGTTTGTTGCTAATGTTTATGCTAATCGAACATGTTTTTTGTTGGTGTAGGGTATTGTTACTTCGGGTATTGCTTATTATGTACAAGGAGTTGTCGTGAACGTGGCTGGCCCTCTCTTTGTTACTTCTTTCACTCCTTTGTCTACAATTATCGTCACCATCTTGTCGTCTTACATACTCGCCGACAAAATATACCCTATTGGGTGAGTAGTTTTCGTATCAGCATATTATCATCTTATAACTTATCTTGATTACGTAAATGGACCAAAATACCTCTCGAAGAAAAGAGATATAATGTAGGGTTAGTTTAAAAGCACGTAACTTGTCGGATATGAACTTAAATCTAAAACACATTGAGTAGTTAAAATAGACATCTGAATGAACTACTTGTTTCTTTATATCGTTGACGAGTCTTTGGGAGAACGAACCTTATTGAATAAACCTTTTCTTTTACGTTAGGGTTGAACTGACATAAACCGAAAAAAGTCACTTATGAAACTTATCTCCTTTTTCATTACCTTATACACTTGCTCTGATAAGCTTATTCCGCAAACGAACTCAAAATCTTATTAAGTTTTTTTTTTGGGTGTGTAGGATCATTGGTGCAGGATTGATGATAATCGGAATATGTTCGACCTTGTGGGGAAAACACGAGGAAATCAAGAAGGAAGCCGATCTTGATCACATTCCCGAAGTGATCAAGAGAGCCACTAACCATACTTGCAACTTACCAACAATCTTCGAGGATGTTGAAGCTTTTACTTACGACGACACTTCGAGAACGAAACCCGAGAGGGCTACCTTGACGAAGATCGTGATCGTGCCGCTTGGATGCCACACCCTCCAGCCAGTGATCATCATGGAGGCACCAAAGTTGCAATCTTCTTAGGATTGTAACCCAAGAATGAGTCTATACGAAGCATAAATCCTATAGAGTTATCACTTAGCTAATGTTGGAATTGTACTAGGGGCTTTTTCGTAATTTACCCTTATGTCATTTCCGTTATTTTTTTCCCCTTAGAGTTTAGAGTATATATGTATTGAATTGGACTATTGGGTAAGGCTAAATTTTTTTGAGGGCCGGGTTGGAAGAGTATAATATTTTAGTATATATTAACCACCTGATTATTATCATTATTATGTTAAGCTCTTAAGTTTTCACTTTTGTTCAATAATTTAATCTTATAACATGCAAAAGTATCTGATTATAGATTATTTGCTGGTGAATGTTTTTTTTTTCCAATTATTTAATCCAATAACATACAAAATTATAAAATAATTCATTTATTTGCTGCTGTATGATCTATACCACCACATAAAATAGAAAAAGTAAAAATAATGGCTAAAAAAGTAAGTAAAAAAT
Organism: Fagopyrum tataricum; assembly: GCA_002319775.1. Taxonomy (NCBI): domain Eukaryota; kingdom Viridiplantae; phylum Streptophyta; class Magnoliopsida; order Caryophyllales; family Polygonaceae; genus Fagopyrum; species Fagopyrum tataricum. Next base: position 9,673,359 of record CM008286.1, read on the forward strand.
GGATCAATATTTTTGAAAAAAAGCACGTCGATTTAATTAGACGGAAATAATTTTGGAAGTTTTGCAAAAGTAATGGATTCCAGATAGGTTTCCTCCTTAGTCCTTACTTACCATTAAAAGCTTTAGGGGAAAAAAACATAATTTATTTTTAACGAAAATTTTTATTATTTTAAAAATTAATTACATCGAGCTAGATGAGAAATTTTTTTAAAAGGAGGACAAATGGTGGGTACGAAATGACATTTCCGGTATAAATTCATGAATTTATTTTATTTTATTTTTATAAAATAAAAGTAGTATTTAGTAAAATATAAAATTCTGAATTACAGTTTGTAAAATATAAATGGTTATTTTCATGACCCAAACTATTTGTAAGTAATACTTATTGATTATGTATACTAATAAAACTATATGTAGTATAATAAGATATGAACAATGATAAATTATGTTATAAAATACGATTAATATTTATATTTAAAGTGTTGTTCCTTACCACTTAAATATAAGGATCCAACTTTTTTTTAATAAAAATGTGTGGTCAAAAATATATACATCCAATCACAATTTTCCACAGACGAAAGAAGGATCATATTTTTACCTTTGGTGAATGAGCAAAGTGGAGGTATAATTGTACAAGTGGGATCTTAGTCATGAAAAATTTATAAAGAAATCACAGTTATCTACTCATTACTACATTTGGCCCTACAACATCCTCATCATATACCATATTTAACCCCTTTACTTACAAAGATTTTTTTTTTTTACCTTCTAGGATATTAAGTTTCAGCTTAAAATGAAATTACTCTTACTACAATGATAGTGTTTGTGTAACGTTCCGAATTTTGGAACTCGACGAGACATGGGCTATAACCTTACAATGAGCCTTGATATTAGTATTGACAGCAATTTTACTGGATCTTTTACAAGGTACAAATAAAGAAAAACCAAATAGTAATCTAAAAACATATGAAATAGTCATGAAATGAAAGATAAACAGCCGACAGCCAGACAGAACATGCAAAAGAGTCCAAAATGAAAAGACATAATAAAGTCTTGCTACAAGGGAAGAAAATCCAAACATCACGACCTACCACGTACCGGAACCGGCTGACCACTTTACTCTGGATCACTCTACAGTTGTGCTACCCTACAATGTATCTAACAACAAAACGGTAAAAATCGTTAGCTAGAAATCCTAAGGTATCATAAAGTACTACAATAGCAATAACACACATCATTGCGGAAAATTAATACAACAACATGCTTGCACACAAAACCTCGTTATTATCTTTTATTAGGTGATTCACTCTAGATTCAACTTATTGTGTGGCAGGAGGAACCCTCGCCTTTGTCCCTGTATACCAACAAGAGTGGTTCGATGCATTTGTTCGTATACTAGAATGGGCTAGTCGTAGAGAACCTCTCAGTCTTATGTCAGAGTTGGGTAGTGATGTCACGACCCATTATACATACACTTGGGTGTCGTAATAAAGTAATGTTGTCCTATTCAAGTTATAATTACATTTCACATAACACACCACTATAATAGCACATACCAATACGAGAAAAGGCAGTTAAGTAAATCCATGAGACTTACCTGCATCGATTCAAAACTCGACTACCGCAATGTTACGGTCTCGCCCGTATGTGACCCCAAATGCCTGGTCAAATCGAAAATACGTCTCAGCATCACATTTTCATATTCTAGAAAAGTCTAAAAGGTTGCTAGGCTAGCAAGGACAATTCGAAAAGTATTTGCACGATTAACCTCAACTTTAAGGAAATGATGATTTTACCCATAACTTTTCTTAAAACTACTCAAGGGTCCCAAAAGGCTCTAAACCTCAATGTATCGTCTAACAACAAGTTATAGACGATAATAAATCATCACGAGTTTTGAAAGTTTTCCGACCTTTCAAACTTACTAAGAAACTCTTATAACCTTTTTAACCAACTTAGTCAACTACCCTACTTTGGCCTTACATATCTACTCTTAAATGACTTCTAAAATTCAAGAAAAAAATCTCTAAATATATTATGTCATACATACTCTAGGTTAGAAGAAACGAACTCACAAACTCCTCTCCACAAATTCTAAAAAAATGCTCAAAGTTGTCTCTACAAAGGGCTTCCCAACTAAACCAAAGTTTTCACCAACTCTTCCAAAAATAGTTTTCGACCCAACTTCACAAGATCAAAATTTCCAACCCAACAGTTGGGTTTTCCCAAATTCAAGCATGCTTAACTACAATATATCAACTATCATATATCAAAAACTTAACCGTAAAATGTGAGCCTAACATACTGAGATTTGGTTCCAAAGTTGATTGCTAGATGATTGCGAAAAAGGACTGGGAACCGGAAGGTTTAAGGCTCGATTTGTATGAGCTCCTATGTGGGTATCGGAGAGGTGAAAGCACTCATCAACACCTCAAACAAACAGGGGAAAGAAGGGAAGAAGAAAGGGAAGCTCTTACTGAAACGTGTTATTGCATGCATGTCTTTGTTGGTTTTCGGTTCTTGGAGATGGCTACCGTGTAATGTTTGTGTTTTTACAGAAACCAAGCAAGAGCTATTGCATGTTAGATCCGGGAGAAGAAGGAGATGGCTATTGTATTTGCTCGTAGGGGGAAGAAGGAGAGAAGTATTGTTGTTGATATAAATCTCATATTTTGAATATTAATTTTTCGACCAGATGCTCGTTCATAGACACTAAAAATATCATTCAGTTTCGAACATTCCCCAAGATTAGCAGCAACAAACACCAAACAATCATTCGCAAAGTAAACAACAAATATGACAATGAAGGGCCATACTTGCTTATTTGTATTCCCTTAAGTTCCTTGAGCGTCATCGAGCACCACAATAGAGAAGATAGCGCTTTCATACAGAGAATGAATAAATACGGAGAGAGGGGAATCCTTGACGAAGGCCCCGACTCAGAATTACACTCTCTTTGACATTATCATTTTATTTGAAAGAAAATAGACACATGTTAAGAATCTCATTACCCGAGTAATCCATGCAGCCAAGAATCTCACTCTGAGCATAAGTGCCTGAAGGAATGACCAATCGACCCTGTCGTAAGCCTTCATCATGTCCAATTTCAAACCAAAACATCCCTTTCGCAAAGTTCCCTTGTGTTTCATCACGTGGAAAGCCTCGAAAACAATAACACATTATCCATTATCAATCGGTGTGGTGCAAAGGCACTCTAATTCAGTGATATTAAACCCAATAGGTGAGGCTTTAGGTGATTTGCAAGCAGTTTGGATGCCAATTTGTACAAAACAGTACACAAGCTAATAGGACGGAAATCTCGAACATACTTGACCTCCTTAACTTTCGGGATCAGAGTGATTATAGTTCTATTAAGTGCATACAGACTTGCTCCTCCTTCCCACCATGACCGGATAAAAACCACCACATCGTGTCCTACAATAGATCAGAACTTTTGAAAAAATAATGCATGCATACTATCATAACCTGGTGCCTTTGTAGGGTACATCTGGAAAGGGCAAGACGGATTTCATTTGCGTAGGGTGGAGCATCTAGTTCATCGGTAACAGATGGACCTATACATTGTGTAATGCCTCGCAAGGCTTGCTCATAATTACTCAAGGCTTCAGATCAAAATAGATGAGAATAGAACTGGACGATCTCACGCTCAATGTCCTCTTCTGAGTCCCGCCAGATCCCCTCAGCATCAAACAATCCCTTTATTCGATTGATCTTCTGCCGGTGACTCGCCCTACGTTGAAAATACGGGGTATTCTTATCCCCTTGCCGCAAAGCTTTAGACCTAGAGCGCATAAATTAGAATGCTTAATCTTCTTTGGAAAGCCTCTCAAGTTGCGAGCACACTTCAATAATCTTAGTTAGACTCAACCCATCTTGCGGTATGTGCTGAAGAAGTAAAAGTTGGGCATCCAAGTATTGGATCTTTGTATTTCAGCCTGAGAACTCCTGCTTAGCCCAACCCGATAAGGTTGTAGCACATCCTTGTACTTTTTCCAATGGGCCTCCACTTGTCTCACTCCAAACGTTGGTAACAATGTTGGTACATTGGCCGTGGGACAACCAAAGAGATTCAAAAATGAACACCTTTGCTATACGAGTCTTGTCATGTAATGGATCAATAGTATTAAGACACAGCAGTGGTCTGATTGCTTTTGGGCCATACACCAGATCATTGCATCCGGATACATTAAATATCAAGAGGATTTACACAAGCCTCGATCTAAGCGTTTCCGCGTGAAAGTGGACTTGCGTAAACCACGATGCAAAGTAAACAAAGTACATGTACATCCCATATCTGACAAGTGAAGGTTATCAGTAACATTCTTGAAAGCATTCATGTTCTGCACACATGGATCGACACCCCATCCTTTTCCTCTGCGGACAATATCTGGTTGAAATCACCGAGGAAAACCATCGGTTCAGTGCACCCCATATTAACTTGCTTCATTAAATCCCATGTGAGATGTTTTCGGTGATGTTCCGGATACCATAGATGCCCACAAACACCCATTCGTGACCATATTGAGCATACTTTACATGGGCTTTAATGTAATTGTGGGAATACGAGACGACATGTTGAACAACATTTCTCCACCATAACCCAAGGCCACCCGAGCGTCCAATACAATCAACACACAAGCCTTGCGTAAATCCACATCGTCTCATAACAATTTCTTGATCTCCTTTGGAGATCTTAGATTCCATCAAAAAGATGATGGATAGGCCTTTACTCCGAATTCAACCCTAGAGGGCATCAACAGTATTGCGGTTGCCCAAACCGCAACAGTTCCAACCAAATATTTGCATGGCTCTTCATGAATATGGGGGCTCCGGCCCCATATCCGTTACTTGACCGATAACACTACCGGATTGATCATCTATACCTAGTCTTTTGCCTTTAGCAGTGGAGTTGTCTTAATAATACAGGTGCCTCCAAAACACTCCTAGACTTCCGTTTAGACAACAAAGATGGTGGATCTGAACATTCCACCGAGACCAGAACTTAATCCTTGGAAGCATCCTTAGCCCTCACGCAATATTGTTCGTACCACTGTCTCTCCTGTTCCAATTGAGCCTTCGAAGTACGATACTTTCCCCTGGGCGGTGAGGCCCGGAGCCAAGGTCCAAAACCAAACTTTTGATCCGGTGTAGTCAATGGACATGATTTTGCATATGTCCCACTGCTCCACATGCAAAGCAGAAGATGGGAAGGTGTTCATATTGTAGAGGGATCTTAAATGATTGTGCTCCAAAAGACATGACAATACAACGTAACAGCGGCACTGTGACATCCATCAAAACTCGAATCCGTAAGGTACCCGAGGGATTAAGGAAATCGTTATCATCTCATGGTATGAACTTCCCAACATGATTCTCAATTGTTGTTTTTGGCAAAGTATGACACCCATGTGGTAGATTGATCTTTCGCAACAATTCATAAAGCAACATAGTTGAATTCTAAATCGGATGGTTGATATTGTGTCTCACGTCACCAGTAACTCTTTACGTATCAGCATGTTTAGTTGGGTGGTTTTAAAATTTGTTTGATATTTAAAATCTTAAACTTAATTTTTAAAGCGTCTTTCATATTTTATTTAAAATTACATATTTTTAATTTAATTTAATTTAATTTCAAAAATACTAAGTTTTTGGGAGAATGTCTCCCAAAAACTTACACTTACCGATACACGTGTTCAATACTGATCATCTCATTTTCTTACCGGTTTTCTAACCATATGGACGATTTGTCATTTTCGAATATATAAATTACAAATCTCGTGCAACTAAACAACAAACTCAAATTACTAAGAGGGCATAAGATACGAATCTAGCGGCGCATATTACTCCACGAAATTGCATGTTTGCTTGTCTGGTTAATTCATCTCTATATTTTTGTAATGAGCACTATAAAAATGGATATGGTTAGTCTGCATGGAAATCACTAAGCAACTAAAATTATTATTTAATCAATAAAGCAACATAGAATTATTAGATTAGTGGCAAACACTAAGCAACTTATTTGTCTAATAAGGCTAACAACTACGGTTTTCCTCATCGACTATTAATGTTGAGTGAAGTATGAATTTTATCGGTTTTTATCCAAAAATGGAGATTAATTTCTATTCAAATATTATTCATTTGTTATTGTATATTATTTTGTTAAATAATTATTTTATCTAGTACTTTTATATATAACATAAATGAGAAATTATTAAATTTAAAATAAAATATAAGATTAATTTGAATCAAACCAACTCCAACTATATCAATTTAATTTATTTTTCTTTCTTTTGGTTCAGGATTTGAATGTGGTTTCTTACGTTACATATTTTGTCAGGTAAGGCCCAATCAATAAAATCTCATTTGTTTAATACATCATATTCCACGATATATCCACACCATATTTCTCCTTGATCTTATCCATTTTACTTTAAAATCACAATAATATGACCCGCCAAAATGTGTTTTTTTAAGATCCGATACAGACGGACCGGGTAGAGCGGGGTCGTGTGCATCCGAGCGTACATGCGCGTTAGACTCAAGCTCATCACATAAACTCGATGAGGTTTCATCCTAAAATCAATTGACAATAGTATCGATCTTTTGATGTGAGAACTAGTCATGACTTATGAGAATACATAATCAAAGTAGCATTTGAAAATAATCATTCAAATGTTCCTTCTTCTTTTTTCTTCCGGAAATGCAAAATGTTTATAATTACAATCAAAGTAGCATTTGTTCACAATGAGATTCCACCTACTGTTCCGAATCTTTTCGATTACAAAAAAAAAAAAAAAAAAAAAAACTCACAACAATAAATTAAAATTGTTGATTGGAAAGCAACTGTATTCATACAACATATATGAAATAGTTTTGTGCGTCCATTACAAAATTAAGAATTATTTTTCTTTTTAAAAAATAATATGATATATTAAAGTAATCAGTTGATGGGCATCACTTTTTGATCACTGTATAAATAAGTTTAATATTCTTTAATTAGTTTGGAATGTGAAGTAATCATCCACTAATTAGAGAACGTAACCTTACGTGGGTCACTCTTCCGTATATATAACGAGTATCCCACGTATTTTTATATTTAGCTTAAAATATTACTAAAATTTTTACACAAATAAAATTAATAATTATTAACTTATTAATAAAATAAAGTTACAAATTAACTAGCTAGTGAGTATGTATCAATTAAAATATAAAGTACAAATAGACTAAACAGTTACTTCCTATTGGGCTAAGTGGCCCAAATTTAGTCTTTAATTTAAGCCCAGTAAGGCCCAGTTTGAAATACTTTTTCTTTTCTTTTTTACGTGAAACGTTAGCATTTGTAAAATTAAAATTTAAATAAATAATGAAATTTGGGTAGGTTGAATAACCTTATAAAATCCTTTTCACAAAAAATAATAAACCTTATAAAATAAAATGTTATTTAAAAAAAAAGAAGACATATGTTAATTTTCAAAGGTTATTGATACACAATAAGGATTTACATAAACTCAATTTTGACAATTCAAAACTTGACTCAGGTATAACATTCATCGGGTTTGTGATCCGAAATTATTGTGGTGAAGTTATTAGCCTTAATGTAAAGAAAAAATAATTTTAACTCAGTCATAAAAGATGAAGCTTTCGCTCTTAAGGCAGGTTTACAAGAGGCGATCAGGTTGAAGATCAAAAATATTGAAATCGAAGGTGATAATATGAGTGTGATCAGGGCACTCCAAGGCTTGTGGAGCTGTCCGTGGGATGTCGAGATGATTATTTTCGACTCCAGATTGGATCTTTGTTTTTTTAACAAAATCCAGATCAGGCATGTTTTCAGATAAATTAACTGTGTTGCTGACCGATTAACCCATCTGGGAATTTCAACCCCCAACACCAATTTTTCTGACGATCCCGAACTTCGTGTTCTCATCCGCAAGGATGCTTTAGGTTGGACTACCTCTAGGAGATATCTCAACCTAACCCCTTTCCATTTTTTTAAAAAAAAATATACAACAAGGATTTGAAGATACCATAAGAAATATATAGAATTATTTATTTAAAAAACAGGATCGACTATTGTAAATCTCGATCCTTGTTTGTTGTAACTTGTTAACCAAGTCATACCGATCCTTATAAAATTATAAATAACCGAACTTACCAAATAATTGTCAAATAGTATTCTAAACGTATCACCTAAACTAACGGCGGTGACATAAATTTGTGCATTGGTAGTCTTCATTGCATTGTTTTGTGGTTGTGTGATTATGCCAACATTCAACACAATCAAATAATATAAGATATATATTCATGTTACATTAAAGACGTGTGGACCAACTTAATAGACCTTTTAATCGTAACCTAAAATCAATGGCAAAATATATTGACGCGTTTGAGATAATGATATTTGTGCGATTATATTCATCGATCAATACATTACTTATTATGGTCACATGCAAACTTTATTTTCTATTTTTTTAAAATATATGTAGGAATTATGCAAACTTTATTAGTTTCTCATGTTTTTGTCTTAAAATGTATGAGTTGTACAACTACACATTATAAATTTTCAACTAAAAGATGGGAGTAATTAATGTATCATTTATGGCTTGTTGTAATTCAACAATTTTAATAAACTTTGTTGAGAATATAGTTGTCAATAATTTTTTTTTTTATATATATAAATTAATATTATTTGCATCGAGTTAGAAGAAAAGTAGACAACAAGTTAAAAATATAGTTGATAGTTAAAATAATTTTAAACAAAAATTGTTTACGTATATAAAATATATTCTTTATCCATTTTTTTAGCTCGATGTTTCGTCGTCACATTGCTTCGATCTGACTAGTTTTCTTTCGCATTGTATTTGTCCTTGTTATATTTTATTGTTTGTTTATTCTTTATATTAATTTAATAAATCAAATTCTTTATTTTTATGAAAAGAAAAACTTTGAAATTGCTTAAACAATTGTCTTCTCCTTTTTTCATGTTTTATGATTTCATCGAGTCTCCTCGTACTTTTACTAGAAAATATCAATAGATCTCGTTTCTTTAATAATAATTAATCTGATTTTCAATTTGTCCTACATTGTACATCGATTTTGTATGGCGTATTTCATAATTTTCATTTGCATTTTGAACCAGCAAAATTATATATATATATATTATGTACTACTTTATTATTTTTATTAAAAAAGTAAGAAGGAGACGATGAAAGAACAAAAATCAAAGGACATGAATATCATAATAGCTAGATACACGTTCAACCAATTATGTGCACAATGGTGGTTGGTAGCTACATTAGAAGTAGATGGCCGTTATTTAATTAAGCTTCAACTACATATATGCAAAATGCAACGTCTACTACTCTCCATATATATATAATACGTACAAATATAATATTGCAACCATATGCATGAATATTTAGACAAAATTAAGAAAGGAATCAATAATGTTGACAACTCATTATCTCAACATACATTCACCTAATACGTTCATCGCATTCTCAGTGTCACTAACAATCGCGACGTTGCTCAGTTCGAGCACAAGAGCTGAGGCAGCACGTGCATTTTTCGTGTTCGGAGACTCCCTCGTTGACAGCGGAAACAACAATTACTTGGCCACCACCGCCAGAGCCGACTCCTACCCGTATGGCATTGACTATCCCACGCATCGCCCTACTGGCCGTTTCTCTAACGGCCTCAACATTGCCGATATCATTAGTATGTTTCGATTATTTTTATTTGTCACGAGTTTTTTTAGAAACATAAGTTAGAAAAACCGAGTCTAAATTTGCTGAATAAATGTTTTTCGAGGAAAGGTGAACAACTCGGAGCCTCGGAGGCTCCTTTGCCATATCTGAACCCGGAGCTGAACGGAGATAAGCTTATCGTCGGTGCCAATTTCGCCTCTGCTGGAATCGGAGTCCTCTATGACACCGGAATTCAGTTTGTGAGTATACCTAACACAAATTTGTATTGATCCATCCGAGTTTATAATGTCATTTAAAAAAATAATTTATGTGCAGCTTAATATCATAAGAATCAACAGACAGTTTGAGTTCTTTGAGGCTTACCAGCAGAGATTAGCAGCACTAATCGGTGAAGATCAAGCGAAGCAACGGGTAAACGAAGGGCTCGTTCTAATCGTACTAGGAGGCAACGACTTTGTAAACAATTACTTCTTGCCTTTCTCCACGAGACCCAGCCAGTATTCTCTTCCCGACTTTGCTAAATATGTCATCTCTGAGTACGAGAAGGTTCTAACGGTAATATATGAATACAGTTCCTGAGAATAAACAGAAAACTGAAAGTTCATTCATGATATATGTTAATTGTGACTTATGTTGTATACAGAGACTATACGAGTTGGGTGCAAGACGGGTGTTGGTCCCGGGAAGTGGACCACTGGGGTGCGTGCCGTCTGAGCTGGCGGCTAATAGCAGGAATGGGGAGTGTGCAGCTGAGGCTCAGCAAGCAGCAGCCATTTATAACCCATTGCTGGTTCAGATGATTGCTGAGCTGAACAAGAAACTTGGGTCAACCGTTTTCATTGCTGCAAATCCTGACAAAATGCAAAAGGATTTCATCAGCGATCCTCAAGCTTTTGGTACTCAAATTTATCAATTTGGAATATATATATATATACACACACAAACGTTTGTTCTGTTTTTCTTGTTTTACTCTTTCTAATGTACAGTATGAAATTGCTGACAGGATTTGAAACATCTAAGGAAGCATGTTGTGGACAAGGTCCTTATAATGGGTTAGGAGTTTGCAATCCAACTTCTAATTTATGTCCGAACAGGAATGTTTATGCCTTTTGGGACGCGTTTCATCCAACAGAGAAGGCAAACCGGATTATAGTTCAGCAAATGATGACAGCTTCAACGGAGTACATGAGCCCAATGAATCTCAGTACTATTATAGCATTGGATTCTAGGGTTTAGTTAACAACCTAGCTTGCCCTTCATTTGTGCCCTCCAAAACATGCTAGAGTAATAGAGATCACTGTATTGTCTACTTGTGCAACTCAAAAGTGATATATAATGATATACATATTTCTATAGATGTTATTATTATGAGGTTGCATTATACTTTGGCATTAATTATGAGTATAACTGTAATATTTCTTCATATATGCAGGCTGCAGCTTCTTTGCCAGTAAATATCATATTAATGGTTTCAAAACCGACAAGTCATTAAGTATACGTCATTTTGGTATTACAGTAAACAAAGTTCTCACTGAGGACAGAATATAGCTAATGGCAATTCATGCTGTTAACAGTCACAAAATCATTTGATTCTGGTGTTACTAGATAGGTAATGCAAATAAAGCCTTATAATTCATTCATCTTTGCAATAAAATAAATCAGCCAAGTACCTCTTTCAGCATTCCTAAGTATCAATTGCCGTTAGTAGCTAATATCCTACTAAGCCCAGGTTCAGCATCTACATTATTTCCTTTCTTCCCCGCCTCTCTCACTTGATATGCTTCTTGCCACAAACCTGCTGATGCGTAAACATTAGACACCGCTATATGTGTTGAGAAAGGCTGTTCCTTTATCTTCAACTTTTCAGCAATCCTTCTACCTAATTCTACATTTCCGTGCAGCCGACAAGCACCAGCCATTGCTGCTAAGATAGACTGACTAGATACATTTTGGTGCATCTCTCCCCTCTCTAGTTCTTCCAAAATCTCCCATGCCTCACCTAGTCTTCCACCGCGCCCCAACATGTCAATCAAACATGTAAAATGATCCTCCCTCAAAACCAAGCCATAAATATCCGTCATCATTTTGAAGTAACGCAAGCCCTCGTCAACTAGACCACAATGACTGCAAGCACTCAACACAGAAACGAATGTGACTTCATTTGGCTCAACGCCATTATCAATCATCTGTTGGAACAACTCTAGGGCATGAGAGCTATCCCCATGAAGAGCATAACTTGTTATGATTGAAGTCCAAGTAAAGACATTTTTCTCCACCATAGAATCAAATACAGACTGTGCATATCTTACATTAGCTGCTTTAGCATACATATCAATCAATGTTGTACCTAAAATTGGATTATGGAAGTCAGCGCTTGTCAAACGTCTAATACTCTTGGCATGAATTTGTTTCCCTTTATTCAAATCAGCCAGCTGAGTGCAGGCTTCAAGGCCAGCTACAAACGTATACGAGTTTCCCTCTATCCTATTAGCATCCTCCACGGAATACATCTGAGCTAGCAACTCTAAACTTTCCTTGGCCATATTACTTTGTATGTAGCCTGTCATTAATGATGTAAAAGATACAACATTTTTCTCAGGCATATCTTCAAATAGGGCCCGTGCTTCTTGAATCAAACCATTATAGACATATCCGTTTATCATGGAGTTCCAGTGAGAAACTTGGTGAGAAGAAACCCAAGTATCAAATACCTTTCGAGCTGCAGAAACACTATAACACTTGGCATACATATCCATCAGAGTACATCCAATTATTGTATCATCTTTCTGAGATAAACAAGACTTACTGAACCTATCCAAGGTCAAAAGCATTCCATGTAATTGCTCCCCAACTTTAAGCAAGGAAACCCTAGCACATGCAGTAAGCAATGGGACAATAATAGTATGATCAACCTCAAAAATTTCAGCAGCGGTGTTTACATGAGAGATCATAAAGCCCTGCAATCCCTTTTTATAACAATGATTCAAGATATAGCCTCTGACTTTTATAAGGCTCAAACTAAAGCTTTGATCCATTGCCTCAACAACCCTTTCGGCATATAGAATTTCACCACACTGGAAATACATATTGCACAACGACTTCACACAACCAGGAAGCAAGCCTGTGATAATAAGAAAACCGTGCAATTGCATTCCGAAAGTTACGTCCTGAACAGAACCACAACCAGTCAACACAGTGGACACAGTGAACTCATCCGGCATCAAAGACTCACAACATTTCATCCGATAAAACATATCTAAACCATAGATTACCAACCCATTCTGAACATATCCGGAAACCATAGCATTCCATGTAACCAGATTCTTATCAGTCATTTCATCAAACAAGTTATGTGCACATCCCACCACCCCGCATTTCGAATACATATCGAGAAAAGCCGTTCCAACCACAAAATTACTCGGCAAAAAACCATGTTTCACAACCTGACAATGCAATGATCGACCCAAATTGATTTGGGGTCCTGACATAGAGCTAATTGCATGAACACTAGTAGCATATATGAACGGATTAGGCAAATTATATTGATGATTATAAAGAGAAAAGATTTGTAAGGCTTTGTGAGGGAGGTTAGATCGAACATAAGCTTTAATGAGGGAGCTCCATAAGACACTATCTTTAATGGGAGCTTGATCGAAAAGTTTCTGGGCAAAAGCAAGCGAAAATGAAGATTGGACTGAAACATAGCTGTTGAGAAGTTGGGTGACGATCTTTGGAGTTGTATCTAAACCTAGTTTCACCAACAAAGCATGTCTGTTCATTCAATCATCAATGAATCGAATCCAGAAGTGAGAAATCAAGCTTAGATTTTTCGAATTGGAATGATTTGATGAGGCTGGCCTGTGATCGAGTAGCGGGAAAACGAACTTTTCACATCCGCTTTCTATTTATATCAATTTATAATTGGGCCAGCCCGGCCCAATAACGTGGAAACGTTCAGGTCGGAGAGTCCTGTCCAAAATTCCGTTTTTTTATTTTCGTAAATTATATATAGAGAAATTTCGTTTGGTGTCCTCGTGGTATTGACTTTTCCGGTTGATGTCCACCAAATTTTATATTTTCAGTTGGTATCCTCAGGGTTTAATATTTGTCCGTTCCGTGCCCATTTATATTCCAACCGTTATTTCTTCCGTCAGTTTAAATATATAAAAATAAAAAAGGAAAGAAAAAACACTTTACCTGCTTCTTTATTTGGGTTTCTTTTCTTCATCGGGAGATCTGGAGAGAAGTTCTCTCGGAGAAGAAGAAGAATGTTCAGTGTGGTCTTCTATGTAGATTCTTCTCCTCGTCGCCCTCGATTGTCTTTCCAGCCGTCATCGATTCTCTGTTGATTCTCTCTATAGTAGCATTCGATACTCTTCGCCCCTCTTCGAAAACGAAATAAGGGATTTGTCATGTTTTTTTGCTCTAATTTTCTATGTGTGCTTTTTGATTCTCTATAATTCGAAACTAAGTTTCTAGTTCGAAATTAGGCTTCTGATTCGAAATAACCCCTTTTTCTAGTTCGATATTATCCATATTTTTCGAGTTCAAAATTAGGCTTCATGGTGCTTGTTTCGTGTGTTTATTTGACATCCAAGTATTGTCACCCAACTTTATTCAGATACAATTCTTTTATGTATTGTGTTTTTGATAAATTCAAGTATTGTTTAGTTGCTTCGAATTGCATTTCTTGAATGATGGATATTTTTGTAAATCACGTTGTGTATTATCATGAACGTTTTTGCATCATTTTTCAGAGTTTAGCAATGCTGCATTTTTATGGTATTGATTTCTTATGTATCACATTTTTCTATTGGTATCTTGTAGTGCACAAACTTGCTTTGATTATAATAAGTATCTTCATGGTATAATCAGTTGAGTGTCTTACAACATCCTTTGGTAGGCGGTTTTCTTACACGTTGTGGATGTAACTCGACGCTTGATTCTGCATTTGTTAGGAGTGTCTACTCTTACGTTTCCTCTAACTTTCGATCAACCAATCAATAGTAAGTCAACTGTGAAAGACTAAAAATTAAGGTGGTGGATGAAGATGAATTTGGCATGTGTTAATGGAAAGGAAGAAAATCTCAATGCTTGTGAAGAGGTTCATGGTTTTGAAAGAAAAGATGCTTAGCGGAAAGCTTTTACTTCTTGTGTTAAAGCAAAACATGAAAATAGACTTGTTTCTGCATACTGATTTTTGTACCTGTGCAATATACTAGTATTGTGTTTGTGTAGCTTACTAGTGTTTTTGTAAACGCAAAGCTTTGCTGATTTTTGTACTTGTGCTGCTGTGATGTTCAATTGAAATCTCAAAGACAGTTTCTTCATATATATACCACTTATCCAAAATCTCAAGGACAATTCTTGTACTCAGTTGCTTTGACTTTTAAGAATAAAATTGGAATTTAACTTCTTGTTTGCCCTTTCAAGTTTATATATACATATAGTTTTTTAATTGATGAATTGAAAAGATCGAACCCTTTTAGAATCAGTAAATGGAGGTGTAAATTTACTAATCAAGAGGCATATCTTATCAAAAAGCAACAAAACACATCTCACAATGAATTTCTAAGACCAAATACGTGAGATTTATTATTTTATTCATTGTGATCATCAATATATAGTTATTCTTTATTTCCAAGAGCAAAATCAGAAAATCAGAAACCACAAACGATGTCACCGTTTCCTTTTCATATATATATTTCAAGAAATGGATAAAAAAAAATAACACATAGTAAATGTTCTTCTATGTTAGTAATTAAACTTCATACAATAACTCTTTTGTTAATCCTTTCCTTCCTCATTTCTGAATTCATAAAGTGTGGTAAGTAAAAGTGAGAACCCGATAGCTTCACCAAATACCCTCTAATATGAACTATTTACCCCTAAAATGTGCCATGGAGAATATTTTGCACCAGCATCAATCACATATTGCAATCATGAAGCATCGGTCACCATTCCTTTCAGAGCTTCAAGTAGTGCCCCTAATTCTTCAAGGTGTCCCTTGTAAACAAAGAAAAAAGTCATTGTGTCCAAGCATTGAAACAAGAGATTTTTGTTGGCATAACTTGGAAAAAGCCACAAAGGATTGTATTTTGAGCTCACCTGTGTCACATCCTCCATAATCAATCGACACAAGGTTTAGAGAACACCTTGACAATGAACATCGGACTAATAGAATATTTTGATTTTGCTCTTTTCATTATTTCGTTAGCACACATAGCGAATCAGAAAGCACATAGAAAAATATAGCAAAACGACATGGCACACCCTTGATTTCGATCCTGAATTTCGAAGAGGGGCGAAGAGTATTGAATGTTATGACGCAGAGAATCAACGGATAATCGAGAGCGGCAGGGAAGACAATCAAGGGCGACGACGAAGAGAATCAATAGAGAAGACAACATTGAACATTCTTATTCTCTGAGAGAACTTCTCTCCAAAATTCCCGATGAAGAAGAAGCAAACAAGCAACCCAATAAGAAGTTGGTAAAGTGTTCTTTTTTTCCCCTTCCTTTTTATATATTTAAAAACTGACGGAAAAGAAGAAGAATTAACGGTTAGATTATAAATGGGCATACAATGGACAAATACTAAACCCGGAGGGCACCAATTGGAAATATAAAACTTGGTGGGCACCAACCGGAAAAGTCAATACCACGAGGACACCAAACGGAATTTCACTTTTATATATATATATATATATATATATATATATATATATATATATATATATATATATATATATATATATATATATATATATATATATATATATATATATATATATATGGTAGATTGTAGATTCAAGTTACGGCCCCCTTTAAAAAAAAGGTTAAGGTTAAGGTCCAAGTATTTATAACTAACTAGACTATTTTGCATTTGGTGTGATACTTTTATATTTTTTATATTTAATATGAATAATTTTAAAAAAATATATATAAAAAAAAAAGATCCTAGATCAATTTAGGCGGTAGCCCGACTCATGCAGGTGTCAGTCTGGATTCTCGTTTGTAGGAGTGGACAAGGGACGGGATGTGACTACATTGAGGTCATCATATGTACAAGTATTATAAATGAGACAGGATCGGAACGAACCTTGTTTTTTTAGATGAATATTCCCGGGCCCTATCTCGGTTGGGACCGGGACGGGATGAGTCTAATCTCGCTTGACCTATAACTATTTACGGTGTATAAACTTTACGTTTACACACAAAAATATTCTTATGTATCACTTAAAATGAAAGATATTAAATTTTCCAATAACTAATGTATTATATAATCTCCTTAAAATGTAGTAAATTTTTGAGTGAAAATGGTAAGTGTGTAGGTTTTTTATCAAGGAAACAAAGTGTGTAGGCAAAATTTTATAGAAACACAAACTATGCACTTTCTATTTGTGAAGGAACTCAACGTTATACTCTGTTACCCAACTCTGTTACCCAATCCTGTTACCTAACCCTGTTACCAAACCCTGTTACCAAACCCTGTTACCCAACACTGTTACCCAACCTTGTTACTCAACCATGTTACCCAACCTTGTTACCCAACCTTGTTACCCAACTTTGTTACTCAACCTTGTTACCCAACGTTACACTCTGTTACCCAACTTTGTTACCCAACGTTATGCTTTGTTAACCAACTTCATTGTTACCCGATTTTAATACCCAACGTTCTACATCCAAATTCACTTATGTTACCCAACTTCGTTGTTACCCGATTTTAATACCCAACGTTCTACATCCAAATTCACTTATGTTACCCAATTTCGTTGTTACCCGATTTTAAAACTCAACGTTCTACATCCAAATTCACTTATGTTACCCAGTAATAAAGAAACACAGTGCCAACGAATCGAATACATAAACAACACACTACAAAACGCTTCAGCACACCTTCTTAAAAATTTTTGACTTCACAGAAATCTGTGAAGGCCAATATAGACTCATATTATGTGTTTCACTAGTGAATTCTATAACAATCCATACAAATAGAGAGTATGTGTTCCAATTTTGACAAGATACTGCACTTACCATGTATTTTATAACATTTACATCCTAAAAATCAGGAGAAGTGGGAAGACCTAAAAGTATAACATAACAAATAAATTAAGTATGTTCAGTTGGGGACTATAAGATGAATTGTGACAGTGGAAACCAAGATCTGGCATAAACTAATTTGATTTCACATATACAACTTTTCAGACAAATCAAAAGTTAAAAATATGATCCGAGGGTTATGTTTATTTTGTACAATTCAATAATTTTAGTTTTTGAAATAATGTTATAACGATTAAAAAAATATATACATTGGCCTATAAATAAATCATTAAAATAGTCCACATATGATCTAATTGTGGACCCGTAGTTGAGTTTGACCTCCAAAAACTAAATCAAACACAACATTGTTGACATGTATTGAACAACCTTAGTCTTTTGTATCTCTCCATCTTACTTGCAGCTTTAGCTTCATACGGGGCTTTTTCCTATCATGAATAATAAATGCTCAGCTATATTATTACGCGTTAAACCTGTGAATGTATCATTACAAGTATCCTTAATTGGATAATTAAAGAACTCTGCACCATTCTAAGAGTAGAGAACATGTTGCAAAAAGTTATTACTTAATCCTATTCTATATGATCTACAAAAATCGTTAGCCTGCCTATTGAAAATGAGAAAATTGACAGCACATAACTTACATAAAGAAAGTCTTCAGAAGGTTATTTGTGATTAAATGGTGTGCCATGGTTACAGCAAAATCCTTTCGCCGAGTTTCCCACACTTGAAGAGCCACTACGCTGTATAGGTAGAACCCACATTGGCCTAGATAGTAAAGCTTCAGAGAAAACCTGCAAATTCAGCAGATTGCCATGGTTACAACACGTAGCTTACTCAGGAAACGATCTGTCTGTGCAAGTGCCTGCAGCAAGACAAATACTAAATTTAATAGAAAGTAGAACCACTTTAAATCACTAAATAAAAAATTGAAAAATATTTTAGCAAGTCTGTTTCCCCGTGCAGAGAGTCTGCTTTCTCAATGCCCATTGCACAACTTTTTAAAAAAGTCAAATAATTTTTTTATCACTATTTTCAGGGGGGGTTTCTAACAATTTATTATGCCTTATAAGGCACTTCGCACAAAATCAAACATTATATACCAAACACAGTTCAACACTAAATATTCATAAGAAAAAGTAAGAGATTATCCCATATATCCATCATGGTCGTGTTAGAAGCCTGAACATTATGATCAACAACATCTGAAGGAATGATCTCGGACCCAAAATCATTCGAGGTGAGATATTGTCGTGTTAGAAGCTGGAGAAGAACATCAGTCTTGAAAACGTACATCACATAAAACACGATCAAACAAAAGTTGATCCAGAATCGGTGCCTCCCCGTTTGATGACTTTCCGCACTTTCTAATAAACAACACCTATGTGTTCAAATCAAAGCATATGCAAAGATAGATACAAGGCCTAGGTGATGTTTCAATTAAGGAATTTCATATCAGTAGACAAAATCCCATGTACCACCTAAACCTGACCAACTTTGGAGGGGACCGCCTTTGTTAACTATACTTTCCGTATAGTAGAAATATTCAAACCACCAAACTACAATGCTACAATCTCAACTTTATCATTCACGATTTGTCAACATAAAAACATGTAACACACCGGGAAACAACAACGAAAAGCAGATCTCACGTGAAAAAGTGGTTCAGCAAGAAAGAAAGAAACAAAAAACAGTCACCATCATAATTAAGTATTCTTTATTACCATTGTATGCATGAAGCAACCTTGCAGCTCTCCTTGCTTGAGGTTTCTTCCAACGTTCGTTGTGGTCAGCAAGCCGTCGGCGACAGCTGCGCTTACCATCATCAAATTCTCCCAACAAATGGAACCTATACCCCCAATAATCTCAGCTATCACTACATAAACAAGTCTACGTTCACACCAACTTAAATTTCATGCTTCATATTATGTAATTGAAAAATGAGTATTATTACTTTAAAGTAAAGCATGAGACACTTTGATAGATCAGAAGAAAAATATTTCTTGTTTTGCTTGTTCGAGGTTGTGGTTATGGGTGATAAAAATTACCGACCTGCAACACTGTTGACAAAACCTCTGTTCAAGGCTATTGACAACAACTTTTGCAGTCTTAGAGTGAACATCACATGAGTTAGCATTCTCATGTGCCTCCCCGTTTCTCATATCTGAAGAGAATGGAAGAAAGAAGACTCGTTGGGTATTAAAATCAACAAAGTGAAAGTATAATAGCATCAATGGAGAAAAGAATTATGTATTAATACACATTTTAGACTAAATGATGATCCAAATCAACAAAGAGTCAGCATTGAAACAACATATGAAAAGCTCCAAACCTCGTAGTAACAAGCAGTCTCTAAGAAGGTGAACCTCGATCTCTAAGCCATGCTCCCAGATCTGACCGCGAAAGCCACCGCCATTAGGCTCGCCTTTCTTCAAAGCTCTAATTGAAACCTCGTTGAGGGAAGTAGGCAAACAATAAAATCGTCTTATCTTGTGGGCTCAGTACATTGCACCTTTCGAATTTGAGGATCGAGTTAACGAGATTTAAGGATCGAGTTATTCATGGTTTAACAAAGATAAACACAAAAGAAGAAAAATAAAAAAACGAAATTCGTTACCTGAGATTGGAGGGACCATCTAAGACCTTAACAAACCAATTGAATCCAGTGCTAGGTTTACAAAAAATCGCATATGGACCCGAGATTCTTCAATTAGAGACTCGTAACCAAACCCTAACCGATGAAGAAGGGCGACGAAGAAGACTATTAATGGCGGCGACAATAAACGACGGTGAATAGAGGTAGAAATCGAAGACGAAGGTGTGGGGCGGACGAAGAAAGGCGATGACGAGCAACCAGAAGAGGAATCGCCATTGTCGGCCGAGAGAGCGGAAGAGAGGAGAGAGAGAAAAAAAAATTTTAAAAATCTATTTATACCTACACACTTAATACCCTATAAAATTTTACATACACACTTAATACGCTTCATAATTATAGCTAAATTATCTCTAAATTTTTTGCTAATTATAAAAAAATAAAGGTCCAAAACGTAACATATTCAACATGTACTTGGATATTTTGATTTTTTTTTCCCAATTTGGGTCTACATATATAACTAACGTGTGTTAGGCTTAGTGATTCAATTAATTTATATTTAAACTTTATTATATACGGGATGGGACGGGACGGGCATAGTGGATGAAAAAATTAATGTCCGTAGCCCGTCGAAGATTGATGGTACCGGTTTGGGACAATATTACTATTTTTAAATGAAATTCCGTAGGAGTCGAGCCGAGCCGAGATCTGAATTTACGGGATTTGTGTCAACCTCTACTCGTTTGTCCAAATCTAATAAGATCCGATCGAAACTTTATATGTAAGTTCAGCCTCGGGTAACCCGACAACATGCTCAACCCGCTTGCCCATCGTATCATTGAGAAAGAAAATGTGAAATATTATAATCCCATTAGCCCGGTCCAAATATGCAGAGAGCTCGGGCTCTATGTACTTAAAATGCATAATATGTCCGGCTTAGATTCGACCGAATCCGATCTTAAGTAAGTCTATTTGTAGAATACAAAATTTAGGAATCAACCGTTGACGAAAGGCTAGATTATGGCCTTATAGTTTTTACCTTTTGTAACAATGAAGTCATTGCATCAACTCCTTTTTTCTTTAATATTTTGCACTAGGGAACCACGTGACTTTACCAGCTTTAACTTTGAATTTTAGGTACCTATGTCGAATTGTCGATCAATGTTAAGGGAAAAAGACGTGTCAAATATATAATTTTCCAAAAGGTTTGTGTTAAATATAAATATTATCATGTCGTTAATGAAAGAATAATGTATATACTCTTATAGGTAAACTAAACATCACTTTGTCTATTGTTTTCAACATAAAACTTCATGAAAATTATGTACGTTCGTACGCACGACGAATTTCTTTGTCGGTATTAAGAAATTTGATGTTTAATCATGACCTATGATTTACTCGTTCGATTTGAGACATGTCATCGATCAAGTGCCAACTAAATTAGACAGTTGCATTTGAAAGAAAGTGTTGATAACGAAATATCGTCACGTTGATAATAAAGGAATTACTCTTATTATCAATTGATTATAAGATATTAAATTTAGGATATGAAAAATATATACTTTTACAAAGATTTGTTACAAATATATGGGTATTTTTGTTATACTCTTGCAAATTCAGTTTTTAATTTAAGTTTTCGAAATTTAATAATCCATCCTATATATATATGTGTGATATTTGAGGAATCATATGCTTGATTCTTAATGGGTCTACATAAAACCTTGTCCAGTAGTTGCCCTCTTTCTTAAAGTAGGAAAAAAAAGTGTAATAATCTAAAATTGAGGTTGCCCTCCTTTTATTTCGGCTTTTCTTAGCTGGGAAAAATGGGTCACCCAACTTACGGAAAATAATGTTTTTTCCATTGTTTTTGTGAAGTAAGAAAAAAATCAATAAGGCAATGATAAACCCTATGATTGGTACTACTATTACATATTTACATATGAATCCAAGTAGAAGAAAATGATGTGTGCTTGACTGCTTGGCAAGTGTTTCAATAATTGTGAAATCATGAAAATCCCAACCAAGCCACTTATTTATAGACATTTGTTTTTTACTACAATTAACAACCCTATTTTATTCAGAATTAGAAAATTTAAAAATAAATATAAACGTAATAATATTTTAAATATTATAAGTATAAAGAGGGGTTGACAAAAATACTTAAAAGATATAAAATAATAGTTTAACCAGATAAATTAATTTTAAATTCAAATTATAAAATCATTAATATTATTATTTTTCTATCATATTATGTGGTGTTTTTTTCCATTTGTTAACTTCCAGCATTATATTATTAGGATTAAAATACAATGAGAGTAAAAAAAAAAAACTGAAATAGTTATTCAATTTGTCACAAATTTATTACTACGTTTTAGGAGTTTTAGGAGTAAAACAAAAAACTTAAAAGATATTAAATAAGTAGAATACTATACATGAACATGTAATAAATAATATTTTCGATGATTTTATACGAGTAAATAGATTTTATTTTAATAATTTGAGATTATCAGTAGACTAAAAAAAAAAAAGAAAAAATTGACAAAAACAAAAAGTCTATCCCATCACTATTCTTAGATCTGACACCATTGTTTAAAGTGTTTCCACCCTCCTCAGATTCTCTTCACATCTACCATTCTTTTTCTCCTTCAATCTTCTCTCTCGATACGCCAAAAAAGAAACCCTAAACCCTTTTCATTTTACAAAGAACATTGAATAAATAAATAAAAGCCGAATATATCAGCCTTTCTTCAAAGCTTATCTTTGACTCCTCCATTCTAATTACACCATTCAAGCTTTATAAATAGCTTTTTGTCTAAATAAAGTTGACAAATATGTTCAACTTCGGATTCTACCTCCCATTCTTAATCTCACTAATAATATCATTTTTTCTTCTTCTAATTTTCGCTTTTTATAACAAATAGTATTTTCGTTCAAATAAACAGTAACAAATCAACTTCTCTGATGAAGAAATCAAGAACAAATCAACACTGTAATTGGATATCTAAAGCATACATATATAGTACATACTAAAAAAGCATACATAGATATATGTATTACTAATCAAACTCTTAATAATGCTGATCGATCACCAGAACTCCGTGAGCAATCAATCATTCAAATAAACAGTAAAAATTCAACTTCTATGATGAAGAAAGAGCAAAGAAACACTGTACTTGAATATAGAAACCATACATATATGTATATATATCATTAATTACCATGCATTAATAACAAAAAATCATTCCAAAATAAGCTCTTAACAAATCAACTTCGATACATATATATATATATATATATATATATATATATATATATATAAGTACATATATATATGAAGCTAGCTAGTTGGAAATGGGGTTTGGTCCGCTGGGTACCTCATGGGCTTCAGCCATGAACTCTTTTCCGTCTGGATCTGTCTTGGGCTCGGTCTTTCCGGGCCGGAAACCCGACACAACCATGGAGGTTGTTGTTGTTGTCGTTGTTGTTGATGATGAAGAACCCGGTAAGGCTCCTACTGCGTTTGCGAGAGATGATAGGAAGAGGATGAGGAAGAATAAGGAGATGAGAAAGTAGAGTGATTTTGGAGAAGAAGAAGAAGAGGGTTTAAGGTAATTATGATAAGCCATGCAATGATATGAAGAATTTGAGGAAAGAATTAATAATAAACCAGCTTTGAAATTGGAACCCCCCAAAAGCCCAGAAGGGTTCAATATCCATTAACCAGCTTACCTGAGAAGAAAGGAGAAAGTTCAGAGAAAAAGACGGGGTTTTGAAATTTGATGCATATTTGGTTTTCATCAGAATATAACAGCTAAGCCCAATATGATAGGGGTAAGCTCAAATTACCTTGTTATCCCTCATTCCTCTCTTCATATGATCGATATATATGTACACATTTTAATATTTTATATATGTTCCATGTTGTATAGAGAATTTAGTTTAGAAAACAAAACCTTTTACAAACTTTATTATTTACAAAACTAATTTTTATATTTTGGTATGTTCATATGATAAAAACATTATTATATGAATAGGCCTTTAAAAATAAACAAAAAATTACTAATTTTTAACTAATTAAGAATATTTTATCAATCAATCTAATATTAACTACAAAATTATTATATATGGTTTAATTTCATAATTTTATGATATAAGAAAATAATTTTTATTAATAATAAGTGATTTATTGAATATAACTAATTGTATTAGCGTTTTTTGTTTTGAAAAAGCTCCTTTTAATTTATATGTATATACTCATAGGCGAATATGTAGGGGCGGTGATTTATTGAATATACCTAATTGTATTAGTGTTACAAATTATAAGATCTTATAAAATATAAATGAAGAAAAATATAAATATACTGATACCGTATATAAGAGTATTCTTTTTATTTAACTAAATATAAATTAGTGTTGACATATTAAATAAAATCGGTGTAAATAAATATTTTTATTATCAGTATTATTTTAATTAATGTGGAATAGAATCCATCATTTTTGTAGTGTGTTTAGTTCAATTTGTATATTAGAGTTGTATTTCGAATTAAATATTAGGAATCTCGAAACAAAGATTTTAAAATTAGGGATTTTGTAATTGAAATCCATACCTTAGTACCATTATTGTATGCAACGTTGTTCTTATATTTATTGAATGAGATACCACCTAAATACTTTTTAAAATGTGTATCAATCGAATTCTCTAGACACGTAATAACTTGTATTACCAATTTCAAAGAATTTTCAAAAAATTATTGCTCGTCTCGATCATGTTTATATATAATGTCAAAGTCCGACATAAACATACCATATTAGCTAGCGGGTTCGTGTACATAACTCAAGTAAAAAAACCTAAAACAAACATGTTGATGATTCTAAAAATAGTAAAGGAAATGATTTCGCCTTGGATATACTAAAGGTCATTTTAGTCATTTTCAAAAAATCTGACAAATAAAAAGCATAATTTATTTATTCACCCAACATAACAAATAAATAAAAAATAAAAAAAACTACGTGCACTACGAAGCATGGATGTTGAAACATGCATGCACAAAAGACGTACTGTAGATGTCACTACGTACAGCACAAATGGTGGAACACATATGTGCTACCCGATTTTCCAAGAAATATTTGTTTGACTTTTTTGAACCAAACACCATTAATAGTTAACATTAATATATCTGCTTCCTTCTTTATATATCTTTGGTAACTTATTTTAAATTAAATTATTAACAATGGTCCATTACATACATATATATACGACTTACTCTCCTTTGATCGCGGTGTCACATTTGACATATATGCTATACTATACTATATAGTCGATATATAAAACTTTGCAATATATATTTGATTATTTTACACATGGTAGTTGATTGTCTAGTCAAACATTCGTACCTAGACTTATAAAGTTGCCCATGTTTTGGTCACTCAATCAATAAGTTTTTTTAATAGAAAGTTGGTCAATATATTGTTATATATCCACCCATCACTACAAAAGTAGTTAGAAAGTTATAAATTACTTTCGTGAAAATTACTCTTTTTAAAAAAATAAATAAAATTAATTGTGAACAAAAAATAATCAATCTTAAAAACTAATAACTCATATACGGTAGTAAATTAAGTTTAACGCAATTATTATGCTATCAATAATTACTAAAAAGTCAACATTTTATTATATACTTTTTCTATTTTCTAATAGATGTCGTTAGGGTAAAAAACGCACATATTAAAAATCTACAAGTAAAAATTATAATATTTAATGATGCATAATAATTTTTAAAAAAAGTGTATAAAAACGATTTGAAAATACAAATAATAAATAAAAAGTAGTTAGAATTATATTTATAGAAAGTTTGAGTATTAATAACACCTATAAGGCCAAATAATATGAAACAAAATTTTAGAGTTTAAATGACAAGTATTGAAAACCAGATGGAGTATTTTTTTTGCCACTTATTATAGTTACCAAATTTCATGTCACCAATAATTTTTGTATAATTGAAAAAAATTTAAAAAAATTGGGAAATAATTATAAAATGTATATTTTAAATAATTTTACACACTTTTTTTTTCACGGAAGTTTTTTTTCAATAAACCCCTTTTACAGAAACTTTACTAATACCCATTTATACGAGTTAATAATTTAACAGTTATTTTTAGGTGATAGTGCAATTTATAATGTGAGAAAAATTCCCGAAAAAATTCAAGTATAACGTTTTGTGAAACGTGTTACGAAAAACCGTATTTTTTTCATAGTTTTCTTTTCCTAAAAAATACTTTTCATGGTATTTTTGAAATTAAACAAGTTATTATTGATGACGTAACACCTAGTTAACTAATTTTTTAAATTATTTTTATTACTTTTTGTTAACGGCTAATAAATTTACAATTTTCTTAATTACTTTTCCTATACTATATGAATGATGGACTATGATGGCTATACGTTTATATGATTTCTTATGACCGAAAAACTTATCGCGTTTGCTTCTTTCCCTTAATCCTCTACGTGGGCCCGGCCCATGGGCTGATTCAAAGTAGTAGGCTCCAAGTCGATGCTCACCCCGCTCCGTAACATGTCCAACGAAAATATTATTTTTCTTTTTTTTTTTTTTTGTAAAGAAGGAGTCATAACTAGAAAACACAAAAATATCAGTTTTAGTCTTCAACTTAACAAAATTAACCTCCAAGACAAAAAAAATCCCATGCCATCCTACAAGATATTAAAAATAAAATAGGAACACATAAATTTACGTGTCTCGCAACGCAACTGTATGGTGGTGTATCTGGTTCTTTAGGAACACAATTATCTTTAATAATGAACCTATGAGCGCTGATCATAAAGTAATCATTTTTATTAAAAACCAAATTTAGAATTGGAAAACAAACATAACGGATGAGAACGATTACAACATAAAACAACAACCAAAGAATTATAACTCAAACATGTAAATGGGATAAACCAAAACCCGGCTTCTTTAAACTTAATTTTGATGGTTCAAAACTTGATTCGGGAATAACATCTATTGGATATGTAATCCAGAATCACAATGGTGATGTTGTTAGTCCCGACGCAAAAAATAATAATTTTAATTCGGTTTTAAAAGCTGAAGCCTTTGCCCTTAAAACCGGGTTACAAGAGACGATTAGACTACAAATTAAAAAGATCGAAATCAAAGGTGATAACTTGTGTGTAATCAAGACACTCCAAGGTTTGTGGAGTTGTCCGTGGGAAGTCGAGCTGATTATATCTGACTCCAGACTGAGATCTTCGTTTTTTGACGAGGTCCGTATTAGACATATTTTCAGAGAAATAAATTGTGTTGCTGACTGATTGACCAATTTAGGAAACTCGACCCCCAACACCAACTTTTCTGAAGATCCCGAACTTCGTGTTCTCATCCGCAAGGATGCTTTAAGTTGGACTACCTCGAGGAGATAGTCCAATCTAACCGCTTTCTATTTTCAAAAAAAATTTTCAAAAAAAATCCGTTTTAGCCAAATGGGCCATGTTTCTAATAGCCCAAAAGAATTACAAGCCTGATGGGCCAATATACTAAGTATTATCCCACGTTACTCACATCTTCTCTCTTATAAGCAGGTTTTGTTGAGCCGTCGAGGTTCATTCGCAAAAAAACCCTACATTGCCACTTCGATAGAAAATGGTGAAGAAGAGCAAAAGTGAGTTTATCTCCGACAAACTTGTTAAATTCGATTGAATTCGTTTTATGTTTATGTTTTTGATTTGATTTTTGTTTTGCATTTAGAGAGCAAGAGTAAACGATGTTCGTTGAAGAAGAAGTACAAGATTATTAAGAAGGTAAAAGAGCATCACAAGAAGAAGGCTAAGGAAGCCAAAAAGCTTGGCCTTGACAAGAGGACTAAGGTCGAGAAAGACCCTGGAATCCCTAATGACTGGCCCTTCAAGGAACAGGAGCTCAAGGCTCTCGAAGTCAGACGAGCTAAAGCCATAGAAGAGCTCGAAGAGAAGAAAGCTGCCCGCAAAGAGAGGGTAATCCATAAACTACAGTTTTTTTTTAAAAGTTGTGAAATACTGTCTGTTATAATTTCAAGTACATTAATCATGGTTACAGAGTAATTATTAGGTTAGAAAAGACTGTCAGCCCAGTAATGCTTGTTTCTGATATCATAGTCTCCGTCATAGAATTTGAAACGATGAAATACTGTCTGTTAGCAGTGTAAATCCGAATTTCAACATCCAGAGGCCTCCAAAGATATGATTGATACATTAAAGAATCGATTTAGTTGAATTTTATTTAGCGGCCTCTGGATGTTGAAATTCGGAATCGATTTAGTAGAATTTTATTTAGCGGTTTCTGGATATTGATATTCGGATTTACACTGGATGTTGAAATTGGAGGCCTCTGGATGTTGAAATTCGGATTTACATTGCTAATTTGCAAATTTGATTTATTAGGCTATGATTGATACATTCAACTATTCAAGAGTCGATTTAGTAGAATTTTATAACACTGAAGTTCGGATTCCCTCCCTCCAAAGCTATAATTAATAATGGATCAATCATAGCCTAATAAAAAAATAAATCAAATTTGCAACTTAGCAAGCAGTGTAAATCCTAATCTGATGGATCCAAACTCCAATCCAAAGTCTACAAAACTGTCATTGATAAACGGGTCACAGTAGCACATATTAGAGAACGCAAAATTCTACTAAATCGTTTCTTTAATGTAAAGAGTACATGAAATAGCAAATTAGAACTTCATCAAACTAACAAAATCTGAAGTAATTAGAAATTTAAGTCCTAGTGCAATACGACCTAATAATTAGCGTGCAACATCATCACACATCAACTGCAGAGAGTAAACCAACACTAGCCCAGTAAAAGACACTAATCAAGTAATCAACTACATGAATCCTAAACCAGATATAGAACTCAAAACAGACTTACCAATCATAACAATTCTACGTGGGCCCGGCCCATGGGCTGATGCAAAGTAGTAGGCTCCAAAAAGAGAAATAAGCATGATTAATGTACTTGAAATTAAACAAGAAGTATGTTCATTGAGTGAGATTAATACAAAGTTAAAACTGTAGTTTATCGTGGTGCGGCTTTGTGTATTGTGCTGTTTATTGTCGAAGCTGGCTATTGCAAACACAAATTCTAGATAGAAAAACCTGCATCATGGTTCTTATTGTTTCATTGTTACAATGGTGATTTTTAACTATGTTTCTGTTCAATATGTGGAAATCATAATTCTTTTGTTGCATCTTAGGCCAAAAAGAGAAAGTTAGGTTTGCTGGGGAGTGATGGTGTGCCAGAAGAAGGCGAGCAAGCAGATGAAGAAAACAAGGACACTGGTGTCAGTGGAGTTGGAACAAGTCGAGGTATATACTAGTTTAAGATCCTCGTGTTACCGTGATAATGTGATGTTTCTGATTGAACTCTGAATGTACTTATAATTCTAATGACCAAGTTTTGCACAAGTTTGAAAGGCATTACTCACAAGATTCTAATGATGGATTTTTTCATTGCTGCAGATAGTTCTGACAGGGCCTTCTACAAGGATCTTGAGAAAGTTATTGACCTATCTGATGTTTTATTGGAAGTTCTTGATGCTAGAGATCCAATCGGCAGCCGCTGTGTTGACATGGAAAAGATGGTCACACGCATTCCTGAAAAGAAACTTGTTTTGGTCTTAAACAAAATTGGTAAGTAAAGGTTCTTGGTTTTAATAATCTTGACTATAGGTGTATATGTTCTTCATTGAGGTTTGTAATCCTCTAAATGACAAAGTTATCAAAATACCTCTGTCCCTTTGATTTTCTTAACACTAGAACTGCTGTTTTACCTCACCCATACTTGGCTATGACTAGTATCATTTGCATAAAAGAAAACCCCATTCAATTGTTACTCTATGTGATGTTGTTTGAAGGATTTTAACATGTTAATAAATACAGGAACATCTGTTTTTCTCATCCATTTTTTTACTATGATTCCAAACATTTGCATAGTGGAAATTTGTTTTTTTTTATTATTCTCATCTTTCCCCTAATCAGATTAATGTTTTGATTCTAGATCTTGTACCCCGTGAAGCTGTTGAGAAGTGGCTCAAGTACTTTCGTGAAGAATTACCTTCTGTTGCCTTTAAGTGCAGCACTCAGCAGCAAAGGTTTAACTTGGGTTGGAACTCTTCAAAGTCTTCCAAGTCTTCCAAGTCTTCCAAGTCTTCCAAGACTTCCACACCAAACAATAATCGTCAGACTAGTGACTGTCTTGGAGCTGAAACTCTAATTAAGCTGCTGAAGAACTACACAAGGAGTCACGATGTATGCCAAACTTAAATTTATAAGTTATACAATCTAATATATCTTATTCTCTTATAGTTTATGCACTGTCAGTGTGTTAACGTCGATTTTCCTCCTCTGCAGATTAAGAAGACAATCACGGTTGGAATTATAGGTTTGCCAAATGTAGGAAAAAGTAGTCTCATTAATAGTCTGAAGAGATCTATTGTTGTCAATACTGGCTCTAGACCTGGCTTGACAAGAGCGATTCAGGAAGTTCATTTGGATAAGAATGTTAAATTGTTGGATTGCCCCGGTGTTGTGTTGCTTTCATCTGGGCAGAGTGATGCGTCTATAGCCCTTAGAAACTGCAAAAGAATTGAGAAGCTAGAAGATCCCATTGCTCCAGGTAAATCCTCTTGTACAAAACGTTAATCCAATATATTACATTCTAGATTTCTAGTAGACCATCCACAATAATTCTGATTCTTGTGTATTTTGAAAATTTCAGTTAAAGAAATTCTAAGGCTTTGCCCACAAAACGTACTGGTGACTTTATATAAGGTCCCTGCGTTTGATTCAGTTGACGACTTTCTTCAGAAGTTGGCTACTGTTAGGGGAAGGCTTAAAAAGGGTGGTGTAGTTGATGTTGAGGCAGTTGCAAAAGTAGTTCTGCATGATTGGAATCAGGGTATGAGCACTCAGATTTCTTGACTATGTAATTAAGAATAGCAATTGGTGCTAATGTTCACATTTTTTTTCCAGGTAAAATCCCATATTACACTATGCCTCCTTCTCGAAACCAAGGGGAGCTTGTGGAAGAGACTAAGATTGTTACTGATCTCGGGAAAGAGTTCAATGTTGATTCAGTGTATGGGACCGAAACTACATATATTGGAAGCCTGACATCTATTGATGATTTCCAGCCTGTTGAAGTTCTTTCGAATCCCCCTTTTCTTTTTGACCAGAAGATGCTTGAGGTTAGTTTGTTTTGCCTTTTCAAAAATCGCCCTATTTTGTCCTATTTAACTCTGTAGAAGATCTAAAAATCAGCACAACTAAAACCTGACATATGCTTACAATCAGGGTGGAGCAAAGCTAGCAGGTGAAAATGATGTTGAAGACGAGACAATGGAACCCAAAGAAGAGGCAACAGGTAATGCCAAAGCGAAATCAGCAGCAAGTAAGCAAAACGAGAAGCTATATGATGCAGAAGGCATGCTCAACACCAAGCAGAAGAAAGCAGAAAAAAAGAAAAGGAAAAAAGAAACCAAGAAGGCAGCATCCGAGGATGCCATGGAAGACGACGATGACCAAGGCAGTGATGAGTACGATTTCAAGGTAGATTTTCGAAGAGGATCTTCTATGAATGTTGATGGCGATGTTGCCGGGATTACTGCCCAGATTCCTATGTCCGGCGTAGCGTTTGATGATGAATGAGTGTAAAATCGAGTGCGCAAGATGGCAAGATGGATTTGTACGGGGAGGTCTTTTTGTTTGGTTACAAATTTTGACAATTTTTATGGACTTGGTAACCCTGCAAGTTTGAAGTTTCTTATAAAGCATGTTTAATGTCTTTATTTTTGTTTGTTTACTATTGTTCTGTATCACCTTAAAAACGGAACCTTACCCTGTAAGATAAAGTTACATAGCTTCCAGTTCTGTTACGCATTGGGTTAGCTGAGATTGCTTGTGTTGATAGAAGGAAGCATATACAACATAGCTGAGATTGCTTGTGTTGATAGAAGGAAGCATATACAACATGAGCTTTTGACATATGCATCTTTTTACATATGACTTTGCTTGCGAAACAGTGTTGTAGAGTTCTGTCAGATCCAGTTTCGGTGTTGGAGAAATGGAGAAGTATTGTTAAAGGTAAACATATCCTTTTACAGGCTGTGGTGTGGCAGATTGTTTGGTATGACACTACAAGAATAGTGGTGTTTATTCGTTGAAGTCTGTATATGATTTGGCTTTGCAGGATAAGCTGGAGAGTTAGGGAATAGGACAACATGCTTGATTCTTCTGTCATTGACAATATTATGGTCCCATGACAAAATAGTGGTGTTCACTCGCTGAATAGTAGCGCACAATGAGTTTGCAAATGTTGGAGATCCAGAAAGTCCTCCTGATTTATTGATGATGCAGGAACGCTAACCCCGTATCAATTGACGAATCTAGTGAATTTGCTTACATTGGTTCTTCAGTATTGCTGGAGGCTGGAGGTAATGTAGACAATTGAAAAATTGGAGGCTCTTTATCGTTCAGACTTCAGAGTTACTGTTGTGGAGCTCAACTCAGCATCAAATTGATCTCAATTGGGTTTGGACGTTGCTCAGATAGAATTACTCACACTTGTGAGTTCATTTATGGTAAACTAATGATTTTATTTGGTATTCTAACATAAAAACTCATCTTCTTTTTTTTTTTTTTTTTTTTTTTTGAGATCAAGGTAGGAAGCTCGACTACACCAAACAACCTTGGTGTATCGAGAGGCCGAAAACCGGCAAATGGACAAACCGTCATGTACATAGCTACAAAAACAAGAGATAAACACAACAAACATCACAAGCAAACGACCGGAAAAAGTAAAAAGATCTAAAAAAGTCTCAACGAACAATCCACGGGAGAAGACGAGTAATACTCGAGGTTGGGAAAACATGGAGAGGACACGGGGTAGGTGAACTAGCGGTGTCTTGCCGCCGAGAAGCAGGATAGTAGAAACCCTTCTCAAGGGGATGTCATACATCCTGCGGAAATGTGGATCTAACGACGTTCCCTCCACCGAGATGAAGGATCTTCGGAGACCTCGAACACAACCACAATCAACAGGGGCATGTGACTACGACATCTTCCGGAACATTCGTTTAGGCCACACTCGAGAAACGTCTTCAAAAGGAAAGTCATCCCAACTAAGCAAAGTTATAGATTTCATCTCTCAATTTTCTAAAACCCGCATGAGATTTTCACGGAGCGCAAAACTTTGAAGGATTTTGCGAAGCACAAGACTCTTTTTTCAATAAATGTCTTATAAGACTTGTTCGGAGCGCAAACGTCTAATCATAGAATATTCGCGAATGATTTAAAAAGTCATCCCAATTTAAAAAGGATGAGTTCGGTGGGCTAAGTAAACCGATTCTTTGGCATCTTGCCAATTATCACGACTAAAATAGGCACATGGATATATATGCACAAACAGTAAAATTAGTGGTTTAAGGAAGCTCGATTTTTTGGTTGTACACAACAACAAATTTTGAAATAAATATTGTTTTAAATTTCAAGTTTTGTCCAATAGTTCATGTGTTTTTCTCGATTGAAGGGCCTGAGCTTTTTCCCCATTATCCCTTTTTTCCCAAGTCAGTTCATGCGAAGACGGATAATTGTCCAACATACGGACGTACATCATCATGTTTTCAAGAATAATAGATATTATTTGAACCTTAACTTCATGATTTTTTCAAAAGCGCAAACAATCTTTTTCAAAAAAGATTGAAAATTTCAATGTTACTTTCACGGAAATTGGTAATTTTCCAACATTATCGATTGTTCATAATGTTTGGTTTGGAGAATAAAAATCCTTATTCCTCTTGTTCTTTCACCCAACTCATATATCAACTATTGTTGGATAGTTTTCTTTAACGAGTTGCATAGAGACCAAAACAAAATTTTGGGAAGATAAAAGGTTCTTGGTTTCATTTGTTCATAATGCTATTCGGTTTTGAGGGAAATTTCAAAAAAGACCGAAGATTAGAGGTAAAGAAAAGGAAGTCAAAAATTGTTTAAAAGTAAGGTTTAGATAATAAAAGGCCTTGAAAAAACAAGTGTAAGAAAAACAAAAATTAAAGAGAAGAAGTTAAGAGTTTGGATGTAAGAAAAAACGAAAACTTTTCAACAAAGAGAAAAAAACAAAAATCAACAAAGGAATTAGAATCTACCAAACACAACCATAAACAACTAAACCGGTAAAAAGATGTTAAAACAAAACTAAAACGGCTAAAAAAAACTCAGATATAGAACACCATAAATTTGATAACACAAAAGAAAATGAAGAAGACATTTTAGGGAGGAAAAGAAAGAAAAGGATATGAAAATTCAACAAAAGTGAGAGGTAAGCAACAAAAAGAAAAATAACTTAAATCACGAAACTTGAAAATTCAGAAGAAGAAACCATTTGAAAAAGTATTCCTCTATTACTAATTTGACCTTAAATATGAAGATAAATTTTCCTCAAAACACAAATGGGATCAATGGTCATTATTAGTGTCTTGATATAAATAAATCTTTTGTGTTTGTTTAGCTTTCAATGGTTACAAGACCTTATTTTTTTTTTCGGTTTCTTAAAAGACGATGTTTGGTCACAATTTGTTCGAGTTTGGTCACAAGTTTGTTCAAGATTGCCTTTTCATTGTTCAAGATTGCTTTTTCACCGGATTGATATATGGGATCTTTGTTCCCTAAGCTTTCAAGAAAATAAGATAATGCCTTGGACAAATTACAATCTGAATCAACCAGTACTAAATTGAACATATCAATATTGATTTATTCAAACTTGTCTGCTGACTTGTTCGAGTTTGGTCACGAATTTATTCATTTGTTCAAGATTTCTTCCTCAGATACAAAAACAAATCTACAAGACAAAACCCTAGATCTGGATCTAAAGGCTAGGCCGCTAAGGTTGAGGGAGACAAAGTTAGAAGACAAAATCCTAATCGAACAACAATCCTACGAATCTACAAGACAAAACCCTAATCGAACAAAGAACGGAATAAGGGAGGCAAATCTAAGGAGAAGACTGGGGCGGCCCAAAAAAAGACAAAAGGTCGATTTTTTTAAGATCTGCAAAGAAAAAGATGAACGGCAGATTTGTTGTGAAAACGAACCACCACGGTTCCGGCGAGACAATAACAGCTCGGTGGTGGAAACATTCTCAACAAAGCCTACTGATCCTCAACATGGAACGTATATATTTATGCGGGGAAACAAATTCTCATATTCTTTTAACAGTCAATTGTATCTGCATCTTGCAATTACAATCTACATTTTATATGAATGGGGGCAAGTGTCTACATATGCAACAATTCTTTCCTTTCCATGTTATTAAGATGAATCATATGCATCATCATCACCAACAAAAAAAAAGTTCAAAATTTCCCCGAAAATTTGAAATCATCACTGGAAAGATCAATGGCTGATGTAGAGAGCAATGTTTATAGTTTTGGCCTTCTACTGTTTGAAATCATCACTGGAAAGCTCCCTTTTACAGACAATGGTAGGCCAACTCTCCTAAGAGAAGCAATTGATCCAATATTGAATACATTTCAAGAGGTTGAGATGCACAACTTGTTTCAGATCATACAGGATTGTCTAAAACTTGATCCAACTGAGAGGCCTACAATGAACGATGAGGTGCTGTGGTTATTTGTGCATATATGTACATGTACTTGGATTCCAAAATAAATTGCATAATGATGAGTAAAAAGTTCTCAAACCCTTACAAATCTCATCTGGATTCCGTATTCCAGAAAACTGAAACTGATTATTTGAATACAAGTACTTGTTTAGGCTGGCTTCCTAATTTTCCGATTGCCTTGTCCAATGCTATATTGAAGTTTTCCAAGGGAGCAAGCTCCATACTGCACCAAAATTTGATTATTTCAGATAAGAAATGGATCCAACGTCCAATAGGTTTTCATTGACACAAAGTGAGATTTAAACCTTGAACTAATGAGAAATAAACATATTTCAATTTCAGGAGGTGATCAATTTATGACTCTACACTCCTGAACCTTATTCATGCTCATCCATTTTTGCAACCAAAAGCCCTTCAATGATAGGTCCTGTATAATATAACAGTAAGACCGACATCAAAGTTTTACATCTTGGCCAGCGAAAGACCTTACTTCCAGTCTTAGTCTCAACAATCTCATCTTGAAGATGAAGGCTGATGTTGAGACAGTAATTGATTTATTAGACATTCCACCATAAGTTACCATGGTTCCTCCATTCCTGAAAAACTCAGAAATCATTACTCGGAAGGTCAAAAACTTCACACATTAAAGCTAAAGATTAATGTCACACACACACCTCAAGAACTTGAGAACTACTGATGCAGAATTACCACCAACACAGTTAAATCCAAGCACGGGTTCAGACAATTTTACCTGGAAGATGTAAAGAAAAGAAAGAAATGGACACGAGATAATAAAAGTAATATCATATACCTTTTGATTTATCGGAAAATGCTAGACATAGGATACCAAGAGAGTCTTGAGATTCTTCACTTCAAGCTGGCTTTCAGATAATACTTCATCAGCACCAAGCTTCTTGGAACAACAAAAAATTCTGCATTCTGAAAGGAAGTCTTTTTAACTAAATTATATGGAACAACAAAAATTGGATTGCATTGTTGAAATGTCCCTTATTACATTAATGCTATGGACACCTTGATCTCAAGCAAGCTGAATAATGCACTGTCCAACTATGCTTGTTGCCCCGTTGTGCACAACGGAATCTCATGTGAGAAATTCAACTAGGTAAAACAAATTCCTAGCTAGTTGATGAAAATGATGGCAAAGGAAGTGTAAACTGTAAGAAAGTAAACCTGGATTCAGTTTGGTGAAATCATTTAGCATTCTGAAAGCAGACAAAGGATTGATAGTTACTGTAGCTGCATACTCTGCCGGAGCAATACACTTTGACCCTTCACAATATAAGAATGAATTATTATATTAGATATTTTATTAATGTATTATATAATATTATAGATAAAGTGTACAAATATTTATTGTTTATTATCTACTCTATCTAATGACAAAAAATAGTTTATATATAATTCCTTAAAGAAATATACTAACAGATAATACTTTTATCAAAATGGCACGGATAATACACTAGTAATCAATTATAACCGGATGACTTAACCAATTCAAATGTTAAAAAAAAAAAAAAAACCGAAATCAAGCAGTATTTTATATGACGGTTGTTGGTGTCATGGGAGACGGAACCAAGGGTGGGTTCTACCGGATCGTCCGCCCCGTAAAAGAAAATTCATTTCAATCCAAATAATAATTTATGAATAAAATATTACCATTACCAAGAGGGTTTTATTTCTAAATTTTGTCCATCTCTTTGCATGGAGTTGTATCAATTCTCAAAAGTTTTGAACATACAACTCCTCGATTGAACGCATCTACTGTCTACCTACCTGCCCTATCCATTGTAAATTTCTTTAAACACAAAGATTAACTAGATTAAAAAGTTATCAATTACGTGATAGTCTTCTGGAAATGGAGTAAGGTACAGTTTCACTGTTCTCACATATTTTACACAATCCTGTATGATCTCAATAAGTTGTGCATCTTAACTTCTTAAAATGTATTCAATATTGGATCGATTGCTTCCCTTGGGACACTTGGCCTCCCAAGTACTCCCAAACCGAGTCTTCAACCTCACCATTGTCTGTCTGTAAAAGGGATCTTTACAGTGATGATTTAAAACATTAGACACTTCCCCATTCATGTAATATGTAGACTGTAATTGCAAGATACATACACAAATGACTGTTAAAGGATCTGATAATTTGTTAATGTGTATTATCATAGCTAGAGACTAGAGTACATCTTGATCGAGATAAAGGCAGTTCAAGTCCTTTGCTATGGCAGCTGTCTGATAACATATTAACATGAACATGAGGTTTTGTGTTAAAATACCAAATCAAATCATGACTTAATCATAAAACAACTCAGACTCTTGCTCAATGTCCAAGCATTAGTAATAAATCGAAAGAAAAAAAAAACGGAATTGAGCACTAATCAGGATCATCAAGAATCTTCTTCAACGCCCTAAAATAAAACTTTAAAGATGAATAGAATTCATCAGCTGCATAAAATAAAACTCAATGTGATTGAAGCAAAAGAATGGACCGGTCCAAGATTCAGATAATCGGCGCGACGCGTCGTTTGGTCCATCGATAGATGAGAAGGCGAGGTATTCGTCTGTGTTGCGTGAACCATCAGCAACAACTCATGATCCGTCGATCAACAAGAAGGCGAACGAGGTATTCGTCTGTGCTGCGTGAACCATGAGTGCATGCCACCAATCATCGATCAAATTCCATCCTCTTAATGTCCTCATTCGAGTTACAAGCCCGCATGACTGAGCTCGACAAGCAATGTTAACATGCGCATGAATATAAAGGGTATGTTGAAGTTTGTGATTGTCGATGTAGGAAGCATTGTTTCGGAAGTTTAGTTTACGAGGCGCCCAAAGCTGTCGAGAAGATGTTAATCTGTGTTGATTTAACTAATTGTTTGATTAATTAATCTCCACTTTTCAACACGGCAGCACATGCATAACTATTCACCTTCCATTGCTTCTTCCCAAAGCGAATCATCTTCCCTATCTTTATAGTCCGCCATTACCTATCCATCCGAACAAACGATTACACCAACTAAAAATTGAACATTCCAAACAGATTCTAAGATAAATACCCTTAAACTATGATTTTTTCACAAAGCTATCAAAAAAAGGTTTAAACCATAAATCAAGTTTCAATAAGGTATATGTAAAAGTAATAATTAGTATTTATTAATAATTTCTAAGCTTAAAATAAATAATCCATATTTTTTAGAGAAAAACTGATAAGGGGAGAAATTACTTAAACCTTTTATAATAATAAATAAAATGCATCCATCTTATTTATAGTTTTATACATGTTATTTTACACTAAATTACTAGTTTAGTGTCTCATGCTTTATACAAAATTGCTATATTAATTAATATATTTAAAAAATGGTAATATAATAAATTTTAACATCTTCAAAAAATCCATTAACTTTATCTTATATTTCAATTAAGATTATGACACAAACATATATGATATTATTAAGTTTATGTTTAATGTTTTACATATATTTCATATACCGGTATCACGGAGTACTGTCCGTCTGACACGTGTGAAAATAAAATTCAAATATTGTTTTCTAACGGACATTTTTCGTTCAAAATTTTTATTTTATTTTATTAGTTTAAACATTTTATATTATAAGTGAATACGCAGATTAATATATGCCTTTTTTTCCTAATTTTTTTGTTATGTTAGTTCACATTATATTTGTGCTAATAGTTATACGTTTTTAACAAAAAAAATCATAAGTTCAAACTAATGCATGTATTAATAATATAAATGTTTAAACTAATGTAACACTCTATTTTGAACTAATAAGATCATAATAAAAGTACCCTAAAAAATTATATTAATACACTACGTGCATATATTAATCTGCGTATTCACTCCATCTATATGTTTTCGTACCTCCCATATTTTGTATATATTTATTAATTTGAATATCAATTAAACACTAAAATACTTTAATTTTTAACGTAACACTCTATTTTGAACTAATAAGATCATAATAAAAGTACCCTAAAATATATTAATACACTACGTGCATATATTAATCTGCGTATCAATTAAACACTAAAATACTTTAATTTTTTTTAAAATAAAATATTGTTTATTTGATATTTTAAACATATATAGCTCACAAATTATGTTAGTATATTGTTTATTTATATCAACTAGGATAATTAAACATCCCATCTTTTGACAGTTATATTCAGACCAAAGGGATTCCTCTCAACATAAGATGACCGTTCTTATAAAAAGAAAAATGATGGTCTAAGATCTGGCTAGCAGGCGATAATTGGTGTTAACAAACTCATGATCCTTCCACAGGCGAGAACGCAGGGATGTCGCGTCCTCCGGTTTGAAGCCTGTTGTGAACCTTAAGCACTTTAAATTCTCCCACAGGCGAGAACGCAAGGGGTCGGGCGTCCTCCGACTTTGATGCCCGTGAGAGAACTGGAGCGCTTTTTGCGGCACACCAGTTACCAAAAGACCGCATCCCATCATTATATAATGTCCTCACTGGAGTTACAAGCCCGCGTCACTGAGCTCGACTGTGTACAATGGTAACCAGTGCATGCTTATATAAAGTTCATGTTGAACTTTGCAATGGTCGATGTGGGATGTCCTGTTTCGGAAGTTTATGTGTGGTGACGGCTGTCAAGAATTGAATTGTTCAGTTGTTTCATTACAACCCACTCTTCAAGGATTTTATTTATAAAACTGTGACAGTTTTGGTTAACTTAGCCCTTGTATTCGGAATTTTTAATCAACCAAAGAATGTACTTCGAGCGGCATCACAAGATGCACTAGTAGAAACTGGACTTGTAAATGGCGATTGATCATCTTCGTAGCAATTTCATAATGCATACTGTCGCATACACATAACTGTATACTCATTAACTTATGGCGCCGTCCAAATTGACTCGACAATCAAGTTGTACGAGACACTCGGTCAACATGTCGATGGTTTCGATGGCTTTAATTATTATCAAGCCACCTCCAGGACCGCAGTCGTACATCCTTTCGGGTTCTCAAAATATTAATGGTTGAAGAGTAGGTTCGTATGGATTCGTGAATATGTCGATGGTTCGTATGGACAGAAACAAAAGAATGACAGTCCAAGATCCGGCTAGCCAAGGTTGAAAACAATGAAGGCCCAATATCTGTGCATCTATATAAACATATTGCACTTTGTGATCGCCGCTGTGGGAAGCATTGTTTCGTAAGTTTATGAGGGCGCTGAAAGCTGGCGAGAAGATCCTGTGTGTTGATGTAATCAAGCAAATCTTTTGTTTGATTAATACCCACTTTTCATCACCTCTCCTTGCCGACTCTTACAGCATAGAAACAGCATTGCTTCTTCTCAAAGCAAATCTTCTTGATAGTCCGTCATTACCTATCGGAACAAACAATTACACCAACTAAAAATTGCACATTCAAGACAGAATTTAAGATAAATTACATAAATTACCCTTAAACTATTTTTTTTTCTCACAAAACTATCTAAAAACTTTAAACGATAAAAATCACCCATAAACCAAGTTGTAATAAGATGTATAAAAGTAATAATTAATTTGAAAGAATTTAAGTAATGGTAAATAAAATACACCGATCTTATTTATAGATTTATACATGTTATTTTACAGTAAATTTCTTAGTTTTTATTGTCCCATGTCTTGTACAAAATTCCTATAATAATTAATTTGAAAATATTGGTATAATCTAAATAAATTTTAACATCTACAAAAAATTACATCAAGTTTATCTCATATTTCAATTAAGATTATAACACAAAAGTATCTAATAATATAATACAATAATATTAAGTTAATTTCTTTATATATATTTCTAATATAATAATCGTTAGTTAATATCCTTTTAATTTTTGCAAAAAAACTACCCATATTTTGTATACCTTTTTAGATGAATCTAAAAATAATTTAAAATTTTGAACTAAAATACCATTTACTCTCGACTTACCCTCTCCTATATTTTTTCGACTTACGTTATAAACGCTTGCATGTTTTTTATCTTACATTCCATATTTTGTCTATATTTATTAATTTGAATATCATTTTAAACACTAAAATACTTTTTTAAAAAAAATATATAAAGATCATTACGTCATATCATAATTCATAAATACTAATTTATGTGAAACCAAAGACACTCTTAATTCAAGGGCGATTTTGTGAAATAATATCTGATTTAAAGGTGAATTTGTGTAATTTACACAGAACTTTCAAAACAAAATTCAAAACTGAAAGGAGTGAAAAAGCAAAAGAAACACCCCTTCTCTCTCCCCGCAAATCAAAAAGGCCGTCGACACTTCCCTTGTTTCCCGTCCTCTTCTCTTTGTTCTGTCTGGAGGTTTTCTTTTATTTCTTCCCATCCCTCTGTCTGGTGTGAAGTAGAGTAGAGCGGTGAGATCGGAGAACGAGGAAGGAGATGGGACAACAGTCGTTGATCTACAGCTTCGTGGCTAGAGGAACGGTGGTGTTGGCGGAGTACACGGAGTTCACCGGCAACTTCACTAGTGTCGCCGTCCAGTGCCTCCAGAAGCTTCCT
The DNA here is from genome assembly GCA_002319775.1 of Fagopyrum tataricum. NCBI lineage: Eukaryota > Viridiplantae > Streptophyta > Magnoliopsida > Caryophyllales > Polygonaceae > Fagopyrum > Fagopyrum tataricum. Next base: position 9,715,980 of record CM008286.1, read on the forward strand.
TCATCTAGTAACAAGTTCACCTACACTTGCGATGGACATACCTTCAACTACCTTGTCGATAATGGCTTCGGTAACCGACCCTCATTTGTTCCTCTCTTCTCCGATTCTAATTGCTCGAGTCCCTTTTTTTTCCTGCTTGGATCTGTTTGCTTATGATATTTCAGTTGCTACTTATATTTTTTGTCTGAGTGTTTGGTAGATCTATGACATGATCTGATTGGTGATTTGTCTTCCGATTTGATCAAGTTTGAAACGATGTAACTTCGATTTCCTTTTCCGATTTGATCGTACCAAGGGGAATTACCTCCAGTTTTTGCTGGATCTTGTTTTTGGTGGAAAAAATAAACTTTTTAATGGAGTAACTAGAGTGCATTTTAAGAGTTCCTTAATACTAAGGGTGGAGTGTATGTGAGGATGGGAGTTCAAATGCAGTATCGTTGTTTGCATCCTACTTTAGGTATTAGTTCATTGGATTTTTCTGGCATAAATTTTTTGAGCTTGTAATTATCTAAACATGGATGATTATCAGTCAAACTGCAAGTAATAATGAATATGCTGGGGTTTAGCATTTTGATTCTTTGAACAATGGTTCCATGAATGATCCTGGATCTGTTTTTGCTTTACATTCACCCTAAAAACAATTCATTTTTCCAGTTGCTTGTGATTATGATGAGGATGATTCAGTTTGATTGTGAACTTTGAGTACAAACCAAACAAGAGCCTATTGGTTTAAGATAGCTAGTCTACCTCTCGTTGTGTGAAGGAGACCTATGTAGTTTGATCTAACGGTGTTATTGGTAATTACACGAACACTTTATAATGATGACTCCTACCCCCTAAAGTTCCGAAAAATTCTAAAGAAGAAGAAAGATTATAATGATGAAAGTCATAGTAGTTTTGGACTGGAAGCAACAAAACCTTGACTGCTTTTTATATCTTGTCAGTTCATGTTGGAACATCTGATTGCAAGATCTCAACTCAAAATCATTTTATGTTCTTTCTTTTATCCTTTTTATTCATTATCTAGTAACCTGAATTAATTACATTCTTCCCAAATTTGCAGTTTACTGTGTTGTTGCAGTAGAATCTCTTGGCAGACAGGTTCCCATTGCATTCCTTGAGCGAGTCAAGGATGATTTTGCCAAGAGATACGAAGGAGGAAAGGCTGCAACAGCTGCTGGTCTTGGTCTCAGCAAAGAGTTTGGGTAAGTCTATCACCGAATTGACATGTGCTTCTCTTGCATATAAAACAATGCTCATACAGTCTTCTTTTGGCTATTAGGCCTAAACTTAAGGAGCACATGCAATACTGTGTTGACCATCCAGAAGAAATCAGCAAGATTGCAAAGGTTAAGGCTCAAGTTTCTGAAGTTAAAGGAGTCATGATGGAAAACATTGAAAAGGTAATGAATAAGTTTTTCCATCTTTCTAAGGGCTTGTTTGGATGCATAATGCAGGTTTTTTGGCCTATAGTAATGCATTACAAACACTAATCTACATTTTTATCCTAAATATTACATTGTTGTTTTTAAAGCACTATACAACATAATTTCATTATAATATAATATCCAAACAACCCCTAATATCTTCAACAAAATATTTTCCACCCATTTAATTTTTGCATAAACTAAGCTGAAGTATGTAACACTTGCAGGTTCTTGACCGTGGTGAAAAGATCGAACTTCTGGTAGATAAAACAGAGAACCTTCACTCTCAAGTGAGAACACATATTGTTGTCATTTTTTTCTTTACTTTCTTTAGAACGTGTTTAGCTTTGGTTAACTGATTACGATATGCTACTGCAGGCGCAAGATTTCAGATCACAGGGAACCCAGATTAGGAGGAAGATGTGGTTGCAAAACATGAAGATTAAGCTGATAGTTCTTGGCATTATAGTCGCATTGATCCTCATCATAGTTCTCTCGGCATGTGGTGGCTTCAAATGTGGTCACTGATCTTTGTGATGTTGCTGTGCTTTGCTCTTTTAGAGAGTCTTCTTGGTTTTGTATTATGCGGCTGCAGCAGCTCCTTTTCCCACTTCTATTATTACCACAATGATATAGGTATTTACCGTATTTTTGTTAATGCAAGACGGTTTGTATAGATAGTATTTCATCTGTCGTTATTTTTCTATTTTATTTTTTATATCATATCACTATTTGAGCCCCATGTTGTCAATGTTGAGCCCTTCTTTATATACCTGCAACTCTACAAGCAATACCAGATTGTTACGAGGCGTTTGGATTTACCCTTTTGTTGCTCATTTTAGCGTTCGTTTGACAGTCAATTTGTAGATAACATTTTCGCATTTTATAAATATGTTTTCTCATTTAACCCAATTTTTTTTTATCAATAATTTGACCAAAGCATATGAGGGTGGTGTTTGGTAGTTTTTTTAACAATAGTTTCTCCAAAAATAAGAAATAAAAAAGCCGAGCCATGTTTCTTTCCGAAGTAGTAGATGAAAATGAAGATTTTTTTCCCGAAAATAGAAACAGGAAATAAGTAATTCCGAAAATACATGTTAGATCTGAAACAGAGGCTTTGATAGAAACAATATCCTGCTCTTCACTGTGTAAATTACATAGTTTTAGTGCCCGTTTGGGAACCAACTTATGGGAGCTTAAAGTAGCTGAAGGAGCTTAAAGTAGCTGAAATTTGGCACTGTTTCTCTAAGATTGGTGTTTGGTAGAAGTAGCTGAAGGGAGATGAAAGGAGATGAAGCTAGCTGATGGTAGCTGAAATTTGCCCAATTTCATAAACTGCTCAAAAAACGGTATGGAAGATTATGGTAGCTAAAGCACTTTTTGGTATATCAATACCCTTACAACACATACTTTTAGAGATAGTTTTTAAAAATAAAATAGAGATAGTTTTTAAAAAGATTTCATCCTTATTTAAAATAAATAAACTTATTAAATTATTTATTCATACAATTTATATATTTTTTCAACAATATCAAATCATTTATACATACTTTTAGATTTAATTCTTATTTAAATTTTCGTTAATAAAAATTTCCATACTCAAACTTTAATTATAAAACTTTTTAAAATAAATAAATTGTTTATATTAGGCCAACCCGATTGGAACGAGAATTAAACTAGGAATTAAAAATATATATTAATTTAAAATCATTGATTCGTACATGACACGGATTTGAGTACGACTAGTATAATCCAAAATGATTTTTTGTTTTATATACGGATATGATACACCACTACACAATCAGGCATACATTAGACTAAAGAAGTATACTCCAAAATATAAAAAATCATTTATTAATTAATATTCTTTCTTTGGTTGAAAAAAGTAAAGAGTATAAACCAATGTTGGGGCTCCACAAAATATGCTCACATGAATTTTAAACTTTAGAAGATAAAGTTTACGTTGAAGTAATACCTCAAAAATATAACAATATCATTATTAATTAATAATATATTTATAATTAAAACAAAATTCTATCATTAGACTAAAAATAATATAAATTAGGCATAAATTATATTAAAATTAAATAAATTATATTTAATTATTATTGTTCAAATAATTATATCTAATTTCTATAAGAGAATAAATTATATCAAACTAACTTCAATAATTACGTTAATATTAGTCTAGTACTCTAATATAAGATTTTGTTTGTAATTATAACAATTAAATAATTAAATACAATTTTTAAATACAATTTTTAATAATCTCTAACTTGGGAGTAATGATTTTATGAAAAATAATCATAACAAAATGTTGTATAACACTTAATATGTTAGTAGTATTAATCTTTTTACTATATAACAAACAACTATTATATAAAGTAACCAAACAAAATTAAATTATAATGAAGGGCGTTTTTGTCAATTTATATTTCCATCAACTACGATCAGCTTGAAATTTCCAAACACTCAACAGGCTTAAAAAAATGCATTAGCTACTTCAATCAGTTTCAGTTACAATCAGCTTCAGCTGCAGCTCCGACGAGCCAAACAGACCCTTAGACCGAATTTTTTTTTTTCCCGAAAGTAGTTACAGGAAAAAAGTAATTCCGAAAATACATGCTAGATCTGAAACAGAAGCTTTGATAGAAGCAATATCTTGCTCTTCACTGTGTATATTACATAGTTTTCGACTGGATTTTTATTCCAACCAAACAGTCTTGCTCTTCAAACTACAGTAAATAGAACTTATGTATACACCTGAAGTTGGATCATCCTAGAAAAAATCTCGACAAATACATGAATGTGGTAAACATGGTTAAAGAATATAATTGACAAAATGCAGGAAATTTCGTGTTCTTGGCTATAATAAGCTCTTGAAAAATCACACAACATAAGAAACAAGATAAGTATGAGGAAGACAGATGAGCGAAATTTATAGAATATTAGAATACTTTATCAACACGAAACATTTCAGCGAATTATTTGCAAAAATTACAAAGTTTTTTTTTTGGTTAAACCTCAAATTGTAGATAAGGAGCTCAACCCTATATAGCTAAACAAGTATATGATACATAAATAAACAGTTAAAACACTTGAAGAATGAAAATACACAGGCAAGCTTAATATCAGGCTTACTGTGACGAGATCCATCACTCGAGAGGGACACATTCAACCAAGCCAGTTTCCGGAGCCTTTGTTATTTGTCATTCTCCATTATTTTGGAGAACGTCAGCAAGTGAAATCGTCGAGCAAAAGCTGATAACCTTATGAAAGCTATTCACAGGGAAAGGAAGAGGAGGAAGTTTTCTCCAGTTGCACCTATTATGACCATCAAGACTAGTTGTGATCTCGCAAACAGAGGCTGGGTAGCACTTATGATGCTCTTCATTGAACACATAAATTAAATTCCCGAGCCCTACACATTTAAGGCTAGCAAACCTGTCATCTTCCTCCTCTCTATCAAACATGCAGTACAACAGTTCCTGGGGCATAACAGCCATTTCACTGAACTCCATTGTTGCTTCGTCAACCTTCCATAGGATCATTGAAGGGCCTCTTGGGCTGTTGCAGAGGCCAGCAAGAACAAGCTGGTCTTGACACGCCATTAAGAAGGAAGAGACCACGCCTGGGGGCCTAAGGGTTTGGACTTCGGTCCATGAATGCTTGTTGAGATCAAAGGCTGAGACGAAGCATGAGTAGATGCCGAATATGTAGAATTTACCCTTGAATAAGGCTGATGATAATGAGTGGGATGAATTCCCTGGTCTGAATGAAGCTGGGAGAGGAGGACAGAGCTCCCATGTATCCAAATTTGGTTCATAGATCTCGACTGCTAATCGATCTTCAATGTCAACTAAACCACCAATGAACCTAAATATGCCGCACCAGGTTTACAGATAACAATCGCATTAGTCACTCCATTCAAATTATCATGAATTTATCTTATGGAGAATTCAACAAGATTCTTCATCAGTTTAGAATAAATGAATAACATCAAATTTCTACATCAATAGAAGCCAATTGACATCATATAAAAAAATAACGAATAAATTCACAATAAAACAACATCAGATTCACATATAACAATCACATCAGTCACTCTACTCAAACTACCGATGGATTTATCATATGGAAATATCAACAAGATTCTACAACAGTTTAGAATAGATGAATAACATGAAAATTCTACATCAATACAAGCCAATTGACATCAACTATCCGAATAACGACTCAAATTCACAATCAAGCAACCTCAAGTTTACAAATATCAACACAAAGCAGTCACTCATCGATTCTCAGAATTCTGCATCAAGATGGAAAATTACAATGGGGATATACCCCCGGATGTTGCAACATTTGTTGCCATGGATATGGAGTAATATAAGTATTTGTTGGGTTCAAAAAAAAAGAGAGAATATCAAAACTCTTCATCAAATACAAGGCAATAGACACCAAAGAACCGATCAGTGTCTCAAATTCAGAATTTCGCCATCAGATCTAACATGTTCACCTTCAAGAACGATAAAATTCCACAAACTAAGACATAATAACAAGGCCAAATTAGGTTTGTACCTGACACCGCCAACAACGATAAATCTCTGAGCTCCATCGCCATCAACGAAGGCACCGACAAGAGGATTACACCGAGAGAACTTCAACGGCGAGGTGTGCTTCCAAGAGCACTTGAGGATGGGAGAAAAGCGGAAACTGTCGGTGGAGGTAGGAGTGGTGCAGAACAAGAATCCACCGGAACCAATGAAGGACTGTTCCTGAGATAAAGGCGTGGGAACGAGAGAAGGAGGTAGACAAAGCCATTCGTGAGACTCAGGATCATAGGCGAAAGCCTGATTGTGCTTAGGGAAGATATTATTGAGACCATAGAGGAAGAACCATGGTTTTTTGGATGCAGAGACGCGGGAAGAGAAGGATGTGGAGGATGCAAGCGATCGCCATGGCTTGCAAGCGGCAGCGGCGAGGACGATGGAGCGGATCGGAAGGTGCGAGAGGATAAGTTCAGTGAGATCTTCGCCTAGAGGATTCCAGATTGACTGGGAAAGTGATTGGTGCGGGTCCGATAGGTCCAATTGTGTGGCAGCCATGGCAGGGAAAGTTGCAGGAAATTGAGGAGGAAAATTTGATTTGGGGAAGAAAGGAAAGAGAAATTAGGCGTTTTGGAGGGAGTGTGACTGTGGGGATGTGAATGAGTCAATGTATTTGATTCCACAACTGAAACAAACAAAATAAACACCATACAAGTGGATCAAAGAAGTCTAATCATTTAGAAAATAAACATACTCCATCCATTTCTTCAAAATTAAGGAAAATTTCAGTAAATAGCTCATTTTTGGGAGGTTAGGATGGGAGGAGGAATGTTAATCTGTTTAAAACCGGATCGGATTTGATCATATCTAGATTGAAACAAATATTTTGGTGGATATGGACCCGTTGGTCCGGTACGGTCAACCCGGTCTTAGACTAGAATCTAGATAAACTGGACGGTTAGTTTATAATTGGTGACAAATATTGGTTTTGGGGCGTTTTTCAGTGTAATGATTTTTTGTTTTAGGGCTATTTTGAATAGGAATCGGTAGAAATATATACTATATGTCGTGAAATAAACTCCCTTTCGTACATGAGTACTATCGGTAGTATAACCATGACTCCATGAGCTATGTAGATAAATCATAAATAATTGTAACGTAAAAATAACGAAATATTTCGTGTACAAGGAGTTTACAATAATAAATTAACAATAGCAAGTTTGTAACTTTAAAAGTTCAAACTATCTTTGACAATTATACCAAAGTTGGGATAGTCTTTGCAATTTTTTTGCCTTTCAGTTTATTGGTTAATAGTTATGCAAGACTTTAACATGCGTGCAATGTGACTTTTAAATGTTTCGTCACTTTGTGGTGTGTAGCTTATAACTAGATTTGTGATTACTTTATGTTACATATATAAATATTTGCTGATAACGGATCTAATTAAGAATGTAGTTAACACCTAATGAGGATTATTTATAGTAATTAGAAGGTTTAGTACTCAGTAGTATTTTCATCTAGGATGGGTCAATCTTTAGGTGGATCTTTTTATTAGACGGATATCAAGATATCAACGAGCTCCGTTGCCGTCGAGATTGTAGTGATATTTCACATCGATAACATATGTTGTTGTGAGACTAACGTATAATTAATGAACTACTTTTTATTTATTTATTGTCAATTAGTTTTAAAAATGAAACTTTGTGGACTTGTATTCAGACTCATCGGACGTGAAAAATTAACATAATTTCAGAGTAGGTCCGACTGAGCTCTCGTTCAAGTAATTATTTGTTTCAACTTGTAACTAGTCTTAAAATGAAACTTTTTGTATGGGTTGTCCCAACCAATGGCCTCTCTGAAGGGCTATGTATCCTCCGGAAGGAATATCAACTGTAATGTGAAAAAATCGAGATACTCAAATCACAAGAAAGATTCGTAATATTAAATCTCAAAAATTTATCGACGTCCTTTGAAATAAACATCTATTGTATATATGCACCACCTAATGATCAAAAGAAAAACGAATTCTTGAACCAATTAACAAGTGAGATTGCGTCCTCAAACAAACCAAACCTAATTGAAGGAGACTATAATGATTTACTGGAACCGTCCGATAAGAAAAGAGGGGCCCCATTAGTAAATAATAGATTTGACAGACTACAACGTTTTGTCGACCAATGTAATCTCACTTATCTACCCACTAAGGGAAATGAATTAACATGAAAAAAGAGAAAGGATGACAATTACAACACATACGAAAAGCTGGATAGAATCATGTCGAACCTACAAATCATTCGAGCATATCCCGGTATTCATAACCGAAACCATGCCTTCACTACGTCAGATCATCGTATCATTTCCGTTAACTTACAAAATACACTGTCAAAATTTAGGAATAATCCGTTTTATATTCGAGTCCATGTAGCTACAACGATTAGATTGTGAAAATTTGGTTAAACAATCGTGGAGAACACAATTCCAAGGAACGCATATGTTTAATCTCGTAAAAAAAAACCCTTCTCAAACAAAAACTTAAAGAGTTGTTGACGCCCAAATGGAATCACTTCAAAAACAAGTGCATACATCATTAACCAACAATTAAATGACAAAATAAATAGATTAAATAAGAAACGAGAATGCATCTTGGACTACTAGAATAAATGCCGAGTGCAAAGAGCAAAACCAACAAATCTACACTTGGCAGATAAAAACACTAAATTTCACCATAGAAAAGCCACGGGAAAAAAATAAGACAATTATAACTACAATAACAATAAATGATGGTACGATCGTGTCAAAAGATAAAGAAATAAACGAGGAGTTTCTAAAAGACTACAAATCTCGATTTCTAGCCTCCTCTATAGACCAACATAAACTAGAAAAATTGTTAGGGGTCATTCAACCACAAATAAAAGGAAATGAGAATCTCGAACTAACAAAACCCTTCTCCACTAGGGAAATAAAAAAAAAATGCTCTTTTCGATATAGGGAGCAATAAATCACCGGGTCCTAATAGAATGTCAACCGGTTTCTACCAAAAGTACTGGCACATTATTGGGCCTACAGTCATTAAAAAAGTAAAAAGTTTCTATAGAACCGGCAAAATCCTTAAGCAACTCAACTACACATTCATTGCCCTCTTACCAAAAGTGAACAACCCATCAACCACCTCCACCAATAAACTAATAAGCCTATGCTCGATAGTTTATAATTAATTGTCAAAATACTAGCAAAGAGATTGAGCATGATACTACCAAAACTAACACACCCCTTTCAGAATGCCTTTTACCAAAATAGAGCAATTCATGACAGTGTCCTTATTGCACATGAAATTTTTCATAGGTTTAGAGAAGAAGAAAAAAGGAAAAGAAGGTTCATGGCACTAAAACTCGATATGGAGAAAGCATATGACAAGCTTGAATGAAACTTCCTGACATATGTGCTACAAAAATTTGGATTACATGCGAAATTCAGAAATTGGATTAATGAGTGTGTTTCGACCGTATCCTACTCTATTAATAAATGATTCACCAACAACTATATTTATTCCACAAAGAGGTATCCGTCGAGGAGATTCACTGTCACCGCTCCTTTTTAATTTAGGAGTAGAAGTGCTAGCTAGAACTAGACACAAACTAAGTGTAGAAAACCCTAAATCCAATGGTTTCCCCATATCAAAATATGGATCAATTGTTCCCTTCTTAGCTTTCACGGATGATATCATAATTTTTACAAAGGCGACAACAGAAGCAAGTTAAATTTTTTTATCAAATATCAATGAATATAGTGTCATTTTTGGCCAAGTAATTAACTACCACAAATCTACCTTCCAAACAACTAACAATGTGGATTCTAGCAACAAGAGAAGGATTCAAGCGCATCTAGGCATATCAACTTCTACCAACGTAGAACAATATCTTGGTTATCCTATTATCAATGGCAGGGTAAACAAGGATTTTTTAACTCGGTTATCCAAAAATCAAAGCAACAACTGATAAGGTGAAAAGCTTCCTCCCTCTTGCAAGAGGGAAAAGCCACGCCAATAAAACAAAATCTTACCGCCAAACCTAACTATCATATGCAGGCTTTCATGCTTCCTACTAGTATCCACAACGAACTAGACAAGATTAACAGAAATTTTTACTGGAATAAGTGACCTTACTTCCACCCACTTATCAGTTGGGACAAAATTTATAAACCAAGGTCTCTAGGAGGCACAAGAATAAGAAAAAGCTGAAAATATGAACAAAGCGCTACAAATGAAGCTCTTGAGGAAATTAATGGCGGAACCAGACAACATTTGGGTCAAAATAATAGAAGAAAATTGTCTAAGAGGGGAATGTCTTTAGAATTACAAATGAAAAAAAAAACCTCTTGACAATGAAAGAAATTAGTCAAACTACGAGAACAGTTTGATAAGGAACAAAGATGGTCACTAGGGAATGAAAAAACAATAAAATTCTGGAAAGATATGTGGATTATTGACAAACCTTTATAGGAATTAGTACCAGACAAACCCCTAATAAACCACACATAATAAATTTCTTCCTACATCTTTGACAACTGGGACCAGCATCAGATAAATGAATTACACAATATTCTACCACACGATATCATCAACAAAATTAGAAACTACAATCTCCCGAACAATCTTATAAGAGACATAATTTATTGGGCTGCAAACGAGGATGGATGGTATTCCACTAAGTCTGCGATGGAAATGAGCCAAAAACGGAAAGTTGGTGTATTTGTAGATAAATTATGGATATGGGAGATTAATATCATGCCTAAAGTCAATAACTTCCTTAGGAAGATGGCCATGGATGGTCTAGCAACACAAGAAAACCTGGATAAACAAAAAAATCCGGTTGTAATGCATTGTGAATTTTGTAATCACCACACAGAAAGTGCTAAGCACCTCTTCTTTCCATGCCCATGCACCCATCAAACTATTGATTATGCAAAAATATCATCAATACTGAACAACCGGGTCGAAGTTGACCAGAGCATTATGGAGACCCTATTGGTGTTAAAAGAGAACATTTCTCCAATAGAACTGAGACTACTAGTAATGATATGGTGGAACATTTGGTTAGCTAGAAACCATTTTCATTTTTAACAAGATAAAAGACACCGCCAAACATGAAACATAACGCTATAAAACAAATAAAGGACTGGGAAATGGATAACACAAACCTAATATATCAAAAAACCAAGCAACAAAAGACAAGAAGAAAAACTAAAAGTATCAAATGGCAAAGACCAAAAGAAGGTTTTGTTAAACTTAACTTCGATGCCTCCAAGAACTCACACAACCAATATGTATGGCTTCATTATTTGAAACAAATTGGTTGTTCCTTTTCCTACAGGGAGCCCAAAGCCCAAGAAGTTGGCAAAGCCAACTGAAAACCAAGCAAATCGGAAGCGTAATCATCAGAGATGCAATGTTGACTCCGTTCTAGAGGGAGAAGCTTTTGCTCTTCGAGAGGGCCTCCAAAAAGCCACTAGTTTAGGTGTCACATCCATGGAGATTGAAGGAGATAACCTGATGGTCAGCAACTCGATCAACCAAGTGCGGAAACCTCCATGTGAGTCGGACATGATCATCTCAGGCATCTTATCTTCCATCTCGAGATTCACCTATTTCAGCATTCACCACATTTATAGGGAAATCAACATTGTCGTTGATGGACTCGCAAGGCATGGACAAAACCCAAACTTAGGAGGCGAGAACATATCAGTCGATGTTGAAGACCTCATCCGCAAGGATGCTTTAGGTTGGTCGATTTCAAGAAACTGACCCACCTATATCCCTTACCTTTTATCAAAAAAGAAGAAGTGAAATGTAAAACCAATATCTTATCAGCATTGAAGATAAAGTTGAAGATCATCGATAGCCGGAAAGGATGAAAGCTATTGGGTAGTTGAGAAAATAGTTGATTGAATGTATTTATTTATTTTAAATATTTAGATGAATGTTAGAAAAAGGAAACTTATTCAAGTTATGTGTGTAAATTATCACACACACAAAATTATTTAAATGTATTTTATGGGATAATTTATAATATATTGTTAATAAACTATTATAATTTTTGTAAACCTTCTTCACTTACGAAATGAATAAAGCTTAAACTTGCATGAACTAATACCGAAGTTGGGCTCTCAAAAACTCATTTTAGTGCTCGGACTTTTTTACGTATGTTATGCTGCCATGTACTTTAAATTGGGTCTTCTAAACGGATTCAATATTGATCAAATAACATTATAAAATAACATTATAGGACGAGGTAAAAGAAGGGATGATATTTTAGAAAGATAAAATATAGAGAAATATTTAAGGTTGAATATGAAAAGTTTTTCAACATTTGTGAATATATTTTTCAATAATGTTTACGAATAGACGTGTTGAAATCGAAGTACACATATTCAGAATTACCGTGATGAATGAGGAGAATGTACAAAGTTGATAAATACAATCAACTATCATTATTAATTTTATCTTTTGACCCAAAACAAATTGTACTATGAGAAAGATAAATTATTGACCGGTGGAAAAGATTTTGTGATTGAGACATGTTTCTTAACTTTGTATAACATTAACTCCCATGTTGTTCCCATGCTGTGGGTTGTGATTACTTCAATGTTATTGTCGGTAAGGACGATGATGAATTGAAAAGAAAAATGGGTTAAAATGAAATTATCTAACTTATTACCAGTGATATATTTAAATGTGAGAACAAGATAATTTTTCAAAATGATTTAGAAGGATTGAATAGTACCATTGGCTTCGTCAATCAATAAGGGGAGGAATGTAAAAAGATTATTACAGGCAAGGAGGATCACGAAATTAGACCACCACCAAACATTCTTAATGTTAGCAAGAGGTAAAACATAATAATCATAAAACCGAAACCGTGTTGTTTTAAACTAAATTTTGATGAATCTAAATTTAATTTTGGTCAAACATCGATCGGTTATAGGAATTGAACGTGATAAACTAAATGTGATTCGGGTACTCCGGGATTATAGAAATTTCCCTTATGAGGTCGATATTTTTTTATCCAACTCCACGTTAGATCTTACGTCCTTCGACGATGTTCATATTAGACATATTTTAAGAAATATTAATAGTGACTAACCGTCAAACCCAAATGAGACACTCAACCACTCACAATAATATTTAGTTATATAAATATTCACCATTAAATTATAATTTAATGGTTGAACTAAATATTAGTTTAAATTATAACTTTTTATATGATTTTTTTTAAGTTTAACTAAAGTACTTAACTCTAGTGAAATAATACCGAATTTTACCCTTCTACAATTTTATAGTTAAATTTACATTGGTGTAACTATAAATATTTTACTTCAAATTGATCACATATTTCAAGTATTATTAGGGGTGTGAAAAGCATGATAATGAAATGAGGCGAGAAACAAGAAGTGAAGAGGAAGATATAATGGATTTTTTTTTCAAAATAGTGAGAAAATAAAAAGTAATTTCGAATATAAGCTCGAATAAAACTAATTTCGAAAATAGGAAGGTAATGGAGGTTCAGATGGGAGCCGTCGTTTGAAACGACGAGTTTATGAATAAACCGCAGTTTCAAACGGCGGTTTCTGTTTTTTATTTTTAAAAAAATATTTACAAAGAACCTGCCGTTCCAAATGACGGGTTCTTTTTTTTATATTTTTTTTTGTAAATGACAAGGAAACCCGTCGTTTTAAACGGCGGTTTTCATGGTCTATATTAATTTTAAAAAAATAGCGGGTAAGAAACCCGCCGTTGAGAACGGCGGGTTCCTTGTCATTTATAAAAAAAAATAAAAAAAAAGAAAAGAAAAGAAAAACAGAACCCGCCGTTTGAAACTGTGATTTATTCATAAACTCGTCGTTTCAAACGGCGGCTCCCATCCAAGCCTCCATGACTTTCTATTCTCGGAATTAGTTTTATTCCGAGCCTATGTTCGGAATTACTTTTCATTTTCTCAAAATTTTGGAAAAAAATCCAGATATAATACCATACACTAGGAAAAGGGTAAGAGAAAAAGGGGTAAAATCGTAATAAACAGTTAGGAATGGAATTGTGGTTGAGAATGGTAGCTCGCTTGCTCCCGAATCACATGTGGTGTTTGTGGTTTGTTTACTTACTCCCACAAGCCTTGTACCCTAATCATAACTATGGTTTGCTAATATTCTTCATTGTTTTTAAACATGCTATGCTTTTTTTATAATAGGCACAACTTAAGTTCAAAGCTGCAATCAACCATTGATTACATTTCCAGAGCATTGTTGTATAGAACATTTTTGTTTTTGGTTGTATGTGTAAAAAACCGAAACTCGACAAAGATCATGTTCACTAAAATAATTTTTTTGGGTAATTCTTGTTGTAAAATGTTAAAACTCTTAGAAGATTATCGTATAAATTTTATTTAAAAATACATGATATTACAATGTAAGGATGATAATGGATAAGATGAATACCTCGATCCCCACCCGATCCGTCATCAAAAATCACTCATTCCACCCGATCCCACCACGAACCTTTAAGGGTCTCATCCGTATCCAATCCACTGCATCGAACAGATAAAATGGATGGATTGGGTGATATTTCAGGTGTTCTACATATTATTTGTAATAAATTTAATATGCTACCGATGTTCCATGGAGCTAATCCACACCACTACCACGCCCAATCTAGTCTATTCCACTTGTAATCAAGAAATATTTAAATCCACAACGCTATTAGTCAACAATATCCAAAATGAAAAAATACAAGGCAATAGTAAAAGACAAAAATAAATAGGAGAGTAATCCTCTTTCATACCAAAAAAAAACAAAAATAAAAATAAATAAGGAAAGAAAATATAGAAATTACTCTAATATAATAGGGAGGATAAAGGTATAATTATATAATGTTAAAAATTATTAATATATATTTTATTAAAAATATATATGATTATAAGTTGACGGATAAGAGTCAGATGGGTGATGGATGATATATGATACGTCCATCCGGATCCACCACCCGTTTTACCAACCATCCTTTTTTTATCACCTTTTAATGAGTTCGGTTTTCACAATCACCTTTTAATCGTTTGAATTTTCACCCTTTTCTGAAATCCATATCCGTGAAATATGAATAAAATTATCACCCTATCTTTTTTGCAGGATTGGATGGTCCGCATCCGTGAAATGCGAATGAAATTTCCGTCCCTACATTAATGATGTACCTCAGCCGTTGTATGGATAAAACATATTTATCTAAAATGAAGGAATAATTCTAATTATAATGTAAAGAGTATTCGACATGCATTGACGAAAGTTGATTGTGAAATTGCAACAAAATTTGAAATATTTAGGATGAAATGTGAATTTCATATAAAACTATGTACGTATAAACTAGGCGTACAAGACACAAAAAAGCACAGACGAAGGTTGATGAAATTGCAACAAGTTTTGAATAAAACGTGAATGTCATATAAAACTATAGCTTACAGTCTTACAAATACGTATTAACATGGCGTATAAGACACAAAAAAAGCTTCTAAGACGTACAACCTGAAATCATGGTGTGTTAACAGCGACAACTGGCACACGTTTGTCTTTGAATAAAACTCTTTAGCTGAAAGATCCTTCTAACCATATCCAAGTACTCGTATTTTCATTGCGTATATGCATGGCTAAAAATAGCACTTCTGAATCGTCTTCTTCAAAGCTCAAGAACCACAACTGTACAACCAAGATATATCATTTGTATTAGTCCAACACAAAAGAAAGAGACATCAGAAAATCAAGAAAACATGATTTTTTTTTTTGCCTTCTTCAACTATTTATCAACAATTTCATGAATAAATCCCATTAACACAAACTTACATTCATTGTCAGTGGTGATCCAATTTCCTTTTCTAACGGCTGTGTAAATCTCTGAATTCAAGCTCAAACTTATCTTTGGAGAATCACTTGTGAAATCATCACCGCTAGGCAATCCTCTTGCAACTCCTTTGTTCCGAAAATGCGAATCCTGATTCAAAAAACACAATATATATAAATCGGTGCATTCTAGTACTAGAAATTTAGACTTGACCTCATGGGAGTTGTATACATATATATATATATATATATATATATATATATATATATATATATATATATAATACAGTATACACACACCTTTATTCCATTTTGTTTCCCGCCTTTCAGTGACTTAGCAGTTGCAGACCATCTCATAAGCTCCTTCATCTTAGACATAGCCTTGGGTTTGTCGTCTCCCTCGTTATCAGTTTTCTTTCGTCTTCTGGTTGATGATGTCTTTGAAGTGTCGTTTACTGGCAATACTTTCTTTCCAACATTATGTGTTGTTGTTGGTGATGAAGAGCTTGGTTGGTCTGCATACCCTGCCTTGTTATCACTACTTCTAGCAAGCCCTCGAATAATTTCGTCCTTCTTTAACTTCACCTTGTATATATACAATGTTTTAGAGAAACAAGATTTAATGGTTTCCCTTTGAAGCAATGATGCCAAGTGCTTGTTCAAGTCCTTGCAATCCAAGTCTATTCGTTCACGTTTCTTCGGTTTTCTTTCAGCCTTTTGATTGTTGCTTGAGACTATCTCCTTCTCTACAGCTAAAAAACATACAAACATGAAGTGATCTTTGAAGCTCAAAAGTTTGAATATACATGAATTGTAATTTTTCAAAGGCTTACCACAATCCTTCTTGTTGGCGATGTTTGGGTTTACAACTTGCTTCTCTTGGACTACCTTGAAAAGCCGTTGGAGAATCTGATTTCGTGTAGATTTATAAGCATTAAAAACTTTAATTCTATAAACACGAGAAAAGTAGTAAATGGAGGAAGCTTAGATGAAGATAGGAAAGAAGATCACCTGCATAGTTTCTATATTCAGCAAAGGCCCTCCAGATGACTTTTAAGAACTTAGTTGAAATAGGAAAATTAAGGTTAAGGAAGAAGACAATTTACATGTCGCAGGTTGATGATATCTGAGACATTGGTTGGGTTATGATTCTTAATATAGTGTTGGGTAGTGTTTATGCTATATAAGCTTACAATGTGGTTGAAATTTGGGAGATTTTAAAAAGGTTTGAAGGGTGAGAATTGTTGAAGTAATGCAATATTTTATTGGCCTTGTGGCAATCTTATAAACCATACACTTGTTGGGATTGAAAAAGGGAACTTCAACTTAGGGTTCATTGGTTAATCAAGAGGGTCCATTAACTTTAATGAGGTTCTAGTAATGGTACATTTTTGTCTTCATAGAGAATGAAAGTAGAATTCGAGATGTGTGGGATGTGTTTGGAGCGAGTTGATCTTAGGCTCAAGTCTCATAGGCTGCAAAAACCCAAACAAAATCTATGTGCAACTTTGCAAAAGGTGATTTTGTTTGCAAGTTATGACCTTGAGCCTTGTCCAATTCTCAATAGGCAGGAAAAGAGGTTCAAAATCCGGCTTTCAAAGTGAAAACAAAACTCCTAATAAGTCAAGTTACTATCTCAGTTGATAAGTAAAATGACATCCGTGACTATGAAGTTGCGTGTTCGAATCTATTTCCTATTATAATTGCCTTAAAGTGCCTCCTAAGTCCTAATAGAACCAAAATAGAAAAAAAAAATAAAACTCTATAACAAACGAAAGAGAAATATAATTAGTACAAATCAATGATACAATCATAGACTCTTAAGTTATTACAATTCTATCCTTTTCATTTTCTTTTTATTGTAAAGTTGGATTAAAAAAAGAAATCCTTAAGCCTTGTTGCATACATTGCTAGCTACGGTTTCTTCTTGTGATTGAGTTTCATTGACCTCTCCCTTTCATTAAATCTTTTTCTTTTCCCTTAAATGTTGAAAGAGATTCAACATGAGTGTGAGGGGGCAGTGATGTGTAACCCTCTACACCATCCTTTCCCATTAGGCTGACGTGGCCTCATTTGTATTGTCAAGATGAGTCGAGACAAGTCCTCATCATCAAGAGAATGTAACGAATATGACCCCCTTTGGGAGAATTTAATGTGAGGGGGTAGAGAAGATTAATGAAGAACACCTAGAAACACAATTTTTGGGGTTCTTAAGATATTGTGTATGTAGGTGGCTATCAATATCATGTTTTAATGATTCATACTTTTTATGTCTAAGAACATTACAGATGCTACCACATATACTTAGTTGTCTCTTGATCATCAAAGTATTGCATATAGATTATGGGTTTACGATTATTGAAACCTAAAATGAAAACTATATAGCAAAAGGATGTTTCTTCTTTCCGACTCTACAATCCAACAACCTACGATCCGAAAATGGAAGAATCATACGAATGAAAACATTGTAACAAAAAAATTGTATGGTGACAGACATTGTTATGTTGGAAGACTGCAAATGTATAATGTTATTTTTTACTTCACAAGTTTAATCAATTATTATCTCTTGTAATATACCTAAAAATGAAAATTTTATAAATTATTGTATACTTTTTGAACAATCGTAAAACAAAAGTCTCTCATATATTATGTTAAGTGTTGCAATTTCAATAAAAGCTTTTCCTCCAAAAGTTATTTTCTTTTATATAGTAAGTGTTTTTTTCCCTATATTTGTATTGAATTATAAATTTACTTATTCTACTTTTATGTGGTACACAATAATTTATTTTAATTTTATAATTGGTATAATAATTCATTTTCGTCTCTTTTAAGACATCACGCCATTTTTCTCATATATGTGGGTACCAATTAAAATTGTACACCCATGCAATGCACATGGCTTGAACTAGTTTATAGTATGTGCACTTAAAATATAACAAATTTAGTGTATATTAGGTTGATCTATACTACTTTTAAGTTATTGCGTAGAACATAACTATTTTACAATCCGATCAAACCCCTAACAAAACCATTGATCCTAAACAGCGCATATTTCTGTTTACCGAGATAATCAAAAAACCAACACCCCTGAGCTAAATTTCCGACAACTTCCTAGTAAGACCCCGACATAGTAGCAATACAAAAGAATAGTACTTCTATGATAACTATACTGCTAATCAGCTTACTCATTTCAATTGCATATTATAGAGTGATACGAACTAGAAAAATTCAAAAGACAAGTCGGCAAAACATTCAACATGAGCACATACTCAATTTCAATTTAATCATAAAAAGCAGAGGACAGGAAAAGTGTACCAGGATGCATCTGACAAGACCATATAAGAATTCTGAAGTCAAATATGAAACAACAGCGGGTATAAGCTTTGCAGACTCTCCGATTCAAGACTTTGTTTGAAGTATAATTCATCATGAAAGCTCTACATAGAAGTGAGAAGCTACTTCGGAGCATTTAAACAAGTCCTATAGATTCTAAACAATACCATTCGCCAAGCTATCCGTCTTCCAATACGCTGCAGCCTCACACCTAGGATGAGTTTCAACAACAATATAAATGGGTGAAGATGACAACCAATCTGTTTAAACTTCTACTGACCTTCATTTACCTGCACTAGTCGCA
Organism: Fagopyrum tataricum; assembly: GCA_002319775.1. Classification (NCBI taxonomy): domain Eukaryota; kingdom Viridiplantae; phylum Streptophyta; class Magnoliopsida; order Caryophyllales; family Polygonaceae; genus Fagopyrum; species Fagopyrum tataricum. The sequence continues at coordinate 9,735,467 of CM008286.1, forward strand.
TCACAGTTCGTCCTCATTGGGTTCTGTCTGGGTCAAACGGGGACGCCTTTGAACAGGCAAATCTGCACCACCACCATCATCATCATCAATGTTGATTACATTGGCCTCGTCACGACGCCTTCTACGAATAGAAGGCTGACCATTATTGACATTTAAACCATTGGTATCATCACTTTCATCTCTCAAGCCCAACATTTCCATATACATGCGCCTATACGTCGCTTCACTTGCTCGCGGTCCATTGGCCTCATCACGACGCCTTCTATGACGAGAAGGCTCGTTTGCATCATTGTTCTCATCATCACTTTCATCTAATAATCCCAAGCCCAACATGTTAAGATAACGCTCCCTAAACGAATCTTCATTCACCCGCCTGTTAGTTGACCGCCCCCCCCTTGCATGACCCCTTGCCTCAGCAACCATCTGAAAGAGAAAGAAAGGTGTCCAACCTCTCTCTGTTGTGTTCCTATCACCGTTCCCGTCTTCAAGAACATAGTCACCCATCACAACAGCACCAGGTGTGGTTGACCGAATGGCACTAACAACGTCAGCATTATCCCTCTGTACCTCAAGCCGTCTCCAAGCTTGCTGCCTTGACGGGTCAATCTCAGCAGGGCGAAGAGAAGGATGAGCAATCCTTGCATGTTTTCTCAGTTCTTGATAATCACCCTCAAAATCACAAGAATCATTAGAGCAACTTCGAGCTTTCAAGTCAAGAAATTTCCGCGCCGCTTCTGCAACCTTCCAGCCTTGCACATCTCCCCTGCACAATGGGCATTTGAGAATCACTTTCTCTGGTATAGCCATTGAGGGCTCATGACCAACTATATCATAGACGTCATTTTGTACCGGAGCCGTTGACTGCAATATTCCAAGTAATGCATCATCCATTATTCTCCGTGACCTTACTGGAGTATTGTTCGGATTCTGCTGGTTAATATGTGAATCCAGCTTCACATTTCTGTATCGATCCAGACAATTCGAATGTCTGTAACTAGTATCACAGACGTAAGGCCTACATCCCTTCTCATGTGAGCTACAAATCAGTAAAACTGCATTGTGTGGATGCTCCATGCAGATGGAACACAATACTTCATCCCATTCCTTGTGCAGAGCATCCATAGCTGAGTCGGTCTGCATGCTTTGTTTTTTACAAGCCAACATCTTGGAAACACTGAAGAGATTCTACATAGGAGAGATTAGTTATCAATTTCAATATAAAATATTAACTTCAAACAAAATAATCTAAAACATTCAAAAGCTAAATCGAAACAACAGGGTTTCGTAATCGTAAACATTTTTGCTTAATCAAGCAAGGGCGTAGCAAATTTCCTATCACAACTTGATAAAAAGTACACGATCATTCAACAATCGACATCGTACAGAAGTACCCCAAATTCACTTCAAAATCCGGACAGTGACAAACCAAAACCCTAACCCTAGTTCCCTGACAGACCATTTTTTTCCTTCCGGAACAACCAGATTTACAAATCAACAAACAGGAGCGTCTTATTAGAGCATCGATGACAATTGCAAGCTATTAAACTTGATCGCTAGATCAGATACAAAACCCGATATTTTCAGATGAATCAAAATGTAAAAGAGAAATAGACTAGTACTTACGAGTATCGGATGTTTGCAAGGGTGTGATGTGTTCCCCTAACGTTGTGATCGATTTGTTTCTGATTCTAACGAAGAGAGGTAGGAGACGGGCGAGAGAAGAACGACGAGAAAAAAGAGTAAGAAGAAATGAGAGCAAAATTCGTCGATATTGGGGTTTATATACTGAAATCCAAGAGGATGACAGAGTGAGAAGCGCCGATTTGAAAGAACCGTGTTTTCGTCTTCCACTATCATTCCCGAATTTTTTACGTTTTTCACGTCGGTTGATTGTTTTTAAAATTCGAATTGAATATTTATTGTCATCTAATTTTTTCGATTTCTCGATTATGACTTATGAGTCTATACTGTGACTTGCTGTCTATTCAAAAAAGTGAGGGAACCGGGTTTAGAGCCATTAATACGTTACTGCCTTTACAGTCTATTAAAGGAGCAAGATTAGGTAATCGCTTTAACGTGGCGGCAAAAATGGAAATCAAGTTGCATTGATTTGGGCTTTAATAGCCCATGAACTGGCCCACCAGGCCCATGATATCGGTCTTTACTCTTCCACAGAAATGGGCCCATTACGAGCAAGAAAAAGTGAACTGCCTTACAAATTACATTGCAATGCTATTTTCAGAATTCGCCTTCTCAAATATGCAAAATTTAGCTTAACTTCTACATTGCTGTAATTAAAATATTAGCATAAATATAATAACATTTAAATAATTTGAAAAGTAGATGATTTTTATTAAAAAAATTGGGTTGAAAATTAGTTTACACGAAACGAACTATTGACAATGAACCCTAAAGGGCATAAACCACCGACTATAGCCTACTCGCTCTGCATGCTTCGGATTTTACGAATAAAAAATTGTCACATGTTTTTTTTTTTAAATTTTTTGTAGTTTGATGCATGTTTTTGTTGACATTTCGAGTCGTTTGTTTACGAGTAGGCGTGGATTTGTGATCGATTTTTCATGACTCTACAACGAGTCCTGAAGGCTCTACAACGAGTACAATGTTGAGGGGTCCACATTTGTTCTCGAAGCTTCCTACGTGTGTACTTTCTTCGACGATGAGTTGTGCTCGCCTCTTTCCGTTTATTGAATCATCTTTCTTTCCCTTGAAAACCTCTTTGTTTTCGGATTAACTTATTGTACTTTTGTTTGTTTTTGTTTTTTTTCTTTTCTTTCTTTTGATTCTTCATAATGGGTAGTCCGTTTGAAGATTTTTTTTCCAACCCCAATTAACAGAGTGTCGTCTACTATTTCGAACCACTTTTCATTATAAAAAAAAAGTGAGTGAAAATTTTAACATAAAAAATAATTATAAAATTAATATAATTATATATCTATATAAACTACTAAAGCAATGTATGAAATGGATGACGTAGAGCGTTGTGAGAGCAATATTTTAAAATTGGACTCTCACAATTAACGTCCGGTAAACCTCTTTTTTAAATTACCTATTTAGATTAAAAAATTTCTTTTACCCATAATAATTATTCAGACTTGCACGTAAATAAAAATTTTCATCAATTTCCTAATTAAATGAAAAAATATTGAATTATTCAGACTTTCACGTACATAATTTTTTGATCAATTTCCGAATCAAGCGAAAAAATATTGACAATAAATTAGTTTTCCAACGATCTTTTTTTTCTTTTCCGTTAAGTAGTTTCCGATCGTCGGTTCTGTTAATTATTATCGATCGCCGCAATCGTTTTCCGATAAATAGTATCGATTGCCAGCAATCGTTTTTTCCCGTTAAATAGTATCTATCACCGGTAATTTGTTTTTCCATTAAATAGTTTCAACCACCAACAATCTATTTTTCGTTAAGTAGTTTTCGATCACCGGTTCTGTTAATTATTATTGATCGCCGGCAATCATTTTTTCCGTTAAATAGTATCTATCACTAGTAATCTGTTTTCCGGTAAACAATTTTGACCACCGGTAATCTATTTTCCGTTAAATAGTAGCGAAATGGAGTCTGGTGATTTTTTTTATAGTTCGTACACCGGTGTTCTATCTAACGTTTAAAAATTTTCAATTCAAACCTTCTAATTACTTTTTAAAACTTCCGGTAAGCAATACAATTCAATTCTCTCTGATTCTTCTCTTCTTCCTAATTCATTCCGAATAATAATAAATAAAAAAAACACTTCCGCATACTGTAATAGTTGGGCGCTTGAAGTTATACCCTATGATGCACGGAAACCTCTAGATAGTGTCGTTTTCCATGTCGAAAACTTGGAAGCTTCTAGAAACTTCTCGGACACGATCAAAATAGCGAGGACACGGTCAAGACACTTTTCTAACATCGGGAACGGGCCAGACACATCCAAACCATGATCATGAATGACGGCTCAATGTGAAATCAAAGAGGGATACAAAAGAGATGAACAAGACATCTATGACCGTTACATTTTGTTTTCTTTTTTTGGATTTTCAAGATGAATACGACAATTATGACTACTATCTCAATATCACTTAACGCAATCGATATTCTTATTTATCAATACTTCTACAACTAATGACACATTCATGTGTCATTGGTTATATCATATATGCATCTCTTCTTATTATATCTCTTCGGGGCAAGAGCTTTAAAATGTAATATTATTTTATTTTTTTCACCGTGTCCCCGTTTCCTACCATTTCTAGGATTACCGCTTTCTCGTTTCTCGCCTTGTCCGTTTCCCCTATCCGTGTCCGTTTCGTGCAACATAGGTTATACCTAGACCTGAACAAATCCGGGCCGGCCCGCCTGGCCCGTCTACTCGCCCGTCCAAAAACATGGGCATGGGTGAGTAATTTGGCCCGTTCGGGCCGGGCCAAGCACGACCCGTATGTTTATAGGACGGGCTCGGGTACAAGATTTAGGGCGTGTTTGTTAGTAGATTAGTCAAGGTTATTTTAGATTATAATTTTGGGATTAATTTTATTGACATGTTTGATTGAAGATGTAAATTTTAAGAGAGATTATAGGGGAGATTATTAGGGATTAAAAATGGCTAAAAAATAACCTCCCTCCAGCAAGGTTAAAGGGGATTAATTTCTTTTAATTATTATAGATTCCACATATACCCTCACATAAACAAAACCCGACACAAAAGAAAAACCAAAAGGAGCGCTTGTCAATCGTAGCCGTCTACCCTAAGGGTCCTCTCCGATCGCCTCACTGGTTTATCAAGTCATTAGTTTGTTCCATTAATTGCCGATCATTGGTTTGATCTCGATTTCATATGTGCGAAGATCTTGAGGGTGAATCTGTAAATTTCTATTAATTAAGCCTATTAAAAATCTCTTACAAACCGCCCATTTAAATTATCTTAAATTAATTAATCCCTAATAAATCCTATGTAAATTTTTAATCTCTTTTAATTTCCATCTAAAATAATCTTCAAAATAATCCTAATTTACTAACAAACACACCCTTAGCCTGTGGGACGGCCCGCGGGCAGCCCCTATATATATATATAATAATATATAACTCAAAATTCCTTTAGAAAAATAATAAATTGCTGGAGAGAAATTTTGATACTAGCCCTAAATTATTTAAAACAAAAAACTAAACTCTAAGTCTATCCTAAATCATCCCTAAGAGTGGAATTTTGAATTTTTGATACTAGTACTATTTACGGGCGGGCCGGCCCGGCAGCCCGCCCGTGATTATACGTGGACGGACATGGGCCGTCCTTGTGGCCCGTACAAGAAGGGTTGGGTCAGCCCAACCTGCACATTTTGGGCAAGATTTTAATTTTGGCCCGGCCTGAGTCCGGATTTGTTCAGGTCTAGTTATACCCTTTGAATCTTGTTACCAATAAGAAATAAAGCGAGAGTCAAAGACTTCAAACACAACTGCTGAGCTCCTAGACAAATCATCCGTTAGGGATGCACTGCTTATGAATTATTTGATATCATTATTAATACCACAAATAAAGCAATCAATTCTCATATTTCTGATGGTAAGCTCATTGTTACGGGTCTCACTGGGTTGATACACCAGAAGAAAAGAAATTAGCTCAACACCCAAAGACATAGAGCATGAAATTAGAATTAGCACCTGAAGTTTTTATAAGTAGTTAAAGTCCCAAATAGAAAGAGAAATCAACGGGGAAGAAATTATCTTGTAAGGAAATTTAAAACTCGATCAATTTAGCATAAAAGAAGAGAGACCACTTGTTTTTACACATAACCACATAAAAAGGGCGGTCATATATGCAAATCACAGCCAGTAAGGGGACATCAAACGCCATTGTTAAGTTGGATCTATCAAGAATAGCTAAGGAGCTCATGACTTCTATACTTTAAAAGTTGGTTTTGTTTTAAAATAGAAAACATCATGTGTCGAAAACATAACAAAGAGGGGTAGATCTAATTCGGATTTTAGTCTAGGTTTACGTCAATGTTAAACAGGGAATCACATGTCAAGACATGATTCAAACATTCACCATATATAATTCTAGAAAGTCGCTATATTTTAAATAAAATAAATTTTCAAAAACAATTTTATATTTACGTATAACAGTCTAAAATAGATAAATCGAAATTGAGAAACAATTCGTGTTCAAAGCAAAATGCTCTTTTGGAATTAGTTCTTGGTATAAAGTGTTTTAGGTTTTGGATCTTGTTTCAACTTTTATTTATGAATGTAATCCTTTTAATATCAAGAAAATAATAATTCTATATATTAGCATGAGATCCCTATGGACTCTATATAAACAAGAGAAAAATGAGTTAATAAAGCCCTTTTTGTATTGTTGATACCAACTAGGCCCTTAGTCATTTAACATTTATTCTTAACTTTAAAAGCAAGGGTATAAAGGGAATTTTAGAGAGAAGTTAAAATAAAATCCTATAAATAGGATTTATCTAGGTTCGGGTTCGGGTTTCGGTTCGGGTTCCGGTTCGGGTTCGGGTTCAAGGTTCGGGTTCGGGTTCAGGGTTTCGGTTTGGGGTTCGGGTTCCGGTTCGGTGTTCCGGTTCGGTTCAAGGTTTGGATTTTGTTGGGTTTAGGGTTTTCTTTTGGGTTGGATTTACCTTGCAATTACCAATTTACCCTTCTATTTTATCTTTATTGATAAATAAAAAAGGTCTAGTTTGTCCCTTGATAATAGAAAGACAACTCTTCTAAAAAAAACTTCCCAATTTAACCCAATAAACAAACTAGACAGTAGACACTGTTTCCTGAACTGAAAAAAAAATTATAAAAAGCCCGCCTTCGAACCCATTACCACAAGTTACGCAAGTGAGTACCATCTTACACTCTTTATAAAAGGCCGCCTTTTCATCTACCTTTCTTCTTGCTTCTTGCTCTCTCCTTTATATAACACGAACAAAAAACCAGAGATCTTCTAAGCACATAAACAGAGAGATCGAGATCAGTCATGGCGGAATCTCTTCTCTTCGTTATGCTTTCTACATTGTTCATCACTTTGCTCTTTGCGTTTATCGCTAATGGAACCAACCAAATTGACGAGCAGACGAAGCTAATTAGGTATTACCATTACTCGAAATCGCAATTCATGTGTCGTTTAAGAGTTTCGATCGATTTCGACTTGCATTGTTCTTTTATGGATCTGTGAATTTCTCCGTGTTTTGATTTTTAGGGTTGAAGAACAGTTGCAGAGCTTGAAGAATTCATCAATGGCGAAAAGGTCAGTTCAAGTTCCAATTCTTTATTCCTCTGATTGTTACTCTAACCACGATCTTCGTCTTCTTTCTTCTCTGGTGATCTTTGATTTGACGATGACATTTTCGTTTTGGGATAATCATATTTTCACAGAGTTGAGGAAGTAGAATTGCGTAATCAACAAGCTGTTACTGACCCTGAAGACATTGTAATGGCTGTTCATGAGTAAGTACTTCGCTATTCTTTAGATTTTTTCATCTTCTATAATGACTTAAAATATATTTGATCTTGAATTCCTTCTTTTGAATGTAGATGAACGTGACATTTAATAGTCTCACATGTAAAAAAAACACTTCATGAGAATTTATTACCAACCCTCCATTGTAGCTCTCTCCACCTCCATAAATTCTCCACCAAATTTCCCTATGAAATTTACATTAATAAAATTACAACTATTTAATTTATTGCATTAGTGTAAAATATTGGGTCATATGTTCATAAGATTAGTACATTTTGTGCAAATGTCAAAAGAAACATCGATTTAACAATGTAACAATTTGAATTAGAATAAAGTATATTCAATAAGCAAATCTAAGTTTTATCATTTGTAATGTAAAATTATACACTATTGATTATGTATCAATGTGCATATTTGACTAATATGTTCGACCAACATGTCAAGTGAGCCAAATGTGATCGGTCAGAGACTTTAATTCATGTAACGTAACTTTCAGCCTTCATTACAATTTCTCATAAATATGTCATTTTCTTGCACGTTAAAACATAGATTTAGTTAAATATTCTTCTCTTAAATATTAAGATTTTGTTCAAACATCTCATTTTCTTATACCCTAAAACATAGATCAAGTTATTTCTGAAATTAGATTGATGTAACTTGTTCTATTGAGCCTTCATTTCCCTTGTTTCATGCATAGATGTTGAAGTACGTAAATGTACCTTTTTTGAAGCTTGAGATTCGCTTGGACTTATAATAAAGTACATAATTTTCTTTGTTGCATTAGATTAGATTAAGTCTAATTATTTAATAACTAACTGATTAGTTGATTAAGATGCTTTTTATGTTCAATGATGCAACGAATCAACCAACTCTCCCACGTTCTTCTGCCATAATAGCCTCACATGACTTTGCCACGAGATCTGCGCATCTCCTCTTTGATTTGCATTGTTTTATCTTTTACGACTGATTATTATTTTGTTATATATTATAGTTATATGATATTGATTTTAAGTAAATATATGAATTAAAATGACAAAGGTTGATCAATAAATTTGGTTTTTTCAAATAGAAAAAAAATATATAAAATTTTATAATAACATATAAACCTCTTCTATTTTTAGTTTCAATTTGATTTTATAGCTGCATGTTGAAGTTATGATATGTGTGTGGGACTTCATTGGCTGCATACATGCATGATACCCTTTCATTATTTCTTGTACTTTAAATTGTATTTTTGGATTTTTTAGGTTATTTTCTAATGTAGAAAACAAAGTTCAATCACATGATTAGCTTTCTGGCAAGTGTTGGGAGCTTCCATGAGAAATAGATTCCCAAATTAATATATTATCAGTATATATCTTAAGATAGAAGAACCATGTGGGCATGGCAGAGAAATTAAGTGTGCTTATGAGTGATTTAAAAGAGTTATCAAATTTAAGGTTCGAATAAATATAATTTAGTACTTAACATGTCAAAGGTGCACAATTAGATCGAGAAATAAAATAATAAAAAATTCATTTGGCACAGCTATATAGAAGTTATGGCCAATGATACGTACGTAGTTCATATGAATTATTATAAGCCCCTTCATTATTCAAACATTTGTTGAAGATGATTGGAGTTCATCTATCAAGATGAGATCATACAACAATCATGAAGAAATGATATGACCAATACCAATATAGTATTCAGATTCAACAATTTCTCTCCATCCCCACAACCATATTGCTGATTGTAGAAGTTTGTTACAATCTAATTGCAATATATGATATCTCATTTTCATCTCTTTTAGCTACCAAACTTCAATTGATAATTCGATAAGGATATAGGTTCAACTTCTACTAGTATGTGTTAAAGCTAACTCGTGACGTGGGTCCAATTTCCGCTTATATGTCATAAAACTTATCTCTTTTAGTTATTTTAATACGTGGTAAAATTAACTTGTTGGAAACCAATAACTTATTACAACTAAAGTTGAACAATTATGATAACTAAAACTTATTAGACGATTGATTAAAAAAAATCTTTTTAACAAGCTTAGTGGTTATTTGGAAAAATATAATTGCACAAAAAAGTTTACTTTTTTATTTAAATATATAAAAAATTTAGAGTTATATTTGTAACATACCATCAATAAACTATTATAATTTTTACAAGTCCGTGTAACTTATGAAATGAAAATGATATAATTAAACTACAATATGCTACCAAAATTTTGTAATTAGGCTTTTTTTTCCGTTTATTTCATAAACTTGATAATTTACTAAAATTAATACTCTTAAATGGTCCATATATATATATACACTAACAAGAGGGTAGCGGAAATTTAGGTGGGTAGTTTCAATAGAATTGACCCGGTTTCCTTATGTTCCGTATCCATCCATCCGTAATCCGTATACTGCACATGCTCTGCATTCACGTTTTTTGTAATTCGGACCATACATCCCAACCTTTCCGGTTATTAATTGAACTATAATCACTTCCATTAAATGCCAATAGTTTATCTCTTACTCCAGCCTCGTCACATAATCATGTGCTATATTTTTATTTTTTTCGTATTACAACACAATTATACAATATAAGATTAAAAAAAATTGATATGAATAACATTTGTATATATACGTCGTTCACAAGATGTTTTTATATGATAGATTATCCAATAATTGAACTATGCTAAAATGTTATCTAAATCTTTATATCTTACCAGGAGCATACAAAACAGTACAGCAAGGAGAGATCTAGGATTCTTCTCATGTGGAACAGGCAATCCAATTGACGACTGCTGGAGATGCGACCCCACCTGGCAAAAGAACCGAAAGCGACTCGCTGACTGTTCAATCGGGTTCGGTCGTAATGCAATAGGAGGCCGTGATGGAAAGTACTACGTCGTCACTGACCCGAGTGACGATGATGCGGTTAACCCAAAGCCCGGAACCTTACGCCATGCGGTTATCCAAGACGAGCCATTATGGATCGTCTTCAAAAGGGATATGGTGATTACTTTAAAGGAAGAACTCATCATGAACAGCTTCAAGACGATTGATGGCCGTGGTGTTAGTGTTCATATTGCAAATGGAGCTTGCATAACTGTTCAGTTTATCACTAATGTGATAATTCACGGTCTTAATATCCATGATTGTGTTCCTACTGGTAATGCTATGGTTCGAAGCTCGCCGAGTCATTATGGTTGGAGATCTATGGCGGATGGTGATGGGATTTCGATTTTCGGGTCGAGTCATATTTGGATTGATCATAACTCGCTTGCGAAATGCGCAGATGGGCTTATTGACGCTGTTATAGGTTCTACTGCGATTACAATCTCGAATAACTACTTTACTCATCATAATGAGGTTATGTTGTTGGGTCATAGTGATTCTTATGTGAGAGATAAGGTAATGCAGGTTACCATTGCTTATAATCATTTTGGTGAGGGCCTTATCCAGAGAATGCCAAGGTAAATAAATACTCTCTTGTTTATTTTCGAATGATCTCGTCAATCCTAAACTAGGTAATAAACTTATAAAGATTGTCTTGTTCTGCATTGCAGATGTAGACATGGTTACTTCCATGTCGTAAACAATGACTACACTCACTGGGAAATGTATGCTATCGGTGGGAGCGCCAGTCCCACGATTAACAGCCAGGGGAACCGATACCTTGCCCCGGTCAACCCCTTTGCAAAAGAGGTAAAAAAAAAAAAAAATCTCAAAATACTTGTTATTTAAACTTTAAAATTTTAATTTATAAAACTTGATCTTACAAATGTTATAAATACTTAAATTTTCTAATAAATAAGTCTATCTATTTTTATTTATATTTTTTATAATTTTATTTCTTCTATTTTCATATACCTTTTCATTTTACCATAGTTTTCGCATAAATTTTAGTACATCAATAAATACTTTTTTTATTTTTAAATACTTAAATTTTAATTTATAGTACTTATTTAGTCAAATGAACGAGCTCGAGTAGATAGACTTGTATAACAACTCTACTTGTTTTGTTTCTGTGCAGGTAACTAAGAGGGTTGACACAAACCAACATGCTTGGAAGAAATGGAACTGGAGATCAGATGGAGATCTTATGCTCAATGGAGCCTACTTCACTAAATCAGGAAGAGGAGCCGGAGCTAGCTATGCGAAAGCGTCGAGCTTAGCAGCCAAGCCATCTTCACTGATAAGCTATTTGACTTCAGGTGCCGGTACTCTCAATTGTAGACGTGGCCATGCGTGCTAGCTTCGAATTCACAAAGCTTTGCAGCCCTATAAACTTTATAATCTCAATCTATCAAGGTAATTTTGAGTAAAACTGTATATTGTTCTTATAATCCTACCCAATTACTTGCCTCATCAAATCTATTCTACCTTTGCTATGCTTGATTTGCTCAACCTCCACTGCGGCTTCATCCGAAACAATCTGTTTTTTTGATTACCTGTGGGGTGAGCGTGTTTGGAAGTGTTGTTCACTTCATATCTTCTTGTTCAAAGTGCATATTGCTCGCCTGGGATTTACACTTGCAGAAAGGTAAAGATTTAGGAGAGGATACTGCAATCTTATTTATGTAAACATGAAATTGTATCAGCAAAATGCAAAAAAATTTCTTATGTTTGTTTTGGTTATGAAACTATTCTTGATGAACCACTAAACTTACACAAGACAGATCTCCTCTCCTGCACAGGCAGATCACATTATGGTTGATGGGTAATAGATTGAAAATACAAATGGGGAAAGGAAACAAGTGCTGTTGCAAACTATACAGGGTTCTTATCTGTCATAAACTGTTCAATTTCACTTTATAAATACAATTTCCCGGTTATAAACTGTATTTATAAACAGTATGTCAAACTGTAATCCAAAACTCGTAATACAACTCGAAAACAACTCAGTGAACACCTCGATCTAGATTGATCAAGAATAAACAAAACTTTGAAAGGAGACAAAAAACCCTAGCACAGAAGCATCATTTGAGTAAATCGCCATGAAAACACAATGATGTTCTCCTTTATCTTCTCTCAAAGAAGAGAGAAAAAAAACACTCATTCAATGTACGACAACCTTCTCTGTATCCGGTAACACAGACATGGGGATATATATATCCAAGCCAAACGCAAATTACAAGCGAATAAAAGTCCCAACTTATTACATAATCAAAACTCATCGATCATCAACATAATATGCCAGCTTACCTAATGATCAAACGCTAGCCATTGGGTTAACTTGAATTCATCAAGCCAAATCCAATGAGTTTTTCTTTGAAAATGGCAATGCTATACCAAAGTTAAGTTCATGTTCCTATCTCCTAATAATACGAGAGAATGAGTAATCTAATTGCAAGGTTATTAAAGCTACAACTATGGTATATAAACATTACACAAACAATGCAACTTTTAAAATTTAACAAAGAAAACAATTTGGTTTCTAGTAAAAATCAAAATTACAAGTTCATAGTATCTAGCCTGAAGGCACTTAAGATCACAGCCAACTAGCTAACTGAAAGCAAGTTTCATAATTTTGCATTGATAAAAAATAAGAACTACTATAAGCTATCACTTACCGTGCCGCATTCACCTTTCTGTAATGACAAGGAAAAAGAGAAGATCAAAATGGAGTAATTGTCCCACTTCTTGTTTCAGTAGGGCTATACAAAGCTGATCTGTTTCGCGGTCTATTCTCCTCCAACTGTTTCACAACTTCATCCATCGTTGGCCTAACATCAGACACCGGTGCACAGCATCCCATCGCAAGCTTCAATGCCTGAACCAGCCCATCTTCCATTGGACTTCTGATTCCCTTCAACACCTCAATATCAAAAACCTCCATAGTTGTTTCCTCTAGAACAGCTGCTTTCACCATTGAAGGTAAATCCAAGTAATCACGGCTTCTACTATCTTTTCCAGGCTTCTTACCTATCAATATCTCTAAAAGCAATATCCCAAATGCATAAACATCTGTCCTTGGATTGCTGTTCTTCATCTTTTGAAGCTCCGGAGCTTTGTATCCATCTGACTTCGCTTGAGCCAACATTTCGTCGGCTACATCAGGGACCATTAACTTGTCTAGCCCAACTTCAGATAGCCTAGCCACAAAAAAATCATCAACAAGTACATTTTTGGAACTGACGTTCGCATGGATTATCGGTGTCTCAAGTCCTGTGTGAAGGTATGCCAGTCCACGGGCAATGCATAGCGCAATTTTGTGACGTCTTGCCCAGTTCAGCACCGGCTTTCCAGCTTTGATTTCTGGTTTTGATTTTACACATTATCCAAAAAATAGCATTCATGAGAACTTCAGAAATTTCACAGCTTATAATTTATAAACATCTTAGATACAGAACTCCACATACCACTTAACAAATATATAGTTTGTTACCCATTATGTAATTTACAATTCTAAACAAGAGAATTTTTTACATATCAACTAGATAACTCGTTACCGTTGTAAATATATCACTGAAGTCTTGATTGTCAAGATTTTCAATCATACAGAAACTTTTGCAACAATTAACATTTGTAATGCATATTTCCAAATAGTATCAAACCCGGACTGAATTCAATTAAGAAGGGAAGAGAAATGTATAAACTAAAGCATTTAAAAGGCACAAAGGTGGTGATCTTACCATGTAGAAAAGTATCAAGTGTTCTATGTGGGAGATGATCAAATATAAGCAATTTCTCTCCTCTCTTCCCATGATAAAATGCTCTTAATGAAACCAAATTCTCATGTCGAATGCGCCCTAATTGCTTTATTTCCGGTAAACACAAATTCCTTTCCTTACAACTTCCTTCCCTTAACAATCTCAATGCAATGGTTCCTCCATCTGCTAGCTTGGCCTTGTAAGCAGTTCCGTAGCATGTTTTCTCAATAACCTGCCCAGTCGCATTCAAAACATCTTCTAATGTCAAATTCTCGCCTCCCTGAAATACAATAAGCTTCCCTTCACCTCCATCTGCATCACCAAAATCATCATCTTCGTAATCTTCGTCAAAAGCCTCATCATCTCCTCTAACCTTCTTCTTATTTTGAAAATACCCGATCAATAATGAAGCTGAAACAACTATACCAGTCATCAATCCAATTACTATTCCGGCAATTGCCCCGGGACTCAAACCAGAACCTCCATTGCAACTCATCAATGGATACCCACATAAACTAGGGTTATTCCCTTCAAAAGCATCCACACCAAACTTACTTTTACTCCCTTCAAAATTTGGCAACAGCCCGCTAAAGTTATTGTAAGACAAATCCAACTTCTCAAGCTTCAAATTAGTCAAGCCAATAGGAACATCACCACTAAGCACATTATGACTAAGATCAAGCTCCTCGATATTCCTAAACCTAGTTACAAATTCAGGAAAACCCCCAGAAAACTTGTTTTCTCCAAAGTCAAGAGTCTTTAACTTATCACAAGTAGAATCAGGCAGTGCAGGCTCAGGCAAAGACCCAATTAAAGAATTTCCGTGGAGATTAAGAGATACAAGGCGATCACAAAGGTTCCAAATTGAAGGAAACAGAGACCCAGTTAACAAATTGTGCCCTAAATCAATATTAGTAAGTGAAGAGCTATACCCTAGCTCTAAAGGCACAGACCCAGAAAGAGAATTAACACTAAGATAAAGGGTTTGAAGGGTTGAAAGCTCACCAAGCTCTCTTGGGAGAACACCAGATAGATTAGCTGATGGGAGCTGAATAGAGAGAATGTGGAGAGATGGGTCTTTGAAGAGAGTAAGATTAGACCAACTAGGGGATGAAAGACCTTCACAGTTGAGAAAAGAGCCGTTGGAGAAAACCCATTTGAGTCCCCTCCATTGACAAACAGGAGTGCTTGAGTTCCATGAAGATAACAAGAGATTTTCTGCATCTTTACCTTGTAAAGATGGCTTGATTTTGTATAAGAGAAGCTCAATGTCTGTGGAAGAGACGACATTAATAAGGGAGAATGTAAAGAGTAGGAGAAGACAGTAGGGTTTCATAACCGCCATTGAAGAGCTTGGGAGTTGGTAGAGTAAGGTGAGAGAGCTGTTTTTGAGGGTTTTTTGGATTCCCTATCCCCGTTTAAAATTTTCTTTGGGGGAAGGATGATGGTGTTGTTGACTGCGATTTACACACTTGCTGTGGTGCGAGTGACATTTTGCAGTATGATGTTTCCGAATTCACGCAGAAAGAGATGAATGGTGAAAATGTTTGATTTTATGAACATTGGGTCCCTTTTTTTGCCTTGAAGAGGGAATCCTTTTCCAGGAAAATCATGGTGTTTGGAATAAGAAAAATTTTAAGTTCAAACATGTATATTTTTTTTTTTTTTATCTCAATCTTAACATTCTATAAAATAACGATATTTATATCTTAATATTTTATTTTATTTTTTTAATAAAGGAAAGCGGTTCGAAGCACTAGACGACACGTCGTCTAGTGGGTCGAAAGGCCGAAAAAGATCGGCAGACGGACTAACTATCACGAGGGACAACAAGGAGAAAAAAAAACACAAAAAATACATCAAGAAAACCTGACAGCAAAAAGTCAACGAGGGAAAGTAGTATGATCTAGTCCAATGGAAGCGGTGAGCACAAAGTTCGTCTTCGAAGAGAATACACAGGAAAGAAGTCTGGGAAACAATTGTGGACATCTCATATTTGGACTTGCAACAAAGCCTTCAGGATTCGATCACAAATTCACGCCTCCTCTTAGACAAATCAAGACGTCACCTAAAACAACATCAAACTAAGGAGATGACATTGTCAAACACGAGATCTTAACATATAAAGGTGTGTAACTTTGATTGTTAAAAGAAATGAGGTTTATGAGGATAAAAATTTTAACTTTGGTTTTGATTAGTGGTGAACTTAAAATCTTGTTTGTTTGTTTTTTTTTTCAAATAGAATTGTTAGTTGTGTGCAATTTTGAACGGATTCAATCCGATTAGAAGACAATAAATTTTCTTTTAATTGTGTTTACAAGAGAAAAGGAAAAACACAAATGAAAAGGCCATAGATAGAGTTCAATTTATGAGAGTATGAAACTCACATTTTTTTTAATTTTTTTGTCTTATACCAATGTTGAAAAATGACAACCGAACCTCTGCAGAATTTTGAATCAAATGTGGTTAAAATACTCGTATCTCTTTCCAAATAACAAAGAATTAACTTGGTAACTTGTTATTCATATTTTTAAATTTTTTTTTTCTTTTCGATCTAATAAATTACATGCTGCTTAATAGCTGATATAATACATGTCATTTTATTTTATTTTTCTAAAGTAGATATTATTTATAAACTTACTCTTTTTTTTTTGCCTTGAACCATCTTTTGACTTTGTTATCCTTCGAATGATGAAGAAGATACGCTCCCGAGTCAAGATGTCGCCTTTCATTCATCTTTTCTATTGTTCAAACATTTAAACAAAATTATCACAACTTAGATCATGCTAATCTCTGTATATACTTCCTAACTTCCCACCCAAAAAAAATCTCTATGTATACTCATTAATTACTATTTTTCATAATTTAAAACATATTTTTAAGTTCAAAATTTGATAGATACAATACAAGCTCACACCTTTTAATTACCATCTTTTAACAGATCACGTACGAATATAATATACGATTTTTTTCATAGATTAAAGAGCTTGTATATCCATCATTCCAATGTTTGATTGAGTAATATTTTAATCTACATAATATCAATATTGTCGTTACAAGTCATGAAGCTCATAATAAAGTCCACAAAAATAACATATTCGTTACCATTTTGCAAATTCGTCAACGTTATTAGTGACAAATAACAACATAATGCATATAAACAACAATAGTGATAATTGGGTCGTCAAAGTACGACTATATATGTCATATATCATGATATTCGTGACTATCTTTATTTTGACCTTTCCTACAGAAAAAGAAAAAAGGTTTTACATGCTAAAATACTTTCCTATTTTTTTTCAAAGTGAAATCACACACAAACAAAAAGTGAAAATGGAGCATGCTCCTGCCCCTAATACAAGCGACAAAAAGATATCGGGAAATTGCAGGATAAGTTAGAAATTTGTTTTGATCAGATTGTACTAGTCAATTAATTGATACTATCAATTATTTTTCAAGAAATTACAATAATGTTATATCTCATTTTACCATCAACACTATCCATATAACCTCATCGAAATAACGTGTATAATCTTATGTATAAATATTAAATATAATTTAAATAACAATAACTTTTTTAAATCAATATAATAAATTTTATACAAATAAAGATTATATCTTAATTATTTAATTATGTAAATAAGGTAATGAAAACAAATTATTTATCTGTTTACAAAGTGATATTGTACATAGTTTAAGATAATAATTTAAGTCAAATTCATATAATATTTCACTTTAAACATTCAAAATTTTACAGTTTTGTTTATTGAAACGGTTTTAACTTATCTTAATATTTGTGATAGATGGGACGGAGTCTTTTGTGATGATATTGAGTTGAGCTTAACTTTAATAGGTGAGTTTTGAATAGACGGAAATAATAAGTTTTAATATTTAAAGTTGGGGATATTTCGAGTCTAAAATAATATGTTTAGTGGGTTACTTTTTTAATTATTAATTGATTTTAGAATTATGAAACCGACATGAGTTTTTGTGTCGGTTTCAGGGGTGGAGACAAGGGGGAAGGGAGGAGACTGTGTCATTACTTTTGACGAGATTATTTCTACTTACATTGTTGTTTTACTAGCTCATCTAATACATAGAGAAAAGGAGGGGCATGGAGGGAAGCGTTCCTTCCTGGGAGCAAGAAAATTTGTTTTTTTTTTAATTTTTTATTATTGCATTAACTCTTACTTAATACAATAAACTCTATATGACAGTTTATTTATATATTTTTTAAAAAAAATAATATACAAAAAAACCTTCTTGTTGTATATTTTTCATAAGTTCACTTTTAGTTAATCTAATGTAATCAATACAATTTCATCAATTATTATCTAATTTACTTGACAATTTATGTATAGAACAAAATAAATATATAAATTAATTTAACTATCTGAATTAAAATATATATATATACAACGAAAACTCTAATTTATAGTACGAAAAATTTACTATATATACGTTTTGTAATTTAATTTGTAGATTATAATGTTTAATTTTAACTTAATATGTGAAATGTTATATACAAAAAAAAAAATTGTGCCTCCCTACAAAATTTTCCTCGCTCCGCCACTAGTTGGTTTTGAGCCTAACGCGCATATGCGCTCGTATGCACACGGCCTCCACTTTACGGTATGTCTGTTTCGGACTTTGACATGAACTCTACTTGATAGTCCTTAGAGGCGTCAACAGGCGGGTTTAATTCAAGAAGTGGCATACCCGTCCCTTCCCCGCTCGGAGATTAAAGGTTTTAACCATCCTCATATATGTCGGGTCTTCATCCTATCGGAGAATCTTCGGTGATGCCCAGTTCGCCTATTTAATTTACTCATTAGGGATTCTCGTGTGATCCCCAATGGCGACGGGTTAGATATCGGATTGAGGACCTCTAACCTCATCCTTATGCGAGTAATGACGTCTTCTCGTCTCCTTTTCTATTTTCCTCGTCCCCATGACGGTCTCACCGGGGATTCCCCACCCCTTTAACACCCCTAGTAGCCATCTCTCTCATCCTCTCACCCAGTTTAAATTTTGAAGTGACTCATCTACTATATAATACTAAAGCATGAGTGAATTAAGCCACATGTCGTCGTTACATTAAGCCACCTCATATTTTTTCACGTGTCACCACCACATTAAGCCACCTAGGATTTTGCCACGTGTCACCACCACATTAAGCCACGTCGGATTTTTGTCATGTCTTATATATATAAAGTCAATTGTTTCCATTTTTGTTTCTCAATTAAAGGTATGATATGAGATATAAGAAAAGAGTATATTATAAACAAAAATAACTTTCTATGTTTAACAAATATTATACTATTTATGTGTTAGAAGATTACATTATATAAAATTTTTTAACTCAAGTTATTTTTAAACCAAGATATATGATTGGTCATTTACTTTTGCCATTTCAAATAATTGGATGTTTTGAATACATCCTAAATAATTTGATATTTATTCAGTATCATATTATTTATATTCATTTTAGTAATCGGTTTATTTTATTTCATTTAAGTGTATTTTATCAAAAAAAAATTGACATAGTCAATTATTACATAAATGGAAATATTTAAATCTATTATAACCAATAAAAATATTATATTATTATTATTATTCATATTTCTATTTAGGATAATCTTATAATAGCGTAATCCTATACAATTTTCTGTTATAATAGTTTTGAACTTTTGCATTTATTTTTTAAATAATTTAACTAATTATTTCAGAAGAATGAGCTTTTAAAGCATATTTGGTTCTTCTAATACTGATTGGGCCTCTCATAATTTTTAAATTTTCAATTCTAAAAAACCTTTAGTAAGAAGGGTATAAACGGAAATTAATGTAGAAAAAAGAAGAAAGGTATTTAGGGTTTTAGTATCTGCCTCTATTCCAGATCTGAAGAACAATAGTGTCTTCCCCGGCCACCTCTAACCCAGACACGATGAATTTCGATGGTGCCGGAGATCAGTTGCAGGAGTAGGAGGATACGGATTCCGACGTTGTGCGCCGCTAGAGTCTTCCAACTCACTCGCGAGCTCGGCCACAAGACCGACGGCGAGACAATCCAGTGGCTACTTCATCAGGAGGATGCGGAGGAAGAAGATGACGATAAGTAGCGTGCAGATGGGAAAGAGTACGATGACGAAGGCGATCTCATCATTTTCCGTGTTAGTTGCTTTAATTTGCGTTTCTATCTCTTCAATTTCATTAGAATTTTTGGTGTTTGTTTAAACCCTAAAATTACTAAAATCTTGTCATCCCACTGAAAGTCGGGTGTGATCGTGAGTTCCACCCTCAATACAGATCACATGATTGGCTGAACATGTGCATCGAGATTTAGCTTTGGAAGATTAAGTTATAAATAATGTAGAAATAACATATAGCTTGATAACCATTAGCCATTGTGTTTCTTATTTTTAACAAATAGATTTTAAAAAAAATGTCAGCCCAACCTCTCTGTGCTCCGTTTTACTTTGAACTTTTCATTATTTGCATTCTTTATCCATTTCCATGTTAGCCCAATGACATCAGATTCCAATATAGAAATAGTTGACAACTATGATCATCATGAACCTACAGACGCAGGCTTTGTAAATGGTAAAGTTATGTTAAGCCGGTGGGTCAATTCTGTAGACAGCGGCTTCCATGGTTACTGGAAGGATAAGAACATCTGAGGTGGTATGACATGTATAACTTTAGCTGTTTGATCACATTCTTCATGCTTAATAAGTATAAAAAATTATTATTTTTTGTAGAGGAACACAAATTTTTATGCTTATAGAGAATTGCTAGAAAATGGTGGCATTTGTGGAATATAAATGTTGATTTGAACAATTGAAACCATTTAATGATTGTGTTCGTAATAAAACCAATATGGTTATGTACGTAGGTTCTTCCAGTGGACTCGAGGAGCTTATAGTGGCTCTGATCATGGAGGAGGAAAGGGCAATGGTCCTTTGCTTTCGGGAGTTGCCTATTGTGTTGCTTCTTGTAGCATGATACTTCTTAATAAAATAGCATTATCAGCTTATAACTTCAATGTTGGTGTATCTATGATGTTTTATCAAGTGTTATTCACTTTCATTTTGACTTTGTCATCACTGTTTATCATCTTGATTGAAATTGATGTATTTAAGTTATATATAGTTAGTCAGTAGCATATACCTGAAAGTTTTTATAAACCCTTAAAGTTAATGATATGATTTCTCTTAACTGATATTGCTTATTGTAGTAGACTTTGACAATTCTGTCTTGAAATTATCTATAGTGATTTTTCTTCTGTATTGACTGCAATGAAACTGTAAAATTTGGTCATGTTACCTTTTTCTGGAATGGTAACCGTTTAGGGTACTTCAACTCTGAAGTGGAAGAGTACGTTGAGATCACTAGTGACAACAATATTAGTTTCAATATGCAATCTAAGATGAAGGCTATAGAAATTGCTGAGAAGGCAAGAGATGCAATTCTTAGTGGGAAATTCCACCAGGTGATATTGTGTACTAATACAACACCATGAAAAAGCTGATCAAAGATGGGCGTAAAGCATAAGAGGTGAATGACATAATGGGATTGCGGATTGTATTAAAGTCCAAGGTTGGTGCAAAGTGAGATCTAAACTCAATACATAAGTTCAGCTTATTTTAAAACTAATTAACAATTACTACTTACGGCTAGAAATGAGATTTAATGGTGGATAAGACAATGAAGCTTGGGAGAGGAGTTTATGGTAAAATTGTGTAACTCGACAGACATTGGACTTGTGTAACTCGACGGACATTGAAGTTGTGTAACTCGACGGACCTTGGACTTGTATAACTCGACCGACCTTTGACTTGTGTAACTCGACCTTGTGTATTAATAATTGGTTTCAAGTATAACATTACTAAAAAAAAACAATAATAGAATACATATCAATTAGGCCAATTGGTATAAGGGTGGGAGTGAGGGCCTCTCATTCAGAGTTCGAAACCCAATAACTACAAGATTTACTAGGCTTGTGTATTGGGCCATGTCCGATGCTTGTCTATTAGGCCCTGTCCAATGCTTGTGTATTGGGTCCGAGCGTAGGCTTGTGTATTGGGCCCTGGCACGGGCTTGTGTATTGGGCCCTGTCCTATGCTTGTGTATTGGGCATTGTCCTATGATTGTGTATTGAGCCCTGTCCTATGCATGTGTATCGGGACCTGTCCGAAGCTTGTGTACCGGGACCTGTCCGAAGCTTGTGTACCGGGACCTGTCCGAAGCTTGTGTACCGGGACCTGTCCGAAGCTTGTGTACCGGGCCTTGTCCGAAGCTTGTGTACCAAGCCCTGTCCGAAGTTGGTGTACCGAGCCCTGTCCGAAGCTTGTGTACTGAGCCTCGTCCGAAGCTTGTGTACCGGGCCTTGTCCGAAGCTTGTGTACCGGGACCTGTCCGAAGCTTGTGTATCGGGGCCTGTCCGAAGCTTGTGTATCGGGCCCTGCCCGAAGCTTGTGTATCGGGCCCTGTCCGAAGCTTGTGTATTGGACGTAACTTTTATTAAAACAACCGGGATTTTATTAAAACACTTGAGCCTTCATTAAACCAATTGACTTGAACTTTTATTAAAACATTTGGGCCTTCATTAAAACAATTTGGTTTGGGCTTTCATTAAACTAATTGGGCTTGTCTTTTATTAAAACATTTGGGCCTTCATTAAAACAATTAGGTTTGGGCTTTCATTAAACCAGAGTAAATGAGGCCTAATTTGTCTATTGATATAAAAAGGAGCCTACTTAGTGTTCATTTTTACAAAAAGGGCCTACTTTCCAATTTAACCCTAATTATTTTGCTTAAATATAATAAAATAGGTTTGTCGGATATTCTAATTGACGAACTCACACACAATATATATATACGCTTATAATTAATTTTTTGACACCCCGTGCAAGGCACGGGTACTAAGCTAGTTAAAAACTAATCTGAAGAAGTTTGATTTTAGATGTATTTTTCAAGCTTTACTCTCTTTGTTTTGGGCCTTGACCAAAGTGGCCAACACATTATCCATTAGGTATAAGTGGGCTTACTGGGCCGTCAAACTCTGATGGAATCCAGATATCCGACCAATCCAAGCCCACGCATACTGAAAGACTGATGTTCCTCGGAACCATATGAACACAATGATTAATAAGAGACAAACAAATTAATTGATTAGAAGAAGAAAATAATAAAAGAGACGACAGATCTTCATCACGCAACTCCTATAGCTCCCCGGTGATCAGCTCGGCGTCTTCGAAGTGTTCTCTGTCGTTGTTCCTGTTTCGTGGTACGAAAAGTTTCGATATTATTCATCTTCGTTATATTGTTGTTTTCTTCGTGCTATGTAATGCTTATCAATGGTGTTATTTGTTCCTTTTTTCATTATCCACTGAATTCGGTTCTCGAATCGCTCATTTGGGGTTATTCACGGTTAATGAATCGTGTTTTAAACGGGAATTGGGTATTATATCGAATTTGTTTCGACATCCTAGGGTACCCGCAGCTATCATGTCAGATTGGTTCATTTAGCATGTCAATCGCTTTGAATCGGTTCTAAATTGTGATGTACATTTCATTATTTTATTTCTGGTTTTATTTGTTAACATTTTCCCTCTTTTTCAAGATCGATCTCCATGCCTTATTACTTCACTTTTCCCTAATTTTGGTTTTCTAGCCCTAGATCATCCAGCCAATTCTGTTTTGGCTGTTATGAAATTGTTAGCATTTGTAGATTGGATTGAGTATAAGTGTTGCCAGTTAGAATTTTGAAACTATTTAAAACTGTAAAATCAAAGAGAATTTGAGTCATGTAGGTGATGAAAACATTGAAATTCAACTGGTTTCTCTAGAGACTTCTGGGAGCTGCTAATTCATGTGCTTCATTCAGCTCTAAGAAGGGTATGAGAACTTGAGAAGAAAGGATTTTTCTCTAATCTAATTACTAGTTTATTGCAGATCAGAGAACCTCAAACCTCTCTAATTGTTTCATGTAAATCTGTTGTGATCTCAAAAAATTTATATTTGGAGTTAACCATCTCGTATCTTACTTATTATCTCTTCATCAAAACAACCGAAGATTTTTGGTACTGCCTTTTCTCCTCTTCTATCCCAAAATTTATCCAAAACTACATGGTATTATATAATGTGGTCGTGAAAAATATTTCTAGATTATATAACTCCTAAGATTCGCAATTTGCATCACATCGGGCAGGGTTTAATAAATAAAAAAACTCTAAAGACAATAAGAAAATACAGTAGGTAGCCCTTATGGGCTTGGTTTTGTTCCAGAATATTGAGTTTAGAATCGTATTGATTCAAAGGTCTTCTTGGATGTTTAAGCAGGTAATAGTAAATATTAGAAATTAATAGTATTTCTCTGAAATTGAAAGATGGCTTTAAGAACTATACTTATGGTATTTGAATTTCACAACAGATTGGGAAACTTATTTTTGTACGCTTGCTATAAAGCTAAAAGGAAAGGAATTACCTTCATCCAAGTATCCATTATTGAATGTGTTTATAATTCATCTTGTACTTCTTATATTATGAAGTTCATTTCATCTTTTTTAATACAGGTAGAAAGTCAAAATGTCAGGCCAAACTCAGCGCCTTAATGTTGTACCTACTGTAACTGTGCTTGGAGTCATAAAGGCTCGTCTTGTTGGTGCAACTAGAGGTCATGCTCTTCTCAAGAAGAAAAGTGATGCTTTGACTGTACAATTCCGACAGATTCTGAAGAAAATTGTCTCAACAAAAGAGTCCATGGGAGATGTTATGAAAACCTCCTCCTTTGCTCTAACTGAGGCCAAGTATGTTGCCGGTGAGAACATCAAACACATTGTTCTTGAAAATGTTCAAACCGCAACCCTTAAAGTCCGATCAAGACAAGATAATGTTGCTGGTGTTAAGCTTCCCAAATTTGAGTACTTCACCGAGGGAGAAACGAAAAATGATCTCACAGGACTTGCAAGAGGTGGACAACAAGTCCAACAATGCCGTGCTGCTTATGTTAAAGCCATTGAGATTCTCGTGGAGTTGGCTTCTCTTCAAACTTCTTTCTTGACGCTCGATGAAGCAATTAAGACCACAAACCGAAGGGTTAATGCCTTGGAGAACGTTGTGAAACCTAGATTGGAAAACACTATAAGTTACATCAAAGGAGAGTTGGATGAGCTTGAAAGGGAGGATTTCTTTAGGCTGAAAAAGATTCAAGGTTACAAGAGGAAGGAGATTGAGAAGCAAATGAAGGCTGCTAGGGAATTTGCAGAAGATCAGGCTGCTGAGAAGGTATCTCTTCAAAAGGGGATATCAGTGAATGCTGCACACAATCTGTTAACTGCAAACGCACAGAAAGATGATGATATTATCTTCTGAGTCTCCGAGGTTAGTATATAAACCTTGTTTAATCCTGGCAGTTCTTGTGATCTTCATGTTCATCCCCGTGTTTGATAATAAAGGCGCTGTTCAAGTTCATACCTTTTGAGTTATAATCCTTAGTAATGATCAATTCCTGTACAAGTGAGGTAGCCCTAAGTGA
The DNA here is from genome assembly GCA_002319775.1 of Fagopyrum tataricum. NCBI lineage: Eukaryota > Viridiplantae > Streptophyta > Magnoliopsida > Caryophyllales > Polygonaceae > Fagopyrum > Fagopyrum tataricum. The sequence continues at coordinate 9,761,117 of CM008286.1, forward strand.
ATCACAATGAGGTTGAGATCCTGGTAAAATTTTCTTTATAAAGCAGGATTTGACAATAAGAGTTGGCAAGAGATGCTTGATTTGTGTTTTGTATTCTATGGATTTTCTCTACTTTGAAGAAATAATGTATCAATTTGTCTCAATTCTTTCTTTTTATCCCATTATTTGCAAAGTCTGCAAATTTGGAAGACCTATTTCTTCTTGTTTATATAAAGAAGTGTTTACTGATGGGTTTGTTTTCAGGGCAATCTATACTAGTTTAGGGGGATGCTGGAGATTTCGGGTTCAATCCCTACCTCCAATGATTCACCGGCTAGAAACCAAGTCGCACCCCTCTTCGTTAAGTCGACTTGGTCTGCACAAGCCGGTTTACCGGGTTCTTGACACTTGTCAGTTATGTCATCGTATCAATTTATTCGACCTCTCAGATATATCTTTTATTGGGTCAATTAGATTTGCACAGGCCGGTTTATCTGGTTTGGGTCTCTGGCCGGTTAGGTCATAATGTCAATTTATATATATGGGTGAAAATCAAAATAACCACTAGTTGCAAGAAAAATATTGGAAAAGTTAGACTCACCTAACCAAATACATTAGATCTGTCAATGGTGTGAGAAGAACATGTCAAAGGGACAAATGATTTTATTTTATTTTTTGTTTTTCTTACAAAATAATTTTTTATTCCTTTCTTTGAGGGTATGATGCTTTCATGAAAATTTAAAAAGGAAACATTCATAGAATATGCTACTAAATACCATCTAAAAATAACATTTATTAGTCAAATTAGGTGGAGCAAATAGATATTATGGGATCAAATCGCATAATACTCTTTGCATGCATTAGATGCCAACAAGATTTTAGCATTATGCTCTTGGATCCTTCCAAGGCTCAAGGCCCGTTTTGGATTAATGATTTCACTTTCTTTTTGTTTATAACAAATATTTTAATTTTAGTATGAAACCATTTCTAAACATCATATTTTTATGTTATTTATTTATTTTAGATAAGATTTTTAATATTTAGTTTCGGGAAAAATCTTTAACACTACACATCTCCACTATCGTTTATTCTTTATTAATTTATGCAAAGTTTCTTTTCCACAAACTATCTTTCATATTATTATAGTCCCTAATATTTGGGAAAGTTATAATATTTCCAAATATTTTTAGATCAACTAAAGTTCATGATTATAATATTTATTGTCGATAAAGTTTGTCTATCAAAATAAATTAAAACGTATATAATACAAGGTTTTTAATTTTTTTTTAAAAATAGTTTAAATTACAAAGAGTAGGACAAGAAATTGGGGTCGAATCACCCACTACAGTCACTTTTAAAATTAGGCCTCACACAAACAAAATGCTAACGAGTTCTTTTTTTACTTTAGCACAGAGTTGATGATGTTTAGATAACAGTGTTGGCCATAACATGTTGTCTCGCCAATACATGTCAAATATTGGTTTTCGAATAAAATCTCATTTAAATTATAGGTTAGGATTAGAGTAAACGCATGTTCATTGTACAAACATATAAACTTCTCTGCGTTATGGTTATTGGACTTTATCGGATAATGAACTCGATTCAAACAAAGCCAACACCGCGAAATAGAGCTACGTGCGAGGTGGGGAAAAAGTCGACAAACACACAAACTATTTGGATTTATGTACATGTGAAACTCATAATAATGTAAGTTGGAACTTGGAAGATTTGAGATTGATGGAGTGTCAAAATGAAGACCAATAAAATTAAAGGTTCTTCTTCCTCCACATTACTCTTTCAATTCCGATTGACGTAGGTGTGTTATAAAGGACGAGTTATTCGAATCGGCTCGAGATTGACTCATAAAAAGCTCGAATTTATTTTTAAAATGAGCCGAATATAGTCATATTTTAAAACTTAAAACTTGTATGAAATTTAGATTTGGTTTAGGTTCGACTCGTTCGGCTAAAACTAAATTCTTTAATCCAAAGTAACACTATATGAGCGTTCTATTATCTGAGTTAATCGCATCGAGCTCGTTCACATTCTAATCAAGTAGAATATAAAATACATTTTAAAAATCGTTTAAAATATAGGTTTGACTCGGACTCAACTTTTTTATAAACGAGCCGAGCTTGAACATGTCAAAGTTCGGCTTGTATAACCACCCTAAATAGTGCAAATGAGAAGCTCACTAATTATTGTGATTAGTACATATATAATCCTCCATCTAGTTCTAATGATTATCATCAGAGAAAAAATCACACATATTAAGAAAACAAAAAGTATAAGGTATATTATTTATTGATACTATAATTTAAAAATTTTGTATGAAACAATGGTTGACTGTAAAGGTTATATGAGGATAGAGGAAATATTATTTTGGAAATACAAATAATAATTTTTTATTTTATTTTATTTTTGTTTTACAAAATGTATAATATCATAATAAAATAATCTCTTTCTTTACATCGAGTTAGGAGGTAGGTGGGCAACAAGTTGCGTCACTATCCCTTTCTTGAATAGCAAAACCGATCCTCCTAAAAACTAAGGTTGAAGACTTGAGAGACACAACATTATCATGTAAGACTCGTTTGCACCCTCTTGAGAATCTCAACGACATCGGGCGCAAGAAACCCAAACGTGTCAAAAGCGAATGGAAGAAACACATGTTGATTTTCAATGCAAATCCTTTCATGCTTAGCCACCTTCGTAAAGGCGGCATTGAGGGTCACTCTTTCCACAACAAAAGGCCCGCTACCCAAACTTACCAGCGAGGTGAGACCCTGTCAAATCAATACAAACACGTTTTCCACCGACTCATCTAAACACTAACACATCTGCCGAATTCAGAGTAAATTTTCCTTCCCGTTGATCAGTTAAGAAGGTCACATGTATCTCCTTTTTAGCCGAAATTCAATTTTAAAGTTTTAATGATAAGTATTGAAAACTAAAGGACTGTCATTAATAACTCAATTTAATTTTTGAGTTTAAGCACTCGTATAAGAAATATAAGAAATCCGATGACGAGTTATTCATTAAAGTAAAGAGGTGTGGTCAATTAAAAAAATATCATTACATAAAATCATTAAATTTATACATTTTATAAAACTCTAACACATAGCCACCATACTCTAGCTCTTGTCTTCTAACCATCCTACCTAAAAATTAGAATTTGAGTCCGATAGAGTAGAAATGGTAACTTAAACTAACTTTACTATAAAATTCAATTAACTTAAACATTAATTTTTGAATTTATAATAATATATTATCTATTCCTCAATATATTAAATATTTTTATTCGTCATTTTAAAATCCATCCATTTTCTATATATTTAATTAGAATTTAATATGAATTTATGACATTCAAGTAGAAAAAAATTAATGAATTTTACTCAGTGAGTTCGTACAACACATATTAAGTTATTAACCATGTAAGTTTAGCAAGTATATATATCCACTGTAAGTGGTTACTTATTTATATTCAATGATTAATATTTCAATCATGAATTTCATTTTAATTAGGACTTATATTACATTTACCCCTAAACACAATAGAAAAACCAAAACCTTAACATAAACCAATCATACATCTCAAAGCCTCAAAATGAGAAAAGAAAAAGGCATCTTTATCTTGTTTCATCATGACACTTGTTTGCCATGTTAGGGCCCACACCCTTTCTGTTTCGCTAGTCAAATGCCTCCACGTCATCTCATTCATATATCTGACACCTGCACTATCACAACTCACTCTTTATCTCCTTGATTTCCTTGTCCCTTCATAATCAATAAATTAATGATTTTTAAACCCACATTTTATTACTCTAAACATATTCCCTTGTAAAAGAAAACATTATCTTCATATTTACAAAATAATCAACTTTATCCAAAACAAGTTATTTCGATGTAGATTGTGACAATTGTAGGGCTCAGATTGCAACCCTGAAAGCTATAACTGCAAGCCTCGAGGGCCCACTGAAACACTCTTCGCCGCATCACCTCCACCACAACAACCACTGGTGCACCATCCAACGCCACCTCTTCACCCGTCAACAAAGTCCATTCTCCGCATCCAGAGATAATTATTACTTACAAATAAATAAATATCTATTTTATAATAATTTAAAAACTCAAATACAAAGAGACAAGACCAAAATTAACAACTCCAACTGGATAGTATTTCTATGATATAATATTGCTAATTTATCACACATTTTCTTCGATCTACAAAATCTTTTCTGATTATTCAAATCTTATCTCGTACGAGTTGGCGGAGCGGCGACGGAGGTGAAGAATCCAACTGATCGGCATTTCACCGCCGGTTGACCAGCGTTGGCGGACATAGGTAGCTGGTTCACCGTCCTCCGGTACGGACCAAACCATTTAGCTTGCATATAGCGATTTTTCCTCCATGGCGAAAGGCTCAGTCCGTTGATCTTCATCGATCGCCTCGTCTCATCCGCCATTAACTTTAGGATCCTCTTCAGATCGTCGGACTTTCCAACGAAAATTGTCGGCAGAGCGGCAAGCAACCGCCTATAACACTCTGTCGCCCTCGCGATCTCAAATTGTCCAGCGAAATTGAGATCGATTATGTATCTGGAGGACGGATCCTGAGAAAAAGGATCAGTTGTTGGCGATGCTCGTACAACATCGATAAACTCGTAGCTTCCGGCATGAAGACCACCGCCGGGAGTCGCCGACCATTTTGTCTTGCAAACGCCGGCATTGTATCCGATCTCGCGGAGATAAGCCATCACGTTGCGAGTAAACATCGTCTGGTTCGCCCTGAAGAGCGAGAACGCCTCCACTGCTCTAGAAACGTGCAGAACCAGATCGTTACGGAATCGATCGTTATTGCTGAATATAATCGGATATATCACATCACGTATAACAGCAGTCGGATCGGAAGCGAGGTAGTCATCATCGGAATCGCAGGGATCCTTTAGATCTCCGGCAGCGGTGGATTCGGCGTCGTCGGAGTTTTCGATAAAGTTCTGAACGAGATACGATAGACAAGGCGAAGTAGAGCAAGCAGACGATGAGGAGGAAGATGAGGAAGCGAAATCACTGTCGGCGTCATGTTCGCTTCCGCTAGTACTGCTGGAATTACTTATCCGAGAGCCGAATCCGAAGATCCTCTCTCTAACCTTCTCATTGAAAGGCTCCATTGATGAGTGAGAGATGAGAGGAACTAAACTCTTCTTTTGAGCTTCTGAAAGTGAGCAAATCAGTTTTTGAAAAGGAAGAAGAAAGTATGGAAGAGTTGTATGAATGTGAAACGCGGTAATGGGAAGGGGGGAAGAAAGTGTTCTTATAAGAGAGGAAAATAGGGAATATTCGGATAAAGGGTAAGAAAAAATTACATAAAATCAAGGCTATTTATCGGTCTAAAATTAAACCGAACCCGACTTTATTCTAAACCTGATTCCTAAAATCACTTAAGACTGGTCTTTATAAAAGATAAGGTAATATCATTAGTTCTAAGAAGAAGAAAAATATTTTTACTAGTATTGTTACTCTACTGTTTATATATAATCGAACTAGACCGCCATATTACAACAATTAAACTATGAAAATTTGAGAAGTTAATCACAAAATCGAATTAAACGTATAAATACATGTTTTATATCCAAGATCTTGTTAAGAATCATAACTGAATTGAAAATATAAATACATGTTTTATATCCAAGGATCTTGTTAAGAATCATAACCGATTGACACCCTTAGTATCCTTTTATTATTTGTTTGATTATAGGAATGAATGAACAAATAAGAGAATAAAATGAAATAAAAATAGTTATATTATTTTCATGGATTAAAAATAACCTTGACACCTTGAAGATTGGTGTATACAAGCCATTTTTTATTTATGGAAAACAATCTAGGTTCCTAATCATATCGATCAAATGTAGAAGAATCGGACTTCCTATGGCATTTACACAAACATTAGAAGGGGTTGCGGCCGATGGAGAAAGTTTTGACGAAGAAGATAGTGATAAAATTAGAAGGGGTTACGTCCGACAAACATGTTATATGGGATTGTGTCCACTCGCGTACAAATGTACAATCTCCAGCGGAAATCAAGCAGTGGAGGTTGTGAGGGAACTGCAAAGCCGACGAATAAGACGATTGAGACATATAGGTTTTAGGGCTTGTTTGGTATCCATGTCTAAATATCAGATGTGAATATTCACATAAAAAAAACAAAAAAAACTCATACTTATGCTTGATATAAGAGTACATGATATCAAAATGATTTCTTTATATAATTCTAATACACATTTTATCCTTTTTGATATGCTCAAAAAATATCAATTTCAATCCACAAAATCTACCTAAGTTCAATTTAATACTCAGTGTGAATACCCAATGTAATATTCAGTTTTAATACCCAATTTTTAATAACCAATTTTAATGCTCAATGCAATACCCGAATTACAAATTTTAAAAAGTTGGGTTTTTTTGTGTAATTATAACTATGAGATATGTTATATAATTTCATCAAAATGGTGGGCAATATTTATAAACAAACTAAGTGTTTGTTTGATATCAAAATTTAGATATAAATAAATTGGTACGAGGTATCAATATATGAATATGAGATTGATATATGATATGTGATATTTTTATTTAGGAGAGGAAGAATAGAAGAGGGATGATCAATTTTAAATATTTGATACTTGTATTATTAGGTGACAATGATTTGTATAATTATAAATAGGATATTATTAAATTTAGATAACATATTGTAGTGCTAAAATTGGATAACACTATTATAAATAATTAGAAATTAAGTATAATTTTATAAAAATAATATAAACAACTAATTTAAAATATGACTTTATTTTTATTGGATGAAAAAAATTATTGAATTTTTAAAAACTTATTTATTATATAATCTTATTCACGTTAAAAGGTATAATATAGTTTATATGATTTTTAAATAATCTAATTTGTGTGTTATCCGGACGGCCGAAAACTACTAACGGGACAAGGTGGAAGCGAATTCCGAATACCCAAGGCTTGGGGCGTAATCGGAATGCGCTTCCGCAAGTTGTTTTTTTGGAAAAAATAAAATAAAATCTCGAGCGGAAGCGCATTTCACATCCACCCCAGATTTAGCCTTAACATTATTGGGGTGGAAGCGCATTCCGCCCCAGCTTGGGGCGGATGCAAAATTCGCTTCCGCCCCAGCTTGAGACGGATACAAAATTCGCTTCCGCCCCGGCTTGGGACGGAAGCAGAATCCGCTTCCGTAGTCACGTTAGAAATTTTTCGTCCGCACGAATAGTAACTTAATTTAATTATTTGAATTAATTTCGATTATTCAATATAGAATATATTATTTCTAAAAATGAATTAAGTTACAATCGATGAAATGACTACAAGCGCGATACATAAATATTAATATCTATGTTTTAAAATAATAAATATGTGGATAAAATTTTGGAGGAGAAAAAGGATATGCCCCTAGGAAACAAAAGAAGAGGGCGCATAAATAATGATCCGACGGTCTATATTTTGAGAGGGTAAAGGATAAGAAGGGAAGGGATGGCTCTTAGTAAAGGGCGTGGGGTGGCACGTACCCGATAAGAGTGTCCCTTAAGGACAACAGTTGGACATTGGCAAGTGGGACATATGGGGTTGGATAGGCTACTATATATATTACCCACCAACTACCAAGCCCAAACTTTAGGATATATCTAGCGTGTCTAGATATCTAATAAATCAACTAACAATATATATATATACTATGTTATATTCATAGTTAAATAATGAGAAAAATAAATAAATAAATAAATAACGAAAGAGAACAAACAAATTTGAGGGGTAACGTTAATCGGCTTTACGATTCGGAATCACAAGTCTCGATGCAAAAAGAAATAACTTAAACTCGGTGATAAAAGTTAAAGCTTATGCATTAAAAATTTGCTAACAAGAGTCATTCATACTCCAAATATAATAAAAATAAAAATTGATGGTGATAATCTAGGCGTTATCCAGACACTTCAAGGTTTGTGGAGTTGTCCGTGGGAGGTCGAGATGATTATATCCAACTTCATACTGTATCTTCTCTTGTTTGACGAAGTCTAGATCAAGCATATTTTCAGGAAAATTAAATGTTTTGTTGACCGATTGACTTATTTGGAAATTTCGACAACAACACCAAATTTTCTACCGATCCGGAACTTCGTGTTTTCATCCGAAATGATGTTTTAGGTTGGATTACCTCTAGAAAGTAGCTCAAACTAACCGCTTTTCGTTATAAAAATAAATAAATAAATTTGAGGTGTCTATATTTGTTCCCCAGTCTTCCAATCTGTGTACTTCCGTCTACGACGGACATTGTGTCTGCCGCTTTCCGTAGACGGAAGCATCCTCCCTTCCCTTGAAAACTTCTACCTTTTTTTAAAAAAACTTTTGTGTATCTCTTTTCTTCCTTTTGTTGCGGTTTTTCACGACAGTTAATTTGTATTTCGATCCTTTAGATGACATGTCGTCTAATATATCAAATAACTTTTTATTATCAGATAAAGAAAGAAAGAGGGAGAAGAAAATTTTTCGTTCCGATAAAGAAAAGATACAAGCAAGTCAAATGTGAAGACGAGAACAATTCCAAAATCTACCGAGCATACTGAAAATACGGGATAGGAGCTATTAACATGATGTTTCGTTTACATTTGTCTACCGATCGATTCATAATATGAACACATTTTGTAACGGCGAAGGTATTTTTTCTAAATACATATCAAGAACCTTGATTTATAAATGCTTTTTAAAATTTAAATCTCACTTTCGATTATTCGTACGATATATGTATATTTTAGTAGAGAAATATTTTAAGACTAAAGTATATTCTTATAATATAACTGAAAAACCCTATGTATATAATGCATAATTCTGTTGAGAATATGTGGTAGATAATCATGTTAAAAGTTTAATGTGTGGTCTAGGTTACTCTTCTTCTTAATCTTACATATATTAATGTCAAGTTCCAGAACTTGTGACCTACTACTTCTTATTACACGTTATTATGAATATAGACACTTTAAATCCAAAAGAGACAAAAAGAAAATGAACCTAGACACATTCATTTTGCATAGGGTAGTTTATGAGCTTAATCGCAAATCTTAGATTAAAAAATAAAATAAAAGCATCACCCAATAGTGATAAAAGGTATGAGGCTAATATTGCAACTTAATAAAAATAGAAAGTGGAAATTTTACTCAATAAAAAATGATGAAAGTAAAACATATATTATAGTTTTTGTGTTTCAAAGTTAAATAATAATAAAAAAAAATTATGAGTTTTTAGGCTAGTATTATAAAATAGAAAAAAAAGTATTTAACTACTATTTATGAGCTATTAAAATTTATATTTTTAAGAAATTTTGCGGCCGGTGTCATCATATTTTATATTTTTATAAACTATGTCCATTAATTTTTCAATATCGAATGAAGCTCCTAAATTTTATGATTTACAAAATATAAACCTTTTGAGAGAGTCGATAAAAATTATTTACACAATAAATTATCTTGACATGAAAATTTATTATTAATAATAAATAATAATTATTTTTTTTCTTTAATATATTAACTGGTTTTATTGATAATAAAATGTATATTTTAAAAAATTATAAAACTTAGATTATCCAAAAAAAAAAACACTCGGTATAATCTAAAAAGTTTGAAGTTTTAAGCACTATCCGAAATTTCTATAGATTTGAATATGGAACAAGTGAGTGTTAAATAAATAAATAAAAGAAGGTAATTTCCAAGAGTTTTTTTTTAAAGAAAAGTAAGTAATAAATGAAGTAGTAGATAATAGACAAGGCTATTATCTAGTTGGGCAATATTAAAATGATGGGGGCCCCACTTATAAGTTATAAGTAGATAATTAGATATTGAAAGGTTGAGGGGCTGCCTCTTGGCGATTTTGAAGGTCGACAATGATTGGTCTTTCTTTCCTTTACTCACATGCCAATTCCTACGGCTATCTCTGACTTTGACACCAACCCAAGCCAAGCCATGCATCTTCAATTCAAACTCTTTTTATTATTATTATGGTTTTAAATAATTATAAAAGTTATAAGGATTAAGAATAAAATTACAAAAATATATTATCATATCTTACGCAAAGATGTTCTTCAACCAGTAATTGAATCGGATGAAATTACAGAATTTCAAAACCTTAATTTGTGAACCAACCCCGCCTATTATCTCTTTTATTATCGACGCATGTATAAACTAAAAACGAGTATTAAGATGGTTGTAACAATATACCTTCAATGCAGAATATAATTTCTTTTTTACAAATATATGATCTCTTAAACTATGATGAATACCCATCTTTTCAAAAAGAAATCGGTCAAATAATACAAACAAGTTTATTTACAAAGGTAAATCATCAAAAAAATTCACTAAATCTACTCCATTCCAGCACAAATCACTTTGATCCGGGACTGGTCCAGGAATCTCAATCTTATTCACCGGCGGTAACAACCATGAGTTGGCATCGATAGTAGATGTTGGCGTGGTGGTGTTATCGGTTACACAATTTTCTTTCTCGCCCTTTACGATCTTTGAAAGGGTTTGAGTCGATTCAATTTTCTCTTTTGACTTATCTTTTTTGCTCTTTACAATCTTTAGATGTGATTCTAACTCGAATCTCTCGCTGTCAATAAACCTCTGAGGTACACGGACTTCTTCCTCACCCTTTACGATCTTTGAAAGGGTTTGAGTCGATTCAATTTTCTCTTTCGACTTAACTTTTTCGCTCTTTACAATCTTTGGATGTGATTCTAACTCGAATCTCTCGCCATCAATAAACCTTTGAGGTACACGGACTCTTCTAACTTCGACAGTCTTTGTTCTAGGTCTTCTAACGGCAAAGAATAGCGGAATTGAATCAATATTAAATTTGATACGCTTTACCTGCTGTGGTCTCCTTATTTCAACGCTGCTGTTGCTGCCATCGCCCCTGTCACTCTGTTTGCGTTTCTTAGCCATCGTGGATATTTGATAAATTGATATGATACCTTATTAATCCCTCGCTCAATATTTATCGATACCTTAGAATACTTCCAGGAGAAATCAGATTTTGTAATTTGAAAATATTGTTTTTTTAGTATATATGGCAAGTTTCCTAGTTATAAAAAGGAATAATACTATTATCTTTAATCTTGTAAAAGGAAAATTATATCTCTTAGATTTAGATAGATATTATATCTATTTTTGGTGATTTACTTTCCTTATCTTAAGGCTTAAGGCTCTCGGAATGCACTATAAAAAACTATCTAAATATGTAAAATCTATCTACTATCCACGTAATCTTTATATTAATTCGAATACTTATTCTATTTAAAATTTATGTAAACATATTAAATCAATAAAAAATCAAATTCTCCACATAATATTAATTTACCTTTTAATTCGACTACTATATATAATTTTATAGAACATTGCCCTCTTTCTAACCTAAAAAAGATTACATATTGCGGGATTTCTGTAACTTATAAAATTTATTTATAAAAAACATGTAAATCCTATCAGCTTTGAGTAAACGACAACTGAATTGATCTTCGTTCATGATCTTAATCACATAAATTATAATCTTATAAACCTATATATTATATTTAATTGATCAAATCATATATACTTATAAAACTAGCAAGTTTATATTACTTTAAAAAAGAAAAATAGCGGAAACGTGCATAATGCTTCATGCATAAGAATATACTTATTTAATTAATGTAATTAATTAGGTTAGCTATTTAGGTAACCAAATGGTTGTCCCTTACCACCTTGTTTAAGGGCCAAGTGACCCTTTTGTGCATCCAAGGTTTACCCCCACCATACCATCTTCTTATTCAACATTCTTGAACCCTCAAGAATGCATTGCATAATGCTTGTATCTGACCAAGTTTTTTTTTTTTACTTTTTCTAAAATAAGTTTTTTTTTCTTCCCCGGTTTAGAACATTTAAGTGTTTATTTAATTAACCTATATTTAAAGATAAAGAGTCATAATTTTAGAAGTATTCTCTAGGAGTTGAATGGAGACGGAGACTGACAGGATGGGACTCACGAAAGGCTTTACAAACGTGGCAGGATGGACTCCGTTTTCATTCCATCTCTTCAACTAAACGGACACTTAGTCTATATCCCACATATGGACCATATGGCTAATAAGGTTACATATTCTCTCGCTAGAGTTTGCCCTCACAAGTCACAATGAGATTGTGCAAAAGTTTATGTCATCTTTTCGCCAACATCTAATGAACCTGTTTTTGCGGTTACACTTAATGAATTGCTTCTATAAAAATAGAAACTTTATTGGGAAAATTCCTCTATTGATAAATGGTTATATAATTTTTTTTTTCATAAAAACTATAGATTGTTTGTATCAGTTATGATTATGTTTATCATAAAATTATAAACTTCCTGATAAATTGAATTGTACCAGAATTTTAATATCTGTAAAACATAAATAAATAAATAAAAAAAACCCCGGGTTGACAAGGTTAAACATGCAATTACAAAAAAAATAAAGGAATAAAATATTAAGATCACAATTAGAAACATGACCATACATACTATTCCTTGTGTCTAATAAATCATTATTTTCATTTGTTTTTTATAAAAAAAGGAGCATTAGGTAGATTTTCGTGACAGGTTTCATTATACTTCGAAGCACTACCCCATTTACTTGGTATAAAATCTATTTTATTCCAGGTTTCGTGTATTTTTTTATTAAAACTTTCATGGTTAAAATATTTTTAATCGTACTTGGACGTAACAATCATCATGAAATATTGGCTTATGAAGAATAATTTATTATTACATACATGGATGTAGAAAGAACAGCCTGCAAGGGCAATGTAATATGCCTTTTTTCTGATTTGGTCAAATAATTTATTTATACACAAAAGGGATTTTAGTTTAATATAATATCAATACAAATGCATGTGGTGATGGATTTTAAATATTACTTGCATGGATTTGAAAAATCTCATTTCTTTAGGAAAGAGAAGAAAAAATCACTTTATAAGATCCTCAGACTTGAAAGTTTTCTTAACAAATACGGAGAATTAGAGACGACAACGAACCAACATTATTGGCCAAATACAACAAAAACCTGAATATATTTTGTATCAAGCCAGAAGCTTTGTATCTTGTGTTGCTTTTAGTTTGTTAATTACTTTTTTATTGAACAATTATGGGTTCAACCAGTGAATGACAATACTCTATTATTATCTTTTTGCACAAGTTTCTATGTTGTCTTTATTTATATAGTCTATATGGCACTCTAAATTTACCATTGAGTTTCTAAGATTTCTTTAATCGCTTAAACTATAAACTATTGTATTACCCGTGCACTGCACGGGATTTGTTAAAATCTATTGATTTGTTAAAATCTATTGTTGTGGAATATTTCTTTGAAAATTTTGCGCTATAAATTCATGATATTCTTTTGATTATATTTTATAATAAAAGGACTAATCTAGTACATTGTGGGGTGAAATTGTGGCAAAATTTTACTATAAAAACCAGCTTTTGGCGACTTTCACTTTCAACCCGATTCACTGCCTACGTGCCCTTTACGCCCGGTCATTCTGAAGAACACTTGCCCCCCGTCTTACCGAAGAACACTTGCCCCCCGTCTTACCGCGGCTGCTGGCACGGAGTTAGCCGGTAAGCTCTGGATGGATCTTTGTGCCCCTCTCTCATTCAAGCCCTTTCCTCTCTTTAGACGCTCTTCCGTGTAGATGTTGTAAGCCTTATAAGCCCTTTTAGAGAGAGAGAGAGGCGAGCAACAAGCAGAACGAATAAAGTATAGGTTGGAGGTGTCAAAAAGTGCAAAACCCCACAGAAGGTGGGTGGGTTGGGATTGTGAAACCAACTATCTAAAACCCGATTTGAGTCCGGCGAAAGGCAGCCAGAGGGCAGAGCTGCGGCTATCAGGAATGGGCGATAGCCTATGACTCAAAGTGCCGACTATCTATGAATGACCAGGATCGGAATGCCAATCGACGAGATGAGCCTACGAAAGATTTCAAGTTCAGACTGGGTAAACCATGTCAAACCAAGACCGATCAAACAACGCTTTTTCGCTTTCTTCAGGATTTGGCCCGAACTGTTCGGCAGATTCCCACGCGTTACGCATGATTTATTCCTCAAGGCATTGTTTTGTACGAGGAAGAGGAGGTTTTTTCAGAAGAGGACATCGAATAGGCTCTGGAACAAGTAACACCATCCATTTCAAATGGGATTTGTCCCGTGGACACACGAGCAATCCAACTGGAGAATACACATTCTCCAACGAGGAGTTGTGCTTTGAGAGCTCGTCCCGATACGCGGTGGCCCCCGAACATAGAAGAAAAGAAAAGAAAGAGAATATTCAAACATTTGAACTAAGATGGCTTTACCCAATTCCTGAGAAAGGTCCGTAAAGCCCTCAATTGATGTGACATTTTGATCCCCATTTTCCTCTAACCCCTGGTTCTGGTTCAGGAAAGGGTCATCGCATCATCTAAGCTATTTTTCCAAATCACGGCGTAGGGTGGTCCCCTTTCTCGCGTAAAAGCGATCAGAATTCGAACACGCCGTGTTTTACTGGGAAAGATCGAACCATGGGAACGAATCTACAGGGCACAGGTGAACAAGTAGAGTATACTAGGGCGCTTGAGAGAACCATGTCGAAGGAACTCGGCAAAATGACCCCGTAACTTCGGGAGAAGGGGTGCTCTCAATCACACCGCTCATCGAGCATTGAGCGGACCAGTCCTGTGGTAAAAAAAAAAAAAAAAAAAGACTTCCAATATCATAGTTATAGTCTTCAATCGTCCAAAAAGGGGCGGGGTGGTAGGTAAAAGGTTCCGGTCCCCACTGGGCTCCCACCTATAAGCAAATCGCGCGCAGAGGTTCGAGACTAAGGTGCCGTGCAGGCGCAAGCTTCATATTAATTTTAAATCACACAAAATTACCATTACATTTTTTAAAAACCCATCCATATCATTTTTGCGTGATTAATGAATTATGAAATTAAGGTTAATTATAAGTCATCCCTTTATTCTAAACATTTGAGGTAACTTATATAAAAATATGATACCGATCAAGCAGTTTTAAAAAAATTGGTTAAGAGACCATTTTTACTGCAATCACTATTTTTATGGGTAGTCTCTGAAAATAATTCCATGTTTGTGGGTGAGCTTTAAAGAAAGAGTAATATATTTTACATAAATTTATGGAAGAAAATCCGTTTTATGTTTTAAAAATCAAAATTTCACAATCAATCTTATTTTAAAAAACTAGCAAAATTTATAAGAAAGTCAACAAATATGGAACTTTTAACCAAGATAATACTTTTATATATATTTTAAATAAAATACCTCAAATATTTAAAGTGATGACACACAATTCGGTTATTATACAAAAATAACTGGGTGGATTTTGAAAGAAAATATAACGTAGGATTAATTTTGTGTAATTTGAAAATTTATGGGTGATTTTATAATAAAAATCGGCCATAGTTTCAAATCCTATCAAAATTAGTTTAGTGTAAGATAATTTGTATATCAATTAGTAATTTCTAAAGTTTGCATTATTTTTTATTCATGTCTCATAGTTGGTATTATTCTTGGTCATTTTTCTTTACAAAACTTACAATTAAAAATAATGACAAAAATGACCAATTTAAAACATTCTATAATTATTTTTCATTGATGATTTTGGTCTTGAAAATTACAAATACATAAGATTAGTCATCTATATGATATAGAATTTCTAAAAAATCATCATCAATTTTTAGCTTAGATAATAAAGACAATAGAAAAAGCTATAGGAGATTTGGACTGAGCAAATAGTGAAAAGAAAAAACTGTTTTTATTGAAAATAGTTTAGATCAATCTAGTGTTATGCAAATGTTTGGGAAATTTAGGACATTGATGGGTTTAAAAGTTTGACAATTATTGCATTATTTAATAGTTTCTACAAATTTGGTGTTTCTAACCATTCTCTCAGTTTTACAAATGTAGCAAGAGAACATTATTCACAGATACTAAATAATAGATTTTGAGTAATAAGTAGTTTCTCAAAGTAACAGCATTCATGTCACAAAAGATTAAGTGGGTTATAAGAATACTCCAGAAAGCAAACTAGTCCCTAGGTCTAGTTGGACAAGATTGATAATGTCACTTAATTTCAATGAAGGAAGAGTCAAAGAGACAATTCTAACCTCATTTCGTGTCTTTTATGTACACTGGCCACCCTGTTGCAATCACCTCGCCTACTCTAACCTGGCCAATTCGTGGTTGTGATGTGACTATCACTGACTTCATAAGAATAAGCAAGCTTATCTTGATCAAGCACGTTGTATTGCTTAGCACCAAAACAATGACAAGGTAGGAATTCAAGCGAACCGCTCAACCCCAACCTGAACAAGGAGATTAAATTCAAAGTTAATTGAAATAGCCAAAAGGAAGATAAACTTGTGGTTATGCAAATTAAACTTAAACAGAAAGACTTGTTTATTTAGTTTACCATGACAATGAAGTGGGTCAAATTCGCTAGTTAGAGGAGGCAAGTTGAGCTGAACAAGGTCGCTCGTGATCGTAATTGATACCACAGGAATTACATAATAAGATAGGATTGTCAATATCGTAGGCATGTATACTATACCGTACATAAAAAATTGTCTCCTCAACTCCTCATTCTTTTACTTCCACATCTACACCAATTTCCAGTATCCCTAAAATGATCTAAACCTTTTAATGTATCTGCTCTGCAGCGTCTAGTTTAGACGATAGATAGATATTCTGTGTTCTACAACATCAGATCACTCCATAGTCATAACTTCCATTTCTTTTCAAATCTCTTCTTGGTCATCATTAAACTCTGCTGCATTATGTATCCTCAATCTCATACCTTTACATAACTTAATCAAAATCAAAAAACTACAAAATACAATCTTATTCCTGGCTTATGAAATGCAATTCATTCAACAATGTCTTATAAGTCTTCTCGTTCATCCCCACGTCTCTCTTTCTGAACTCTTCCAACACCTCAAAAGCCTCACAACCCTTACCTGCCCTACACATTTCCTCCAAAATCGTCTTATAAGTCAGCATATCAGGTGACCTACCATTTCCTAACATATCAAACACCACTTCAACAGCCTCGCCAGCTTTTCCATCCATGGCCAAGCTACAAATCAAAACCATAAAACAACTATTACTTGGCGCCAAACCTTTCTCCCTCATCTCTTTATAAAACCCAAATCCAGACCCCACCCTTCCCTTCTCACACAAACCCTTCACAATGTATCCATAGCTATAAGCAGTCGGCTCACAGCCATACAATCCCATCTCCTTAAACGTCCTAACTGCCTGATCAGCCTGCAAACACTTCGAATAAGCCTTGATAATCATATTCAAGATATACAAATCAGGGATCACACCAACCGAGTTCATCTGCTTTCTCAAAGATCGAACAGCATGTAGATACACATAACTTACGTTCAACTTATTAAACCTTCTAAGCAACACATTGAACAGCATAGTATAAGTCTCCAAATCAGGTTTACAGTCTTCGGAACTCAACATCTTCTTATAGAAATCAAAAGCTCGTTTAAACAGAAACCGACGAGAGCAGCAAAACCTGATAATCGAGTTGTATAGAGGCAGTGAAAGGGGGCAAGCACCGGCGAGGACTTCTTCGAGTAAGGTTTCGGCATGGCGTATCATTTTCCCAGCGACGGCGATTTCAACCATTGTAAGGTAGGTTGTTGAGTCATGCTTGTAATGGCGTTGGTGAGCGGTCCATCGGAAGATGTCGAGGGCGAGATCTGGATCCGATTGGGATCGAAGGGCGTGATTGACGTCTTCGGAGGTGAATCCGGGCTTTAGGGCTTCGATCCATGTTTCGAATTGCTTTTCAAGTGGAGTTCGGGTTTTAGGGTTTTTGATGAACTGAGGTTGAGATGTTGTATCTGATAGGTTGTGGTGATCGGCAGCGGTGGTGGATGATAGAGACCGGAGGTAGAGTGAGGAGGAAGAGAGGAGTCGCCGGAATCGGAAGGTAATCGACATGGCGGTTTCTCCGGCGGGTGTTGGGGTTTATGAATCACTAGTTCAGTGGCGTTGGCGAACTGTAAGGTAATGTTGTACTGTTGTGTGGACGGGACTCGGGAGATATAACGGGCTTGGGCCTTGAGATGTAACAAGTCTATGGATGCCATGCAAGACTAGCCAATATATTTTGTATGTGAAGATTTCCAAATTTAACGGTATTTGTTTAAATAAATAAGGGAAATTCTGGATGGTACCATGTGGTTTGGGGTATTTCGGATTTTGTCCAAGAGTTTTTTAGAGTTCGAACGGTACCCCTAAATTGTATATATTTTCAGATTTTGTCCAAATTCATTCAATGAGCCAAACACTTCCTATGATTCAATTAAAATAAAAGGTGAACAACAATGAAAGAAAATAAAGTAAATTTTAATCAAATACTCAGCTTTACAAGATTTCTCCTCAATTTGTCGTTCTCACTCCATCGTTCCTTCAGGCCTCGCTCCATCGCCGGCTAGGATTCTCTCCTCCATCCTCTGTCGCAGGGCTAGGGCTCTCTCCTCCATCCTCCGTCGCAGGGCTAGGGCTCCATCGCCGGCTAGGATTTTCTCCTCCGTCCTCCGTCGTAGGGCTAGGGATCTCTCCTCCATCCTCCGTCGCAGGGCTAGGGCTCCATCGCTCCTTCATCATTCGTCGCTCAAGCCTAGGCTTTCTCCTCTGCATCCAAGAGAAAATTTACCACTCAAACAGGAAATTAAAGTTTATTAAACTAATATTTACAATTTGGCTTGTTAATTCAGAATTTGAAGACTCATGAGAACACATGACAATTGTTTTCTTCCTCTGCATCGAAAGAACCAACAAATCTATTTGTTCGTCAACGTCCTTTGTCACCAGTTCAGTGACAAATGATACTGCTACATTACCTCCTCCATGGCCAATGGACCTTCAACTTCGTCTTCACTATTTCGGTATGGTATGTGTTGTAGACGACTTGTTTTCCACTTTGGCTATACCTGTGTGAATGTGCACGTTTCTTTTTTTGGTAATGGTAAATTCGGAGACCACCCGGTTCGATCGGCTTAGCCGCTCTACGTCCGGATCGGGTAGAAAGTCGTGGCCCATTGCTGGGGGATACCCTCCCAATATCAATTTTTCCATACATGCCGCCAGGAGGATTCGAACTCGAATCTCCAAGCTAAACACTTAAGGAGTCTAACACCACATCCCATTAGACCAACTGAGTATTGGTCAATGTGCACGTTTCTTAATTTTACATGGGAAATTGATCAAACATTTCCTCTATCTAGGTATATAGCATTGACACAAATTGTGAAGTTAGTAACACCTTAAATTTCAGTTATATATATATATATATATATATATATATATATATATATATAAAATTATTCATTGGTTTCAATATTAACATGCACTAATAAAATACAATCATTAAAAATACCTTAGTTGAAATATTTCATTTTGAAAATTCCACGTGATATAAATACCCTTGTTACACTTTTTTTGTTTGAATAACCAACAACAAAACAACCATCATCGAAATATCTCTAGTCGAAATGTTCCGGTCAAAGTTGCTTCAAAATTCACCCGTCAATATACCAATAAGATTCTAAAAATAACACCCAATCGAAATTCGACCCGTCAAAAAATCTCTTATTAAATTATCGTGGTTCGAATAAACTCGATACAAAAATCTTTGGTTTGTATTCACCATATCGAAATTTTTAAATAGAATAGAGAAGAGGTTGAAGAATATATTTCACAATGTATATTACTTTAATTTTAGATAATTACTACTTAAATCTTATATTATATATATTAAAGGAGAACCCTTCTTTGTCACGTGTCACCACCAAATTTAACGCAGCATAAAAAAATATTTTAAAAAGTTAATTATTTTAAGTTGTTAATATAAATTAATAACAAAGCCCAACAAAATCTTTTTAAAAATTTATTTATCTAGATTATTAAAAAATGGGTTTACATAATCGGATTTTTTATTAAAAATTATTTTATTTTTATTATTTTATTATTTTTAATTATTATTTTAAGTTGTTAATATAAATTATTATCAAAGCCCAACAAAATATTTTTAAAAAGTTATTTATCTAGAATATTAAAAAATGGGTTTATATAATCGGATTTTTATAATAAAAATTATTTTATTATTATTATTATTATTATTATTATTTGAAGTTGTTAATCTTATCTTATATATCTTATATCTTATATATTAAAGTGGACGCACTTATTGCCACATGTCGCGGCCATGATTTTCCGCCCGCTAAAACTTTTTTTAATTCAATAACTTAAATCAAGATTTTGTAATTGGAATTAAAAAAATTAATTGTCAAATACTTTAACCGAAAATTGATAGAATTAGAAATTGAAAATCTGTATACAAATATATTAAAAAGATTTCGTTTTACATAATTCGTCAAAATTTTGAAAATTTACTTTAAAATTTTCGTAAATTCTTTAACGAAAATTTACTATATGTTTCAATAGAAATTTAATTATATTTTTGAGATTAAATTAAAAATAAGTTCTAAAGCCGTTAAAAATTTAAAATATGAAAATTTAGATCGTTACCTATGTCATTGGAGATTTACAAATTTATTTTTAATTTACTTTAAATATTTTTACATACAACACAATAAATAGATGCATTGTTAAGAATAATTGCAACATGTGATATTTTAAAGTACTTATTTTATAGGACACGTAAGTCTACCCTATAAAACCTCTTTTTTTTTATAAATCCAATGATATTTTATTCAACAATTTAAATTAAAAAAATTTAAAACTAAATTCCAAAATTTTTATTATATGATTAATTACGTGTCATATTTTTTGAGATAAAATTATTTTTTATTAAAATCCAATACATAACAAATAAATTCTAGAATTTTTTTTGTTTTACCCGAATTTATCTTTACCAAAAAATAATAAATTCCATAATTTTTATTTATTTATTTATTGGAAATTCCAATATTTCTACCAATCTAAAGTTCCAAAGCTCTTAACATATCCCATCTAAATGAAACTCCAAATTAATCGATTTTTTGTTTATTTCATTGTTTAGTAAGATATTTATCTCTTATTTGTTTAAATAATTAATTTAAAAATTGAGATTTTGAACCTCTTTTAAACAAAAAGAAGGGCTCTCCTTCAATACATATAAGATAGTGAACAACTAATTTTCTATGAAGTGTGGTTCTTTGATATTTAACATCAATACCATACTTCTTCATAAACTTTAATTTCATGTTTGAGCGGTAAATTTCTTCTGGATGTAGAGGAGAAAGCCTAGCCTTGAGTGAAGAGTGGTGCAGGAGTGACGGAGCCCTAGCTCTGCAATGGAGGACGGAGCCCTAGCTCTGCAATGGAGGACGGAGCAGAGAGACCTAGCCTGCAACGGAGGACGGAGGAGAGCCCTAGCCCAACGATGGAGTGACGAACGACGAACAGAGGGAGCCTTCTCCTGCGTTGTGATCAATTAAATTTTACTTTGTTTTTTTTTCTCTTTTTTTTTAAACCTAAGGAGTGTTTGGCTTGTTGAGTGAATTTGGGCAAAATCCGAAAAAATATTAAACTTAAGGGTACCGTTCAGACTCTAGAAAACTCTTGGGCAAAATTCGAAATACCCCAAACCACATGGGTACCATAAATCAGTATGTGATAGAGAATTTTTTGATATATGGTGATTGCGACGATGTTATAACGAAGGATTCTTCAAATACATTATTTTATTTTATATGAATTATGTAATGATGATTCATATAATATTTGATGATATATATATTTATGTTTATGATATTTGATGTTATGTGGGGTTTTTTATAAAATAATTGAAATATAATCAAAATAATTGATGGGTAACTTGTTTTATATAAAAATATTATTTTATTTTATAAATTAAATAAATTAGTATAATTCTGTCAAATTTTTTTTAAAATATAGTTTTGAATTTGAAATAAGTAATATGTCGGAATGGATGATAAACATTTAATTTATGAAATCTAGTTTTTCTCCAAGTTTGAACCAGTCAATCTATAAAATCTTATTTATTCCGATGTCAAGTCTTACCAAACACGGGGATAAAATATGCTTCATTTAGATTCTTGATTTCATGTGAATCGTACCAAACGAGTCTTTAGACACCTTGGACAAATCTAGTGAATTGAGAGGTCATAAAGTGTCCGAAAGATTGATTATCATCTATGTTGCACGGAAACGGACACGAGTACGAAAAATGGACACGGCGAGAAACATGGAAGTAACAATGAAATGTGAATGCGTAATTAGTAGTAAATGTATTGAGAAACAAGAAAATTGATTGCGTTAAGTGATATTGAGGTAGTATGTAAGAATGTCTTGTTCATCTTATATTTCAAAAAAGAAAAAAGAAAGAAGAAGTAGCAGTCTATAGATGTATTGTTAATCTCTTTTCTCTCTCTCTTTTCTCTTTTGTATCTCTCTCTAAGAAAACTGAAATCTTTTTAATCCATTATTCATTCACAAAAAAACACATTCTATATATGAACTATCAAGAAGGGCCACCATTACTAGGGTTTCGAGAAAGAGCAATAAACCTTAGTCTGCTATAAGCCTCTACACAAGCATGAGAGTAATCCGACATCACCATAAAGAGCCCGGGCAACATCGTCTTCAAACTTTCCATCAAATTTTCTCGTACTTGCAGACATTGTTTCTGATGATTCTCAAACTCCTAGTCAAACCGTTTCTTCAAGCTCTCCACCACATAATGTCTATTTGTTACGGGATCCTTTGTGAGACCCCTATTCTTTCGGACCGAGATCGGACCATAGCCGAGATTGGCTTTAGGCCGAGATCGGCCAGCCGCACCCGCGGGCACTTGGTGCCGCCCCTACGGCTTCCCGCCCCTGAGGTCCTAGCTCCCGCCCCTGCGGTTTCCGGCGACTGCAGCCGTCTTCGTTGACCTTTGACCCGTGCTTTACTCTCTTCCTTACTTACTCTTTCCCTTGGCTGATCAAGGGTTTGTTCTTCACTTTCCCCTCCAGCTTCCTTCACGTCCCCCTTGCTTCCTCTTCTTTTCTTCTTGACCTTGTTCTTGATCTTCCTTGGTTTTGGAAGTGTTTGGTGTGAGAGTGGTTGTGGCTTGTGGTTGTGATGCTTGTGTGTGTGTGTTGCTGAGCTTGAAGCCAGCCTGTAAGACTTTGGTTATGCTCTCCCCTTGCTAAGCCACAGCTGTGGTAAGCTCCTTTCCTTGTTTTTTTTTCTTTCTTTTCCTTGGATTCTATCTTTCTAGCTTAGGATTAGATGCATGTTTAAGGATGTTGATGTTAGTATGTGTATGTATATGTATATGCTTAGTTTTGGTGAAGAGAAGACGTGAATTGCTCACGTGAAGAGTGAAAGAAGAACCGCGGGATTATCTTCTGCACTGTCACCGCCCCCGCGGCCAGAAGCCGCCGCCCCCGCGGCACCTGTGTCGCAGCGCCCGCGCCGTGCCAGCGTTGCCAGCGGCCCTTGTCACCGCCCCCGCGGCTACGTTCCGCCGCGCCCGCGGTACCTGCCTTCCGCCCCTGCGTCCCTTGTGTCACGCAGGTGCGTCTTGTTCCGGTTCTACCTAGAGTTAGGTATATCCTTTCCTTTCCTAGTATGAGCGGTAGTAGCATGCTAGGTACGAGTATGAGGTTAGAATGAGGTTGAGTATGGTCTCGTTTATGCCGGTTACGGCTTTGAGGTTTACGAGTTGGAATATGATCCTTATGGATCCCTTGGGTCTAGGTGTGACTCTGTTATGGATATGAGTGTGATATATGTGTTATACCTTGCTTAGGCTGAGTTGATCTCCAGCGGAGCCGTTGGAGTTGAGTTGAGACTCCCGAGGTTGAGGTAAGTCCATAGGACTTAGTTAGCTGCCATCTCTATATTGGATGTTGCATGAGTGGTGTATGTTTATGCTTGATAGTATGTGCTATTATGTTTACCGACCTATGGTATAGTGACTGCCCATTGTAGGGCTGTGACAGCTTTGCCCTGTCCTCCCGCGTGGAGACAGGGAGGTTCTCTGCGGACAGGCCAAATATGGAAGTGGGACGGGAACTTGCTCCACTCCCATATGGTACACGGGAAGTGTGACCAGATCACCACTCCAGCTGGCAACCTCCCCGAGAGGCGAGGCTTATGTTCCTCGTGTCACATATGTTCATATTGATATTTATATATATATGATTTGTGTGTTGGACCACTTATATAAAGATAATGAACCGGATAAATGTGTGATATCATGTTGAAGTGCTTAGTATTTCTGATATGTGATTGTGCTTATGTTCATTCTTTATATGTGTATGGTTAGCTAACGGTTTCATACCGTGTTGTAGATCTTTACAGGTTAGGAGAACTGCAGGGTGATCCAGAGAGGGTGATCCGCTGAGGGCTCCGTACGCTGGGATTATTATCGTGGGATATGGGATATTTGATGTACGGTTATATGTATCTTTTGTACTCAGCGGTACTTATGTATTACCTTTTTGGGATTTATATTTCAGTTTTACGTTTTGTATTTAATCTATCGGTGCCTTGTTGTAAGATTCAGTGAAATTGTTGTCAGGCTAGGGTCAGGATCCATTGTGAGATCCTAGCCCAGTAGCACCTCGAGTCCTACGGATTTGGGGTGTTACAAAGTTGGTATCAGAGCCCAGGTTGACAACAATGGCACTAGTAATCTGCAATAAAGTTCGAATAGATAAATAAACAGAACCCGAAAGGGGTCTGACTTTTCAAAAGGTTTTGGTTTTGAAATGAGTACAAAATGTTTTGGGATATCGTGTACGTGAGCCATCGCCCCTCTGAAGATCTCGACAGTATATATATATATATATATATATATATATATATATATATATATATATATATATATATAGATATTCTGTCGTGATTGATTGATATATACATATGGCATATATATAGCCTTCTGAGTTAGGTTACGTCCTTTGCAGATGGTTCAGACTAGAGCCTTACCTGCAGCTGGACGGGGTAGGTGATAGGTGATGGAATCACTATCATTTTAGGTAGCTTTTAGAGTCGTTTTTATGTTTTTGAGTCAGTTTATATTGCTAATACTGTGATCCAGATAAAAGATTCAAATTGAAGCAAAAGAAGGTATTAGCAATACTTAGGAGTTGAAGAAAATCATCGAAGTTCAGATTCTGGTGCACACCGCCCCCGCGGCATCCTCTGTCCGCCCCCGCGGTGACAACACAGATGAGTGCCGCTGCCTGCGTCAACGCCCGCGGCCAAGACAAGCCTGTCACCGCCCCCGCGGACTCTCCAGTCCGCCCCTGCGGTGTCAACCATGAAGACCACCACCGAGAGCCGCAGCCGCGTCTTCGCCCGCGGCCATGAAGAGACATGTCACCGCCCCCGCGGCCAACCCTGTCCGCCCCTGCGGTGACCCAGCCTGACGAAGCGAAGACGGCGCCCCAGCGCCCTTGCCTGCGGCCATGCCAGCGGCCTTGTGAAGCCGAAGATCCAGTGTCACCGCCCCTGCGGTAACTCTGGGCCGCCCCTGCGGATTCTCACCAGAAGCGTTACGAAGTTAAAGAGTCAGACGTTTCAAGAGCATTCAAGGACCCGCCCCCTCGGGTATGACGAGCCGCCCCGCGGCCAAGAAGAAGTTGGAACGTTTTTGCCTAAACCGCCCCCGCGGCGCCCTTGGCCGCGGGTGCGGGTTAGCGTCAGAGGCTTTTACTCGGCTGTTTTCGACGACTTTAAGGACATTATTGTGGCTGTCTGCAACCACTTTAATTCACCCTTAATGGTGGCTGTTAGCACAACCTCTTTACTCCTTTTTAATGCATTTTGTAGTATAAATAGAGCCCTTGGCTATAGGTATTTTAATCTCATTTTCCACACAAAAACCTCTATATTCATAGTGTTCTTTGTAATGAGTTTCTAAACTCCCTTGGCTACATTGGGTGGATTGAAACTGCATTATAAAGTGGTTGTAAGTTCTTTTTAAATAGAAGTTTTATTCAATATATTTTGTGTTATATTCCTTGTATTTAACTTAGTTTGCATGTTTATTTTCTACTTAGTTTGATCACCTAAGTTGTATAATTGCATGCAAAAGGCTAGGATTAATTGATTCAGAGAGTCCCAGATCATCCTACTACCCAAGGAGCTGCTCCTGGGTCGAGTAGAGGCAGAGGTCGTGGCGGGAATGCCACTGATACTAGAGGAGCTCAGGATAGAGTCTTTTGAGCTGAGGAATGCAGAGGAGTCAGCTGCACTGACTGTACAGGTACCATTCCGATTTATGGTTTACCTGTTAGGGTTTTATTTGATATGGGTGCTACGCACTCTTTTATATCTGATGCCTTTGAAGAGTGTTTGGTTTTGGTTTTTGTTTGACTGAGGGGACACCCTTCCGTAATGGGTTACCCGATGGTAGTAGGGTCAGAGGTACCCATGAGATTCGTGATTGTCCCATTTTTGTAGGGACCCGTGTTTTACTTGTTGACTTCTCTGTCATGCCATTAGAGCATGAAGAAGTCATACTAGGTATGGATTAGATGGATAGATTTTCTGCAGTCTTAGATATAGGTAGGAGGACTGTTACCCTCTCTACCGAGTTAGGACAGATAGAGATTTTCCGAGGATGGGACCTTGGAAAATCTGGTATGGTTATCAGTGCGATACGAGTAGCTAGACTGTTTGCACAGAGATGTGAGGCCTTCTGGTGTTATGCCATGAAGGAGGGGAAGAGTCCAGCATTAGAGGATATCCCCAGTGATCAGTGAGTTCATGGATGTGTTTGTTGAGCCGTCCAGTTTGCCACCTCAGAGGAGGGTGAACTTCAGTATTGAGTTAGAGCCTGGTACGAGACCATCTCGAAGGCCCGTACCGGATGGCACCTGTTGCGATGTTGGAGCTGAAGAAGCAACTTGAGGAGTGACCGAGAAGGGTTTTATTCACCATAGTGTATCTCCATAGGGAGCATCTGTCCTCTTCGTACGGATCGTTGAGACTGTGTAGTGATTACAGAGAGCTGAACAAGACGACCATTAAGAACAAGTATCCATTGCCGTGTATGGATGACTTGTTGGATCAGTTTCAAGGAACGATATTATTTTCCAGGATTGAGCGGTGCTCAGGATATCACCAGCTGAGGGTGAAAGAGAGGAACATGCAAGACAACTGAGGACTGTGTTACAGGTTTTACGGAATAGAGAAATTTATGCTAAGTTTTCTAAGTGCGAGCTTTGGGACGCCAGAGGTAGCATTCTTGGGTCATGTGGTATCAGTTGAAGGAATTAAGATGGACTTAGTCAAGATTGAGGCAGTAGCAGCATGGACTACACTGACGAACGTCAAGGAAGTACGTAGCTTCCTTGACTTAGCCGGTTATTACAAACGCTTTGTGAAGGACTTTTCTGTGATTGCCCGTCCACTGACGAGTTGCTTAGGAAGACTACCGGATTGGTGTGGTCTGATCAGTGTATGCAGAGTTTTAAAGAGCTGAAGAGACGTCTGACTTTTGCTCCTGTTTGGGCACAACCAGAAGAGATAGAGAGATTTGGTCTGATTAGAGTTGGACTTTTGATTTCCGGATGAGGATGCCCGACTGAGTTCTTTAGAGGTTCTACCTGATCTGTTGAGTGAGATCCAACAGAAGTAGGAGACCTGCCAGATCTTGATGAGTGTATGAGATAGGATGTCTCGGGATGAAACACCATAGTTCCTGCTGAGAGCAGAGGGAGTTTGGAGACGTCGTGGTTGCGTCTGTGTACCTGCTGATATAGAGCTGAGACATAGATTTTTACAGAAGGCTTTCTGTACACCTTACTCTGTACATTCAGGTACGGGTAAGATGAGTCAGGACTTGAGACGTTTATATTGGTGGAAAGGGCTGAAGCCGATGTGGCCGATTTGTGACACAGTGTGCGATCTGCCAGCAGGTCAAGATAGAGCATTGCAGACCTGGGGGTAAGTTCCATCCACTTCCGGTTCCATAGAGGAAGTGGGAGGACGTCACCATGGACTTTGTGACTGGACTGAGGCCGAGCCAGAGTTTGAAGGCCATTTAGGTCATAGTGGACCGATTGACGAAGACGGCACGTTTCATTCCTATTAGAGAGACGTGGCCGGTGAGCCGATTAGTTGAGGAGTACACTAGGTAGATAGTGAGACTCCATAGTGTACCGAGGACGATCGTCTCAGATCGAGATAGACGATTTATCTCTAGATTCTGGCAGCAGATACAGACTGCACTGGAGATGAGTTTATATTCTATTACTGCGTTCCATCCTCAGACAGATGGTCAGCCAGAGAGGACCATCCAGACACTGAAGAATATGTTGTGAGTTTGTGTTTTAGTATGCATCTATTGGGATGGTCTTATGAGGCACTGTATGGGCAGAGATATCGTACACCGTTATGTCGGAATGAGCCTGGTACAGCCAGTGGTGTGACCCCTGATCAGATTCAAGATGATATGGCTCGAGTAGTACTAATTCGAGAACGTATGCTGACTGCGCAGAGCCGTCAGAGGTCGTATATAGATAGGAGGCGTAGACCTCTAGAGTTAGAATTGGAGCCTAGTATGGCTGAGAGTGTCTCCGACACGAGGTGTTAGATGTTTTGACATTAAGAAGAAGTTGAGAACGCAACTTACAGATAGTCCTGTTTCCGAGATTCGAGGATTTACCTTGGGTTTCATGTGTCTCGGCAGAGGGACTACATACCAGCTCCGAGACACACTGTGAGTTATGATGATTTGGTGGTTGAGCCGGACCACATCTGTATTAAGCATTCTATTACAGTCCTAAGCATAGGCATGAGATGTCTGCGTTTATAGAACATTCCTATGTTGAGGATACAGTGGTTGAGACGAGAACCTAATGAGGCTTCGAGAGAGACTGAGGATAGTATCCAGAGGAACTATCCAGAGTTATAGGCGAGGATAGATATACCTATGGGATCCAGGAGTAGGTCATAGGACTAGCCTGAGGAGCGATATGATTACGTGCATCTGTGCTTATATGCTATGTTATGTTATTTTCGTGCTAGCTATGATGTGTTTATGATCTTACTAGATCTTGTTGTGCTAGTACGACTGTTGGGTATAGCTAGAGATGGTTCTTACCTCCATGCTATTGTGATACGACTGTTAGGGATTGTTGGAGATGGTTCCTACCTCCATGCTATTTTGATGGACATAGTTTGGTGGAGATGTCTTCTCCATGCCTCGATAATGGTTTGGCTAGAGATGTCCCTCTATGCCCCGGATAGTAGTGTGATCTTTTTTTGAGGTACAGTGTCACATGGGTTGATACCTTAGGTACGAGATGTGATACCTCCGATAGAGAGAGTGTATCCCGATGCTGAGTTCGAGAGGTTTCCAGGTTTGTACAAGTTTCGGGACGAAACTTGTTTTTAGGGGGGGGGGGTGAGATGTGAGACCCCTATTCTTTCGGACCGAGATCCGACCATAGCCGAGATTGGCCAGCCGCACCCGCGGGCACTTGGTAATTAGTAGTAAATGTATTGAGAAACAAGAAGATTGATTGCGTTAAGTGATATTGAGGTAGTATGTAAGAATGTCTTGTTCATCTTATATTTCAAAAAAGAAAAAAGAAAGAAGAAGTAGCAGTCTATAGATGTATTGTTCATCTCTTTTGTCTCTCTCTTTTCTCTTTTGTATCTCTCTCTAAGAAAATTGAAATCTTTTTAATCCATTATTCATTCACAAAAAAACACATTCACTATATGAACTCTCAAGAAGGGCCACCATTACTAGGGTTTCGAGAAAGAGCAATAAACCTTAGTCTGCTATAAGCCTCTGCACAAGCATGAGAGTAATCCGACATCACCATAAAGAGCCCGGGCAACATCGTCTTCAAACTTTCCATCAAATTTTCTCGTACTTGCAGACATTGTTTCTGATGATTCTCAAACTCCTAGTCAAACCGTTTCTTCAAGCTCTCCACCACATAATGTCTATTTGTTACGGGATCCTTTGTGAGACCCCTATTCTTTCGGACCGAGATCGGACCATAGCCGAGATTGGCTTTGGGCCGAGATCGGCCAGCCGCACCCGCGGGCACTTGGTGCCGCCCCTGCGGCTTCCCGCCCCTGCGGTCCTGGCTCCCGCCCCTGCGGTTTCCGGCGACTGCAGCCGTCTTCGTTGACCTTTGACCCGTGCTTTACTCTCTTCCTTACTTACTCTTTCCCTTGGCTGATCAAGGGTTTGTTCTTCACTTTCCCCTCCGGCTTCCTTCACGTCCCCCTTGCTTCCTCTTCTTCTCTTCTTGACCTTGTTCTTGATCTTCCTTGGTTTTGGAAGTGTTTGGTGTGAGAGTGGTTGTGCCTTGTGGTTGTGATGCTTGTGTGTGTGTTGCTGAGCTTGAAGCCAACCTGTAAGACTTTGGTTATGCTCTCCCCTTGCTAAGCCACAACTGTGGTAAGCTCCTTTCCTTTTTTTTTTTCTTTCTTTCCCTTGGATTCTATCTTTCTAGCTTAGGATTAGATGCATGTTTAAGGATGTTGATGTTAGTATGTGTATGTATATGTATATGCTTAGTTTTGGTGAAGAGAAGACGTGAATTGCTCACGTGAAGAGTGAAAGAAGAACCGCGGGATTATCTTCTGCACTGTCACCGCCCCCGCGGCCAGAAGCCGCCGCCCCCGCGGCACCTGTGTCGCAGCGCCCGCGCTGTGCCAGCGTTGCCAGCGGCCCTTGTCACCGCCCCCGCGGTTACGTTCCGCCGCGCCCGCGGTACCTGCCTTCCGCCCCTGCGTCCCTTGTGTCACGCAGGTGCGTCTTGTTCCGGTTCTACCTAGAGTTAAGTAGATCCTTTCCTTTCCTAGTATGAGCGGTAGTAGCATGCTAGGTACGAGTATGAGGTTAGAATGAGGTTGAGTATGGTCTCGTTTATGCCGGTTACGGCTTTGAGGTTTACGAGTTGGAATATGATCCTTATGGATCCCTTGGGTCTAGGTGTGACTCTGTTATGGATATGAGTGTGATTTATGTGTTATACTTTGCTTAGGCTGAGTTGATCTCCAGAGCGGAGCCGTTGGAGTTGAGTTGAGACTCCCGAGGTTGAGGTAAGTCCATAGGACTTACTTAGCTGTCATCTCTATATTGGATGTTGCATGAGTGGTGTATGTTTATGCTTGATAGTATGTGCTATTATGTTTACCGACCTATGGTATAGTGACTGCCCATTGTAGGGCTGTGACAGCTTTCCCCTGTCCTCCCGCGTGGAGACAGGGAGGTTCTCTGCGGACAGGCCAGATATGGAAGTAGGACGGGAACTTGCTCCACTCCCATAGGGTACACGGGAAGTGTGACTAGATCACCACTCCAACTGGCAACCTCCCCGAGAGGCGAGATTTATGTTCCTCGTGTCACATATGTTCATATTGATATTTATATATATATGATTTGTGTGTTGGACCACTTATATAAAGATAATGAACCGGGTAAATGTGTGATATCATGTTGAAGTGCTTAGTATTTCTGATATGTGATTGTGCTTATGTTCATTCTTTATATGTGTATGGTTAGCTAACGGTTTCATACCATGTTGTAGATCTTTACAGGTTAGGAGAACTGCAGGGTGATCCAGAGAGGGTGATCCGCTGAGGGCTCCGTACGCTGGGATTATTATCATGGGATATGGGATATTTGATGTACGGTTATATGTATCTTTTGTACTCAGCGGTACTTATGTATTACCTTTTTGGGATTTATATATCAGTTTTACGTTTTGTATTTAATCTATCGGTGTCTTGTTGTAAGATTCAGTGAAATTGTTGTCAGGCTAGGGTCAGGATCCATTGTGAGATCCTAGCCCGTTAGCACCTCGAGTCCTACGAATTTGGGGTGTTACATCCTTGTCGATTGTTGCCGGCTCACCCACCACACCTCCGACCTCATCTTCAACATCACCATTGGATGAAGTGATGAACAAAAGAATCCACAAATAATTAGATAAACATATAATCAGCTAGTATTGGTTGAATATGAGAATTTACGCAAGAAATATAGCAAATAAGACTTCTTTAAATTTAATTATAGCATATTTAATTTAACCAATTACAATAAAACATAATATAATACTGCCACAATGAACTAGTCGAAAGATTTTATAATGCAACAAGGAACCACTGAAACGTTTTCATTATTAATCATTTTCTATAAAATTTGTTCAGTTTCAATCCTTGAGGTAGTAATTAGCTTAATCGAAAGACGAACATTAAAATTTTATGTTTGTACATGTTACAGTTAGTATAGAGAAATGTACGAGAGAAAGAGATAGATAGATGAGAGGATGTGAAAGAACATATTTGCTTGCTTTATTACTGTATCATGTATGATGTATATATAGTATATATAGATTTGGTAACTAATTCAGTTACAGATATGGACGGTCCAGATTAATTATCATTGTGTACTATACTCAATACCCCCTCCCCCAAAACTAGGAGATGGATACATTTCTAGTGTGGTAAGTAAACGACTTTGTTGCCCAGAAGGTAACACCTTAGCGAAAACGTTAGATAGTTGATCGTGAGTATAAATGTGTTGTAAATAAAGTAGACTTTTCATGACTTTGTCTCTAGTAAAATGAAAATCAATCTCTATGTGTTTTGTCCTTTCATGAAAGACCAGATTCTTTTCAATTTGTATGGCTGAGTTGTTGTCAAAATAGAGATGAACCGGTTGAGGAGGATTTAACTCAAGCTCCTGAAGTAGTTTGATGAGCCAGGTGACCTCAACAACAACTTGAGCCATAACTTTATACTCGGCCTCATCTAGCTTCTAGAGATTTAGCTTTGCTTCTTAGATTTTCAACTTATAGGTGAGGAACCAAGAAGAATAATGAAACCACCCACATTGCGATGGGTGAAAGCACAAGATGCCCAATCGAAATCTGTATATGTTAAGACAGTTGGGTTATCAAAGCTGTTAAGTAGGATGCCATTATTTGTGGTTCCGTGTATATATCCGAGCGTATGTATGAATGCACTCATATGAGACGTACGTGGTATTTGCATAAACTGACTTAAGCTTTGGACAACATAACATATGTTTGGACGTGTGTTGGTTAGAGAATTTAGTTTGCCAATAAAAGACCGAAATATGAAAGCATCAAGAAGTAAGTCGCCATCATCAAGGAGTTTAAGATTTAAGAAATGAAGAATTCAGAAGTCTTTAATGTTGAATGTTGAATCAAGATAGGCTTTAAGAGAAGTTATCTCAGCTTGATTAGAACCTGTAACAAGGAGATCATCAACATATATTGCAACAATAGTAATGTCAAATCCAGAGTGTTTAAGAAATAGAGAATATTCATTCTTGAACTACTGAAAACCTTGATCAACTAGAGTAGTAGTAAGCATGTGAAACCATTGCCTATATGCTTTCTTTAGGCCATATAGTGATTTCCTTAACTTGCAAACAAGAGATAGAGGATTAGGTAGAAATTCTAATGATTTTTGTTTGGCAAAAATCCAATAAAATACCTAAATTATTAGCTTAAAAGTTATATATACGGTGTTCGAATTACTAAATAATGAAAAATTCATATTTCGAGTACTCTTGTGTAGTGTTGGCGTTCAAAATTTACCTCGAAATATTTTGGATCTTGGAATGATTTTCTTCTTTAGCAGTTCCGAATACGCCAACCATCGTGTTGGTGCCATGGGTTGACGCTCGTTCAACGTCGTCGCCTTGAGACTTTCGTCGTCAACTAGTAAACCGAGCTTCGTACAAATTACACGTGTCAAATTTTGTCACATGAAATGTTAAAGGTTTTTGTTATTTACAAGGCATTGAAATTATCAATGCATAATTGACGCGTAACAACACGCATGTCCAATGGAATGTACATCCGGCTCATAGTATAAAACCCCTATAAAATTTAAAATTAAAATTGATTTTTGCTTGACCTATATGTGGTGCCGTTGATCTATTGGTGTGTTGCTTGATTCCACATATGTTCGTTGTCGATGAAGTTCCGGTGCTCAATATTTATCTAAACTTGCTTTGACTATGGGCCTTATCAAAAAAATAAATATAAGAATTGTCGGTAACACAAGACAATATTAAATATTACAAAAGGATAACATTAAATATAAACTAACCTAAAATAATATCTAGATAATACCTTTATTTATATAACAAGTATTTGTGACATACTTAAATATTTTAATTATGAACAACTATATCCTTTAATGAAAAATATAAGTTGAGTATCTAATTTACCACTCAATCATAGAAGGTTGGTCTATCCACCAAGAAGATTTCGTCAACTAAGCATCTTTTATGTACCTTTTAAATTTGGCACAACTTTTGAACTTTTACGTAGAGATTTGATATTTTGCTTTACATAGACAAGGGATTTAACAGAAACAAAGTTATTCTCCAAACCAACATTCGTAACATTTTTCAACTACCACGGACGAGTTGGTAGGGAATTGGATTCATAATTTCATAGCCTTTTTTTTTTTTAAATTTAATTTAATTTTCTTTTTTAATAAAAATTCTAACTAATTCGAAAAAATTCATTTTATGATTTAGGTTTGAGGCCGATCTTAACCACCGCATGCAACAAAATGAAATTGGAATAGGATAGGCCTGGATAATACAACTATACAAGTAATTAAATACTTTTAAGTATATAGTTTATCTATATAACATTCATTTCTCAACAACAACGGAAAATCAATACAATTTATTAATTAATAATTATAGCATTCATTTCTCAACAATACACCAAGTGCCGTAACATCACAAATCAACTTAATTATTTAAAAACGGAACTTCTAAGTACTCGGCGGAAAAATTAACAATTACACGACGCTTACGGTTTTCGGAACCGTCACGATTTCGGAAACCGTAAGCGTGAAAAATTCTCACGGTCACGGTTTCCGGAACCGTGGATAGATTTACTTTATAAATTTTACAAATATAAGAAAAAAAAATAAAAAATATATATTAAAAAAATCCCACGGTCACGGATCCCGTGACCGTGACCGTGTCAGGAAGAAAAAAAAAATCCATTTTTTACCACGGAAACTGTAAACGTCGTACATTTGTGAATTACTCCGCCGTGCATTTAAAATCGCCCTTTAAAAATATATATTTCTTTTTAGAATAATTACCAAGCTCTATCATAATATATTTATATTTTATTAAAATCTCAATTTTTTGGTATAAATACCGAATATTTTAAAGGTGGAGTATATCACAGATATTGATGAAATAGAAAATAAAATATTCATCATATACTAATTTCAGAATATTATTTCTGATATAATTAAATTATATGATATTTAGTTGAAATTAAATATTTTATAATAGTGCTTGTAACTTTTCAAAATAGTAGCGTATTTGACATAATTTAGAACGGGTACTTATCCAAATAATTAATATTCGGGTAAAATCCGAATGCGAGCATGAAGATCATGCAGGTACAGCCACACAGTATATCTATATGAATGTGTCACATTGTTTGATTTTGCCACTACTCAAACTTCAGGAAAATGGTCATAATTCTAAACTCAATGAGCTTCAGTCCCATGATGTTGAAGCTCACTGCAAAACTCATGGGGCTTCCATCCCGTGTAACACGAATGCTTCCTTTAGCCTCATTTCACCAAAATTTGAAACTTTGAAGCAATACCCTTATTCCAGATGCAACGTGATTTAGTCTCACGAGACTGAAACTCACTACAAGTGCACCCCACACACAATTCAAATACACCCCATAGCCTTAAATTTAAAACCGCGACGAAAAATGACTTTCTAGAATTCAAAAATCCGGACAGGATTTGGAGTGCGACCGAAAGACACATCATATGCAACACTGTTATCCGCCATTTCTTTTCCTTGCATTATTTGATTCATAGAAACACATCTTTGTAAATAAATCCACCTAAAACTTCATTTCTATGGAAAGATCATTTACATGGGACATTGTGTTGGCATGCCATATAAATACAGTTTTTGTTTCCAATCTATCATTCAATCAGCAAAAAGTATATGGTGATTAATTGGTATTAAGCGTTTGCTTGGTACCAACATAGTAATTAGACTAATTACTTTTAGTAGCCGTTGAAGGCGCTGAAGAGGGGTCACTATCAAGCCAACTACATTTTCTTAATATATCTCCCAAAGCAAAAGCCCTTTTTCAGATGCCCACCCTTTTGTTTTGCTTCAACACTGCTTTTAATGTTAAAGGCTAGTATGACACATATCGTATAGTATAGCATACTATATGTAAATAGTTTATGTTATAGGGTTCATCTTATGAATTGTTTTTTTACCAAACAATTTTAATTCAAGAATAAAACTAATTAAAAATATAAAATCATAGCTCTTGAAATTTGCAATTTTAAGTCAAACAATACAGAATTGAAGCCTACATTGTGGACAAAAGACGTTGCACACCCTTGACAAAATCAACTTTTTACAAAGTGAATAAAAAATGTACTGTAAAAAAGAAATAGATTCGCACCCATAAAATAACAAAAGAAATAGAAAGAGAACAAGTAAGATAAGCTACTTTTAGGTATTTTGAGATTAAAATTTTCAGAAAAATATAATATTTATGATAAATCTCCTATTATAATATGGTAGTATCAAATTACGTAAGGTCGACTCGAATTTCAACCCCGTTTTTTCGGTTTCCTCAGATGACTAATATTATAAGAGGAACCTATAGCAGATAGATTTTGCGACAGAAGCTTCACCGTCACGAATCGAGGAGAGATCTCTTCTACAAATACTTCATTTTTTCCCTTCTTTTACACACACAATCTCACTCACTCTCTCTCTATCTATCTCTGCTGTTGAATGTTGATAGCCGACAATCAGCTCTCTATTGGGGCTATGGAGTGGAGAAATACCCACTTGAAAATGGGTATTGTTACAGCTGTTTTCACGCTTTCTCTTCTTGCCTCAGCATCTGGTAAGAATCTTCCTTCTTCGGAATTTGATTATGGTTGATAGGAATTTTATAGCTTCTGGGTCCTGGTAATCTGGGTTTGATTGTGATTAACGTGGTTAATATGATTTGTGATTTGGTTTCTTCATGTATACATTATCCTGATTAAAACCCTTTTAAAA
This sequence comes from Fagopyrum tataricum, assembly GCA_002319775.1. Taxonomy (NCBI): domain Eukaryota; kingdom Viridiplantae; phylum Streptophyta; class Magnoliopsida; order Caryophyllales; family Polygonaceae; genus Fagopyrum; species Fagopyrum tataricum. The sequence goes on from CM008286.1 coordinate 9,798,317, forward strand.
TGGATCATGGGTAAGATTAAGAATCTAAAACCCATGTTTGGGACGATTTTGCTTCCCGATTCTTTGAAATGGATTCAGGGAAACAATATTTTGCCGTTTCTTTTCTTTCTATTTTTACGAGTTTCAAGTTTCTGTATCATGATGTTCTGTTGATTGATTGAAGATTGCCATTTACTCCGATCTTCAATCAAGCATTCATGTTTAAAGATTGCTACATAGTCTGGGTTTCAATGAAGCATTTATTTGCACTTTGGGTTATTTCAGGTCATGAGTTATCTGTTCTACTGATTGGTTATTTCAGATCAAGCATTTATGATTAAAAATGGCGATTTAGTTTGGTTTCCAATGAAGCATTTATTTGCATTTTGGTTTTTTTCAGGTCATGAGTTCTCTGCTAAGGTTGGTATCAACTATGGCACATTAGGCAATAATTTGCCTTCTGCATCAGAATCAGTTGAACTCATCAAAAGAATCAATGGCAGTCGGTTAAAATCTACGATGCAAACCCAGAAATTCTCAATGCCCTTCAAGGTACTAGCCTTCAGGTTTCGGTTATGGTTCCGAATAATCTTATTGTAAACATGTCGTCTAACCAATCAATGGCAAATGAGTGGGTTCAAAACAATGTCCTTCCATATCATCCCAAGACTTTGATTAGGTATCTCCTTGTAGGGAATGAAATCCTTAGTTACACAGATGATGTCAATAAAAAGACTTGGTTTTCTCTTGTGCCTGCCATAAGAAAAATCAAGCTTGCACTTAAAATCTATAATCTCACTAGAGTGAAAGTGAGTACACCCATGGCTATGGACGTTCTTGAAAGCTCATTTCCTCCTTCCAACGGAACATTTTAGGTCCGACATTGCTATTTCGGTTGTGAAACCCATGTTACAATTTCTTAGCAGAACAAAGTCATTCTACTTTGTAGATGTTTACCCATACTTTGCTTGGGCACAGAAATTACCCTAACATTAAACTAGATTACGCTCTTTTTAACGGCGGTGTTAATTACACTGACCCGGTTAGTGGCTTGACCTACACCAATCTTCTTGATCAAATGCTAGATGCTATTATTTTTGCTATGAAGAAAGTGGGTGTTCCTGATGTTAGGCTTTGGATTAGCGAAACCGGTTGGCCTAATGGTTTGTAATGTCGATGAGATTGGAGGGAATCCTCACAATGCTGCAACTTACAACAGAAATCTAGTAAAAAAATTGACCTCTAAACCACCACTAGGCACACCTGCTCGTCCGGGTGTGGTTTTGCCGGCTTTTTATATTTTCCTTGTATAACGAAAACCAAAAAGCCTGGACCGGCAACAGAGCGACATTGGGGTACTTTTTACCCGAATGGTAAAAATGTGTATCCAATTGACTTGTCTGGTAAAACTCCATCTTCTGATTATCCACACATACCAGAAGGTATAAATAATGTGCCTTACAAGGGAAAGGTTTGTGTGTGCCGGTGCTAGAGGAGCTAATATGTCAGCTCTTGGGTCTGCAGTAGCTTATGCTTGTTCTCAAGGTAATGGCACTTGTGGATGCTATTCAACCTGGGAAAGAATGTTACAACCCGAATCTATTGCCTCTGCACGCGACCTATGCTTTTAGTTCGTATTGGGCAAAGTTTTAAAAGTCAAGTGGAACTTGTTACTTCAATGGCCTTGCCGTGCAGACTACTAAAGATCCAAGTAAGTGCATAAACACACATCTTTTTTTTAACACTTTCTTGTTGTGTACATGTTAAAATGTTTTTATGGGAATCCAATGCTAAAGTGTTTCTACTCGAAAGCTTTACCCACTAAAAAGTGGAATTAGGGTCCTTCAAAATCATTTTTAGCATGAAATTTTGGTCCTCATTATACTAATATTGTTTGTTTGTTTGTTTTACAGGTCGCGGTTCATGCAAGTACCCTAGTGTGACTCTTTCTTAGGCAGATGATCAATGGTCTACCATGATAGAAGCTCCGACGAAACCATTAATCGATTCTTGATGCAGATCGAAAATAATGACTTATGAGAAACATTAGATCAAGGGTTCATTCTTCATTTTGATGATGACCAATTTTCTGTTTGGGGTTTTCTTTCTCTGGGGATTGGTCAGTGATGCAGATGCCCATTTTGTTCTGTTTGGTAATCATAGGATGCTCTATTTCTTTTGACATTAGGAGATCTTTGTGGGCATCTGAATCACTTTCCATATTATGCCATCTTTGTCATCTTACTTTATCTATTTGTTGATAGATTCTTACTTTTTTCTTTTCTTTTTCCAGCAGTGGTAACGGCTATATTTTTTCAAAAATGACTTCCTTTTTAGCTTCTTCGAGATAGCACACTTGCAGATGCAAAAGGCTTTATTGCAATTGCTTATTTCATTCTGATTTATTGGTACTCTACCCACTGTGACAGTAGGTAGATGATTCATGCTCCGAATTTGGGTCTTTGTTTCCCAAAAAATAAGATCGAGTCGGGTCTTTGTTTCCCAAAAAATACTGGATACAATCTATATCAAGAATAGTGATGAGAGGGTTTAAAACAATCCATATTCCATAGTAAATGAGATGAAATGAGAAGGGTTTTTGTCCACAAGGAACGTCTGAAACTTAAACGTAGAAAATGAGACAATAGTAAAATTTGTCCATGTGAAAATTGATCAGCAAATAGATATCATTTCAAATGCAAATTCAAAAGAAGGTAAGAACCTATGATCATCAACTCGAACAACCTCTATAATCATATAAGCCAATTTGGAGGAGGCCAATATATCTCGGTGCGACCACAGGCCCTATCCAGGATCAAAGTTCGTGTTCTAGGCTATTGAAATCAAAGACACCGTGGTGATCACCATAATCAATACCCTATCACCGTAAGAGAAACGCTTATGAGCCAAATAGACACAATTTCCTTGCAACCTCCAAAATCCTTTGCGGAAACACCAACTGATACATCATCACTCGAGAGGAAGATCTCGTCGTGTTCCAACTCCTTGTAATACCGCCAACCATCATCAAATACCCTGATAATTTCATCCTTAGTGGAACTTCAACAGGACCGAGTTCCTTATCCTCATAATCATCACTGTCAATACTAAAGCAGCAAGGAATATCATTCTCATCATCATCACTGTCAAACCACATTTTACGTTTACGTTCTACTGTTCTAGGGGAGATTGGAATTCATCACCACTACTGGATGAACTACAAAATTGTTATGATTAAATACAAGATACTTATTGGATGAATACTCAATTATTGGGTTGAACTCAGCATCAAAAGAAACAATCTCTCCCTTCCAGCCAATTGCATAGCACTTCCCTTTAAACAGAATCACATCATCAAATTCATGACCTTTATATCAATGGAAGTCCAATCCTTATCTGCAGATGTTTCCGAATGGTAATTTTTTTTTTGAAAAGCTCTTTTAATATTAGATTTGTTTCCTCATTAAAAAGATAAATAATAAATGTCGCAATTGACCCAGCTGGGTTTTACAATAACCTATTTGAAAACCGGCCATAATCAATACAAATTTCCAATTCATTCAGTGTTGATGTTTGGTGGAGTGAAGCTAGAACAAAAGCCTATATGAACATGATATACAAGATAGTATAACCTATTTGAAATTATGTACTATTATCTAGTGGTAAATCTTGTGGACAGTAGTCATGGATTGGTATTTACTTGTTTTGATCATTCCTTGTTAGAGACTGCTTCCGGCAGTTTGTATGTCGGAGGCTTATCGGCTCCTCTTCTTGAGTACTCTCGCCATCTCCGAGCAGCTGCAGCTGCTCTTTTAGCTCTTTCTTTGACCTCCTCCTCTGTGATCAACAAGCAAGAGTGACCAACATTACCAAAATGGAAACTCAAGGCGAAAACGTGAAAGCAAGAAGAGTAAGAGATAACTCGTTAGTCACCTGTATTTTCGTAATCTTTTGGACTTCCCCACATATTAGTCCAGTAGGAATCGGGTTTACCCGAATCTTTCTCATTCGTCATTTTCATTCTCGCTTGTTCCTAAGATCATAGTCGAGTTTTCTTATAAGCAAGTGACAATCATCTAATAAAAAGGACTTCCAAAGAAATTACTCAAAGTTATACCTCAAAGATATGTAAATCAGAAATAATACTGAGATTACTAGTTGTGGTTTAAGAGTTAGAAATTACCAAAATTTTTGATTGCCGCTTTTCCCACCGAACACTCGCCTGCAACATTTACGAGTCAGAAGAGTTCACTTGTTTTTAGTGAAGTTTGCAAGAGTGAATATTGTGGATATGTCAAAAAATTTACCATTCGGAAAACATCTGCAGCTGCAGACCCCATTCCAGAGAGCATGAAAGCAACCTGAAAGTCCATTGAAATACACACTATTACTCAGCAAACCAGTGTTTATTTTTTCGGGTTTCATCAGTATTTTGCTAATGATATATACGTTGCAAATGACTTATGTGACCCTAAAATTCCTGATAAGCAACCTAATCGGTCTTTTAGGCTTATTGAACATATTTACGGCACTCACATATATAACAGCCTCTTGACGTAAAAGCAAGAGTAGGATATACAGGTAGTTTGACTTACATTTACTCTTTCTACTCTCCGCATTTCATCTTCAAGCAAAGAAAGTTGTGCAGCAGAAGTCCAATGGATGCAATCCACAGGGCTGAAGTTAAAAAAAACTGAAGTCAACAAATGTGCAAAAAACTGATAGAATTAAGCAGTATCAAAATCACTTACAGTAAAATGCTCATTATCTGCAGGATATCTAATTAAGGTATCAAGAAATTACACTATAACTCCTTAATCCATACCATAAGCTATTTGTGCTAATCAAAGCCTATCTAGGACTTGAAAATTTACCAGCTATCAATAGCTTGCTGAACTAAGTCAGGTTTCCCACATTGATTGTATGCCCTAGCTCTTCCAAAATCCTCTTCAATGTCAAACACATCTGAAGCCACATTGGCACAATTCTTGCAGCCTGCATCCGACACGTTGGCCAGTTGGTGTTACATCCCTAGGAAATTGGTTATCTAATAGTAAAGTGTCGGAAATCTAGTGTCGTATGTATCAAAAACACTAAAGCTATGTATAATACACTATAGATACCTATGCAGCTAAATTCATCGACGAATACATGATCCTTTGAAGAGGAATCATCCATGAAAGGGTTTGTTGCAGTCAATGAATAGCCATGAATTTCATCATATACCATTCTTTGAACTGGATCGCTCAGAACCTGCAGGTGGGAAAACGTACACTTACTTATATAAACGAAAGAGTTACAACGAACCACTCAAAATTTCTTACAATCACAACTCACCTCATAAACTTCATTGATAAACATGCAAAAATTGGTTGTCTCCGGATCCTCGCCACTCAAGTCAGGATGACAAGATTTCATGCAATTATAATATGCTTTCTTAATCTGTTGTGGTGTGGCATCTGGAAGCTGATAAAACAATTATAAATCAGCAATCATAAATTTAGCATCAGATGATTTCGAGCACCACGAATCCCGTAAAGAAAGAGTATATTTACATTCCGTAACCAGATTCATTTAGTAATGTACAATTTCATTTTGAACTAAGATCCGTATATCACTTCTATACATAGAAGCATATTTCAGCAATGCAAGCAAAATAAACATAAGTAGGCTGCTTTTCATAGCTCTGGATTCCTATTTCCAATCACTAAAAAACAACAATACTTGTACTATACAAGAAGATCATATATTTTCTAAGCATAATTTGAGTGTAAATTAGGTATACAAGCAAAACAAGGAAAATCTTACCAAACCCAAAACCGCATAATAATCATCAGCAACGTCCTCAACCCTAACTGAATCATCAATGACGGCCTTCACACGACAAACCCTTCTCCTCGTCGATTGCAACGCCGACGAGCGATGACGCGCGTGGAAGACAATCTCCACTTACTTCTCCATGGAATACTAGAATTAACCTTTACTGGTTCTTCAATTTGGGAGGATCTGTGCATACACGGGAAAGCAAATTCGCCATTTCTAAAAAAGAATTGAAACCCAACTAAGATTGAGAGCAGTGAAAGATGCAAAAGGAAAAGGGGATTTCAAATTTTATTTTTTCTGTACAAAGATTGAATCTTTTTTGTTAGTGGGAAATATTCATGGATTTTTGTGGTGGAGGTGAAATGGAAGAGCGAGAGCCATGCGTTTTGGAAAGAATCTGGGAGGTGTGTGGAAGATGGGCCCACAGTGTGGAGTGTATGATACTTGCACGAGTCATATAATGGATAGCTTGCACTTCACACATGCCTAACTTCTCTTTGTCTTCTGTTGTTCTTAGTCGTTCAAATGGCTACATTGTTGAATAACGTTGTGATTTTTGTCACTATATTCACGATTTAGGCTCAATTTTGATAGATGATTTGCCTAAAAAGATGTATGTATTTCGATACAAAAAAAAAAACAAACTCGTATTGAGAGAGTTTCTAAGACGAAATTATCAAATTTTCAATTATTATCTTAACACGACACTATCATAAAAAGTGAAGCCATCGTCATTATTAAGTCGATATTAGCAATTCACAATTTCGATTTTATATTGTAACAAAAAGTCATTTGAAAACTACAGAAGTAGTCACTTTATCGATTAACAAATAGTTTAATATAAATATCTAAGCTTTTTCTACAAGAAAATAACTATAATAATATTATTCGTACAATTAAATAACAATACTTTAATGTGAAAAAAATGTAAAACTAAAAATTTGAAATAAAATTCAACATTTTACTTTAATAAACAACTCCAAAAATGTAAAATAGAAATATATAAATCATTACAAAATATGGACCACAGAGACATTGAAATGAACCCTAAAGGTTGAAGTAGGCACTATTATTATTGTTTACATTTCTTTGAATATAAGATGTATGTATAAATAACGGGCAAACCACAATTCAACTACATAGGGGGTGGGTGGCCCATTGGTTAGTCAAGAGTTGGCCAATGTTTGGGGCAGCTCTTTGGCCTTTTCTTCACCCACCTCTTTTTCAACAATGCAAGTCACGTCATCTCACATGTGACTCTACCAACTATATTTAACTACACCTTCTATAGGAATACCCCCACCAACTTCTTCTCTTCTAACGATCACCTACACGGCTACACTACACCAATTAAAAACATCAACTATCATTATTATATTATAAAAATATTCTTCTGGAAATTTAACATATACGAATGGATTTAATATTCAGATAATAGGATCATATTTCACCCATAATTAGTTGCATACTTGCATCTCCGAAATATAAACGATTTTAGTCTACATATATATTAGATAACCAAATATATTTAGTTTAATAGTTTCATTGATCTATATTTACTTATATTAATGTGAATACTCATTAGTTTATCTTGTTGGCTGTTATACATGGCTCAGTAGTGATTAGTGAATTTATCGTTACAACATTTTATTTGGCAAGGCGAGACTCACTCCTCATTGTCGTATATGCCTAAGAAAAATGAAGGGCAGTATCGTAAAATTCATCAAGACGCTAGACACGTAGCTCCGGCAAGTGAAGTCCTTTAAATTCACGCGACCCCCAGCATTAGAAAAACCTGAAGGCTTTCAAGCACTCGCAGCTATCTTCTCTGAATCTCATCTATGGCAGTCCGAGCGGCGATTTCTAGAAGGTTTTCAGACGTCGTTCCGGACGTTAGGAGGAACGAGATCGGCATTGACATGGTGGGACACGTGGAGCCGGCTCCGAAAGATCCGATTCTAGGCGTTACAGAAGCTTACTTGGCAGATCCGAGTCCGAGTAAAGTTAATGTTGGAGTTGTAAGCGTTTCTGTCAATTATTCATGTTGAAAAGAAGTTTGATCGAATTTTGGATTTGATATGGTATTTGTTGTGGCTTTTGCTGCTTGTTTTTGGAATTTTCCTTTTTTTTGATTGAGACGTTTTGAGATGCATGCTCGAGTATATTTGGATTTGATTTATGGTGAATCTGTTATTTAGGGTGCTTATCGTGACGATGATGGGAAGCCTGTTGTGCTCGAGTGTGTTCGACAAGCGGAGTCGAGAATTGCTGGGAATCTGAACATGTAAGTACTTTCTTTTTTTTCTTCTTTTGTATAGATTGCTAGAACTGCTTTCATAGCTCTTTCCTAGTTTTGGAAATTTTTACATTTCTAAGAAAATGCTTACACTTGAATATTGTGGATGCAATGTCATGATCTTGCTTGCAACTCAATACCACACACTAACAGTTAGCTGATTTTGTTTGGATATTGGTGTATTGTACAACGGAATCGCAAAATTTGTTGATACTCGAGGTTGATTGGGCATGTCCATGATAGGGATGGATGAGCTGCTAGATTTCTTACTTACATTGTTACGCTTCATTAATCTAGAATTGGATTATACCGACTGGTGTTACTGTTCTATTCATCCAATACTTGAACTTTCTGAATGCAGGCTTCTAGTTGACAACAGTTGGCTTTAATCATATGTTTCTGTCAAATTTTCACTGGTGTGTTATAATTATGGTAGGGAATATCTCCAATGGGTGGAAGTATTAAGATGGTTGAGGAAACACTCAAGCTGGCTTATGGAGAGAATTCCGAGTTCATCAGTGATAATAGAATTGCAGCAGTTCAGGCACTTTCTGGAACTGGTGCTTGTAGACTGTTTGCAGATTTCCAGAAGCGTTTTCATCCTGATTCGGAAATCTACATCCCTGTTCCTACCTGGTCCAAGTTAGTATTGTTGCAATTGTTCTCCTTTTTTTATTCACTTGTTACAAACTTTAGCCTCTAAACTGTTTTGTGTATTGGGTTTGGACAGCCATCATAACATCTGGAGAGATGCACACGTCTCACAGAAGACCTACCGTTATTACCATCCAGAAACAAAGGGGTTAGATATTGATGGATTGTTGGAGGATGCAAAGGTTTGAATTAACCTTCATTTGACATCATTTACCTTGAGGTATTCATTGCTCAAAATGATTATTTACTGGTTACTTTTCCAACATCAGAATGCACCAAAAGGATCCTTTTTTCTGCTTCATGCTTGCGCCCATAATCCTACTGGAGTTGATCCCACAGAGGAGCAATGGCGGGAGATCTCACAACTATTTAAGGTGATAATTAAGTTCATCCAACCACCTTAGAAGCTCTCTTTCTCCAGGTCAGTTGGATCCTTATTTCTGATGCAATAATCTTCGACCAATTATTTTCAGGCGAAAGGACATTTTCCATTCTTTGACATGGCCTACCAAGGTTTTGCTAGTGGTGACCCAGAAAAGGGATGCAAAATCCATTAGGATTTTCCTTGAGGATGGGCATTTTATCGGAATTTCCCAATCCTATGCTAAAAATATGGGACTCTATGGACAGAGGGTTGGCTGTGTTAGGTATAACCCTTACACTGTATCATTTATTTGTGTAAACACTTCCAATATTAACTTCGTTTTATCCATATTTTGTCATACTTGTGATTTCACTTGAAATGAGTCCATCCTATGAACGGAACTTAGTCTTGTTTTCCTTGGACCATTGCCCACAAGGCCCAGATTTGTGAACCTAGAGTAGTAGAGTCTGGTTGTCTTCTTTCTTCAGCTTATCAGATTTTTACTGCAGCTTGCTTTGTGAAGATGAAAAAAATGCAGTTGCGGTAAAGAGTCAATTGCAGCAGCTTGCCAGACCAATGTACAGCAACCCAGCCAGTTCATGGGGCTCTTCTCGTCTCTATTATCCTCACTGATCCTAATTTGAAGAGTTTGTGGCTAAAGGAAGTGAAGGTATTAGCCATAGTTATTTTATTTTTAAAGGACATGCATTGTTGTTAGTCTGCAAATTGCATTTTCATCTGTTTCACTTCAATTGAGATCTAAGAGAAACATGAACACTTCTCACAGGGCATGGCAGATCGTATCATCGGAATGAGGACTGCTTTACGTGAGAACTCGAGAATCTAGGGTCACCTCTATCATGGGAACACGTAACAAAACAGGTTCTGTGATATTCTAGCTTCATCTGCTCACTGTCTTGCTTTTCATACCACCATAGTCCAATCATTCTGAGCTGTATCTTTCTTGTCCACAGATCGGTATGTTCTGCTATAGTGGTATGACTCCGGAGCAAGTTGACCGTTTAACGAAGGAATATCACATATACATGACCCGCAATGGCCGTATCAGGTATACACACGCCTTTCTGATGCACGCTTCTTCGCCCTTAGGTGAATTAAGTGGCAAACCTCTAACATCTTGTCCACTTTTTTGCAGTATGGCAGGTGTGACCACAAAGAATGTGGAGTATCTAGCTAAGGCTATCCATGAGGTAACAAAATAGTGAATTGAGAAAAGATTTGTATCCATTGAGACGAAATGTTAGGCCAGATGATCTAAAATAAGACTTGGAAGTTGGAACCGTGGAAAGAAAATCTTTCAATTTAGAATAATAAGGGAGATGCAATATTCTGCCCAAAATTGAAGTTGTATTTATCAGCGGAGCTACAATTTTCTTCTGTTGCTCCAAGTTGAACAATGTTGAACAAGGTTCAGTGCAATTTTGATGGGTATGTTTCCCAGCTCTTCTTTTTCTAGGGTACTCGTGATTGAAAGTGTTTGCTCTTTTGCATATATTTATACTTGTATCACAGATCCTAAGTAACGACCCTTACGATCCACCCAAATCTCTTTGCATATCCATGGACGAGTCCGTTCATAATGACCAAGTATGATCAAAACAAAAGACGAAAATAACTGAAAGACCATGCTGTCAATATTAACAGTAAAAAAAAAATGAGTACATCCTCATTTTCAGATCTCTTTTGCATATCTTTTATTTTCAATATTTTGCCCGAATTTATATTGTCCAACAATTGTTAGCATTTCACTGTGAACAATTATAATTATGCCGTCAATATTAACAGCGTGGAAATTCGAATTTCTTTCTATAATAATTAAATAATTTTAGTTTTATCAATGGATCAAAAACCAAATATGAAGGGGAAAAAAGAAAGAACAGTTCCTCATTTTCAAAACTCAAACCAATTATTAAAAAAAAAAAAATAAGGAACTCAAATAAATTAGTCTAAAAATTCATCCAAATAAAAATAGAGGAAATACCAAAAATATTGTATACCTATATGGCTATATTGTGATTTATACAACTATCAGGTTTTTAACCTACTAATGAGATGATCAGCCAGAGTGATTTTCGCCCTACCTAGACTTTGGCATGATCACAACAAACAAGAGAAAAGTATGGTAGAGAGCAAATATATCTATTTAAAATAAAAACAAACATAAGATATCCAACTTATGCATAAACCTATAGTCTGGGCAAATTTAGATCTCATAAAAGCAACATCCACCCTAATATAAAAATTGGTTTTTCATTTTCTGGTATTGGCTAACCTTTACTAAAGATATACAAAATAACAAACAAAGAGAATGTAATCTCCAATTTCTAGCCCAGATATCCTAAGATGATCATTTAGGCCAAGGCGATTGTTGCCATATAAAATACTGATATTTGATTAGCTTCTCATTGCTTCACGATCATTGTACCATTTGCTTGCTGAAGAGAGTTTTTGTCTCTTGGTGAATTCTATGTTGATCCTGAAATTGGGAAGCCCATTTGCCGTCTCACATGTTCTGGAATCAGTTTGGTGATCAGTTCAGGTGGTGCCCAGCCAACTGTGATGAAAGAACAAAATAAAGGAAATGTGTAAAGATGTAATTTTTTAAAATTGATATTTGGTTGTAGTGTCAGCTGTCAAGACTCCATTTTTTATTTATTATGAGTTGATTATTGACGAAGGAATAGGTATAACTGGAAAAACAGACCGAAGTTCAAAGCATACCTCTTGCTTGAAATTGAAAAGCAGTGGTAACGGGCGTCCATTGGGAAGACGAGCATTTGGATCCCGTAACTCATCAAAGAAAGGATGTGCACATGCTTCCAGCTGCAAAGAAATGAGACAATCAGCTGGAAAGAAAAAACTACTCAAATTTTTTTTTTAGAGAAGAGAAATGGAAGAGAATACAAGTTCAAATTTGACTCAAGCAGTGCTACTAATCACTATTATGTTCATATAAATTACAGAAGGTAATACTTACTGCTGTGCAGCGAAGGCTAGGTGAATATTGAAGAAGCCTCGAAGCAAGATCAATGGCTTCAGGTGGCATCCGCTTATGGAAAACCTAATTGAGAAATATAACAACAAACAAAAATTAAAGCGTGTTTTTTCTGAAAAAAATGGACAACCATTCCTTTTGGATTTATAGTATGTAAAAAAAGCTTAGATGGCGGGTAAGATTATACGCCTATGATGATCCTTAGGATAAACTCAAAAGACGGCAAAGATTGGAACACAAATATTAAAACAAGAGAAACACAACCAAACATCACCCAAAGAACTTATTTGAAGTTACAGTACCTTGTGCAAAGGGTGAGCCTTAATCTGCGGAAACCTAAAATCCGTATAGTTCGGATTCATGCATCGAATTTCCTCCCTAGTTGGAGTGCCGAGAACCTGGAAGAAGATATAAAGATGTTATTTATGCAACTACCCTTTGCAGGTATGGAAAAAAGTAATTACTAAGCAAATCCTAATAGTAGGTAGGTTCAATACCTTGATAATCTCTACAAGTTGGTCAACTGCATTTTCACCTGGAAATAGTGGCTAAAAAAATAAAGTAATCAGAAAACATCTGGAACGAATTCGTAATCGCTAAAAGCTATCCATTACGGAATGTTAAAAATGACTAATCACCAACCTGCCTAGAAGAAGCTCTGCAAGAACACAACCTACTGACCAAATATCAATTGAAGTTGTATATTCAGTGGCACCAAAAATTAACTCTGGTGCCCTGTAGTATCGAGAACAGATGTAAGAGATATTTGGCTTGACCCCCCCCCCTTGATATCCATGTAAAAGAGTCAGTTGGTATTGTAAGTTTCCGTCGCATATAAATAAGCCGCACAAAGATGATTCAAGGTAGTTAAAAACTATTTCACCATCTTGTCACTGACAGGCGATACATCTTTTCACCTCAGGAAAACAGGTTAAGTATTCAGAATCCAAAGTTACATAGCTAATGTGTTCATGTCACTTTTTAAACACATCCAAGCTCTTTAGTATATGATGTTAAAAAAACAGAAGAATAAGGGAACCTGCCATTCATGCAAAAGATATCATTAAGTTTCCATCACATATCTAGTAGCCGCAAAAAGATTATTCAAGTTTATAATTCAAACAATTCATCCTCATGTATTTAGACTTTTGCACTTCTCAGTAGTAAATTACAAAATAAGAATGTACGGATTTACCAAGACTTTTGCACTTCCGAAGTCGCATATTTTCAGCTGATGTGTCAGTGGATCCACCTGAACAGCATCCAATTAAGGTAAGTAAAATGCATAGAAAAGGCTTAGGAACGAGAAACAATATAACGAAGTAGAACAAACTCAAGAGAGTTATGACAGACCAAAAGATTCTGAGGTTTCACATCTCTATGGCAGACACCAGGAACAGTATGCATATATGCCAGTCCATGAAAGATCTGTAGAACGTACATCATCTTGTTTAGAAGAGGTAACCATAGATCAACCATTTCAAATTAGTTTGGAGATACTGAAAGTATGATTGACACCTGATAAGTATAAAGTTTGACATAAATAAGCGGCATTCTTTGGTTTACACTGCTGTAATGCTTAAGAACACGGTATAAGGATTCTGGCATGTATTCCATAACAAGATTGAGAAAAAGTTCATCTCTACTTGTTGTTGAAAAGAAACAGTGCTTCAGTGAGATAACATTGATCCATCAATCTCATTAATTGCAGTTCACGGTTTTTGTAACGCCTATCTGCAAAACCTTCTTTATAGCCACAGTCTCGTCAGTTTCTAAGCATTTTGCCTGGAAAGGAAGGTAGTGAGTTGGACAGAACAAGAAAGTATAAAAAAAATGTGGAAAAGGTTAAGTTTCACACCTGAAATACAACACAAATGAGCCAGTGCCGACAACACGCTCTGCCATGTAGCTAATTGTCTGCAAGCAAACCACAATCAACATGTAAGCTTTGACAAATAGAAGTTTAACAAAGAATCTGCTCAATTTTCAAGCGAAGTAAAATGTAGAACTTAGGTTATAAAACTAGGGTTTGGCAAACTCCACCAATGAGATACTATTTAATAATTCAATCTTATTCATCCTCTCTGCATATATTATTAATCTTTAAGTTACCATTTTATGGTTCACCAAGGTTTTAGAAACTTTTCCGATAGAGTTAAATCAAAATTCCACCAGATTCAAAGCCATAAAAACTATTAGCAATGCATTTTTCAACTATTTTAAGTTTGTTACCATGTTTGCAAAGATGCCAACACTCAAAAAACATAAGAAAATGAAGATATCCAAGGGATACAACAGAAAAAACTTACTCTTGGTTCACCATTTTTACCACCTATGGTTGTTGAAATAATGTGGCCTGTAACTTGATCATTCCCTCTATCACAGCTGCAGACATTTCCTGTGATGCAACACCAACAATCAAGACTTGAAAATGACCAAAAATCCAGAGAATTCAATGAAAATAATAGCACTAATACCAGAAAATTGATGAGTAAAAAAGTTTCTCAGATGCACGTCAATTATTGTAACAGGAATTGAACATTTCTTCAGCCAAACTTCGGTAATTGATTCATTGGCCACGGAAAGTATATAATGACAACATGTTAAAGAACTCCAGCAATGATGTTTTGAAGCTTGCATTACGAACAAGCAACGGGTATGGAAAGAATACAGGAGGACCACCGTTTGAAGCAACCAATCACATACACAAAACAGGTCCTATTACACTCAAGCCAACAACTAACAAGGTATCCCCTTAGCTTCTACAACATCAAACCCCTTTGGAACGCGAAATCAAAAGCATCTTAGCAAGTAAACATACAACACAAAACAAAAACCAGGTTGAACGAAGAAACTAAGAGATCTAAGAAAAAAAGGCGTAAAGATCCCCCAAACAAAAAAGAGAATCAGAAAACCTAGGAAGAACAGTGACTTCAAAGCTCCAAATCACACCCAAAAAAAATAACCACGAGATCGGACCTAGAAGACAAACAGTGAGATCGGAAAGGGTCGGCAAAGCGAAATGGCGGATTCTCAAAGAGAGAGAGATTAAGCTAAATAGACTAGATCGCGAACAAAGAAAATATGCGGACGTAGAAAAAGCTTTAAAAAAGGAGAGAAAGCGAGAAAGAGAGGAAACCTTATCGTCAGCCATGGATTCAGGAGGACGGTGAGGAGGCCTTGCTGTAGAATCAATGTGGTGGCGCTCCGGTGGCGGATTGTGTGATTGCGGTCCCAAGGGCAACGAGCTCATGTGGTTTCCCTCTCTCTCTTTTCTCTGTACTTTCACACTCTCTCACTTCTTGTGTTTGCTTTGCTGTCTATAGTCTAAAAGAGAGGAGAGAGAGGAGGTTTCTGACCCACGCGAGTGAACGGCGCGTGATTCTTACAATTAGAGCTTGTGTGAGCTGGCCACTACATCAATGGTTTGACTGGACGACTTTTTAATTATATTCAAATTAAAACCCTTTTAATTAATAAATTACATTACACATTAATTTACATACAGGACTACAGGAGGTCAGGAGGACCCTTACGCTTTTAAAGTCCAAATTTTGGCTTTATTTTCTGTTTCTATGGGTAGATTTTAAAAGTGTTTAGTATTATCAGATTGTCGGTGATAAAAAAGAATTTCAAATTTATTTATCACTAAGACATTTAGGTGTAATATAAAATAAATTGATATGTATATTTTAATTATTTCTAAATCTCTATGTTTATTAAATAGTTAAAGTTATTATAAAGATGCATTTTTTTTTTTAAAGGTAAATGATGCATATTATTAAGATAGATCAATCTCGGCAAGATCCGAGATACCTGAAGGAAAATCTTGTGAACTACAAAAACGTTGCGGGAAAGAACCTTTTGGGTGACACCATACCATGAGACGGGCAACCGAGTCCAACTTACATGGTTGTAATTACAAGAGTTGATAGCCAAGGATAAGCTAATGATATCTCCCACGATAATGCCTAGAGAGACGTGGATGCAATCTTTACTCTGCATTAACTTGATAGTCTAAAAAGAGTTCGATTCAACAACAATATTTGGTTGGTTGCAATTTTTTATGTCCATGATGCCTATCTTGATAGCAAGAAGCTCAGCACTTAAAGGAGGAATATCCGGAGGGAGACGGTTAACCCAAGTCTATAGAAGCATACCATTACTGCTTCTCGCACAGCTTCCAGATACACCCTGTTCATATCCGGACTCGAGCCGGGCTTTTTTGAATTTTTGGCCCGTTTAGCCGGATCCGGGCCGGCTAAGCCCGCCTGGCGGGCCTAAAATACCTGTCGTGTCCGGACGAGCCTCCGGGTACCCGTTTTATTTTTTAAAAAATTATTTAAATATAAATTTTGTTTAAAAATAAAATATATTTAAAGATATTATATGTAATATACATTAAATTATGATATATATTTATAATTATACTTAATATTTTAAATATATATAATATAACTTTTTTATTTTTTTATTTTTTAAAAAACGGGCCTACGGGCCGGGCTTTTTGGCCGGACGGGCCTATAATGGTATTCGTATCCGGCCCAAAGGGCTTGGTGGGCCGGACTTTTCGGTTCGGCCGGACTTCCCTCTATATTCATACCCGTCCGTTTTTCCGGACCGGGAACTACCTGGATATGATCAGGTCTACTCCCAGACCAATCCAAAGTAAATTAACCGCTGCATCAAAAATTAACCTTGACAACACCTGCACTCGGACTACGCCACTTCCTGCACAACCACCGGTTGTTTATACCGAGGGACGTGTCTAAGCTCTTTGAACTTAAGCACCTGATTCCAACTCGCCCATTTTTTAGAAATATAATTTATTTTTTCTAAATTCAAATTGCGGTTCCTTAAACTAATCAAATCACTTTATTTATAAAGTCGTAGGAAATTTTTGTGAAAAATATATTACGACGTAAAAAATAATGTTACGTCGGTGCATCAATGGGCATTATTGAACATTTGTAATTTCAGGTCCCAAGTCCGTATTCTAACATTTCAGATGTTCAACCTGGTTAATATCTAACTAGTGTATTACCCGTGCCTTGTACGAGATTTTGATAAAAATATTATTTGTTATTACATTTTTTTAAGGGATTATATATAAACTATTTTTTTGTCATTAGATAGAGTAGATAATGAGCAATAAATATTTGTACACTTTACCTATAATATTATATAATACATTAATAAAATATCTAACCGTATAATAATTCATATTTTGATTTTTCTCCCCCTTATTATACTGATTCATATATTAATAGAAATAGTACATTGGTAGCATATGGTGTTAAATTAATTGTTATATATAAATTAATTTAAGAAATAACACTTGTTAAAAGTGGATTTAATTAATTTTTTTTTTACTGCTAAAATTTGTTAGGGTGTGATTCTAATATGTTATACATATCTCAGGTAACAAAAAAGGTGATTAAAATGGATGAATTTAATTAAGATTTGATTTTAATATTTCGTTAAATAATTTTGTAATGAATAAACTTAATTAATATTTTGTGGGTTGTGGTTAAATGCTAAAATGACACGTGGCAGTGAGTATTTTTCTGCGTGACACGTGGCAAGGAGTGCTACTCCTATAATATATACTAGTATATTACCCGTGCCTTGCACGGGATTTTGATACAAATATTATTTGTTATTATATTTTTTTAAGGGATTATATATAAACTATTTTTTGTCATTAGATATAGTACATAATAAGCAATAAATATTTATACACTTTACCTATAATATTATATAATACATTAATAAAATATGTTACCGTATAATAATTTATATTTTGATTTTTCTTCCCCTTATTATGCTGATTCATATATTAATAGAAATAGTACATTGATAGTATACGGTGTTAAATTAATTGTTATAAAGTGGATTTTATTAATTCTTTTCTTTTCTTTTGTACTGCTAAAATTTGTTATGGATGTGATTTTAATCTAGAAGGAATGGATTTAATTGAGATTTGATTTTAATATTTTGTTGAATAATTTTGTAATGAATAGACTTAATTAATATTTTTGGTGGGCTGTGGTTAAATGCTAAAATGACACGTGGCAGTGAGTATTTTTCTGCGTGACACGTGGCAAGGAGTGCTACTCCTATAATATATATAAGATTATGTTAATATATTGAGCTAAATTCCTTTTGATAATTTGATTTCTTAAATAATTAAACAGTTCTATTGATAAAATTAAAACCAAATGACTTGTTATTTCCATGTATTACATTAAAAATAATGTTACATCGGGATCGGAACGAACGTGTTTTTTTGATTAAATCTCGTCGGGTTCTATCCGGTTGGGATCAGAATGGGTCTAATCCCGCTTGACTTATAACTTGTTTATAGAGTATTCATGTATATCATACTTTTAAAAATAAAAGAAATTAAAATTTTCAATAATCCATAGTATATACCATAATCTTCTCAAAACATGATTAACTTTTGTTTAAACGTCCGAAACAAAAGCTCAAAATAAAACATCACATTACCGCTCTATTGACATCGAAGATTACCTTTTCTTTAGTTTTTATAGTTGGATATGACGATTAATGTTTTGCTTAAAGCAGTGCTCTAATATTCTACAAGTGAAAAATAGAAAAAGGTTGAGAAGTTGACACTGCTTTAATATTCTACAAGTAAAAATAGAAAAAGGTTGAGAAGTTGACAGTCCCGGTGTTAAATAGATTCGAAGAAATGAAGAATCAAAGAAATATTGAAGCATGAGCAACTATTGAATAAATAATATGACAACCGAAAATATATGTTAATAACCAACGAACGCCAAACCGTAAAAATTAACGAACGTATATAAACCATTTTCGAATTTGGGCATACAAAATTTACCTTATATATATATATATATATATATATATATATATATATATATATATATATATATATATAAAACTAATGATTTTGAAGTAGGGATTCAATTAATTTATATAATAAAATTAAAATTTTTACACCCGAGCGAAGAAGTTAAGCCCGTACCACACGACGACGAGTCTAGCGAGACGAAGAAAGTTAAGCCCATACCTGTGTCAACACCTGTGAAGTAATAAAAAAAAATTGTCCGCTAAATTTTAAAATTAAAACCGTGGCTTGAACGAGAACTATACCAGTTGTTCATCAAAGTATTTATTCCCCATCAAAAATTGTAAACAGCATTTGTAATGCCGGCACAAAACCAGACAAAATGTAAACTCGTAAACATGGATTGAACATGGCAACCCACCCAGAAAACTTGGCTCGTAAGCACAATCGAGAATCGTTACAAGGACAGGGATCTGGCAGTTGCGAGATCAGCTGCGTCAAAGTCGGTCTTGGTAGAAGATGTCGTCGTTTGATCAATCTGGGTGTCTTGGAGAAGAACAAGCGCGGCTTGTCTGCAGATGAGCCTATGCTTCACATCTCAGAATCTCACAATTAAATGCAGTTATATTGTGTGTTGCTTGGGATGTTTATGTTATGCCTCACTGTATCTTAAAGAGGTTCTTCAGCTTCACAACTAACTTCCAGTCCTCCATAGACAAATCCTCCTGTTTAAGCAATAAGGGTTAGTAAAAACAACTTGCTAAGGAAGAGATTGAATGGAGGATAAACTAGGATCAAAGCACAAACCCTGTAATTGGCTTTAAGAATGTCTATTGATTTCCTTGAAATTTGGCTTACAAGCTCATCTTCCATCTCAAAGTGTCTACCAAACATCTTTTGTTGTTCTTCAGGATTGCTGCCTATTATCTATATAACAATATAATGATCACAAAACAAGGGTCAGGAACTTAGAAATGAGCATAAAAGTTTGGAGACTGTAAGAAAGATGGAAAAAAACATTGAAAACATACCTTAATGGCAACCTTCTGTCCTTTCTTGGCGGTATCAACCGGTTTGTGGTTATTTTCAATGGATGCGATCTTGCCAATACATATGAATTCCCTCGAAGGAATACAAATTGGAGTTCCCACCTGCATAACATATAAATTAAACCTGTAAAATGACAAATCCAAGCTGCAAGGGAACATCATATGGATTCCCTCGAAGGAATACAAATCTATTGAAAAATTGACTTTTTTCATCTTCCTACATGAAATTTTACCAGAGCAGTCGAGTCCTTTTCAAGAAATTATATTTCAAAAACTATCTTCACATTTCTAACTCAGAAACAATATCATTGAAGTTGTCTACTCAAAAATAACAAGAGGTTTTTTCGTGACAACTATTGTGACAGGATTATAGACAAAAATCCATACACATTCATAATTAACTTCTGTTCTTTTCCCTCAAAACAAGTAAGACAAAATAAGAATAAGAAAGAAACCGCCTTGTAAAATAAAGGTAATAGTAACCTTTTATCATTAGCAGGAGTACTTATTAATAATTTATTATCAACAACCCATGAATAAACACGAACTTAAATAAAAAATACAAAAGAAGCGTACCTTGGCAATGCCTTCAAGAATATCAACACCCAAAACAATGGGATCCTTCTTGTTGAATACACAGTTCGGTAGAATCTTAAGGACACAAGGGAAGACAGCTTCCTCAGCTGCTTCCTTTTTCTGTTCCTCCTTGAGGTTTTGGATATAAGCCTTGAACTGATCAAACAAATGATAGATGATGTCAGCAATGAAGATCTTCACTCCAACTCATCAGCATATCCCTAGCCTCGGGTGTAACTTTGACATCAAATGCCAAGATAGTAGCGAATTCTTTCTTCTTTTCAAGCATCACTCCAGCTCTCATAACATCCTTTTTGTGAACAGGACCAATGCCTATGCCACTAACAGGAATATTCACTTCCGGAGTCTTCAAAAACTCCAACAATGCTTCCAAAGAACCAAGGGTAGAAGCTTGAACGCAAACTCCCTCTCCACTTTTATCAATCCGCGTCATCATAGACTGCATATCTTCCATTGCCTCTGCCTTAATATCTTCAATATCGTCATCAGGCCCAACAACATGTAAACTGGTTCCAGCAATGGCATGCTCGAGCCCTGACGGAAACAAATCTCAGATTAAAAAATCATTTTAATAATTAAGTTAACAAATACACCAGCATACCAATACTGTCAGAAAGTGTCAGTAAGAGCACAAGGTAACATCAATTTCTCAAGAATAAGTTTTTTAACACTTCTTTTATGTGTCTATAAGTATGTATTAGATCATCAATACCTGTGCAGTGATCTTGATACCCTGGGCAGCCTTAATTTCCTTGTGATGAAGATAGCTTCCCTGAAAGAAAGAGTAGAAATCTATATCAGCAGTAGTTTTTGAAGGACCGTCAAGCAATTAGCTGAATACAGATAATTTGAAATGAAACTTTGGACAGCTTTATATAGACATTTCGACAGTCCATAGACGATATCTTCATGTAGCAGAGCCGGGACAGGAGTCTATAAATGAATAATATTCATCTAATACAGACATTTGATTGAGCAGGACCCAAGACATAGAAGGTCAACACACGTCCAGTTCAGAGTACTCCCTATGGGACTCGCTCATAAATTACACATTCGCTAAGTCTGCTTGATCAAGCTAAGGGCCTTCACCTATGTTATGTATAATGGCATACAAATATATCAAGAAATTCAGCTGTGTTCAAATTGAAAATAGACTTGGGCTAATTAATCTATCTCCCACTCATTTAGGCAATGAAATATACACAAAAAGCAACTAAGATACCATAGAAGCAATTATGGGGGTAAAGACAAGTAGATTTAAAAGGAATCAAGGAGGTTGTACCTTAATCCGCAATTCTTTCATCGGATGAGGTGTTAGTAGAGCACGAATGCTGGTGACAATGGGCCCCTATCATTACCACCGTGTGAGCATTAGCAGGTTAGCACAATTCAGTTAGCAATATATACACAGGTAACAAATAAATATAAGACAACTTGCCTGCATTCCACAAACAACAATCTGGTCTCCTTCATGGAGTACTCCATTAACAAGGATGACATCGATGGTTGTGCCATGCCCTTCAATAACCTTGACCTCCAACACCGTACACTGAAAAGGACAAAATATACAATTTAAACTTTTAAACAGTCACACAACATTGTGGCATTTAGTTCATGGCTTATACAGATATTCTCAATCATATACCTGTATTTCATCGCTATATGTAAGCTTCTCTACCATAGTCTTCTGAGTCCATTGAACCAGTAGTAACAACATATCAGGAAATACCTTCACCACTGTTTACAAACAGAATTAGAGAGAAGTAATCAGCAAACATAAGCGGTTGATCATATATATATGTATATATATATATATATATATATATATACATACATATGGCAACAGCGGCGTGAAATTAGTGGTCAACCCAATACCTGATTGCACTAGTTGGAACGATGCTAAAAGTTTCCCCCATTTCTTTGTTCTTATAGTAGAGTTCAGTATTTAAGCCTTGTTCCTTGAACTGTGTAATAATCTACACACAGCAAAAAAAAAAAAAGATTCATAAACTGAGAAGTTACATAAAAGGAAAAGGCATTGTAAAAACATATTACCTGAACAAGCTATGGTTGAACTCATTTTGTACATCTTTAGATTGTTGTTTAATTGCTTTCACAATTGGAGCATTGCGGCATGTCTTCCAGCCATAGAGCCTATCCCTAACCAGGTATAATTAAAAGAAATCAGATAAAAGGATACTATCAAAGGCTACAAGATGCAGACAAATGCATTAAAATTTGAAGGTGCTTCGTGGTGGTTAGCTGAATATTTACTCACCTTGTTCAAGGGCAACTATAAATTCTGTGTTCCTCATCTAAAAAGATTCAAAGATTCAATTGTCTGTGGCTCCAAACCATGCATGATATCCACAACAAGGATAGCAATATCACATAAACGAACCACGGGATCTCAATTAGTAAAGGACTCGTGCCGGGAGTATCAATAACAAGAAGACCCGGAACCTTCAACTTTGCATCAGCTTTAAGCTCCTTGGTTCTTTCTCTTATGTTCTCGCAGGGAATAATGTGGCACCAATCTGCTGAGTAATTCCTCCTGCTTCACCTTCTTGTACATTTGTGCCTCTAATACAATCCAGTAGCTTTGTTTTACCGGTATCTACATGGCCCATGATACAGCAAATTGGAGACCTAAGGTTTCCTTCACTTTGATCAGGCTGTAAAGCTGACGTAGAAATTTCCTTTTCCTTCTTCACAAAAGTAGGAACAGGTGGCAGCTGGTTTAGCAACAATGGTTGGTGGAGCTTCATGAACAGCAGGCTGTACACTCTTTTTCACCTCTTTTGTTACCAGTTGTTCAGGTTCAGAATCAACCTCTTCATCCTCAAACGCACTTTTTACATTGAGAGAGAGATCAGCATCGTCCCAGCTCTTAGCATCCCATTCATCATCCTCGTCTTCTTCAACTTCTTTTTATATCAGCTGGCGCTTCATCCTTTTCCTCCTCCACCTCCTCACTTACTTCCTCTACTTTATCCACCTTATCTACTGCAACAGATTCTGCATTGGCCACACTCTTCTGTCTGATTTCGTCTTCCTCCACTGTTTCAGACTTGGAAGGTGCAGCGCCATTTGTCTGGGCATGCTGTGCCTTAGGTTTCTTAGTTGAGTATATAGGTCGTTTCGCAGGAGCTCCACTGTCAGCAGGCAACGAAATCCCTTTACCGCCAAGGAACTGGTTCCTTATTGCCTCTAGTCTGCGGCTGCTCTTCCTTTTGCTTAGCAGTTAACAGCTTACCTTCTTGCTTTTTCTTCAAAAGTTTCTCCTTTTCCCTTTCTTTTTTCCTACGCCTTGCTTCTTCTGCCAGTTTTTCAGCTTCTTCTTGCTTACGTCGCTCCTCCTCTTCCTTTCTTAACTTCTCCTCTTCCTCCCTCTTCTTTCGTTCTTCAGCTTCCTTGCGCCTTGCAAGTGCCTCTTGCATTTCTCTAACTTTCTTAGACACCTTTTTGTCATCTGCTTTCAGCTTTTTCTCTTCAGGCTTCTCCTCTTTCACCTCTACTGGTGTTGCAGCAGCTGCGGCTGCTGCCGCCTTCTTCTCTTTCTCCTTTTCCTTCTTCTTTTTCTTCTTCTTTGCAGCCGCTGATTCCACAACTCCATCATCTTCACCTTCCTTATCTTCATCAACACCAACGGGTTCAGGCTGTACCGCAACTTTCTCTTCTTCAGGAGAAGCTGCAACAGGTTCTGGCTTTGAGGTTGAAGGCGCTTCTCCAAGCTCTGCTAGAAGCTTGTCCAGCTCATCTTCTTCCTGTGCAGTTCTTCCACCCTTCTTTTTCTTTTTCTTTTTTTTGGATGATGTCTCGTTGGAAACATTATCCTTCTGAACTTTGGGGCTCCTCTATTTCAACATTAGATGAGACACTGGCATCTGTGGGCTCGGCTTCATTGTCATTGTCTCCCAATGCAGCAGAACTGGTGCTATTCTTTTTCTTAGACGACTTCTTTTTACCAGAAAATGCAATCATACTATCATCTTCCTCTTGCACACTGGATTCGGTTACAGATTCAAGCTCCTCGTCTTCATTTAGCAGGGCAGCGCTAAACGAATTCCCACTCTTTTTCGAAGACTTTGAGGACATCTTTTTCTTTCCAGAAAAACTATTAGGTTCCTCGTCATCATTACCATCATCCTCTGCCTTGGCCCCATCTACATGTTCATCATCTTCACCAAAGAGCGGCAAAACCTACGGAACTTTTCTTGCCTGATTTAGACTTCTTCTTCTTACCAGAAAAACTCAAAGCTTCCGATATATCTTCGCTCTTAGCATCCTCTCCATCTTCGTTATCCTCTTCTTCTAATAGCTGAAAACTTGTTTTACCACCTTTTTTCGAACTCTTTGAAGATTTCTTCTTGCCAGCAAAGCTTACCGGAGGAGGATCATCATCACCTTCATCGTCCTCACTTTGAGCATTTATATCATTATCCTCATCATCTAACAACTCAAAACTTGATTTACTGAACCCAACATTGCCACCTTTTTAGATCCTTGGAAGACTTCTTCTTCCCAGTAAAACTCACAGCAGGAGCATCCTCATCGTTATCATTACCTTCATCTTCTAACAAATCAAAGCTCACTTTAGCACCCTTTTTCCCCTTTGCCTTCTTCTTGGCCAGCAAAGCTTACAGGAGGAGGATCATCCTCACCTTTCATCATCCTCACTTTGAGGATCTTCATCTTTATCATCATCCTCATCATCTAACAACTCAAAACTCGATTTACTAAACCCAACATTACCACCCTTTTTAGAACCCTTGGAAGATTTCTTCTTCCCAGTAAAGCTCACAGCCGGAGCATCCTCATCCTCATCTTTATCATTCCCTTCATCTTCTAACAAATCAAAGCTCACTTTAGCATTCTTTTTCCCCTTTGCCTTCTTTTTACCACCAAAACAACTTCCGAAGCTTCATCCTCCTCTCCATCTACTAAATTCTTATCCTCATCATCGTCTTTTGGTTGCACCCCTCTCGAATTCCCCTTCTTCCCTTTCTTTTTCCCACCAGCGGGCGCTACCTTTCTTCTTCCTTAGACTGTGACTCTTCAGACAGCTCAGTCCCTATTGAATATTCATCATCATCTATAACCACGTTCTTTTTCCTCCCCATCTATAATACCTAAGTCTCAATAAACTATATCCTGCATAAATCACCAGTTAAGCATTCAGTCAAAGCCCTAACTCTAACAATCACCGACCGATTCATACCATCAATAAAAACCGTAACAAAATCAAGATGAGACTAAAGTTCCCAAATCGAATCAAGAAAAGATAATCGGAAATGAATCAAACCTGAAGATTGAGCGACGAAGTGATGATAGATAGAAACGCAGACGGACGGCGTCGGAGAAAGGTTCGACAGCTGAGGATCTAACACAGCGTGAAAACCTAATCGTGAGGAAATTATAGACAGCGGGAATCAGTATATAAATATTTATTTTTTTATTGATTTATCTGATTTTCTCGGCATTACGTACAATTTTCTTGAATCGAAAATCGAAATGTGTACATTTTTATCTTATTTTATCGGCCATAAGGGGAGTGAAAACTATATTCATAATCTCTATTTTGATTGTGATGAATATTTGTGATTCATATCCTTTTCAAGAAATTAATTTAAACGTATTTTAATTTCGCATCAACATAACTCTTATGGTTTGGACAAACGTAAAAAAAAAAAACCAAATTAATGAGATGGTTTCAGTGCTTAAGATTTTTTTACTTTGGTGCTTGAATTGTTTTTTTTTTTGTAAGGTGGTGCTTGAATTGTTAGAAGGTATCTAATATAAATTATTATTATTATTATTATTATTATTAGGTCTGGGATGATATAAACTTTAAAGTCTTCTGAGAAAATGCATTTCTTAAAAGAACATGTTAAACTACGTAGTGTGAAAATTAAACTCATAAATGAGTGGAAAAACATTGAGAAAAAAGTCGATTTAATTATAAAACCGAACTTTTGGTTTGAAATCATTTATAACGATTCACTAGTATAAAATGAGTTAGTACCGATCGTACAATGTATTTGGTTAAGTCATCATACGTAGGTTGTGGAGGCCAACATTCAACAATTTCTCTAGAAATACATATAAAGTTGATATATGGTTTAGAAATCCCCCAATCTTAAATGAATATGGGAATAAAAAGGTTATCATAATCATTATAGTAGGAAATAAGATAGAACAATTTATAAAACCGATATGCGAAAAATAAATAGGATCAATTTTTTCCATAATTTACACTAATGTGGATGCATCTGGAATAATGATAGGAAATGTTCTTAGCTTGATAACATAGAGAAATCAAATCATTCTCCATCCAGTTCGAGGAGTTCTCAAAGAACGTGGATTTTTTGTGCTTTCAGCGATCGTACATATGATATGGGGTTAGGGATGCACATATTTGGACCGGACCGGAAATTTCGGTCCGGTCTAGACTGTAATTTACACTTTAAATATTTTTTTACATGAATTGCATAAGGTCCGGTCCAAACCCGGACCAGACCGGATTTATTTTATACAAATTTTTTTTTTTAACCCGATACAGTCCAGTCCGGACCGTTTTGAACAACCTTATATGGGGTTATCCGGATATACAGTAATTTGGGAATATTGATGATCCGCGAAAATTCGGATATTTGTTTGTATATGAGTTAAATGAGAATGTACCTTATACGGTAGAGCTCGTCAAAATTTGAACTTTAGAGCAATGACTATAATCCCATAATCCCACATGAAGCATTTTCTAGGTTTATAGGTCCGGGACGCACTCGTAGCATGAGAGGAAGGAGACCGGGTTGTGCGTCTAGGGTCACCCTAATAGTGCGCTCAGTTTAATTGATTCATGATAAATTATCGGTAGAAATAAAATCAATCCACAAAAGTAGTCCCTCTACTTAATCATCTAGGTTGCATATGAGACAAGATGTTCAAACTCAACTCATCAAAAGCTCGACTCGAGCTCATTCATATCACAAAAATGAGTTGAATACAAGTTTGTTAATGAGCTCGTCACAAGCTCGAGCCTAATACGAGTCGAGCTCGAACCCAATACGAGCTGAGCCTAAGCGAGCAACTTGTTCTAAATTCATCAATATTACTAAAATGCACTAATTAAACTGGGCGTGTTATACACACAACGCTCAATTTACCGTTTTCCAGTAACAATCGCAAGACGGCCGACGCTGGTCTTTTCTTTCCCTTTCTTTTATCTTCCCGATTTAAAAAAATGTTTATATATATAAAAGATAGTGCACCGGATGGTGTTATCAGAGTTGATTTGTTAATTTTTTAATTCTCGAAACAAAACCACTTAATTATTTGAATAATTGAATTTATATATTTTTTTCCTTGTCATGTACAAAATAATATAAGTGAATCGGATTCATTCGGTAGAGGGAGTTTATGGGGTTGAAATAAGACTATTAATTTGGTCCGGTTCCTGATGGAACCGAACCGTAATTTAGCAGTTCAGTTCGGTTTGGTTCGGTTCCTGCGATTATTTTAAAACCGGACCGTTTAAAATACCGTTTAACTAAAAATTATTTTAAAAAAAGTTAAATAAAGAAAAAAAGTAAAACGTGTTACTTGTAGTTGTTAGCTTTAACCTTTAGGGATCAGGAAAAAAGTTCGCAAATTAGGAACTTAGGGTTTGTGAGTTCGCCTCTCTTCGATCACCAATACGCCGGTCTTCCTTAGCAGCCATCACGCCGGTGTTCATCGACATCCACCAGGTCCACCACGCCGGCCTTCCTCGCAAACACCACGTCGGCCTTCCTCGCAACGCTGTTTGCCAGCTCGCCGATCTTCCCCATTGCTTTGGTCGTTGGTAAGTCTCTAACCTCGTTCTTCTTCTATTTTGTTTTTCTGTTGATGGCTTCAACCTTCCACTTTTGTTTTGTTCTTCTTCTTTTCCTGGTTTCTTCAATTGGTAATTTGATACTCGAATAGGTGTGCTCTTGTAAGGTATCACACAAAACAAAACGACTTCAACCTTCTTCTATTACGTGATTACTATGCTGATCTCACTCTCCAAACTTGCTTCCAAGTCATTATTGTTGAGTTTTGAGCAGGTTATTCTTGTACACTGTTGAACTTTTGTTGTTTTCGGTTTGATTGTGAAATGGATTAGTAGATTCTTAAAACGGGGCTTGACAATATTAGATTGCAAGAAAACGTATAGTGTCCATTCTAGAAGCTAAGAGTAAAGGCCTACCGGCTTGTTCAGAGTTCAGACAACAAGATAAGAGTAAAGGCCTCAATCACATATTTTATTCGAGTACATAAGTTTATCATGAGCAATTTTTTAATTAAGAACTTAATTCAAGACTTTATATCTTGAAATATGGTTTGCTTTTTTATTTCTAAAACATTTGTTCCATCAGAAATAGTTAGAGTAAAGAGTTTCAGATATGTAATCATTGCAATCTGTAATAGTCAAAACACGGCCGATGTTAGTGAATAATCCATTACTCAATTACGATGCTGTCATTATAGTTATTTACGTTCTTTCAAGTTCGTCAAATTTAAAAACCAACAATAGAAAGTCTTTGTTGTTGAATGTAAATAATCGTTTATTGAGTAGCAACATGTGTTTTCATACTGAATCTAAAACTTACTTGTCTGTTACCATATTCTATTGTTGAATGCTTGATGCTTCTGTTGTTGCTGAATGTAAAGTTTATGACTTTATGTTGCTGAATGTAAAGACTAAAGAATATTTATCATCACTTGCTATTATAATTTTCTTTCATTATAAACCCGCTTGTTTGCTCTTCATACTTATTTGTTGTAATCGTCCTTTAAATTACAAATTTCTTAATTTTTATTTATATTTTACGGGCATATGATGTTGAATTGCCAGGGAGTATGTTGTGTCTCCATCATCTCCGTCGTCTCAACGACAACTAATATATCTTTCACTTCGTACTTTTAAATTTTGGATGAGACTATTACACTTTTTTTCATTTTTGTCATATTGTAATTCAACTTGCAATTTGACACTATGCTCTTTTAATTTTTTGTTGGTTTGTAATTTATGTTGATATTATTTATTTTCAATTGTATCTTAGGAACTTAGAATAGGTCAAGTACGGTCCCAAACAGATCAGATTAGGTACATTCCAAATAGTCCAACTCCGGTTTCATTTTAGGTGAGGTGTAAATTTCTTCTTTCCGGTTCTGGCTCTAACGGTTCTTCTAGGTCATGTTCCAACGGTTCCGGTTCCAAACGGTTTTGTACGGTTCCGATTCCAAATGGTTCATCCCGATCCGGTTCCAAACAGTTCTGTAATTTCTTAAACGGTTCCGGTATTGGAAAAACGGTTCCTTAAATAGTCCGGTTTTAAACCGTTCTGTACGGATCCGGTTCCAAATGGTTCATTCCGATCCGGTCCCAAACGGTTCTGTAATTTCTTAAACGGTTCCGGTACTGGAAAAACGGTTCCTTAAACAGTTTGGTTCTAAACGCTTCTGGAAAAAAAAGGGAGCCGGACCGTTTACCTTAAGCGGTTCCGGTTCTATAAAAAAACCGGTTCAGGAACCGTTAACAACCCTAGGTTGAAGAGTATGATTAGGGATGAGTAGGGATGACAATCACACCCGTATCCGAGGGTGTCCGAAAACCCGCCCCGAAAAAACGAGTGAAAACCCGCTAACATGCGGGTGAAACTCGAGTGAAGGGTGTAGCGGGTGATGGGGTGGGTCGGATACGGGTGAGCATCTCAGGATCCATCACCCGACCCACCACCCTTACCATTACCCACACCCATCACCCGCATTCATCACCCATTTTATTATAGCAATTTTTTTAATTATTTTAATGACATATAAGACCTTGTCGACACAACTAATTTCCATGTTCCGTGAATTTTAAGGGAATATATATTTTGTTAAATACAAAAGTACAATTACTAAAGAAGACGAGTCAAATAGGGTGTGACAACTTTCGAGTGTGTTCATAATCTTTTGTTATTTTTTTAAATTTTGGTTCATTATATATTTTGAAAGTATTTAAGATGTTTTGGATTTATATTTTTCCCAACCATGTTAGTTGTTAAGCTTCAAATCGGATTAAATTTACATTTAGTTTTAGCTTACACAATTTCAAATTGTTTAATTTTTTTGTTGAATACTAATTTGAGAAAATGGGTTAAATTTCACCCGAAAAAACCCGATCCACCCGTTCATCCGGCGGGTATGGGTAAGGGTGACAAAAGCTACGGATCGGGTGAAGATTTTAGGTGACGGGTCGGGTGAAGGAAGTGGTACATCCACCCATCACCCGACCCATTGCCATCCCTAGGGATGAGATTACAAAAATCAACCGTATATGGATATGTTTGGTTAACAAAACTTGTTATAAAAAAAACCCTAGCTGAAAAGCATCAGTCGTCTATGGCTCCCTTCCCCACCTTTTCTGACGAAACTCGTCCCCTCTGGCGCAACCTGCCGCCTTCTCAACCATGGCTACCACCGCCAAAGCGTGTCCTTTGTTCCACCGTTTTCTCTGGCGAGACCCACCTCTACCTCCGGTTAACCCCTATAAACCCCTTCTCCACCTCCTTCGGGCTTAACCACCGCTTCTCTCAACTGGATATGGATTACCGAGTTAATGCCCGTCGTCCACCTTCGATCTCAAATATGAACCTCTTTCCACCAGATCTATCTCGTCTAGATCTGCGTTTGACATCCCGACTTTACTCGTTTTGGGTTCTACATCCCGACTTTACTCTTTCCGCCAGATCTCAAATCTGAGTTTTGACCAATAGTGATCTTGTCGTTTTGGGTTCTACATCCTGACTGCACCCGTTTCCCCGCTGGTCTTTGCTTCAACGCCGCATCGGGAATCCCGCCTCCGGCCTCCTTCACATTTTTGCGGTGTTTTGAGCCGGTGAAAAGCAGTTTAAAACCCTTAAACAATCAATAATCCTAAAAATAATAATAATAAATAAAATAAAAACAAGCCGTTTGGAATTCCCTAAATTCCTTGATTTGAAATCAATTTCCCAACCACAAATGAAAATATCAACATTTGTAATTAAAAAAAATCCTTTTTAATCGGAAAAAAAAACAATTAAAAAAAAACAAGCAAATTCTTGTCAACTACATCATCAAACTATTGGGCCTTTTGAAAACAATTATCATTTTTTCCTTCTTCGATCATTGATAATATGGGCTTGATTTTTGATATTTTCAAGGACTAAAACTCCGGATTAGAAATGCTAGCAACACTAGAAAATACAAGAAAAACAAAACAAAAAGGAATTTCTTGTTTTCCTATTGGATTGAATCCACTCAAAATCGCACACAACCAACAATTTCGTATTAAAAATAAAATAAAATTAAAAAAAAGGGAAAAAAAAAGAGAGAGCATATGAGTTTAGCTCATCACTTAAAGTGTAGTTCTTGTCAACTACAAATTCAAACAATTTGCTCCTTATAAACAATTTCATCCTTATAAACCTCATTTCTTTCAACAATCAAAGTTACACACTTTTATATGATCATATCTGATATATCCGCTCTAATCTTGAGCTTCACACGATCCAGTATCGTTCATATCTTCAGGGAAATCAACACGGTAGCTGACAAACTCGCTTTTCACGGTCACAATGCTTCAACTGGAGAGGAGGAGCTACCTGATGATGTTGTTTACCTCATCCATTTGAATGCCGTAGGTCGGTTGGTCTCTAGGAGATGACCCATCTATTTTCCTTACTTTGTATCAAAAAAAAATAAAAAAAATATGTCAAAATCTCGTGTTTTGCAATGTCGTCTCTTAGTTTGATGCTGTTTTAGGTGGCGTCTGAGTGGTTTGTCTAGGAGGGGGCGTGAATTTGTGATCGACTCCTGAAGGCTCTGTTGCAAGTCCAAATCTGAGGTGTCCATAGTTGTTCCCAAGACTTCATTCATGTGTACTCTCTTCGAAGACGAACTTTGTGCTCACTGCTTCTGTTGGACTGAATCATACTACTTTCTCTCGTTGACTTATTTGTTGTCGGGATTTTTTAATGTATTTTTTGCGTTTCTTTTTCTCCTGTTGTTGTTCTTCATGACGGTTAGTCCATCTGCCGATCTTTTTCGGTCTTTTGACCCACTAGACGACGTGTCGTCTATTACTTCGAACCGATTTCCTTTATAAAAAAAAACTTGCTATGAACGTTTAATAGATAAGTATTTTTAATAGTAAAAATAGTTATATTTATAAATATATAAAATGAAAACTTGAATCTAAAAGCTGGTGTCCAATTTTTTTTGGGTGAGAATGGTAAGGGTGTATTTTTTTTATCAAGGAAACAAAGTGTGTAGGCAAAATTTTATAGAAACTACTATATGCACTCTCTATTTGTGAAGCACATGTTACCCAACCACCCCAACTGTTACCCAACTGTGTTACCCAACCCTGTTACCCAACGTTGTTACCCAACCTTTTACCCAACTTTTTACCCAACCCTGTTACCCAATTGAAGAATAATAGAATGTATTGCCTTGTATTATTATGAAAAGGGAAAAGAATATATACAAAGAGGAGTATCCAAACAGAGAAAATATGCAGCTAGTTTAAAGGGATTTGGGGATAAAATAAGGAAAAGATATTATCAAAAACTATATGTATATAAAGATCCTATCACATTCAATACACCCCCTCAAGTTGGAGCATGAAGATTGTGAACGCTCAACTTGGAGAGAAGATGATGGAACTGGCGTTGGCCCAATTGGTTGGTGAATATGTCGGCAAGTGTTCGGAAGAACGGATGTGACGTGTAGCAATATTTCCGGCTTGAATTTGATCGCGAATAACATGGCAGTCGATCTCGATATGCTTTGTACGTTCATGGAAGACCGGATTTGATGCAATATAGAGAGCCGCCTGATTATCACACCAAAGAGTACATGGACGAGATAAAATGATACCAAGTGAGCGAAGAAGAGAACGCAACCAAATAAGTTCGCAGGTGGTGGTGGCCATTGCACGATACTCAGATTCTACGGATGAGCGGGAGACCGTTTGTTGTTTCTTTGTTTTCCATGAGACTGGTGATGTGCCCAACATGATGAAGAAACCGGTGAGTGAACGTCTAGTAAGAGGCATGTGGCGTAATCGGCATCATAATACACGTTGAGATGCAAAGAACTTGTGTTGGACAAAAGCACACCCTGTCCAGGAGACTGCTTGACGTATCAAAGAACCCGTATAACAGCTGCCCATTGATTTTCAGTTGGTGTATGCACAAACTGCGATAAGAGATGAACAACATAGCTTAGATCAGGACGAGTTATAGTAAGATAAATAAGTTGACCAACAATGCGTCGATATAAGGTAGGATTAGTGAGTGGAGCACTATCGTCAGTGGCCAATCGATGATTCATCTCTATAGGAAAGGATGCAGGTTTACAACCCAGATGTCCAGCGTCAGTGAGGAGGTCCAACGCATACTTCCTTTGAGAGAGATACAAGCCAGTCGAAGTACGGGTAATCTCAATACCTAGAAAAAAATTTAACGGGCCAAGATCTTTCATATGAAAACACGAGTGAAGATAAGACTTAAATTTAGAAATGAAATCAGAATTATTTCAGCAATAATTAGATCATCAACATAGACTAATATATGCATTGTGGTACTAGAATTGATGTAAGAAAATAACGAGTAATCGGCATAAGATTGGACGAAACCATATTTACGTAAGGCAAAAGGAAAGTTTAGAGACCAATTACGGGGAGCCTGTCGAAGACCATAGAGGGACTTTCGAAGGCGACAAACCTGTCGGGAATCGGATGAACCAAATCCAGGCGGAAGAGACATATAAACTTCTTCGTTAAGGTCTCCGTGCAAGAATGCATTGTGCACATCAATCTGATGGAGTTCCCAGCGTTTAACAGAAGCTACTGCTAAGAAAACTTTAACGGAGATGAGCTTAGCAACGGGGGCAAATGTATCAAAAAAATCAATCCCTTCTACCTGTCTATTGCCAAGAGTTACAAGACGAGCTTTGTAACGCTCGATGCTACCATCGGAATGATGTTTGACCTTGAAGACCCATTTGCAACCAATGGGCTTCTTATGTGGAGGAAGACTCGTAACTTCCCAAGTGCGGTTTCGATGCAGGGCGTCGAGTTCCTGCATCATGGCAAGACGCCAATGCGGCGTAGACAGAGCCTCTTTAACAGATTTTGGTTCAGATGCAACCTATACAACATTAAGAAAAAGGGTATGTGCAGGAGTCATGTTATTATATTGCAGATAATTTTGGATAGGATAGACGTAACCTGTCGAGGAGGAAGATGCAGACTCCTGTTTGAAGAGGTGATAGCAGCTTCACAATGATAATCTCGAAGACGAGTCGAGGGACGAGACACCCGAGAGCTGCGTCTAACAGAAGGGGATGTAGGGGGTCCGAAGACGGGATATTTGAGGAGAGCGAGTTGGATGACTCGTCAGATGTGGACGGAGGGGAAGAAGAGATCGCTAAATAATTTTGATCAGTGGGAGGGGCAATATTTGAAACGAGATTTGTGGAAGAAGGAGGAGTAGTTACAGAAACGGAAGGTATGGGAATAACAATTGTGGAAGGAATGTTACGGGCAATAGAAACGGGAAGGAGATCTGAAGGAGAATCGGAAACAAATAAGGAAGGTTGGGATCTGATGGTAACAAAATCGTTGGAGGAAGAGGGAGCGATAGAAGGAGATACAAGATCATCAAAAATAGATGGAGATCTGGTTAAATTTGGAGAGAGAATAGAATCGGAATTTGATAAAAAAGGAGAGTGAATATTTTTATTTTTGGAACGTGGGTTTGTAGTTGAAACATTGCATAAAGGGAGCTCCATTGTTCATCGGTAATGTTTGGACCCAAAGAGTGTCGATCTCTTGCATATAGGCGTGAAGGAAACGTGCCTGCAGGATTAGCAAGTGCAACGTTGGAGACACCATGAGTGGTAGTTTTCCCAGTAGACGGCGGAACACCAACCGTAGGTGTTGGATGGGTAGGAAATGGTGGAGGAGCTCCGGTAATGGGATCGATAACACCTCTCCTATTATTCCACCATTCCGGATACCCAATTATTTTGAAGCATGAAGACACAACATGCCCAAGTTTCTTACAGTTGTGCAAATAATCGATGATTTCGATTTTGAGGATGGGACGTGATTTGTTCTGTGAGCAGCAAAGGAAAAAGATTCAAGACCATTAGAAGAATTGGATGACATAGGTTTTTACCTGTTCTTCTTGTATGGTTAACGAGTAGCATTTGTTAAGATTCGGTAGTGGCTCCTGAGAGATAAGACTGGACCGGAGCGTAGAGTAGATAACATCATCGAGACCCATAAGGAATTGATGGACTCGTTCAGTATTTTTGGCCGAAATAGTGTTACCACAAGTACAAAGACACTTGCATTGACCCCGCCAACTGAGAGTCCAGATCCTCCCACAAGCGTTGAAGACGGCCAAAATATACAGCAACTGAATCCTTCTCTTTGAGTGCATCGAGCAAGAGCGGAACAGGTCTGCAAGAGACGTGGACCATTGCGAAGAGAAAACCTCTCGGTAATGTGGTCCCTTACCTCTTTAACGTTGATCGAATTGGAATAGAAGGACGAAGAGATTTATCAATGGAGTTGAATAGCCAACTGATTAGCATGGAGTTAAACGCTCTTCCAGTATTTAGCTTCAATAGATGTTGCGGCAGGCATGGAAATAGTACCATCAAGGAACCTTTCTTTGCGTTTCGCAGAGAACACATTGATAAGAGAGACCTTCCATTCAGAATAATTATGTTCTGTCAGAAGCAACTGGCATATATTAAGACCAGGATGATCGGAAGGATGCAGATAGAAATCAGAGATAGGAGTAAGAGCTTCAGCAGCCATAGATAGAGCTTTAGAGTAACTGTGAAGAGAAAAAGTAGAGTAGAGAGACGATAGAGTAGAGATAGAAAAGAGGTAGAAATTTTGGATCGTATTTTAGGCTGATACCATGAAGAATAATAAAATGTATTGCCTTGTATTATTATGAAAAGGGAAAAGAATATATACAAAGAGGAGTATCCAAACAGAGAAAATATGCAGCTAGTTTAAAGGGATTTGGGGATAAAATAAGGAAAAGATATTATCAAAAACTATATATGTATATAAAGATCCTATCACATTCAATACCAACCCTGTTACCCAACGTTGTTTACCCAACCCTGTTACCAACCACCCAACCCTGTTACCCAACGTTGTTACCCAACCTTGTTACCCACGTTATACTCTGTTACCAAATTCACTTATGTTACCCAACTTCGTTGTTACCGATTTTAATACCGAACGTTCTACATCCAAATTCACTTATGTTACCCAACTTCGTTGTTACCGATTTTAATACCCAACGTTCTACATCCAAATTCACTTATGTTACCCAACTTCGTTGTTACCCGATTTTAATACCCAACGTTAAGGTTTCAATGGATAATTGATTACCCAACTTATCAAGATCAGGCAAGCAAATTACAAATCTCTCATTCACAAGTTAGATAAGAAGTTAGGGTTTCAATGGATAATTGATTTCAAACTCACACATACAAACTACAATGGCTAGGAGCAACCTAGGAAGGGGCTAACATCAAGGAAAAGCCATCCAAAACATCATTTTCCAACCAGGCATCACCGATCAATTCAAACCAAAGAACACATATATCAGTTTGACAATCTGCACAGATAAGGAGCTAAATACAAAATTATGAATCCATGTCTAAAAGGCGTTTGATACTTCTAAAAATTGTATTGTACATGGTCAGACCCACCTTCTCAAGTCCATAAAACATACTACTCTTCTTAGACATACAAATAAGAACTATCATTAGTTATTACTTGTATTTTTACGTAACCAGTCATACAACAAAGTTGTCAACTCAAAGTATATGTAATGTACAACATTCTAAACAGACATTGTGGATATATACCATACTCTGCTTAGACATACAGATAGGAACTAGCTCAATTTGGAGATGCATGCAACCTAATTAAAGGAGGCACACATTTCGTTTCATTGCCCACAAAGGCATTTAAGAGGCAAAAGTAACTATATGGAGATACACCCACCTTTATTCGTGAAATTAATTCTGTTATATGAGAGTAATCAAGCTAGCTGAAGTTGAAATAAGATCCCTGTTAGTATGTACAGAAGTTAAAAAAAAAAAAAAAGAACAAAGATCATGAGATGCAATAATCTGAAGCCCCTGTAAATTTGGGCTTGTTTGGTGCATTGGAGTGAATCAGTATGCTCAGGAATTTAACAAGCATTTACATGTCCAATAGTGGCTGAAGTAATATCATTGTAATTGCTTCAGATAATATGAGCACCTGTTAGTGAATAATATTAGTTTTAAGACTTTGAATCTTATACACTTACAGCGCCAGTGCCACAAAAAAAAATCCAGTACACAACCCTTTTTTCTGTAAGCTAATGAGGCTTCCACTACGAGTCAGAAAGATCAATCAAAAGTCAGAATTTTATTCATCCTTCCTATCTGTTCCTGTGGTAGTAAATTGCTAAAATGCAGAACAATTGGTTTATAGAAGCAAATTTCATTATATTGCCACAGCATCAAGGTTCTCACAAATAGCTTCCGGTTTGTCCCTTTGCAAAACTGTAGAAATTGTTTTCATCCATGAATCAATATCTACACCATTAATTTTAAGCAAACTATTTAAGATGGAATACAACAAGTCCAAATCCATCTTCTCACACAAGCCAACTATGAGTTTATTTACACTTGCAGAGTGTGGAGCATAGCCATTGAATATCATCTCATGTAGAACAAGTGCTGCTTCATCAAATTCCCTTCCACCTATAAGCCCATCAAGATATATTCTATAGGACACAACATCACGTTTACAACCTAGTCTTGGCATATCCTCAAACAAATCTACGGCATCTTTCAGCATACCTTCTTTACAGTATCCCGAAAGAAGGGTGTTAGAACAATGTCATACCCTCCTCCCCTGTGGAAGTTGCCTGAAAGATCAAATCACACATAAAAATGAAGCAATCTGAAAGAAAGAGGCTGTTCATTGGAAGTTATTGTACTGATACAATTCTGCATAAAGAAAAGCTTTTTTTCCCATGTTATAACATGTCATTCTCATAGCCTTGAAAGAAACATTTGAAACAGAACTAAAAATCTTGTGTAATGGGAAGCAGTTGTGGTTTCCCTCTCACCAAGCCTCACAACCTTCTCTGTACTCATCAAATACATTTGACGCTTTGTTTCCTTCCTCTCCTGCCATCTGCTTGGCCCTTCTTCCTTCTGCCCATATGCATTTATTTTATCAGCTACAACCTGACTTTTCTCTTTTTTCTTACTTGACATAGTTCAGTCACAGGAGGATACTAATAAAAAATAACAAACAACTTATCTAACAGTCAACCTTCAATAGACCTATCCAAAAGTCAACTTCAAAAATTTTTGAATCATTATACTCAAGGAGTATGAGTATTAATTCTATCTTAGAAGTAGCAAGTACACCTTTAGAGTACAATCATCAAGATTTTATTCAATGCAGATGAGACCTCCCTCTAACATATAAGCGAGGTAAATAAAAGTCGTCCTACTACATTAAGGGAGACAAGTAAAACTGCAACAAAGTACAGTAGAGAGATTTGCAACAAGGAAGAGCCTCTCTATAATGACCATTAGCTTCAAATTAGAAAACTTGATCAAACCAATAACTTATATGTGACCCATTTCAAGACAATGAATGCACAATCACAACTTATTATTTGTCATTTTACATTTTCCCTTTTTTAGGCAATGAAAGACATTTAATATAGTACGATTTTTATTGTAGATTACAATTATAAAATAAAAATTCATGAAACTGCAGATCTCATTGAATAAATGGTTTTTAGATGTCAAATGTTGGTGCTAGCTTCCCTTGAACACATGTTGACCAATTTCATTTTTTACTGTTTTACTGCGTCTCTTAATGCTTGACAATTTGTTTCTTCTACCATCTGCAGGAAGGGATAGCTTTATTCAGAAAATGTGGGTAACTTTTTTCTTACAGCTAAATCAAATTCATTATGTTTTCACCAATGTATAAATCTCCAGTACGTACATTAGCAATAAAGTCCAAGCTTTTGAAGAATTCAAAGAGTGGCATAGACACAACAACCATGTGAAATACTTACCTAATAGAACATATGACAAAGGAACTTCTAAAATGCATTTCAATTCAAGCACATTAAAACACATAATCAACATTAGAACATTTTGTGCTTTCATAAACACCAGTAATACATAAAAAATGCTGAAAGAATTAAAATACTACA
Source organism: Fagopyrum tataricum (assembly GCA_002319775.1). Classification (NCBI taxonomy): domain Eukaryota; kingdom Viridiplantae; phylum Streptophyta; class Magnoliopsida; order Caryophyllales; family Polygonaceae; genus Fagopyrum; species Fagopyrum tataricum. The sequence continues at coordinate 9,838,261 of CM008286.1, forward strand.
TACTTGAAGTGTTTTCAAGCTCCTTGGTGATTTCTTGTTCACGTAACTCAACAGACTTCTGAGCAGCCTCCGCTTGTCGCTTCCTCAATACGAGCATGAGCAGCGGTTGTAATAGCAGCATCAAGTTCACGCTCTAGAGTTTAAACTCTTTGCTCAAGAACCTGATAGGAAATTTTCTGAATATTAGTCCAAAATAGATAGGTCACATCGATCTCTTTATAGCTTGCTCCTAATAGAAATTGAACTAGCTCGTCAACTTTATAACAGAATAAAGTCAAGACAGCAAATTCATCATGAACAAAAAAAGCTCATCATATGGCCCTCTTTCTCAATCTGCACATATAAATACTAACACAATCTTCTTATTCTCAATCAGAGCATGAAATTTCAACCTACTTATATACAATTCACTAGTAAATACGACTTTTGCCATACCTAATTCAACCAATTTCATAATGTATACTGCAGAGTTCTTGGCTTCCATGACGACGATTAGGGTTATTAGAGGATCGCAAGTTAGCGACAAATCTTTCCCAAATTGAAATTCAAAACAAATGAAACCTAATTTAAAAAAAAGAAAAAAATTACCTTGAGACTGCAATTGCGGGGAGATTAAGCACGGCAAGGCAACAAATTGCAGAAAGGAGGTAAGATGGAGAGCGAGCACTGCCATTGTTAGGCTGATTAGAGGATAAACTTCAAAGGCAATCGCTTGCAAAGGAATTGAAAATCAATTCTTATACCTTGACGATGAGAGCGGAAGCGAAAGCGGAGGAAGAGGGATCGTAGGGCAGTTCAGGGTTTCATCTTCCATGTATGAAGATTTGACTATCGGAGGGAGGTAGAGAGCGAAGAAGAGGAGAAGTGAGAGCGGAAGAAAGGCTGATTTTTTTTAAAACCCTATTTATACCTACACAATTAATTTTACTAATTAATCCACCCTACACACTTTATACCCTAGTTAAAATAAGTGCATTTATAGCCCATTTAACTCATTTTTTTTTAAAGAGAAAATAAAAAGATGCCGGCGCCCCCTTAACACCGACGGATTGTGTTTTATTTTTACGAAAGCTCGTTTTTATAACTTTTTCGTTAGATTGTGTAGGGCTTTTTGGTTTTAGAGGTTGGATTGAGTTCGGACTTGTTGTAATCTTCTCCTTGCGAGTTGCGATTGTTCTCGCCGGCGACTACGTTTCTTAATCTCCGGCTTCTTGACGCTCCTCTACTCCTGAGGTATGATAGTCTTCTTCTCCAGTTCATCTGTCTCCGCCTTTATTTTTCAAAGTCATCCTCAATGCACTGCACGCGACTTTACTCCTTCTCTAGTTGTGTCTCGCGAGCCTACGCCGACAGGTTCATTCTCCGACAAATCGGCCTCTAGACAACTCAATTCTCCTCAGTCCCGTCTCCGGCCTCTTTCTTCTATAGTCACCCTTCTCTTACTAGGGTGTTGACAACAAACCACAATGCTCTTATAGACTTTCCAGTCTTGAGTTTCTCACGCTTGTCGACAACAAAATTCTTCTTCTCTTCTCCAATTTAGGTCTTCTTCCTCTCTATGACTCTATCACATTTTCTTCTTCTTCTTCTTCTTCTTCTTCTTCTTCTTCTTCTTCTTCTTCTTTTTCTTCCCTTCTCCAGTTTGCGGTAACTGCAGCTTTCGGCCACTGTGCTCCTGTTCAATTGTCTGTTTGTATTGTTGGTTTCACTGATAGTTGATAGTTGATAGTTGTTGCTTATGTAATTTAGGTTTCTTCTCAATTAGTGTGAACTTGAGTACTTGGCGATTTTATTTTTCGGAAAAGGATTGTGCGTAGGAGTTAATTTTGTTTGTTTTGTAATCCCGTTAATCCGTCCTCTATTTCGATTTACAATTATTTGAGAATGCTAATGAATCATATATTCATATAACCAGCTAGCCATTTGAAGTTTCAAATTGCTAATTGCTATGCGATTACATAGACCTCGGTTTGAACTTTAAAAGCGTTTGAAAGAATAGATGGATGTGATTCAATAACTTACAGTTTGTGTCACTATTGTAAACTGGTACAATTTCTGTTGGCTATTGCATGTTTGTGGTTATAATGATGAAAGTTATAATTTATGCTGGTATATATGAGCAGGGAGATTCAGTAAGATGCAATTTGTGTCACTATTGTGAATTGATACAATTGTTGTTGGCTATTGCATGTTTTTGGTTATGTTGATGAAAGTTATATTCATACTGTGGTATAAATGAGCAGAGAGGATAATCTGAAGTATTATGTGGTACTAATTATGTAATTGTGATGAGTGAAATGTTCTTTGGACGATGTTTCATATCAAACTTATGTTTACTATTGCAGAATGGATCACAGAGAAGGGAAGACAAATGATGAATCTAACATTCAAATAACTTAGATTTTTGTCAAGTTTCTTACGCAAGTCACAAATTTTGAACAATTAGTTGCTGTTGGAGGACAGTTTATGTGTGGCTTCCAACAGGGACTCGTCCTACTGCAACGACATCCAATGGACGAGAAATCCGAATTGGTTACAAGCATCATTGGAGGAAATGAAACTAAGAGGCTTAGATCATATATAACGGCAGACTGGGTCAAAGCAAATTATAAAGTGACGCATATGTGCAAGATGGTTACATGCTTTGATGGACTAAAGGACCATCTAAGAAAAGCATAAGAAATAATGTGTGAACTCGAACGTCTTATGGATAATGCTGGTTGTGTTGTCAAGATGTTACCTAAAAGCTCTTATGATGTCTGTTGTGAGGATGACGAGGATGGATACTTGAGTTCAATGGAAGTTGATGCTACTGAATATGCCTCTTTCATGGTTGTCATCTATGGTATGGTGGAGCAGGATTATGTAATGCAGGAGAGGATTGTTTTGTCGTTGAATTTGATGACTTCTGCTGAGGAACTTGATGGTTATTGCTTAATGTGGTCTTTAAGACCATTTGTAGATGATGATGTTGTAAACCAAGCTTTTGAGGTATATTCCTTGATGTTATTATGCAAGGTTGTGCTTATTTTCGCGAAGTTACATTGATATTGTGTCATAATGACATAAAAGGAACCCTAATTGTCAAGTGTAACACAATGTTTATTCAGGATACAAACAAAAGAAGATTACATGACAAAAGACTACTACAAGCATACAAAGCGAACAACTGAACACAATGGATACGTTTGTCAAACTTGTCAACACACAACAAAAAACAATGACAATTAAAACAGATAAGATCGAAGAACTAATTAAAATGTCAAGCCATAAGTTCCAAGCTTATCAACAGTAATTTGATCAACCTTATTTGCCATTTCCTCAGTCAAATAGTTCTTCCAATCTCCAACCTAACCTTTCCTGAAGAAGGAATCGTTACGCATAGAAACAAACCCTTTAGGGTTGAGGATTCCATTCTTACTAATGTCCAAATTGCTCATCCTCTCAAAGCTGCAGACTTCCACAATCCTTTCGGCTACTCCTTCCATTTCCTCCATAGCAGAGAAACCATAACCCATAAACTCAGCTAACCTCTTCACATAGGATACTGGATGATTCATCATATCCTCGTATTTCAAGAATAATATGTTTTCAGGATGATCCAAACTTGCCTTCCAGTATCCTAGTGTCACGGACCGCCTTTCGGTGACGATGCCAAGACCGGCAAGACAAGACGACTTGCCAAGGGACGTCATTAAGACACCATTTGACAAGGTCAAGAAATGGCATGGGAAGAAGGCCAAGCGATATGCTAGACGAAGATCTTGTCAAGATGGCACACCGGAAAGACAAGGAGTATTCCGGAAAGATCCGGGACGATCAAGAAGGATCCGGAATGCTCGAGGGGAATCCGGAACACGGCGGAACATTCCGGAAGATGGTAGAATATTCCGGAAAGCTACGGAATATTCCGAAAGATGTCGGAATCATCCGGAAGGATCCGGAAGATACCGGAAGGATCGAGACAAGTCTAGAAACCGGAGGAAGTCTCTAGACTCGTGTAGAAGTTGGCGGGACAATCCGGATGGAGGCGGATTACCCCGGAAGACAACGGAGACTTCTAGAACTCGAGGGAACCTAGAAGACTTAACTAGAGTCTTAGGGAAAGTTCTAGAGTCGTTGGATAAGAAGAAGGTAGGAAGGACCCGGAATAACCTAGGAGAGTTGGGTTCCGGAACCTTCTTGGAGAGGAGGTGGCCAAGGCTATAAATAGGGAGGTCACTCCTCATTTCCATCATCCACCACAATCTACCAAACTCCAAACTTTCTAGCTCTCTTGTAAAACTATCATTTGTAAAGCTCTCTTTGATTAATATAAAGGCAAGGTTTGCCGACAAGTCTCCGAGTTTGCCTAGCCATCTAGACGAAGCGCTCGTAGTCAAGGAGCGTCGAGGAGTAAGGCTGATCTTAGCTTTTCGGGGGCGACATTATAGCTAAGAGCCGCGCGGTCTGAGTTGGAGAAGAACTCGGCCCGTGACAAGTGGTATCAGAGCAAAGGTTCGGACAACCGTTCTATTCGAGCGCCAAACGCTTACAACCAAGGGAGGCAAATAGGCAGGGGCACAGATCAAGAGGAGCTCTCCGTGGATCGCCAAGCGTTTGCAAAGAAGGTTGGTAAGTAGGCAGGGACATAGAGCACGTTAAGGTCCGAGGGAAGACACGATGGCTAGTGGTGGTGTGTCCGGAGTTGACGAGGGCAAGAAGGGTAAGAAGACCCCGAGGGAACCGTCAAGGGACGTGGCGACAAGTATGGAAGCCCGCTTAGAGAAGGCAGAGCGTAAGATAGGCGAGATGATAGACGCCGTTGAGGACGTCAATGGCCGGGTGGACGGCCTTCGTGAAAAAATGGACCGCCTCAAGGACAACTTTCAAGGAACCTTGAACGAGTCACATGGGATCCTATCTGAGCGGGATGATGCCTTAGAAGCCATGGTGACGGCGATGCGTGCGGAGATAGAGGCGCTAAGGAAGGAGCTTGAAACATGCAAGACCGCCGCGGGGGCGGGCATGTTTGCAATGGCGTCCGCGCACAAGATGGAAGCACCGAAGCCAAAGGAGTTCAAGGGAGAACGGATGGCCAAGGACATCGAGAACTTTCTTTGGGGCATGCATCAATACTTCCGTGTGGTGGGAATCACGGATGAAGGACACAAGGTAAGTACCGCATCGATGTACCTTACCGATGTTGCCTTGCTATGGTGGAGGCGTAGGACTTGTGATAGGGTCGGGGGTACCCCTATCATAACTTGGAGGGAGTTCGTGAAGGAACTGAAGAAACAATTCTACCCGACCTACGCCAATGACGAAGCACGAGCTAAGCTTCGTCGGCTCACGCTGCGTGGGACCGTGCATGAGTATGTGAAGGAATTCTCAGAAATCATGCTTCAGATCTCCAACATGGGAGAAGAGGAGGCCCTTTTTACCTTCCTAGACGGCCTCAAGCCATGGTCTAAGCTTGAGCTGCAACGTCGAAACGTCCAAACCCTCACCGAAGCCATGACGGAAGCGGACTCATTGTTTGAGTTCAAGAGCGTGGAACGAAGTAATCCTTGGAGGAGCAAGGGTGAAAGTGGGGGAGAGGATTTAGATGACGAGTCATCAACCGGGAGCGATGACGAACGACCCATGGACCGGAGAAGCAGGTCTCGTACAAAGGACGAGAACTCCGTGGAAAGGAGGAAGTTCCAACGAGACGAAGAGGGTCTGTCGGAACGGAGGGGCATATACAACAAGGACAAGGGCGCGACAACGGGAAGACGCCGCTTGAGTTGCTTCTTGTGTGGAGATGAGCATCTCGTAAGGAACTGACCGACCAAAAAAAAGCTCGCCGCTATAGTCCCGACTGAGCAAGAGGAGCCCAAGAGGGAGCCACTTAGGCTCAGGGCTATGGTAAGGAGTACCCCTAGAGCAAGGTTATTCAAATGCCTTAGGTGTGACGGTGATCATTTGAACCGGGATTGCCCAGAGAGAGCGAAGAGAAAAGAGTCGCCGCCCGAGGAGGAGCCGGGTGAACGGGTAGTAAGGCTCGGGGCCGTGAGGACATGCAATGCTCCTAGACCAGCGGAGAAGGAGTCTAGAGCATCCGGGGCATGTGAGGACGGCAAGCCACCTGGAGACACCATGGAAGACAAGGCTATCCTGTTGCGGGAGGAGACGCAACAAGAGCCATCGGGAGAAGAAGTTGGCACGTTGCGGGAGGAGACGCAACATGATCCGTCAGGAGAAGAAGGTGGCACATTGCGGGAGGAAACACAACGGTTACCTTCGGAAGACAAGACCTCTTTGGGGAAAGAGGTTGACAAGATTGAGAAAGACCTTAAGAACGGGCTCGCAACGAGGACGTTGCGAAAACAAGTGGGGGAGTATGTCACGGACCGCCTTTCCGTGACGATGCCAAGACCGGCAAGACAAGACGACTTGCCAAGGGACGTCATTAAGACACCATTTGACAAGGTCAAGAAATGGCATGGGAAGAAGGCCAAGCGATATGCTAGACGAAGATCTTGTCAAGATGGCACACCGGAAAGACAAGGAGTATTCCGGAAAGATCCGGGACGATCAAGAAGGATCCGGAATGCTCGAGGGGAATCCGGAACACGGCGGAACATTCCGGAAGATGGTAGAATATTCCGGAAAGCTACGGAATATTCCGAAAGATGTCGGAATCATCCGGAAGGATCCGGAAGATACCGGAAGGATCGAGACAAGTCTAGAAACCGGAGGAAGTCTCTAGACTCGTGTAGAAGTTGGCGGGACAATCCGGATGGAGGCGGATTACCCCGGAAGACAACGGAGACTTCTAGAACTCGAGGGAACCTAGAAGACTTAACTAGAGTCTTAGGGAAAGTTCTAGAGTCGTTGGATAAGAAGAAGGTAGGAAGGACCCGGAATAACCTAGGAGAGTTGGGTTCCGGAACCTTCTTGGAGAGGAGGTGGCCAAGGCTATAAATAGGGAGGTCACTCCTCATTTCCATCATCCACCACAATCCACCAAACTCCAAACTTTCTAGCTCTCTTGTAAAACTATCATTTGTAAAGCTCTCTTTGATTAATATAAAGGCAAGGTTTGCCGACAAGTCTCCGAGTTTGCCTAGCCATCTAGACGAAGCGCTCGTAGTCAAGGAGCGTCGAGGAGTAAGGCTGATCTTAGCTTTTCGGGGGCGACATTATAGCTAAGAGCCGCGCGGTCTGAGTTGGAGAAGAACTCGGCCCGTGACAAGTGGTATCAGAGCAAAGGTTCGGACAACCGTTCTACTCGAGCGCCAAACGCTTACAACCAAGGGAGGCAAATAGGCAGGGGCACGGATCAAGAGGAGCTCTCCGTGGATCGCCAAGCGTTTGCAAAGAAGGTTGGTAAGTAGGCAGGGACATAGAGCACGTTAAGGTCCGAGGGAAGACACGATGGCTAGTGGTGGTGTGTCCGGAGTTGACGAGGGCAAGAAGGGTAAGAAGACCCCGAGGGAACCGTCAAGGGACGTGGCGACAAGTATGGAAGCCCGCTTAGAGAAGGCAGAGCGTAAGATAGGCGAGATGATAGACGCCGTTGAGGACGTCAATGGCCGGGTGGATGGCCTTCGTGAAAAAATGGACCGCCTCAAGGACAACTTTCAAGGAACCTTGAACGAGTCACATGGGATCCTATCTGAGCGGGATGATGCCTTAGAAGCCATGGTGACGGCGATGCGTGTGGAGATAGAGGCGCTAAGGAAGGAGCTTGAAACATGCAAGACCGCCGCGGGGGCGGGCATGTTTGCAATGGCGTCCGCGCACAAGATGGAAGCACCGAAGCTAAAGGAGTTCAAGGGAGAACTCAGCCCGTGACACTAGTACATGGTCCCAATAAGGTCCCAAAGGCGATATCCCTCGACAAAAGAGGTCAAATGCTTGCTCCAATGAAATAAGGTCAGAAACCTCTTTGTTTTGACTCAACTTATGGGCAAAGTGCCAACGTGACACAAATGCATCTTTTGGATCCCTACAAAGATATACGATCTTACAAGCTGATGATATAGCTGATCTAGGTAAGGTTGTGTATGGAAGATGAGTGGCCAAAAGTGGGAGATTTGGATCAAGTGGTTGATGTTTGTGAGCTATGTGGGATTCTAGTATAGGAATTAGATCACGAGAGATAGACATGAAAAGAGGGTTGTTGTTGTTGTCCTTCTCAGAAGGATTGATGTTATAGAGGGTTCGAGTTGCAATGGCGAATGATAAGGCTTTGAGCCAAGTTGTGCCGCTCTTCAGAGTACTACTTATGAAGATGTTGGACGGGGAGGAGATGAAACCGGGTTGAGCTTCGAGTGCGAGGATTCCTTCTATGTAAAACTTGTAGTACCAAAAGCCTTTGTAGAAGAAGAGAGGGTGATTGTCAGAGGACAACCAACCATTCTCCTTCGGAAGGGTTGAGATTAGAGATTCCTTTTGTGCTTCAATGCTTTGGACTGCGTTCGATTGGGATGTTTTTGTAGAGAGGGATTTCATTGTTTTGAAAGTATTGCGAGTTTTGTAGGAAGAATTTTGAAACCAAGTGGTTATATGATATACGGTGATTTGTGAGTGTCTTTTATAAGTGTATAGTCGTAGCTAGGGAAGACAGCGGATCGCATCAACTTAGCTTTCGGTACTTTTACACAAAAGAAAATAGGTCTCATGTCATCCTCAGTGGGTTATGACTATAATCAGGACAAACTATACCTAACCTTCTCAAAGTTCCCATGTGCAAAATTGCATGAATCACTTTGACAATGTTTTTTTTATAATCACTATCATGAAAGAGTGAAAGTTGAATGATATGTGTTATTGATTGAAACACGTGATTAAGTACATTGAGTTACAACAAAAGATATTTTAGAGATTTCCCGGACAAATGGGATTTGATTAACTTAAATAATCTAAACAGATCAGATGAAGAAAAAGCTTGATTGATGGCCCAGGACTAGCTAGAGCATCACATGAACGACAAACAAACATTCATAAAGATCTCAGATTTTCAAGGACCTACTAGAAGGTAAAAAACAAAGATACTGCAAGAACAATGCAAATGCGATAACATTATTTCACAGAATAACTTGAACACAAGACGAAAGAAACTAACAGTCACAAAACACAATGAAATTAATATAACATTATATGAATAAGATTTTCAGTGTATAGCTACTTGAGAGTGACCATCTTCAGTAGCACATGCTCTGAACATACCCTTGGTATTGAAAGGCATAGTTACCTCTCCCGTTGCAGACACGGCAACAAGTCCGACTTGGTCTTTAGGAACATTATCCACAACATAAGCAGCAGCTTCCTTAAGAGAAAGGCCTTTATACTCCATAAGAGCTGCAACATCTCTTCCAACTGTAGCACGTATGATAAATTCTCCTTTTCCAGTAGCCGAGACAGCACAAACAGAATTAGCATAAGTGCCTGCTCCTACAATCGGAGTGTCGCCAATCCTTCCCACCATCTTGTTCACTAATCCACCAGTTGAGGTGGCGGATGCCATGTTTCCGTTTGCGTCTATAGCCACGCAACCTACTGTCCCCAGTTGGTCCCCGTTTGCAATGTGTGTTTCCAGTTTAATTTCTTCCTGAGTAGGCCCACCATGGTCTATCTACAAATTTCAATTGTTCAATTGTAACTCACAACAACAGAAAACAAATTTCCTGAACTCAATGATGACTTGTGAATTTGAGCTGATATTAACATACCTGCACTTCGTTTGCCTCTTTTGCTTGTTTTAGCCTCTCAATGTTATCTTCTGTGATCATTTGGCTGGGCTCTACTATTTCAACCCCCTAAAACACAAGACAGTATCAGATATATTTATTCAGCACATCAGTTCAAGCGATTTTATTGTAAAAAACAAAGAGGAATAGAATCACAGACTTGGTCCTTAGCAAACTGTTCAGCACCAGCAAATGCAAGATAGACATGAGGGGTTTTCTCCATGACTAAGCGTGCAAGAGAGATAGGGTTTACAACAGTACTCAACCCAGAAACAGCGCCACACCTCTTTGTATCATCCATAATACAAGCTTCCATTTCAACAGTACCAATATTGGTCAGCACTGAGCCTTTCCCAGCATTATAGTGTGGATTATTCTCCAACTCGCGAACCTGATAAGATCACTCTGAGCAAATTTACATTCGAAATATTCTAATGGAAGTAAACAATCTCAATGAATATATAATGACTCCAGAAATTAGAAGCTGTTGGAATCAAAACCAGTCAACAAGCATATCAGAGTTATCAACAATCAATATATAACGCCGACTAATCATTCATGACAACAGATAAACAAAAGATGTTTCGACATGTAGAGAAATCATGATTATAAAACAGATCAACGAAGTGGCTTTGACAAGTAGAGAATGAATGAGAGAGCGAGGGATTAGGGGCGTACGACGAGCTCGACGACGTCAAGGGCGGATTTGTGGGAGCGGAGGGCATCGACGCCGACCTCGAGGCAGTGGCGGAGGCATTCTTCGCGGGGAAGGCGACGTTCCGGTGGAAGGGAGAGAGGGATGTCGCCAGCGCCGCCGTGGAGAGCAATCGCCCACCCCATACTTGATCTCAGAGGTGAACCCCACACACTGAAATCAGGCGAGATGGTAAGTCTGAAACATATCACTCATTTCATTTTATAGCAAAGTGACAATCTAAGAAATTAAAAAATAAACATATGTAATCTATACACGTGTCTACTGTATAAAAAGTTATTTTATAATATCTATGAATTTGGTCCAGAATTTTATCAATTATTTATTTATTTCAATAGTATTATTAAAAAAACTCATAAAAATTAAACCAATAATAAAATCATTTGCACAAAACTCACACGAAAACTAGTCTAAACATTTGTAATGTACTAATGTGTTATCAGATTCTTTTGCTGATCTTTCAAATGTGTTATTATTAACTTATCTTGATTCACTTTTTCGATCTCCATCATTTTGTATGATATCTTCTTCACCCGTCTGACAATAACAGGGTATTAGTTTAAACTAAGATATTTATTTTTGTCTTGTTATAACTTTATCTAATTTATCTAATAATGTACGATAACTTTGATGATAATACACCGGAATAAGACAACCTATAAAATAACAAAGAGTTATGTACACATCAGCGTGTGATAAATGATTAAACCATAAATAATTTTACTTGCAACATAGTGTTACGGCAATATATAATGAAGACAAATATATTTATAATGTTCATTATTAATATATTTGATTTTTTTGTGTAGAAAAACATTTTATATACACATAAATTTATGTAGTATTTTTTTAAGAAAATAATATGAGATCAAAAAGAGTTACAGACTTTTTACAAATTCTCAACGTAACTTTAGATTTTTATGTACCAAAAGATTATAACTAATACAACTTTTTTGACATAATGCTTCATTATCAAATAATCAAATATCAACCCATGTATTAATATTTATTTACCATGGTTGAATGACTTGCTTGGAAATTTCTCCCGTATTAATGCAAGCTAGATAGAATTCCACTTACCTTCTTGCCTTATAAAAAGACTTTAGCTTACTTTTTTTTTTATTTATTTACTAACAATGACTTATAGCGTAGATTAAAATTTAAAAGGCCTTTTCTATCTGTAAATTTATTTTACACTTTTATGTTTTTCTGATGTAAAGGGATCGATATGTTGAATTCGTCTAAGCAACGGGAAAATGTGGAGAGGCCAAAACTTTCTTTTTTACGAGATGAATAAGGGTCGTAGGATCCTAACAATTTTGGTATCGTTCCGATTTCGGTGGAATTTCATCCAAAATTAAAAATCTAGTTCCGCAAAAAGTTATATGGAACAAGATATGAGTTTTAACTTCTCCTACTAGGCTCGTCCCCGTATATAATATTGTTTTATTTTTAATGTCAAACAAGGTTAATTATTGACGTACCGGCGAAAACCTTTATTCGTCAACACAACTACGCAGTTCATGTGTGTAGTTTTGTTTTTCCACCTCCATATTATAACTACATGCTTGGTGTGGGTAGTTGAAGCATAACACTCCAACTACGCAACTCATATGCGTAGTTCAAATCCGGAGATGAAAAACCGAATTACGCACTCGAATTGTGTAATGCTAGTGACTAATAAAGGTGTTTGCCGGTACATATAGAAACCCCGTTATTTAAGTGCTTAAATTTGTTAGGTTTTACTTTTCTTTATCCACGTACAAGTAGACTTGGGAATTCCCGGGTCCGGACCGGACCCTAGTTGGAATTTTGCCCGTTTACCCGAGCCGGACTCAGGTTAGGATCAGAATCAGGGCCATTCAGCATGTTCGGACCCGCTAGAATCCCGGGTCCGGACCGCCGGCGGATCCCTTTTTTTAAAAAAACTTCAATTTTTTTTCAAAAAACTTCAATTTTTTTTCAAAAAACTTCAATTTTTTTTCAAAAAACTTCAATTTTTTTTCAAAAAACTCCATATGCTAAAATTCTGGACTTGTATTGATTGTAAATTTGATTGCTATTAGAACTTTTCGGAGAAATGCAGTGAACATTGCTTTACAAATCAAATACACATTTTGAACTTGTAAAGATTAGAAACATAGTAACACAAATACAACTGCAAAGCTTTAATTTAAAATCATAGGATAATACACATACACTACACAATATTGTCAATGCACATTCACGAACCGTCTAAAACAATACATGAAGGGAGCCAAGAAAACAAATACCAAGTCAACTAAAAAACAATGTTCTCCCCCTCAATGGTCACCAAAATGAAGATTTTCTTTCCCTGATTGATGGGCGGAGTCAAGGAGAGCTCTGGGCGAATAAGAGATTTTTGTTCTCTGGCTTTGGTGTGTCATGAGAAGAAAGCTGAAGAAGGGAGCAGAAGCAAAGGAAAGCTGAAGAGGAGTCGAACCTTGAGTCGAGGAAGGCGACCGGAGTCGATGAGAGATATTGGCGTGGAGTCGAGGAGAAATGTGGGTGTGGCCGGATTCGACGAGAAATCTGGGCGCGGATACTTAGGGTTTCGCAGGGGAAGGAATAAACATTGTGGGTTCAATTATTTAGATATAGGGTTACAACTTACAAGTTATATATATATAACGGGCAGGACTGTGCGGACCGAACAAGCCACACAGTATGTTGTATCTGCCTGACAAGCCCCGTGGGCCGGGCCTAGCGGACTTGTATGTCATATCTGCCCGATTCTTTGGACGGGTCGGTCCACATTTGCCCAGATCTACGTGCAAGTGTCACAGGCCGAGTTATTCTCCAACTCAGACCGTGCGGCTCTTAGCTATATTGTCGCCCCGACAAGATAAGATCAGCCTTACTCCTCGATGCTCCTTAACTATGAGCGCTTCGTCTAGATGGCTAGGTAAACTCTAAGAATTGTCGGTAAAGCTTGCATTTATATTACTCAAAAGAGTTTTACAAGATAGAGCTTTACAAGAGAGCTTTTGGAGTGGATTTTGTGAGATGATGAAAATGAGGGGTGGCCTCCCCTATTTATAGCCTTGACCACCTCCTCTCCGGGAAGGTTTCAGAATCTAACTCTCCTAGACCATTTCGGATCCTTCCTACACTGATCTTATCCTAACGACTCTAGAACTTTCCCTAAGACTCTAGCTAAGTTTTCAAGGCTCCTTTTAGAAGTCTTCGCCGTCTCCCGGGGAAGTCCGCCTCCATCCGGATTCTCCCGCCAACTTCTACACGAGTCTAGAGACTTCCGTCGATTTCTAGACTTTTCTCGATCCTTCCGGATCCTTCCGGATGATTCCGACATCTTCCGAAATATTCTACCATCTTCCGGAACATTCCGTCATGTTCCGGATTTCTCTCGAGTATTTTGGATCTGTAACTCCCCAAATCCGTAGGACTCGAGGTGCTACTGGGTTAGGATCTCACAATGGATCCTGACCCTAGCCTGACAACAAGTTCACTGAATCTTACAACAAGGCACCAATAGATTAAAACAAAACATAAAACTGATCTATATACATATCAAAAAGGTGATACAGAGTACTGCTGAGTACAAAGTCAAACAGAAATCCGTACAATATAATAACCCAAAAACCCACGATATCACCCAGTGTACGGAACCCTCAGCAGATCACCCCTCTGGATCACTCTGCAGCTCTCCTAACCTGCAAAGGATCTACAACACGGTATAAAACCGTTAGCTAACCATACACATATATAAGAAGATGCTAGAGCACAAACACATATCAAAATATTAACACTTCATTATGATATCACACATTTACCCGGTTTATTATCTTTAATAAGTCGAATCACTCAATCGTATAAATAGATGTATATGAAGATATGTGACACGAGAAATATAATCATCGCCTCTGAGTGCTATAGCCAACTGGAGTAGTATCAACACACCTCCTGTGTACCCTATGGGAGTGGTGAGGGTCCTTCCCGTATACCAGATTTGGCCTGACTATAGAGAACCTCCCAGACTCCACTACGAGATGAAAGGGAAAGGTTATCACGACCATTACAATGGGCGCTCAATATAATATAAGTCGGTAATGAACCATATCGCATGCTATAAAGCATATAACAAACACCACTCAAGCATACATCCAATATAAGGATAGTAGCTAAGTAAGTCCTATGGACTTACCTCAATCTCAGAAGTCGTATCACTACGATCAGCTCTCACTCAGGTCCACTCCAAACTGGAGGACAACACGGCCTATACAAGGCATATATATATATATATATATATATATATATATATATATATCAAACTCCTATCACACAAAGGGGTCACACCTAGACCCAAGGGATCCATAAGGATCATATCCCACTCGTAAACCTCAAAGCCGTAACCGGCAAAACTATAACATACTCATCAACATCCGATACCTAGCATGATACTAAGTCCCTCATACTAGGAAGGAAAGGAACTACCCAACTATAGGTAGTCCCGAAACACGACGCACCTGCGTGATCAAGAGACGCAGGAGCGGAGTAGACGACCCGCAGGCGCGGTAGGGATCAGCCGCAGGCGCGGTGACACGGGACGCAGGCAAGGCGCTGGCGCGGGCGCTGCGGCACGGCTTCCGCAGGGGCGGCGGCTTCTAGGCGCGGGGGCGGCGACAGTGCAAAATGTGATCCCGCGGCTTCTCTTCGGCTCTTCGCGTGATCAAATCTCTTCTATTCCATTCCAAAGTCACAAACATGCAACAACATACACATTCCAACATCACCCTATGATCAATACAACTAATCCTAAGCTAAGGAAGGAAGAATCAAAGAAAAGAGAAGAAGAACAAAGAGCAAGAAGCTTACCACAGTTGTGGTTAGCTAAGGGAATGATCACCAACACCCTTACTGGCTTCCAAGCACAACAACACACATCACTAGCATCATCATCATCAAAGCCACATCAAACTCTTCCAAAACCAAGAAGGAATCACACAAGATCAAGAAGAAGCAAAGGGAAAGCAAGGAGAACGTGGTAAGCTGGAAATGGGGTGAGAAACCCTTGTTCATCGACCAAGGGAAGTACTTAAAGAAGAAGGCAACGAAAGAGTAAAGCATGGGTCAAAGGAGTCAACAAAACCGCTGTAGCCGCCGGAAACCGCAGGGGCGGTTCCCTGAGCCGCAGGGGCGGAAACCCGCAGGGGCGGCAGTCGTGCCTGCGGGTGCGGAAAGGCCAATCTCGGCCAAAGCCAATCTCGGCTAAGGTCCAATCTCGGTCCGAAAGACTAAGGCTCTTACAGGACCCTTCGTGATCGTCCCAGATTTTTCCGGAATACTCCTTGTTCTTCCGGTGCACCATTTTGAGGAGCCTTGTATGCCTTGTAATTCTCCTTGACATACTTCCTTGTCCCATGTACGCCATCTTGACAAGGTCTTTGTCCAGCCTTCCACTAAGACTTCTTCCCATGTCATTGTCTCATGGCCTTGTTAAATGGTGTTGTAATGGGTTCTCTTGGCACGTTGTCATGCTTTGCTGGCCTTGACATTGTCACGGAAAAGCGGTCCGTGACACAAGTACGTGTCGTCTCAACACTTTTCTATTTGTTCACTTGTGGAATATGAGAGCACCGCTTTAAGCAAAAATAATTATCCACATCCGACTATAAAAGTTAAAGGAATCGTGATTTTCGTTGCTAGTGGACGGTGGACCTATTGACGTATAATGCTTTTTTGATCCCCCAGTAGTTTGGACTTTTTGTTTGGATGTTTAATACGTTATTATAAATATTTGAAAACTTTAATGTATTATGTTTTAAGTACATATATACGGATATTTTGTGAGTAAAGCGTAATTTTCTAACATTGTAAACAAATTAATGGACAAACGGGATTGAACCCGTCCCGTCCCGATTCCAACCAAAATAAGGCCCAATGAGATTCAATAAAAAAAACACAAAGTCCGCCCGTCCCACCTAAAATTGTTGAGACGGAATTGAAATGACTCATTCCCGTCTCATGCCACACCCCTAAATATGGGTAATAAGTGAGAATGATTCTTCTACGAATGAAATTAGTTAATGTTTATCTTACTGATCACACATAAAATATAAATAAAATCCCTAAGCATTACTCATATAGTTATGAAAACACCGAGTTTTATTTTATCGTAGAACAAGGTATAATTATTGAAGTGCTCAAATTTGTTATGTTTACATTTTTCTTTATTCATCTACAAGTATCTCCTCTCTCAAACATTTTTTTTTCTTCTTTTTTTTTTTGAAACAAGGTAAGCAGAATAGGAGGATCAACGTCTAGACACCGACCGACCTACAGCATCCTTTCGGATGAGAACAACTACATCGTCTGGGAGATCGTCCTGTTCGTCAGTGGTGGAAAGTCCGTGTTTTGCGAGCTTATCTGCTACCGTGTTGATTTCCCTGAAGATGTGCGTGGTGCTTGCTTGAGCAAAGCCTGAGATGCTGGTAGAAATGTCTGAAATGATCATGTCGGTCTCCCACGGAGGTTTCCAAACATGGTTGATTGAGTTGATCAGTGTCAGATTGTCTCCCTCGATCTCAATAGCCGTCACTCCTATCTGTTTAGCCTTTTGTAGGCCTTCCCGCAGAGTAAGAGCTTCTGCCTCTAAAACTGAATCTGCATGACACTTCCCTTTTCCATGGGCTAAACGAATTCCGTGGCAATCTCGAATGATGAAACCAAAGGCGAAAAGATTGTTACTCCAGATGTTGCGTCAAAGTTAAGCTTAACGAAGTTCTCTTTTGGTTTTTGCCAACTAATATTCTTGGTCTTCCTTCTTTGTCTTCTTTTTTTAATTTGACTTTCACTTGTTTGCTTCTTGTTTGCTTGTTCCCAATCTTTAATTTGTTTTAGTGCAGTTTGTTTTATGTTTGACATTGGTCTTCTATTAGATTATCTGATTTCTATCCAACCAAATATTCCACCAAATCATAGTAACTTGTCTAAATTCTTGAGATGACATTTTGTCCTTTAATATTAATAGTGTGTCATATGTGGATTGATTATAAGTATCAATATCCTTGAGAATGGTTGATATTTTGGCATTGTCCATGGTCTGATGAGTGCAATGACACTCAAAAAAAAGATGTATGGCGCTTTCTATGTGGTGATTGCAAAATACACAGTTCATAACTACCGGAATTTTTTGTTTGTCAAGGTTTTCTTTAGTTGGAAGACCATTCAGGGTCATTTTCCACATGAAATTTTGGACTTTTGGCATGATGCACATGTCCCATATCCAAGTTTTGTCTTCCGATACCCCAACTTTCCTCCTCTGTATCATATTTATTGCCGATTTGGTGAAATACCACCCATCGTCATTTGTTGACCAATAAATCCTATCTCTTATGTCATTTGTTGGGAGGTTATATTCCTTTATCTTATTAATGATATTTGCTTGAATAATGCCTTCAAGTTGATCAATGCGTTGTTCATTCCACTTTTTATCCATGATAAAGGTACCTACCTTTTCCGATGTATTGATTAGGGTTTGGTCAGATACTACAGTATACAAGGGTTGGTCCAATAACCATATGTCTTCCCAGAACTTGATTGTGCTTCCATCCCCTACTCTCCATCGTAGTCCTTTGTTAAATTCATCTTTCAATTTGATCAATTTCTTCCATTGCCAAGATGTATTTTTTTCACACTCATAATTCCATAGGTTTTTTCCACGTAGATATTTCTCTTCTATAACTTTACCCATATATTTTCTAGTTCTGCCATGATTTTCCACAAGAGTTTCATTTGTAGAGCCTTATTCATATCCTCAGCCTTTCTTATTCCAGTACCTCCTAGTGATTTTGGTTTACAGATTTTATCCCAACTTATTAGCGAGTGGTAGTTCGGTCCTTTATTCCGGAATAAATTTCTATTGATTTTGTCTAATTCATTGTGAATGCTTGTAGGAAGCATAAAGGCCTGCATTAGGTAGCTTGGTTTTGCGTTGAGGTTTGCTTTAATTAATGTTGCTCGTCCCTCTTGCGAGAGAGATGAAGCTTTCCATTTCGATAGTTTTTGTCTTGAGTTTTGAATGACAGAATTGAAAATTTCTTTATTAGCCCTCTCATTAATGATAGGGCAGCCCATGTATTGTTCTAAATTTGTGGATGGAGATATTTCTAGCTGAGTTTGTATTCTTCTTTTGCTAGCTGCATCTACATTATTTGACGTTTGGAATGAAGATTTATTATAATTTATTACTTGGCCTGATATTTCACAATAGTTTTTCAGCGTCGACAGTATTTTGTTGCTTGCCTCTGCCGTTGCTTTAGTAAAAATGATGATATCATCTGCAAAGGCTAGAAACGGAATTAGAGAACCGTTTTTTGTTATGGGGAAACCAATAGATCGTGGGTTTTTCCAGGTTGTTTTTTGAATGTTTCTTGCTAAGATTTCAGCTCCCAGATTAAAGAGAAGCGGGGATAATGGGTCTCCTTGGCGAAGACCTCTTTGTGGGCAGAATACGGTTGTCGGTGACTCATTTACTAGTAATGAATATGAGACAGTTGTTATGCATTCATTGATCCACTTTCTAAACTTATTACAGAAACCAAATTTCTTTAATACCAAATCGAGGAAGATCCATTCAATTTTATCATAGGCTTTTTCCATATCTAATTTGATGGCCATATACCCTTCTTTTCCTTTTTTTGATTTAAAGCCATGGAAAATTTCGTGGGCAATAAGAACATTATCATGTATTGCCCTATTTTTCGTAAAGGCACTTTGTAGTGGATGAATTAGCTTTGGTAGGATTGTACTTAATCGACTTGCTAAGATTTTTGAATGTTTCTTGCTAAGATTTCAGCTCCCAGATTAAAGAGAAGCGGGGATAATGGGTCTCCTTGGCGAAGACCTCTTTGTGGGCAGAATACGGTTGTCGGTGACTCATTTACTAGTAATGAATATGAGACAGTTGTTATGCATTCATTGATCCACTTTCTAAACTTATCACAGAAACCAAATTTCTTTAATACCAAATCGAGGAAGATCCATTCAATTTTATCATAGGCTTTTTCCATATCTAATTTGATGGCCATATACCCTTCTTTTCCTTTTTTTGATTTAAAGCCATGGAAAATTTCGTGGGCAATAAGAACATTATCATGTATTGCCCTATTTTTCGTAAAGGCACTTTGTAGTGGATGAATTAGCTTTGGTAGGATTGTACTTAATCGACTTGCTAAGATTTTGGATATGATTTTATAAACCGTTGAGCACAGACTAATTGGTCTATAATTATTTGTTATTGTTGGGTTATCGACTTTTGGTAGGAGTGCAATGAACGTGTGATTCAATTGTTTGAGGATTCTCCCAGTTCTGTAGAAGCTTTTAACAACTCTTATGACGGCTGGGCCAACGATATGCCAGTACCGTTGGTAAAAACCAGCTGTCATACCGTCAGGCCCTGGCGATTTTTCACTACCAATATCAAACAAAACTTTTTTTTATTTCCCCGGTAGAGAACGGTTTGCTTAGCTTTGTGTTCTTGTCAATGGAAATTTCTTGATGTACGACTTCCAGCAGTTCTTGTAATTTTTGACTGTTGATAGTCGACGCCCGAAATCTCAATCTATATTCTTCAAGAAATTCCTCATTTATGTCATTTTCCGTGGATAAAATTGTTCCGTCACCTTTTGTTATGTTTGGTATTATCTTCTTATTTCTTCTGTCCGTGACCTTCCTATGGTAGAATTTCGTATTTTTATCACCTAGGCGGAGATTTACTGTTTTGGCCCTTTCTACCCAGTATTTATGCTGATATTCCAAGATACATTCTCTTTTCTTATTGAGTCTCATTATTTTATCATTTAATTGCTGGTCATAAGTTGAAAAAAGCTGCTTTTGGAGTGTTTCAATTTGTTCGTCAACTGTTTTTAATTGGGTATTAATATTTCCGAATCTTGTGCGGCTCCATTGTTTCAGATTTTGTTTTAGGAGATTTTTTTTTTAACTAGGTTGAACATATGGGTTCCTGGATATTGGGTTCTCCATGTTTGTTTGATAAGATTTTCACAATCTTGCCTTTGCATCCACATAGACTCAAATCGGAATGGTTTGTTTCTGTAAGTTGAGGCTTGGTTTTGCAGATTGATCGAAATCATACAGTGGTCTGAAGTATTAAACGCATGATTTCTCGTATGAATGTCTGGGTATTCTTGTATGACTTCTATGGTTGACATTGTTCTATCGAGTTTTTCGTAAATATTATTATCTCCTTCCTTCTTTTTTTTCCATGTGTACTCATTACCTTTGGTTGGGAGGTCCATTATTCCGCATTGGTCGGCTATGTCATGTAGTCTTTTAAATTTATTACTACTAATGGGAGCTCCTCCCTTTTTATCCGAGGGTTCCCATATCTCGTTAAAGTCTTCTATGACAATCGTTGGTCTGTTTGATGATCTGAATTCAGAGATAAATTGTATCCAGAAATCATCTTTCTTTTGTTCATTAGGTGGTGCATATATTCCGAATATTCGTGTTTTGAATCCCGACGTATTATTAGTATGATTTAGTTCGATGTGTCTGCTATGCGTTTTAGTAATTTCTATTTTTTCATTTCGGAATTGGGACTCTTTCCAAAGCATACATAGTCCTCCTGAAAAACCCACTGCTGGAATAAACAAGATATTATCAAAGCCTGCATTTTTCCATAATGATTCGTCTGGTTCCAAACCAGTTTTCGTTTATGCGAGTATTATTATCTGTATGTCATCATTCTTACATATAATGTTTAGGTTAGTCCAAAAATTTTTCTTACGCATTCCTCTATAGTTCCAAAATGCTATCTTCATTTACAATTGCATCGATTTGTGGGTGGCAAACTACCCCCTATTCCGGCCATCATTAATGTGTTATTTTCTCTTTGTCCGGTTTTTACTTGTATTTTGCTATCCCAAGTATGAGTCCGGCATACGTATTTAATCTTGACGAATTTGTGATTCCCCTTCCAACCCTTATTCGTGGATTTAGGCTGGTTTAGATTTGTCCATACATTGTTTAAAATGTCGCTAGTATAACCGTACGTTTTATGTCCGTTTATTCTAGAACTTGGCCCTTTGGCCGACATCTTTGTCTTTTTGATATTGTTTTCGTCATTGATATTTGATGTTGTGTGGTAGCCTTTACACATGAGTCTTAAATATTTCTCATTTTCATACTGCTTATTTACCCACGCCCCGCTTTCCGAAATTTTATCCTTAGTACTTCCTCTTTTTATTCGTGATTTCGGATCAATACCATTGTGTTTGCTTTTTTTCGATTTATTGCTGCACACTATCACATGATATAACCAAGGCTTCCTTTTATTCTCATTGAATTTTATTACATTGGTCCCACGCATAACCCACCTTATTATTACAGTGAGCATTAACTCTTTTTTTCTTAGACCATAAACCCCACAATTGCTCAAATTCAATAATGAAACTTTGTTCTGTACTTCACTCTTCAGGTACAACACTTTTTTGACAGCTTGGTTCTTCCATTTATTCAAGTAATGGTAACCATTTTGTTCTCCTTTGTCACGGTTGCCTTGTTTTCTTGTTATTCTGCACACTCTTTTCATCCTAGCTTGTTGCTCAATCTGTCCATAGTCTATTTGTTTCCTTTCCATTTACATGGGGTTAAATCCACCTGCCCTGCACATCACCACATAACCATTTCTCAGCAGTAACTGAAGTTTTTCATTTACAATAGAGTATTCATGATCAGGATAGTCACAGTTAACCTTAGTCTTTTGCCTAAACCAAACATTCCTATTTAGTATCATATACAAGATATTGATCATCATAGAAACCAAATCTCGCTTCCTTAGTTCATAGTTATAAGCAAAAACAAATACCATATGTTGTTGCATTACACATGAATGCATCAACTTCATGAGAGCAGTCAAAATATGAATATACACTAAGGAGAACTGGTCTGATTGTTCTATTAGTAGCTGAACCATCCAGTTATTATAATTAAACATCACAGGAGTTATAACAGATTCCTTTGTCAAGTCAGTCAAGCAAGAATGCCTTAAATACATGACTGCAGTGAATATATGTACATGAACCGTTGCTGTATGATTTTGTCTTTCCCAGGACAGCAATAAGTACATGAAATCAGTAAGACTATGGACATACACTAAGGAGATCGGGTCTGATTGTTCTAAATGTAACTTAGTCAAACAAACATAAAGTTTAATCATCACAAGATTTATACCAGGTTCCTTTTTCAAGGTAGACAAGCAGCAACAAGATATATCATCTACTAAAATATCACTAAAGAAGGAAAATTGAAGACATGTCTTCATGATACATTTACCAGGGATTATCTTGGTGCTGAAAAGAAAGCAAGGAGGGTAACTAAACCACTCT
Organism: Fagopyrum tataricum; assembly: GCA_002319775.1. Taxonomy (NCBI): domain Eukaryota; kingdom Viridiplantae; phylum Streptophyta; class Magnoliopsida; order Caryophyllales; family Polygonaceae; genus Fagopyrum; species Fagopyrum tataricum. Next base: position 9,861,087 of record CM008286.1, read on the forward strand.
CATCTTAGACTATTTAATCTAAAATTAAAGTACAGACATAGACCACAATATCTGCACTAGTAGTTACAAAAATACCCATTTTCAAACTGGATAACATATTAATAGACTTATTAATCATGACTAGTTAAGTTTAGGCTTCTTAGTCCCCTTCATCATAGAGGCTGCAGTGTCCTCAGTTTCCCCCTGCCTCTTCCCTATGCTTGAGTCAGATTTAGTTGAGTCTTGATTGACTTCCATAGCATCCATTAGCTTGTTCACAATATTGTTGGTTTCAGTTGAATGAAAAGAACTTTCAGATACAACTGCTTTCAGCTTCTCAGGGATGTTTCCATCCTTAAACAAAGCTGCAGTGAATTTTTTCACAGTTAACTCCTCCTCAGAGATTTCAGTAACCTCCTCCTTCTCATTTAGAAAATCCTCAATTTTCTTAGTCTTGCTCATCAGTTATTCATCCTCAATCATAGGGACAGTAAAGGGTTCTTGAGATTCCTGCTTCTTCTCTATTGTATCATCATCAGGGTAAACACCCTCAGGTTTTTCATCATTGGAAGTTGGCTCATTTTTAAGCTCTTCAGTAGCTGTGTTCACTTCTACATTGGGTTGTTCATCTTTTTTGATCTCAGCAGGTTGTTGAATGCTCTCTTTAGAGCTTAAGGAAGAGTCATCTTCCTTAGAGCTTGTTAAACCATATTCCTGAGCTAGATAAGGTCTAAGTTCATGCTTACTATCAGCCACATTTTCTTTCCTTTTATCTTTCTTTTTCACAAAATGCCATTTGTTCTTGTTGTTCTCCTTTTCTTTATTATTCAGTTCTTCTTTTTTTCTTTTCCTTTCCTAAGTGGTTTGGTTCTAAGACTTCTCAAGGACAACTATCATATGTATGGTCTTTGTGGGCACAAAATCCACGTCCTTTTGAAAAATCCTCATACCAAATGGGAAACACTTTCATTTCTCCATCATCCGATATTAGAACTTTCTTTACTCTTTCACATCCAACATCAAAGTTAATACATATTCGAGTGAAGTTCACTCTCTTCCCTCTCTCAGAGAAGCTGTGCAGTTTTAAAAATTTTCCAACTCCATTTTCCTCAATAATTATCCTAACGACTTCTTTATTTATGAATTCAGGGGGTATTTGTAGGATCCTAATCCATAGATCCGCAGTGGTATTACTTTCTATGAAGGTATTAAAATTAGGTTTCAATGACTTTAGAATGACTAACTGTCCATAGATTTGATAAGGTCTATTTTTCCATATATTTCTCCTATCAATAGGGTTTGAAAAGCTGGCTTCAAACCAATAGTTTGGCTTTGCAATAAATCTCACTTCACCCTTAATATGTCTCCACTCAAACATAAGCTTATTTTTTATTCTAGCTAGTTCAATGGGATTGCCTAGTATGCACCCCATAAGGGAAGTATCTTTCTGTTTCTGAAAATCATTCTTTACTTTAGACAAACTTAGCATATAATCCTTAAGATCTAGTTTGTCAGAGTTTTTACCTTTGTTTTTGATTTCTTCATTATTCTTTACTGGATGTTGTTGTTCTTTAGCTTCAGCAGCTGCGCTATCCTTGCTCTTACTTTCACTATTTTTTTTCCTTGCATACAGCTTCTTTGAAAGAAGTTGCTTGATCATTCATTTTGTGTGTGTTTGTTTGAGAGAAGGGAAGACTAGGAGATTTCAGTTTAACTTGATTCATTAAAGGTGAGATATTCTGAGGTCTATTTCCATTCTTAAATAGACGAGCATCTACATTGTTGGGACAACATTTTCTATCCCAGGCAACCAGATTTCTGTGTCTTAGATACCACTTAACGAGGTTAAACTTTTCTACTTTCAGATAATCAAAGAAGCTACAAGTAAATATCTTATTCAGAATCAAAGATTGTTCAGGATGGGTACCTTTTCTGCAAATCGACGGGATCCTAACATCCCCCTTAGTATTGAAATGGTAGCCATCGGGTTTGTCACTCTTAAATAGGTGACCAAACCTTGCCACTTTTCTCTCCTCATACCGAAAGCCATGGTCAAAGACTCGACACCACCATTCTGCTTCCCCTACGCCATTATCTTGTCTCCACACAAACTCTCCCCGAGGCCCAACAACGGTCTTGCTCTCATCCCAGTTTGGATGACAAACATTCCCTCTTTGTGACTTCCATCTGACCCATTTTTTGTATCTCCTCCAGTCGGCTTTACTGAAATGAGATCCTCCCTTTGTCGTTTTGGTTCTTTTGAAGATTCTTTCTTCTTCCCTAAGGGTATTGTTAGAGATAACTCTCTTTGTAGGTGGCAGATCTACTCTTTCTTAAGAATTATCGGCAGTCGAGTGCTTTGGTGTTCTAGGGTTTTGGGGAAAGACGGCAGGCTCTTCGTGAAGCCCTAGCGCGTGTACAGCGCGTACTCTTCGTTTGGTTTTTGGGTTTTTCAATTTAAGGCCTTTTACATTTTTTTTCTTCTATTTGTTCACTTGTAGAATATATGAGCACCGCCTTAAGCAAAAATAATTATCCACGCCGACTATAAAAAGTTAATAGGGAATTTGATGTTCATGGCTAGCAGACCTATCGACGTATAATGCTTTTTTTTTTCTTTCTTTTTTTCCCTCTAGATTTTTGGTCTTTTTATTTGAATGTTTAATGCATTATTATTTGAAAACTTTAATGTAACTTGTAATATGTTATTATAGATATTTGAAAATTTTGAGATATCTAGCGTTTTAAGTATATATATACGGATATTTTGTGGGTGAAGCGTAAAATTTAAACACCGTAAACAAGTTAATGGAAAAGTGGTGGACCCATTCTGATCGCAAGCGGAATAGGCCGTGATGAGATTCAATCTAAAAAACACAAGGACCTTCCAATCACGGACTACCTAAAATTGTCGTAACGAGACTGAGATGGCCTCAATCCCATCCCAATTCCGGGTCACCTATTATTGTCGGAACGCGACTGAGATGAGCTCAATCCCGGAATAGGCCCAGATAAAATTAGTTAAAGTTTATCTTATTGGTCATGCATAATCTTATCCGTTGACCGGGTCAGAGGTAATAATTAACATTTACTAGTGAAAGAGGTAAAATGTATATTTATATATAAATATTTAATTTAATATATAAATGATGTGTACACATGATATACTTAAAATATTTATTATTTTGTAATGTAAAATTCCTTATAACTAAAATTCAATGCTACATAAAAGTATATAATACCAGTCATATATAACATTACCGGTTGAAGATTGATATACATGATCAACCGGCATTGTTAACACTATGGATCTTCATTCAAGAAGATATACCGTAACTTTAATAGATTCTGAGGATAAAAAAAGTTTTCATATTCATTGACTACCGTTTTCAAAAATTTAAACCATAAAGATATTGTTCATTTTTTTTCGAAAGATAACATTTCTTATATAAATAATAATAATGTAATAAAATACGGAGTATAAAAATTTCAGAAAATGATGTAGATGAAGTTCTGAAATTCCATTATATAACCCCAAATCTACAATCTCCAATAGAAAATAAATTATTTCTAACTTAACATTATCTTAATATTTTTACGATAAACAAAATTACAATTAAAAAACGGATAACTCGTATCTCGGTTAAATTTATTCGAGAGGGTAAACGTTAACCTTTAACAACCACCGCCGCCACAACCACCACCGCCACAACCACCTCCGCCATGACCGCCGTCAACTGCAACACCAGCCCCAAAAAAGGCTCCACTCTTCTTTTCCCCTCCATCATCGGAGCACGCGAACACGGCCATGACAATGACCGATAAGGATAAAACGATCAGGCAAAGGAAGGACAATGGCTCCCCACCGTACGTACGGTGGTCGGCAGACATAGTATTGGCGACACTGTATCTTGCCATAGAACGTTGCAAATATGCGATAAGATTTGGGGTTGTATTATTTCGAAGGTGTAATGTAAATTACGAAGTCATATATAATATATATAATATGCTCAGCTTTGGGGATTCTAATACAAAATCTGCATTTATGTGTGTTTGACTATCTATTGTTTTTGGTAATTGTGTGATTGACTTGACGAAGGAAGGATCCATTGCCCATTATCATCCTTTTATATCTGCATGTACGAATAATATAAAGGAAAATTTCAAATGCTACCGCTGTGGTTTTGAATTTTTTAAATTTTATCAAGAGGTTTTTTTAGTTTGGGTGATGTCTTTGTGTTTTAATATTTTCCGAAAAATGCTAATTTCATTTAAACGGTAGAGGATGTCCTCCAAGTGATTGTTGCAGAGTTCACAGTGCCTTGTAACGACAATCCTTCTTTCATCAAGTTTTGCTTTTGTTGGAATTCCGTTTATCAACATTTTCCAAATGAAGTTTTTGATTTTGGGTTGGGTATCAAGTTTCCAAATCCATTCACAAGAATTAATTGGTTGGAAACTAGATTCTTCTTCAATTAATTCAAAAGCCGATTTAGTAGAAAACCTAAAGTTTTTACTATATCTCCAATATAACCTATCATGTATATCATTTTTGGGGATTATTGTTTGTTTTATTTTTTCTCTAATTTATGGGTTGATGATATTTTGTAGCTCGTTGTTAAATTTGTTAGAATCCCAATTTTTTGAGTTGTTGATAAAATGACAAACTTTGATATTTGTGTTGATTTGACTGGTGTTTTGGACCATTTTTATGAGTGGTGTCGTAGTTACCTAGTTTTAGGCTAGTTATCATACCAGAAATTAATGGAACTTCCATTTTCGACTTGCCATTGACTGGTGTTTTGGACCATTTTTATGAGTGATTGTTGCAGAATTCACAGTGCCTTGTAACGACAATCCTTCTTTCATCAAGTTTTGCTTTTGTTGGAATTCCGTTTATCAACATTTTCCAAATGAAGTTTTTGATTTTGGGTTGGGTATCAAGTTTCCAAATCCATTCACAAGAATTAATTGGTTGGAAACTAGATTCTTCTTCAATTAATTCAAAAGCCGATTTAGTAGAAAACCTAAAGTTTTTACTATATCTCCAATATAACCTATCATGTATATCATTTTTGGGGATTATTGTTTGTTTTATTTTTCTCTAATTTATGGGTTAATGATATTTTGTAGCTCGTTGTTAAATTTGTTGGAATCCCAATTTTTTGAGTTGTTGATAAAATGACAAACTTTGATATTTGTGTTGATTTGACTGGTGTTTTGGACCATTTTTATGAGTGGTGTCGTAGTTACCTAGTTTTAGGCTAGTTATCATACCAGAAATTGATGGAACTTCCATTTTCGACTTGCCATTGACTGGTGTTTTGGACCATTTTTATGAGTGATTGTTGCAGAATTCACAGTGCCTTGTAACGACAATCCTTCTTTCATCAAGTTTTGCTTTTGTTGGAATTTCGTTTATCAACATTTTCCAAATGAAGTTTTTGATTTTGGGTTGGGTATCAAGTTTCCAAATCCATTCACAAGAATTAATTGGTTGGAAACTAGATTCTTCTTCAATTAATTCAAAAGCCGATTTAGTAGAAAACCTAAAGTTTTTACTATATCTCCAATATAACCTATCATGTATATCATTTTTGGGGATTATTGTTTGTTTTATTTTTTCTCTAATTTATGGGTTGATGATATTTTGTAGCTCGTTGTTAAATTTGTTAGAATCCCAATTTTTTGAGTTGTTGATAAAATGACAAACTTTGATATTTGTGTTGATTTGCCTGGTGTTTTGGACCATTTTTATGAGTGGTGTCGTAGTTACCTAGTTTTAGGCTAGTTATCATACCAGAAATTGATGGAACTTCCATTTTCGACTTGCCATTGACTGGTGTTTTGGACCATTTTCATGAGTGATTGTTGCAGAATTCACAGTGCCTTGTAACGACAATCCTTCTTTCATCAAGTTTTGCTTTTGTTGGAATTCCGTTTATCAACATTTTCCAAATGAAGTTTTTGATTTTGGGTTGGGTATCAAGTTTTCAAATCCATTCACAAGAATTAATTGGTTGGAAACTAGATTCTTCTTCAATTAATTCAAAAGCCGATTTAGTAGAAAACCTAAAGTTTTTACTATATCTCCAATATAACCTATCATGTATATCATTTTTGGGGATTATTGTTTGTTTTATTTTTCTCTAATTTATGGGTTGATGATATTTTGTAGCTCGTTGTTAAATTTGTTGGAATCCCAATTTTTTGAGTTGTTGATAAAATGACAAACTTTGATATTTGTGTTGATTTGACTGGTGTTTTGGACCATTTTTATGAGTGGTGTCGTAGTTACCTAGTTTTAGGCTAGTTATCATACCAGAAATTGATGGAACTTCCATTTTCGACTTGCCATTGACTGGTGTTTTGGACCATTTTTATGAGTGATTGTTGCAGAATTCACAGTGCCTTGTAACGACAATCCTTCTTTCATCAAGTTTTGCTTTTGTTGGAATTTCGTTTATCAACATTTTCCAAATGAAGTTTTTGATTTTGGGTTGGGTATCAAGTTTCCAAATCCATTCACAAGAATTAATTGGTTGGAAACTAGATTCTTCTTCAATTAATTCAAAAGCCGATTTAGTAGAAAACCTAAAGTTTTTACTATATCTCCAATATAACCTATCATGTATATCATTTTTGGGGATTATTGTTTGTTTTATTTTTTCTCTAATTTATGGGTTGATGATATTTTGTAGCTCGTTGTTAAATTTGTTAGAATCCCAATTTTTTGAGTTGTTGATAAAATGACAAACTTTGATATTTGTGTTGATTTGACTGGTGTTTTGGACCATTTTTATGAGTGGTGTCGTAGTTACCTAGTTTTAGGCTAGTTATCATACCAGAAATTGATGGAACTTCCATTTTCGACTTGCCATTGACTGGTGTTTTGGACCATTTTTATGAGTGATTGTTGCAGAATTCACAGTGCCTTGTAACGACAATCCTTCTTTCATCAAGTTTTGCTTTTGTTGGAATTCCGTTTATCAACATTTTCCAAATGAAGTTTTTGATTTTGGGTTGGGTATCAAGTTTCCAAATCCATTCACAAGAATTAATTGGTTGGAAACTAGATTCTTCTTCAATTAATTCAAAAGCCGATTTAGTAGAAAACCTAAAGTTTTTACTATATCTCCAATATAACCTATCATGTATATCATTTTTGGGGATTATTGTTTGTTTTATTTTTCTCTAATTTATGGGTTGATGATATTTTGTAGCTCGTTGTTAAATTTGTTGGAATCCCAATTTTTTGAGTTGTTGATAAAATGACAAACTTTGATATTTGTGTTGATTTGACTGGTGTTTTGGACCATTTTTATGAGTGGTGTCGTAGTTACCTAGTTTTAGGCTAGTTATCATACCAGAAATTGATGGAACTTCCATTTTCGACTTGCCATTGACTGGTGTTTTGGACCATTTTTATGAGTGATTGTTGCAGAATTCACAGTGCCTTGTAACGACAATCCTTCTTTCATCAAGTTTTGCTTTTGTTGGAATTTCGTTTATCAACATTTTCCAAATGAAGTTTTTGATTTTGGGTTGGGTATCAAGTTTCCAAATCCATTCACAAGAATTAATTGGTTGGAAACTAGATTCTTCTTCAATTAATTCAAAAGCCGATTTAGTAGAAAACCTAAAGTTTTTACTATATCTCCAATATAACCTATCATGTATATCATTTTTGGGGATTATTGTTTGTTTTATTTTTTCTCTAATTTATGGGTTGATGATATTTTGTAGCTCGTTGTTAAATTTGTTAGAATCCCAATTTTTTGAGTTGTTGATAAAATGACAAACTTTGATATTTGTGTTGATTTGACTGGTGTTTTGGACCATTTTTATGAGTGGTGTCGTAGTTACCTAGTTTTAGGCTAGTTATCATACCAGAAATTGATGGAACTTCCATTTTCGACTTGCCATTGACTGGTGTTTTGGACCATTTTTATGAGTGATTGTTGCAGAATTCACAGTGCCTTGTAACGACAATCCTTCTTTCATCAAGTTTTGCTTTTGTCGGAATTCCGTTTATCAACATTTTCCAAATGAAGTTTTTGATTTTGGGTTGGGTATCAAGTTTCCAAATCCATTCACAAGAATTAATTGGTTGGAAACTAGATTCTTCTTCAATTAATTCAAAAGCCGATTTAGTAGAAAACCTAAAGTTTTTACTATATCTCCAATATAACCTATCATGTATATCATTTTTGGGGATTATTGTTTGTTTTATTTTTCTCTAATTTATGGGTTGATGATATTTTGTAGCTCGTTGTTAAATTTGTTGGAATCCCAATTTTTTGAGTTGTTGATAAAATGACAAACTTTGATATTTGTGTTGATTTGACTGGTGTTTTGGACCATTTTTATGAGTGGTGTCGTAGTTACCTAGTTTTAGGCTAGTTATCATACCAGAAATTGATGGAACTTCCATTTTCGACTTGCCATTGACTGGTGTTTTGGACCATTTTTATGAGTGATTGTTGCAGAATTCACAGTGCCTTGTAACGACAATCCTTCTTTCATCAAGTTTTGCTTTTGTTGGAATTTCGTTTATCAACATTTTCCAAATGAAGTTTTTGATTTTGGGTTGGGTATCAAGTTTCCAAATCCATTCACAAGAATTAATTGGTTGGAAACTAGATTCTTCTTCAATTAATTCAAAAGCCGATTTAGTAGAAAACCTAAAGTTTTTACTATATCTCCAATATAACCTATCATGTATATCATTTTTGGGGATTATTGTTTGTTTTATTTTTTCTCTAATTTATGGGTTGATGATATTTTGTAGCTCGTTGTTAAATTTGTTAGAATCCCAATTTTTTGAGTTGTTGATAAAATGACAAACTTTGATATTTGTGTTGATTTGACTGGTGTTTTGGACCATTTTTATGAGTGGTGTCGTAGTTACCTAGTTTTAGGCTAGTTATCATACCAGAAATTGATGGAACTTCCATTTTCGACTTGCCATTGACTGGTGTTTTGGACCATTTTTATGAGTGATTGTTGCAGAATTCACAGTGCCTTGTAACGACAATCCTTCTTTCATCAAGTTTTGCTTTTGTTGGAATTCCGTTTATCAACATTTTCCAAATGAAGTTTTTGATTTTGGGTTGGGTATCAAGTTTCCAAATCCATTCACAAGAATTAATTGGTTGGAAACTAGATTCTTCTTCAATTAATTCAAAAGCCGATTTAGTAGAAAACCTAAAGTTTTTACTATATCTCCAATATAACCTATCCATGTATATCATTTTTGGGGATTATTGTTTGTTTTATTTTTTCTCTAATTTATGGGTTGATGATATTTTGTAGCTCGTTGTTAAATTTGTTGGAATCCCAATTTTTTGAGTTGTTGATAAAATGACAAACTTTGATATTTGTGTTGATTTGACTGGTGTTTTGGACCATTTTTATGAGTGGTGTCGTAGTTACCTAGTTTTAGGCTAGTTATCATACCAGAAATTGATGGAACTTCCATTTTCGACTTGCCATTGACTGGTGTTTTGGACCATTTTTATGAGTGATTGTTGCAGAATTCACAGTGCCTTGTAACGACAATCCTTCTTTCATCAAGTATTGTTTTTGTTGGAATTTCGTTTATCAACATTTTCCAAATGAAGTTTTTGATTTTGGGTTGGGTATCAAGTTTCCAAATCCATTCACAAGAATTAATTGGTTGGAAACTAGATTCTTCTTCAATTAATTCAAAAGCCGATTTAGTAGAAAACCTAAAGTTTTTACTATATCTCCAATATAACCTATCATGTATATCATTTTTGGGGATTATTGTTTGTTTTATTTTTTCTCTAATTTATGGGTTGATGATATTTTGTAGCTCGTTGTTAAATTTGTTAGAATCCCAATTTTTTGAGTTGTTGATAAAATGACAAACTTTGATATTTGTGTTGATTTGACTGGTGTTTTGGACCATTTTTATGAGTGGTGTCGTAGTTACCTAGTTTTAGGCTAGTTATCATACCAGAAATTGATGGAACTTCCATTTTCGACTTGCCATTGACTGGTGTTTTGGACCATTTTTATGAGTGATTGTTGCAGAATTCACAGTGCCTTGTAACGACAATCCTTCTTTCATCAAGTTTTGCTTTTGTTGGAATTCCGTTTATCAACATTTTCCAAATGAAGTTTTTGATTTTGGGTTGGGTATCAAGTTTCCAAATCCATTCACAAGAATTAATTGGTTGGAAACTAGATTCTTCTTCAATTAATTCAAAAGCCGATTTAGTAGAAAACCTAAAGTTTTTACTATATCTCCAATATAACCTATCATGTATATCATTTTTGGGGATTATTGTTTGTTTTATTTTTTCTCTAATTTATGGGTTGATGATATTTTGTAGCTCGTTGTTAAATTTGTTGGAATCCCAATTTTTTGAGTTGTTGATAAAATGACAAACTTTGATATTTGTGTTGATTTGACTGGTGTTTTGGACCATTTTTATGAGTGGTGTCGTAGTTACCTAGTTTTAGGCTAGTTATCATACCAGAAATTGATGGAACTTCCATTTTCGACTTGCCATTGACTGGTGTTTTGGACCATTTTTATGAGTGATTGTTGCAGAATTCACAGTGCCTTGTAACGACAATCCTTCTTTCATCAAGTTTTGTTTTTGTTGGAATTTCGTTTATCAACATTTTCCAAATGAAGTTTTTGATTTTGGGTTGGGTATCAAGTTTCCAAATCCATTCACAAGAATTAATTGGTTGGAAACTAGATTCTTCTTCAATTAATTCAAAAGCCGATTTAGTAGAAAACCTAAAGTTTTTACTATATCTCCAATATAACCTATCATGTATATCATTTTTGGGGATTATTGTTTGTTTTATTTTTTCTCTAATTTATGGGTTGATGATATTTTGTAGCTCGTTGTTAAATTTGTTAGAATCCCAATTTTTTGAGTTGTTGATAAAATGACAAACTTTGATATTTATGTTGATTTGACTGGTGTTTTGGACCATTTTTATGAGTGGTGTCGTAGTTACCTAGTTTTAGGCTAGTTATCATACCAGAAATTGATGGAACTTCCATTTTCGACTTGCCATTGACTGGTGTTTTGGACCATTTTTATGAGTGATTGTTGCAGAATTCACAGTGCCTTGTAACGACAATCCTTCTTTCATCAAGTTTTGCTTTTGTTGGAATTCCGTTTATCAACATTTTCCAAATGAAGTTTTTGATTTTGGGTTGGGTATCAAGTTTCCAAATCCATTCACAAGAATTAATTGGTTGGAAACTAGATTCTTCTTCAATTAATTCAAAAGCCGATTTAGTAGAAAACCTAAAGTTTTTACTATATCTCCAATATAACCTATCATGTATATCATTTTTGGGGATTATTGTTTGTTTTATTTTTTCTCTAATTTATGGGTTGATGATATTTTGTAGCTCGTTGTTAAATTTGTTGGAATCCCAATTTTTTGAGTTGTTGATAAAATGACAAACTTTGATATTTGTGTTGATTTGACTGGTGTTTTGGACCATTTTTATGAGTGGTGTCGTAGTTACCTAGTTTTAGGCTAGTTATCATACCAGAAATTGATGGAACTTCCATTTTCGACTTGCCATTGACTGGTGTTTTGGACCATTTTTATGAGTGATTGTTGCAGAATTCACAGTGCCTTGTAACGACAATCCTTCTTTCATCAAGTTTTGCTTTTGTTGGAATTTCGTTTATCAACATTTTCCAAATGAAGTTTTTGATTTTGGGTTGGGTATCAAGTTTCCAAATCCATTCACAAGAATTAATTGGTTGGAAACTAGATTCTTCTTCAATTAATTCAAAAGCCGATTTAGTAGAAAACCTAAAGTTTTTACTATATCTCCAATATAACCTATCATGTATATCATTTTTGGGGATTATTGTTTGTTTTATTTTTTCTCTAATTTATGGGTTGATGATATTTTGTAGCTCATTGTTAAATTTGTTAGAATCCCAATTTTTTGAGTTGTTGATAAAATGACAAACTTTGATATTTGTGTTGATTTGACTGGTGTTTTGGACCATTTTTATGAGTGGTGTCGTAGTTACCTAGTTTTAGGCTAGTTATCATACCAGAAATTGATGGAACTTCCATTTTCGACTTGCCATTGACTGGTGTTTTGGACCATTTTTATGAGTGATTGTTGCAGAATTCACAGTGCCTTGTAACGACAATCCTTCTTTCATCAAGTTTTGCTTTTGTTGGAATTCCGTTTATCAACATTTTTCAAATGAAGTTTTTGATTTTGGGTTGGGTATCAAGTTTCCAAATCCATTCACAAGAATTAATTGGTTGGAAACTAGATTCTTCTTCAATTAATTCAAAAGCCGATTTAGTAGAAAACCTAAAGTTTTTACTATATCTCCAATATAACCTATCATGTATATCATTTTTGGGGATTATTGTTTGTTTTATTTTTTCTCTAATTTATGGGTGGATGATATTTTGTAGCTCGTTGTTAAATTTGTTGGAATCCCAATTTTTTGAGTTGTTGATAAAATGACAAACTTTGATATTTGTGTTGATTTGACTGGTGTTTTGGACCATTTTTATGAGTGGTGTCGTAGTTACCTAGTTTTAGGCTAGTTATCATACCAGAAATTGATGGAACTTCCATTTTCGACTTACCATTGATTGGTGTTTTGGACCATTTTTATGAGTGGTGTCGTAGTTACCCAGTTATCATGCCAGAAATTGATGGAACTTCCATTTCCGACTTGCTATACAATCCCTTTTTTAAATTCAGATTTAATTTTAATTAGGTTTATAATAATTCAAAACTATTTGGTGCACCCAGTGCATCGGATGTTTTGCCTTTAATAAACCCTATTATTACTAAAAATTGTCATTTTTGATTGAGAATTTTTTTTTCTTTCTAAATATAGATATTGGGTGTTATTGGAGTGGAGAATTTCCGATGCTCACGGAGTATTGGTTAAATAAATGTGAACGGATATGCCGGTAATAGAGATTCCGGTCTAACTTTTTTACTATGATACCATAGAGAATTTTGGTGAAGAATATGATCAAAATAAAAGTTATATTATGTCTCCTAAGACAATATCAATATTAAATAACTTAATTTCTCCATAAAAATATTATAATATTTTATTCTCATATCGTAATTATCATTTAATAGATGAAATGTAAACCAAAGAAAACACTAGATATATAAAACGTGATAAAAAAAATTACACTAAAAAAAATTATTCTAGTAAACCTCTAATATATTGCATAATAGGAATGCATATATTATCCATGCATGTTGCTACTTCTTCATAGTTAACCTCTTCTTTTGCAGACACCGCCGGAGCATTGATCCTTCTTTCCATGACCGGCACATGCGAACACGGTCATGGAGATGACGGCGAGGGACAAAACGATCAGACCAAATAAGAAGATGGGATTCCCACCGTAACCGAGGTGGTCGCCGCCGAGAGCAGAAGCTAGCACGTTTCTTGCCATGTTACTTTGTTAATTGCTTAGTTTTTGGAATAAGCTATGGCTTAGGGTTACGGTATTTTCTCATTTTATAGATTTAATTTGTAGTCGAATTATCGATCAGGAAATAAAATATCCTACAACCAAAAATAAGATGAAAATGTATTATTCTAGCCTTAAATGGCAATACGCTGTGAAATTTGTATCCAATATTAAGTTTTTCAGTTTAAGCACCTGTTTAGTATCAGACGAAGATTCTTCATTTAGATTCTTTGAGATTGAGATTATGGGGATTGTTGAAGATTCTATTACATGGAGATTATTGAGTTTAATAAATATGAATGTTTCGCTGTTGGGTATGAGATTATTTGAGAAGATTGTTTTTTCACAGATTACCAAAATACCCAGTTCCGATCCTCCTTCTTTTGCTTCCGCCAATTACTTGTGTTGAAGATTCTCCAGTTAAGATCCTCTTCTTTTGCTTCAGATTCTTCCTCTACCACCGCTTGACTCTTTTTCTGCCGCCTAGTGTCTATCATTGCCGGCTAGGTCTACAAGATGAGGATACAGTTTCAAGTACTGCTAAAATAACTTCAGGTGCTAGCCTCAGCTCTGAAAGTCGGAAGTGTTTAAATCCTAATTCTCGATCAGTAGATGATGATAAATTTACAGTGAGGGAATTTTTATCACCAATTGTAGCTGTGATATACCAATTTCATCTCCTATTAGTACAACCCATATGGACATGAAGCAAGATATGGACCTAGTTATGCAAAATTCCAGCTTTGAGCCAATCAATGCCGTCAATCTTCAATCATCTTTTGATGATGTAATGCATGGCATGTAGCATACCAGTTTTCCGGTGGGAGCTGAGCATACAACAACTGATACTGTCAAACAAGAATCATCTGCTTGTTTAGAGATGGATTTAATTTCTTCACCCACTGTGAGGCCATCTACTTGCTCAGCGATTGAAACAAGAATCACGGCTTCTCCTGTATCACCGAATCCTTTGCCTAGATTGGAAGCGGATGCAAGCTCCGCAATTGCAAGGTCGGATTCCTTAGAGGGAAGAGTGGTTAGGAGCGAGAGCGAGGGCGACAATGAGCGAGCGAGAGCGAGAAGAAGAGGGAAGATTGGTTGCGAGGATCGAATATGTAAGAGCCTTAGCCTTTGGAGCCACTTTTGGCCTTAGTCGCCCTGCGTGTGAGTGGAGCCGCCCCTGCGGCTAGTATAGAGACCCTCCCCTGCGGCTTAGGGAACCGCCCCTGCGGTTACCGACGGCTGCAGCCGGTTTTGTTGACTCCTTTGACCCGTGCTTTACCCTTTGCCTTACTTCTTTCTCTTCCTTGCTGAGCAAGGGTTTCCTTCTTCACTTTTCACTCCAGCCCTTGCACGTCCTCCTTGCTTCTCCTTCCTCCACCTTGATCTTGTGTTGTTTCTCCTTGAGTTTGGAAGAGTTGTGTGGCTTGAGGTTGATGTTGATGATGGATGTGTGTATGCTGAGCTTGGAGGCCAGCTACTGAGGTGTGTGATCTCTCCCTGCAGCCTAGGACCACAAGAGTGGTAAGTGATCTTGCTTCTTCTTCGTTCTTTCCTTGATTCCATCTTCCTAACAGCTTAGGATTAGATGCATGTTTAAGGGTGTTGATGTTGGTATGTGTATGTGTATGTATATGCTTAGTTTTGGTGAAGAGAAGACGTGAGTGGATCAGAGAATAGCCGAAGAGGAATCACGAGTTCACGTTCTGCACAGACGCCGCCCCTGCGGACGCCGTGCCGCAGCGCCCGCGCCAGCGTCCGCGCCAGCGTCCGCGCCAGCGTCCGCGCCTTGCCTGCGGGTTACATGCTCCGTCCCTGCGTCTCTTGTGTCACGCAGGTGCGTCTTATCCCGGATCTACCTAGAGTTAGGTAGATCCTTTCCTTTCCTAGTATGAGCGGGTTAGTAGCATGCTAGGCCTGTGTATGAGGATAGAATGATGAGGATGTGATATATCTGTATGCCGGTTATGGCTTTGAGGTTTATGAGTTAGGATACGATCCTTATGGATCCCTTGGGTCTAGGTGTGACCCCTGTGATGGATATGAGTTTGATATATGTTGTGATGCCTTGTTTAGGCAGTGTTGATCTCCAGAGTTGGAGCTGTTTGGATTGAGACTTCGAGGTTGAGGTAAGTCCATAGGACTTACTTAGCTGTCATCCTTATATTGGATGTGTGCATGAGTGGTGTTTGTTATATGCTTTATAGCATGCGTTATGATGGTCACCGACCTATGGTATAGTGATTGCCCATTGTAGGGCCATGACAGTTGTTCCTTTCATCCCTTTGGAGTTTGGGCGGTTCTTTGTGGTTTGGGCAGACTTGGTAAACGGTTGGCCACTCCCCATTCCCTTTGGGTACACGGGTGGGTGTGACCAGGGACCATTCCAGCTTCCATGAGCACCCAGAGGCGAAGGTTATATTCCTCGTGTCACATATATTCATATTGATATATATATATATATATATATATATATATATATATATATATATATATATATATATATATATATATATATATATATATATATATATATATATATACACGCTTGAGTGACTGGACGTTATTAAGATAATAAACCGGGTAAATGTGTGATAGCATGTTGATGTGTTTACTATTCATTGGTGTGTGATTGTGCTGATGCATCTTCTTATATATGTGTATGGTTAGCTAACGGTTTTATACCGTGTTGTAGATCCTTTGCAGGTTAGGAGAGCTGTAGAGTGATCCAGAGAGGTGATCCGCTGAGGGCTCAGTACACTGGGATTATTATCGTGGGATATGGGATATTTGATGTACGGATATATGTTTCTTTTGTACTCAGCGGTACTTATGTACTACCTTTTGAGATTTATATATCAGTTTTATATTTTGTATTTAATCTATCGGTGCCTTGTTGTAAGATTCAGTGAACTTGTTGTCAGGCTAGGGTCCGGATCCATTGTGAGATCCTAGCCCAGTAGCACCTCGAGTCCTATGGATTTGGGGTGTTACAGAATATTTAGAAGGATAGAGGAGGGTAGCAAGGGTAAAAATTTAATATAATATCATCAACCTCCATGAATCTTCAATTTCGGGTTGTTTTTTAGAGATTGTTTAGTAAAAAGAATCCCGTAAAATAATACCATACAAAATATGTAACTCATACCAAACACACATTTTAATCTATCTCCAAGAATCCCCCTAAAAAGAATCTAAATGAAAGTATAAGAATCCCTATGTAACTGATACCAAACAGGCCCTAAAATTATCAATGTTATGCGTTAAATAGCGGTATTTTTATACTTCCGCCGGTTCTTAATAGATGTCGTTAAGGTAAAAAATAAACATATTAAAAAAAATCTAAAAATAAATTATAATACTTAATAATGTATAATAATTTTTAAATTTTGTATCAAAACGATAGTAGAATGTAGAAAGTTTGTATGAAAAGAGATGAAATAATGCTTTAATTTGAAAATTAAAACAATAAATAGAAAGTAATTAAAATTATATTTATAGAAAGTTTGAGTATTTATAACATTTATAAGACCAAATATTATGAACAAAAATTTTAAAGTTCAAATGACGAGTATTGAGAACAAGAGAGAGTACTTTATGATATGCCTTTCGTTCAGGCGCGCGGAGCAATTTTTCAGATGCGAAAGAATGTACATAGCACATTTATTTATTTTTTTAACATATATATATATATATATATATATATATATATATATATATATATATATATATATATATATATATATATATATATATATATATATATTAAATAATGCATGTACAAATAACATATAAAATATTCAAACGGATAGAACACTCGATTTGAACGAATAATATTATATTTTAAACTAACAATATTATAATAAAAGTACTCTAATAACTATGACTATAAAAATATAAACTTTTATAATATTAGTTCAAAATTTAAGCATTATTAGTTTGAATATTGTGTGTTGTTAGTTCAAACATTGTGTTTTATTAGTTCAATATGTACAAGTAAAAATGCAAAAAAACATAATTATTAAATTAACAAAATAAAACATAAACTAACTAAAAAAAATATATCATAAATGATAGTGTATAATTTTAAACCAATTGAACTAAATTTATGAACTAAAATTATGAACTGAGAAGTCTGAGATAATAACGGTTAAAGTATTTCTCATAAAAATTATAAAATGTCACAGGGTCCCATTTTTTAAGAGAACAAATTGTCATCGTAATTTTTAAAAATTGTAAAATTTCCACAACACATCTCCTAAATCATTAAACGACGTGAATAAAAGTAGATCACTGAATCAATAACTCAAATTACATCGTTATTCTGCACTGTAACACTACTCTCTACTTGAACCAATCCCTTATGATATATAAAAGATCGATATCGATTACTATCAATGTCTAAAAATAGAGATTTTTTTTTCATTATATCTAATTACATATATATATACATCTTCTAATACATAATAATGTAATTTATTTTTTTTCATACACATTTACGTGTAAATTTTTTAAAATAATTATGATCACAATCTAATATATTGTTTGATTTGTTTCCATATTCATAAACGTAGTCGTCAAAACTTTATAAGTTTTTTTTTTATTCCCAGTTTAGAATCATCAAGATTTCATACGTTACGTGTGGACTTTTTTTTTTCTTATTTATTTTTTTTGGTGGAATTTTTTTCGTATTTATTATACATATATGAAATAATATTAATCAATATTTCCTGAAAGTTGATATCTATTTTCCCTATATCTAACTATACGTGTAAATATACTTTTTAATATTAATATATTATTGTATTTTATCATAATACTTTTCTTTGCTTGATTTGGATACTTATAGATCCTATTTTTCCACACGTTTCCATTATTACACATATTTTATTCTTATTAAACCTTTCATGGGTGCGAGACTTTGAGTTACGAGTCGAGTTTTCAACTATAATACTTTAAGATAATCCTATTATATATATATTATATATATAAATTAAAGTGGACGTATTTTTTTTTATAAATGGTAAATTTATAGAAATGATAAAAAATAAAGTTTAACCGGAGTTAAAATAGCCCTGATTAAACATACAAAGCGTAAGAGTACATCAAAGTAAAATACAAAATAGCTATGTATTTTTTTACACGTGTCGTCGTCAGGCTTTTTCGTCCGTCAAAAAAAACTCTCCAATTTCAACTAAAAATTATTTATATTTTAATTGTAATATCGTAAAAAAAAATCTCTCAAATTTATATTTTAATTGTTTGATTACGTAATTAAAATTAAGATTTATAATCGAAAATTTAAAATAAATTAAATTATGTAACGGAATTTACCTCAGCCCAATGAAAATTCGTCACGCCTCTACTGCCACGTGTCGCTACCAAATTTAACGTGAGTCCAACGAAAATTTTAATTACGTAATTCAAACTAATGGATTACCCGTGCCTTGCACGAGATTTTGATAAAAATATTATTTGTTATTATATTTCCTTAAAGGATTATATATAAACTATTTTTTTCATTAGATAGAGTAGATAATAAGCAATAAATATTTGTACACTTTACCTATAATATTATATAATACATTAATAAAATATCTAACAGTATAATAATTCATATTTTAATTTTTCTCCCTTATTATACTGATTCATATATTAATGGAAATAGTACATTGGTAGCATATGGTGTTAAATTAATTGTTATATATAAATTAATTTAAGAAATAACACAATCTCAGGTAACAAAAAAAGTGATTGGAAGGGATGTAATAACATTTAATTGTTAAAATTGGATTTAAATTTTTATTTTTTTTGTATTGTTAAAATTTGTTATGGATGTGATTCTAATTTGTTATACATATATCAGGTAAAAAAAAGTGATTGGAATGGATGTATTTAATTAAGATTTGATTTTAATATTTTATTAAATAATTTTGTAATGAATAAACTTAATTAATATTTTGGTGGGCTGTTGTTAAATGCTAAAATGACACGTGGCGGTTAGTATTTTTCTGCGTGACACGTGGCAAGGAGTGCTACTCCTATAATATGTGTAATACCCGCACCTTGTGCGGGTTTTGAAAATAGTGTGTTAGATATTATTATTATTATTATTATTATTAATGTTATTATTATTAATTTTATTATTATTATTATTATTTGTATTATATACTAAAAGGATTTGATAACTAAAGTATATATCTATCAAGATCAAACCAGAGTCGAGTTTTCAACTATAATGCTTTAAGATAATCCTATTATATACTATAATACTTTAAGATAATCCTATTATATATACATTTCAAATCGTAACTATTTTAAATTTCGGTAAAGATATTTGCATTTATTTAAATTTCAAAAAATTAAATATTGATTAAATTTTGATCTATTATTTTCGTCTTCAAATCTTAACTAAAACTGTTTGAATGATATACAATAAATTTATAATTAAATGAGTTTATACGAATAATTATCTTAAGATGGTTATTTATTTTCATAGATATTTATGGTCAAGTGTCTTGTAGACTAACAAATTATAAACAAAGAAGATATAATTTTGGTGGCGACTAAAAATCGTATTTAGTTATCATAAATTATTTATTTTAAAAAACACAACCTCAATTAATTTTTATTTAATATTATTTGTTATTTCTCGGTTTGAAATCTTTTTTTTTCCTACAATATTTGCACATTTTTTAAAAAAATTATATAAAAAATATAGTTAAATTTTTTTTTTCTGTTTTCAAATCTTAACCATATTATTATTTGGTTAAAAAAATTTCTGATTATTTTTTAAGTTCAGACTTAAAATATAGAGTTAAAAAATTAAATAAAATCCGTCTCAAAATCTCTTAAAACAACAACCAACATCTAAAATATGAAGGTTCCCTTTTGCAAATTGGAAAAGCCCATAACTATCGTATGAATTATATTTTTTTGAACAATAAAATAATTTAAAAAGATTTTTAATTTATGTTATTAAAACCATTAATTAATTTAAAAAGATTTGTTACAATTTCTGCACGTTAATCAAAATTGACTGAAAAGCTTGAGAAGCTTAATTCTTAATAGCAATGGTAAAAATCATGCAAAACAACATCAACTAAGCAACCTAACATTTTTGCACTCTTATATGAACTTAAAGCAAAGGGAGTTGGTTGCGAGATATGATGATGAAGCTGAATTCATTTCTTTAATGGATGAATGGATTTTGGACGAAGCACACCGATAAAAAAATTCTCGTACAAATGTTTTTCTATAATTTCATGTTAATTTTATCCCATTGTAAACGATGAACCAAAGCATATTGATCGTTCATTGCAACCACCGGGTCTTCCTCTCTTCCACTGCACTTGTACCACACTTCAATCTTCATCTTTCTCCTTCTCCCTACCTCCAACTTCTTCGTCGCTTCCATCACTGGAGCCTAAACAATAAATAAATAAATAAAACTCAAATATTAGTCAACAATCACAATAAAAACAGCACTATCAATGACAAAAGTAAGTACACAAATTATAATGATTCAACATTCAGCCAATATTAAAGAGAGTAAGGGAGAGGAGAGGAGAAGGTTTGAGATTTTTATTCCTCGTACCAATATATAGGAAAGATTGAGAAGATGAAGAAAGTCTTAGTCCAGTTATGATACCAATATATCCGGATATTATCAATAATCCTAAAAAAACTTAAAATTAGTGGTGAATTTATCGAATTTACTTTGAGTTAATAACTTATTTATTTAAGAGGAGATTTCGTTAACAAAAATTGTGAATTCGGTTAAAAAAAATAATTATAAAAATAATTAGATAAAAGAATAAAAAGTTTGTTTCCAATGTCAGTTTAAAATCTCTAATACAATGTTAACAGTTTTAAAAATTATGATAAAAAATAGTTAATAATAAATAATATTTCAAATAATTAATTAATTAAATAGATGTACTGATCTTGTATTTGAAAAAGTGTTTTATTTTTAAAAATCCGATTACAAATTATTATTTAGATTCAGTTACATTATTTATTTATTTATTTAAAATTTCAGATTACATATTCTTTACAAATTATATAGATTCAGTTACATAAATTGAATTTTTTTTTAAAAAAAAATCTGATTGCAAATTTTAAATTTAAATTACGTAATTAAAAAAAAAGTTTTGGCGGATGGAAAAATCTGACGGCGACACGTGGCAAAAAGTGCGTCCGCTTTAATATATATAAAAAATTAAAACAAAAATTTTTTGTTCCATTTCACCGAATCAGTATTCCATTTAATCCGTCTGTTATTATTTAGAAGTTCTAAAAAATTGGTCAGGAGGTTTTGAGGAATTTGTTATATAAAAAAGCTCTAACCCATTCTTTTCAAAAAAAATTAAGTAAGAAATTGGCCAGGAGAAGAAGACGAACAAAGCTTCCATTTGCTTGTTGTGTCGGTCTTGGGTGTGTTTGCTAACTAAAAAACACAAGTGATTTTTAGTGTTTTAGGAGTGATTTTGTTATATGGGTGTTTGCTAGGTTAATGTGTGTTTTTACCCGTGCAAAGACATTATTGCCCTTCAAAAAAATAAAACTATTTACCGAAATACCAGGTATAAGAAATCAGCGATCCCGTCAATTTCAGAGTATCCCGAAGCAACTCCACGCCAATGCCGTCCAACTCCACTCGTCCCGAAACAACTCGACGCCATTGCCGTCCAACTCCACTCGTTCTCTGGTGACTCCATCCCCGGCCGTTCAGGTAACCTTCTTCTCTCTCTACGTGATTACAGTTGAGGCAGCTCTCTCTTTTACGGTTAGGATTTAAAATTGGGAGAAGGAAAAAGAGATTACAGATTGTTAAAGGTGAATGAATAAAACATCATCTTTACTGCTCTCAATTGGTGAGAACAACATCGTCTTCTTCAATCTCGGTGAGAACAACATCGTCTTTACTGCTCTCAATTGGTTTTGGTTATTATAGTCATCTCTGGTGAGAGATACAGATTGTTAATGGTGAATGAATAAATGGTAATTCCGATTGGTACCCTGTGGTTTGGGGTTTTCCGGAATTTGTCCAACACTTTTTTTCAGTTTGGTTGGTACCCTTGTGTTTTTTAAGATTCCGAATTTTGCCCTCTTCCGTCCAAAACACTAACAGCTTTAGTCTATCCGTTAGTAAAAAATTTTTAGAAAACATATTGAATGAGTAATCGTAATCCTAAGTGGAGGTTGTCTAAAGAAGATGATTGCCTCTCCTCTCCAACAAAAATTTGCTTCTCATCTCCAAGTTCCAAAAAAAATGATTCCCCTGCTTCTACTCTCTTGGTGCAAAAATAATGATACTCATCTTCAGGTTAAAAAATATGCTTCTCATCTTCAGATTCGAAAATCAATTGACCTGCTTCTGCTCTCAAGGTCCGAAAAATCTACTTATCATCCCCACGTTCTAAGAGAAATTTGTTGTTGCTCTCCATATTCGAAAAATCGATTGTCCTGCTCCATCTCCATGTTTGAATTTGGAAACCTTAATTCGATTGTTCTGTTCCATCTCCATGTTTGAATCTGGAAACCTCTCCAACAAAAATTAGTTGTATGTGTAATTGATTGTGATTATAGGTTAGAATTGGTGATAATTTGATGTTTGATCAAGTAAAGTGGTATTTGATTGTGTGTTCAATTGATTGGATTTTACATGACAGGTGTGTAGCTGATTGTGTATTACATAACAATTGATCAAATTCTGAATTACTCAATACATTGTTTCTCTTATTTTAATTTTTTTTAGAGTGGTAGTTGATCGTGTGTGTAATTGATTGGATTGTACATATCAAATTGAATGTAATGGCTTTCTTGTGTTCCTCTCAGACATGTCTCTTCATTTCCTCAAAGAAGTAGAACTTCAAGCTAGCGTAGAGGAAGATCCTATAAAGTGAAGGTGCCGATGGATGCAAAACAGTCCTTAAACCTATATAAACTTGTATAAGCAGGGGAATCAAATTTTCAACCTGAAGATGAGAAGCATATTTTTTGCACCAGGAGAGTAGAAGCGGGGGAATCAATTTTTTTGGAACCTGGAGATGAGAAGCAATTTTTTGTTGGAGAGGAGAGACAATCATCTTCTTTAGACAACTTCCGTTTACGATTACTCATTCAATATGTTTTTTAAATTTTTTTACTAACAGATAGACTAACGGCTGTTAGTGTTTTGGACGGAAGAGGGCAAAATCTGGAATCTTAAAAAATACAGGGGTACCAACCAAACTGAAAAAAAGTGTTGGGCAAATTCCGGAAAACCCCAAACCACAGGGGTACCAACCGGAATTTCCCATGAATAAAACACTGCCTAAATAGAAATTTGAAGAAGATATTGTTCTCACCGAGATTTGTCTCATGTTTGCTGTGCAGAGATGGAATGGGGGTTGTTCTCACCGGGTCTATAAATATGCAGTTTAATAAGCATTTTTAGTTGTACAAGAAATTGGATGATTAGATTCCTAATGCCTTTATATTCCAGCATATTGGATGAGTAGTTGTATAGGATATTCAATGAGTAGCTTTAAAATTTTCATTAACTGATGAGTAGTTGTAGAGGATATTGGATGAGTAGTTGTAGAGGATATTAAGTGATACATTGGACGAAAAACCCATTTCTTCATAAGTTCATAGTTCATCAACAAACTTTTTAGCCCATTTTTGCTGTGCAGATATGCAATGATTTTTCTCTGTACTCTGTTGCCAGTTGTAGTTATTTGCTTGTCTATGATACTCCATTTTAGCTCATTTTTGCTGTGCAGATATGGAATGATTTTGCTCTTTGTATTCTGCTGTCAGTTTGCTATGCAGAGATGGATTGATTTAGCTCATGTTTGCTCATTTTTTGTTGTCAGTTCTAGTTGTTTTACCTCATTTTTTGCTGTGCATTTTTGCTCATTTTTTGCTGTGCATTTTTATTAATCATTTTCATCATTTCAAGTTGTAATTTCTTTATTAATTTTACTACAGCTTGATCATTATCATTGAAAGATGAGTATTCATGGAATCACATTTCTTCTTGAATGTTTTGTTTTTATACAACCATTTTTTGCAGTGAGTTTTGTTTTTCTTCCTGAGAGTATCCATCTGAGGATTTAAATATTCAGTTTTCAATATCTTTGCCTCTGGCCTGGTTTTAACAAACTCGAGGCCACTTTCTCCAGTTTATCCATTTCCTTGCCGGATTTTAATGCTACAATTATTCAACTTAAACATTTTTCCTTCAAATTAACATTAAATATGCCAATTTCTGGCTGAAATTACTCCAATATATACAATTTTAAGGAAATATCCCAATCTTTAAGAATCTGGTTAGACTGATAAATATCTTAACTTTCAAACGACTCATATAGCTAGGGATATTAATCGACATTTGTATGTTTCGGGTTAGATTTTGCCATTAATCAAGGGGAAAGGGTATTTAGTACAATTTTCTGAAATTATAAAACTTATTTGATTCATCATGTATGACTTACTAAGATCTGTATTGAATTGCCATGAAAAAGGTGTCGGTGAATGGAAGTTCTTACCACCGAAGCTGTTTCAAGATCTGTATTTGATTCATCATGTATGACTTACTAAGATTTGTAGAAATCTTATAATTTGTTTTGAATATTAATTATCCTCAATTAAGCAGAAGCCACCAAGTAAGGCATCAACCATGTTTGTTAGAACCAGAGGTAAGTATGTTGGCTGTACTAAGACAGTCTACCCAACTGAGAAGGTAAAGCATAAATTTTTAAGATCTGTAACTATTTGATTCATCATGTATGACTTACTAAGATCTGTATTGAATTGCCATGAAAAAGGTGTCGGTGAATGGAAGTTCTTACCACCGAAGCTGTTTCAAGTGTACCCATGGAGGCTGCACCATAAGCCCATCCAACTACATTGCACACGAGAGTTGGCTTTTTACTGCAAGCACCACCATGCCCAGCTGATCAAAGAGAAATGCAATCTTAGCCAACTTGAAGGTGATTCTGACAAGACCAAAGAAGTTGCTGCACAATAACACAACCAACACCTTGTTTAATTACGTTTTTCCTGCTTCCGTGATTGTTGTTAACTCTTCCATATTTTTGCTATTATCATAAATGGAGGATCTCCCTCTCTTTTGGGTTCCTGCTACCTCTTTCTATTTCTCATTTTAGAATGATAGATTGGTGAAGCGTTTTTACATGAGTATAAAAGAGAGCTATTATTGTATTGCCAATACTCAATATTGAGCATATTTTGTATCAAGGCATGTTTTCTTTCTACCTCTCACTGGCGATGCATTTCAAAAGTTTGCAAGACTTTTTTTTTTCTTCATAAGCAATTGGAATTTCACTTGTTTGTTCAGTGCCACTACACCAAAACATAACTCAAAGCATGAAAATGATAGAAACTTTGCAAGTCATTCAACAAGGAAATGTGTGAGAACTCTGATAATATAAGAGAGTTTATTGTGCTATTGCAGTCAAGGGAAAACTCAGGTTCGTTTTCCTGGCTGAGGATTTAAAATTACAAATGTAATCCATCACTGAAAAGTGATGGATGGAAAAAAATCGATTGAAATGGTTCATGTAATATGATGAGATTATGCTCTCGTACATTATGATACAAGAATACTTCCTAAAATGAAAATAGGTTAGGCAGCCACAAAAATAGTGGCACCACAGCTAAAATCACTTACTAATGTGTCTATACAGAAATTGAAATGAAACAAGGATCATAAGCCATTTTCCTCCCAATTCAATTGACGCCCAGGAGAATCAGGAGATGGCCATCCTCAGCAATATGCTTCAGATCCATAATGAAATTGTTCCTGAGAAACCCGAAACCAAATGTCCCATCACCATGTTGTGACTCGAATTTATATTCATCACACGAGAGACGACTCTGTCTGCTACTGTCTTCAGATGCAATCGGGTAGAGTACAAACGATCTTCTTCAGAGTGAAAAAGAGACTCAATGAACGTAGCATCGCGGCTTCTTCTTCCGACTCCAGCAACGACTGATCACGTTCGCAATCCACGATATGAGAAAGCCGGGCCTCGACGTCGGAATGGGCAGGTCGGGGTCTCACACAGTAATGGAAGCACAACCTCTTGTGTTAGATTTGAGAAGGAAGGTTACAAATCCATGGCCGTCGGTGGTTGTAGATGCGTAAGGGTTGTAGATGCTGCTTCTTATTTAACATTTCTTTGCAAGCTATGCGTTTGAAAGATGTGATCAACTATTTTAGGTGGATGCATTTGTAATCTGTTTTCTTTGTTCAGGGTAGGCTATTGTTGGATTACAAAGTTTCTTGCCTTAGGTTGTTACGCTATGCTACTTATGCCTGGATTCGTTCAAGGTTGGCATCAATAAACCCATATGCTCCTTTATAATGTTTGTATATGTGTAACCTTCAACCTCTTGCAGTGGGATGTTATTATTTCTTTTCAAGTCAGGTCAAAAGGAGTGTAGTTTATGGTGATGAACCTAGAAACAGGTACTGCTGGTGAAACTTACAAATTCTTCTGCTTTTCAATGGAACGCATTAACCATCTCATCTTAGACTCTGCAACGAATTAGCTTAATCTGTAATTATCCACAGGCTTGATCTCTATCTTCCCAAGGATACTAGTCGGCCAAAGCTAGTTGTCGCATTTGTAACTGGTGGAGCCTGGATAATTGGGTCAGTACTCCAACCATTTCCAATTTAGTATTTACTATGAAATGCTGAAAAAAAATGGTATTCATGCTTAATATTTGGTGCTTTCAACTGTTTGTATGGGAATGGTGGAAGATGTTATCAAGTATGTGAAAGAAGTATGTTTATCTATTTGATATTACTCCATTGGAATAGAATATACATGTTGCTAAGCAGAGAAATGAAGATTATAATATGATACCTATAATCATGCATATATGTAAAGGAAAATGTCATTTGTAAAAGCTCTTACATGACAACAGTAGTGAAGCTGATAAAGTCATGTCCCTGCAGATAATTTCATTCACAACTATTAAATGTTCTTCATATCTAAACGAATTGTCTAAATGAACATGTGTTGTTTGCCTTATTCTATCCACTTGTATAGTGTACTTATATGTTATCTACCTTGTTTTTATTTGCATTGCAATTTCTTTGCACGCTTGTCAAAATTTTACGTTCAAGCATCTCTATTTTTGTAGTATGTTATGATCCAGTCCCCAACAGTTCTCATTTGACCCAAACAAGTGCATTTATTTGATAGTTAAGGATTCTAAGGTGGTATGATACTAGATTAATCATGAAATTAGCAATGCAAGTTTTTCTCCTTATTAAGTATCAACCATCAGTATTGCTTTTTGAAACCCCAATTCTGAGGTTTATATTTGCTTCCAAAAATTTTCCTCAGGGAACCATAGGTGATATGGTTAAAGATGCTTCCCAAGGTATTTCATTTGTGTGCAATCATATTGCAGACTATGGAGGTGA
The DNA here is from genome assembly GCA_002319775.1 of Fagopyrum tataricum. Taxonomy (NCBI): domain Eukaryota; kingdom Viridiplantae; phylum Streptophyta; class Magnoliopsida; order Caryophyllales; family Polygonaceae; genus Fagopyrum; species Fagopyrum tataricum. Next base: position 9,889,003 of record CM008286.1, read on the forward strand.
TCCTAACAAGTACAAATTAAAAGCTCCATTTTTTTCTTTCAAATTGTTTTAGTTAATCTTAATATGATACACATAGGATACTAGGATTGATCGAAAAAGAAGTTCAATCCTAGTGAGATTTTGAATATGTGTCCAAAGCTCATAAAAGAGTAACTTCAGCATTTGTGTTGAAGCTCATATTTTAAAACATATCTCGTTTAAACAAGCAGTTTTCTATTAGTTTACAATAAGTTCATGATATTTTGCTTAAAAGTTGGAGGGTCTTTCATCTAATATGTGAGAAGTTTAATATTCGCAAAAAAATTTTGATGGGACAATCTGCCGGTGCACATATTTCTGCTTGTGCTCTCGTGGAGCAAGATATCAAAGAAGCAGAATGGCAGGAAGGTGTTACTTGGAGTGTCTCCTAGATAAAAGCTTACTTTGTTTTATGATGAAGAAATTACATCTTTTAGTAGATTTCAATGGTTGTAATTTTTCTTGGTTTTGAAGGACTACGAGAGAAGCACATATGTACCTTCTTATTTGCCAATACACAAAAATAAACCTTATGTAAGCTTTCCATTAAATAATACCCTTCTTAATATTAATAATGTTGTCTTGATAAGGCTCATTTGATATTGATCTCAGGAATCAAGAATAAAAATAACTTGTTTTAATACTCGTGTTTACTTAGAATTGAGTTTATAATTTCGGAAAATGGGACTTGTGTAACTCGCCGTACATTGGACTTGTGTAACTCGATGGACCTTGGACTTGTGTAACTTGACGGACCTTGGACTTGTGTAACTCGCCGAAACTTGGACTTGTGTAACTCGACCTTGTGTAAACGATTGACTTTTGTAAGCAACATAATGTGTATTAACGTTGTGTATTAGTATTCTGTTTTAAGTATAGCATTACAAAAAACAATAATATAATACACAAGCTCAATTACTCCAGGTGGTACAAGGGGTTCAATTACTCCCCTTGCGTATTGGGCCCGGGTCTAGGCTTGTAGGAGGGAGGACCTCTCATCCAGAGTTTGAAACTCAATAACTATAAGATTTATTAATATTTTGTATTGGACAAGGTCTAGGCTAGTGTATTGGTCCTTGTTCTAGGCTTGTATATTGGTCCATGTCCTATGCTTGTGTACTGGTCCCCGTCCTATGCTTGTGTATTGGTCCCTATCCTAGGCTTGTGTATTGGTCCCTGACCTAGGCTTGTGTATTTGGTTCCCGTTCTAGGCTTGTGTATTGATCCCTGTCCTAAGTTTGTGTATTGGGTCTTGTCCTAGGCTTATGTATTGGGTCTTGTCCTAGGCTTGGGTATGGGGCCCTGTCCGATGCTTGTGTATCGGGCCCTGTCCGAAGCTTGTGTATCGGGCCCTGTCCGAAGCTTGTGTATCGGGACCTGTCCGAAGCTTGTGTATCGGGACCTGTCCGAAGCTTGTGTATCGGGACCTGTCCGAAGCTTGTGTATCGGGACCTGTCCGAAGCTTGTGTATCGGGCCCTGTCCGAAGCTTGTGTATCGGGCTCTGTCCGAAGCATGGGTATTGGACGTAATATTTATTAAAACAATTGGACTTTTATTAAAACACTTGAGCCTTCATTAAATCAATTAGACTTGAGCTTTTATTAAAACATTTGAGCCTTCATTAAAACAATTGAGTTTGGGCTTTCATTAAACCAATTGGGCTTGTCTTTTATTAAAACATTTGTGCTTTCATTAAAAGAATTGGGCTTTCATTAAACCAATTGGGTTTGGGCTTTCATTAAACCAATTGGGCTTGACTTTAAGTAATTTCATATTCCTAATTTTCCCTTTCATTTAATCTTTAAAGATAAGTAAATGGGTCTTAATTTATCTATTGATATAAAAAGGAGCCTACTTAGTGCTCATTTATACAGAAAGGGCCTACTTTCCAATTTAACCCAATAAATAAATCCAAAATCTACTCGTATTTATTTATCGTAGGATTTGTTGGATAAAATCTCACTTTTCCGGGATTTATAGCTTTCCAAAGAAGTTTTGATTATTACTTTTTTTTAAATTATAAATACCGTTTGTAATTTTGTTATTTTTTTGCTATATATATGGCACAGAATACAGATCGGAGGATGAAGAACTCGCCCCAAAATCGGTTCCATAATTTCGTTCTTCTACTATTCGTCCGTATTCCTCACTATCTTTACCGAAGCAACAAATTGATTGTTCTAGACCGTATTCGCCAGGTTGTAGATCGTCTTCACCATATATTTGGGTCTATAAACCCTAACTTTTTTTGTGTTCCAAATCGATTGTTCGATTGTTATTATCATTTGTTTGTAATAGGTTTGTTTTGTTTCTGTGGCTCGAATTCTCCTTATGTTTGGCGTTGTTCGTTTGCTTGAATTTTCCTCTGTTTTGTTCATTTAGATTCTAATTTTCATTCGTATTTTGTTACATAGTTTTTCAAGGTTTCCCATATCCACTATTTTGTTAATTTATAGCTTAAGTTGTACTTGGATTGACGGTGTTGTCGCTTACGTATACCAGTTTATCAATATCAGCCATCTTCGGGCGAAATTAGTGTGGATCGGTGAGATCTTCGATCCGAATTAATTTTATCTTCGTGTACTGTGTGAGACTCCATTGGTGCTAATTGATCGAGGGGTTAGTAATTTCTATTCCTTTGTCTCATTCACTATCAGTTTTATTTATATCCTAATGCCATTTTGTTAATTTGCAACTTTATGATTGTTATTGCATAATGCGTTTGGTATTATGCCTAGGCATTACGTCATAACATAGTCATGTCTTCTTCACCCTCCCTCTTTCTCAATCTTAATTCCGCTATAAAATTGGTGTTATTATTGTAGTTTTTGGAAGACAAATGATAAGTTTGTCATGAAGTTGTACACTCAGAGTCAACTGATGATTTCTAATGTAAAGAAAATGCAGGCAAGTGATCAATCTTTTATTAAAGATACTGTAATGGTATTACAATCTTAATTCTGTCATCAAACTTTGTTTGTTGATTGCGTATCCGTCGACATTACTGTTATTTCCGCCCTTGCACCAGGTAAACTATGCTTGATAACACAAATGTTATGCCTAGGGAAATTTATCTATTTCTCTGTGATAAGCTATATGAACAAAGCGGATTGTTTACTCAGACATGCTTGCGTACTTTTCGTCTTGGAGCAGTTTAATAAAGTGAAATTCAAGTCATGGTAAAGAGTCTTTACCATGACCTGAATTTCACTCTACATTCACTTATTTATTTTTTGACATGCTTACTAGGTTTCATCAAATCTGTAACTTTCTCATTATAATATTTGATAAGCCATGTGACATTCTGCTATGTAACCAAAGTGTTGCCTTTGATGGTATTTGCTGAAATTAGGGAGGGATTTTCGTTTGCATATTTCACTTATAGCTTATTCATCCGTTTTGTTTTATCTAGATTGCCAAGGAAGAGGATAAGCAGAGCCGGGAATGGTGTCTATTAGAAGCGTGCAGAAGACTCATATCCTCCACAAGAGTCTTGAGGTCATTTCACATCCGCTAATTGAAGTACCAAGCTAATTGAAGTGCCAAGTTGCCCAGGGAATGGTCCTTATGTTAGAAGTGATCATTCTTCTCAAGTATCATTTGTGACTTGAGATCAATACGATTATATTTTGGCTTTGCTCAGTAAACAAAAAATTTCTTGTCTGTAAATCCAATGTGAAGGGCCTAATGTCAAACATGACTCTTTGCTTCTCGGTTCATGAAAATACATAAAACCATGGGTAATAGACAGAGAGGGTAACTCATCAGAATTGTCCTAATCCAACACCATTAACTTAATCTAATAAGCAAATCTTCATACAACTTAATTGGGTTTATTGTACATGCAAAAACACAAAGCAAAAAAATGGATTATTCAAATAATTAATATGGAGATTAAATTTTAAAAAAATTATTTGGTAATTATAACTTTTTATCAACATCTTATTTTATTAAAATTAAAAAAAAAAATTTAATTTTTAATTTTAAAATTTAAATTTTCTCTCGCAATTTTTATTACCCACTTACCTGTTTAGGGCAACAATATCAATGTGTACGAGCATAATTTATTTTTAAATATGAATTATTCAAATAATTAAGACCATCTATTTAAGAACCTAAAACGAAGTTGTTTGTTATATAATAACTAAATTAAAGTCGTGAATAATACTACTATTCTTTATTCTTGACTATTTTATTTTTGTTATAATATAAATCTAAAGATGAATGATCAAATCCATATAATTTCATAAATATATTATTAGTTCCAACATAGGTAGATTGATAAAATTTTATTTAAAAAAATCAAATATATAAATATACCCGCACAAGGTGCGGGATATAAACTAGTACCTTTACTAAAGTAGACGACATTACTACTGACGTGACAACTTCACGCTTTTTTTTCGGATTACATCTTTTTGCTAAACAACTAGCTAAGTCATTTAATTTTGGGTGAAATTGGTAAGTGTGTAGTTTTTTTATCAAGGAAACAAAGTGTGTAGGCAAAATTTTATAAAAACACTAACTATGCACTTTCTATTTGTGAAAGAACCCAACGTTATACTCTGTTACACAACCCTGTTACCTAACCCTGTTACCCAACCTTGTTACCCAACTTTGTTACGCAACCTTGTTACCCAACTTTGTTACCCAACCTTGATACCCAACTTTGTTACGCAACGTTATACTTTGTTACCCAAATTCACTTATGTTACTCAACTTCGTTGTCACCCGATTTAAATACCCAACGTTCTACATCCAAATTTACTTATATGTTACCCAACTTCGTTGTTACCCAATTTTAATACCCAACGTTCTACATCCAAATTCACTTATGTTACCCAACTTCGTTGTTATCCGATTTTAATACCTAACGTTCTACATCCAAATTCACTTATGTTACCCAACTTCGTTGTTACCCGATTTTAATACCCAACGTTCTATATCCAACTTCACTTCGATTACCCAACTTCGTTGTTACCCGATTTTAATATCCAACGTTCTATATCCAACTTCACTTATGTTACCCAACTTCGTTGTTACCCGATTTTAATACTCAACGTTCTATATCCAACTTCACTTCGGTTACCCAACTTCGTTGTTCCCGATTTTAATACCCAACGTTACATATCCAATATTAGTTACTGATTTCAATATCCAACGTTAAATAAACTTAATTATAACTCGTTTGCTTTTGCCCAATATGTTATTGTAGATGGAAATTACTAATTTGAATGGTTCGTTGATGAAATCAAAGGCACTCCGAATGAATTCGCAAGGCTTGATGTCAACAAGATTGTACTCTTTTAACTTATGGCGAATAAATCATGGTTGAATTATGAGCAAATTGGTGTAAGGAAAGATACAAAGTTCATTCAAACAGGAAATGTACCTTAATTTCTTGCCCATAACTTGGCTTCCTTCTTAATAGATTGATCATTCACAAGATACATTTTAATTATATATTTATATGGACAACATCGTTCATAAGAGCTTTAAAAAATCCAACAACTTCATCATTATAGAAATTCTATTACGTATTTCAATGTGCATGTGAAGTCCATAAGTTTTAATGTGCATGTGAAGCCCACAAGTTGATCAAACACAATTTTTCCTAGCCCATGCATTTCAGGGTAGAAAACAAAATAGTACAACAGTTGACAGAGATCAGAGCAATATGCCTCTTATTATGATCAAACACAATTTTTCCTTCTTTCCTGAATACAGCTGCCTAAGCTGCTTGTGCATAGAGGTTAGAATTAGACTTCGAGCTCGAGTCGGCTGCAGGCAAGTCATCCGGGTGCATCTCCTCTTGGCTAAGTTCCTGTGTGAGCTCTGTGAAAACCGAAAAATGCTTAGGAGAAAAGAAATAAGTTCCCATCCTTAAGAGTATAAGTAGTTTCTAAGCTGCATGACTGTCTAAGAATCCTGTGACCCATGAAGCATCATCTACAACCTCTGTCCTCTGTAGTACCATCCATATATGATATGAGAAAAGTGATGTGTGATTTGAGTTATTTATAATGTTATTACCTATTGAAAATAGAGGTCACAAATTTCCTCTGCGCGAACAGATTTTCCTTGATCTTCTTCCCTGGTTGCCCATGTCACCCAGGTCACGTAGCTTTGTGAACTTACATTCAGCGAAGATCTGAATAGTCTCCTGGCAGCTGTTAAGTTACCAGCTCTTTGCTCTAGAACACCCCAAGCCTGAAGTTGCATTTCACAAATTGTGGATTCAGAGTAGAACATATGGTAGTTATACAAACCAATAGCTCTTCAAGGACAATTAGATTTAGACGTAGTCCGGGAATTCCATACCATCCCATCCAGCCGGAGCAGGATCTTTCTCCCATTTCTTATATTTTGCTTCAGCTGCATCATGTGTATCAAGCATGTATGACTTTGACATGTCCAAACCATTAGCATCTAAAAGTTTACCAATCTTTTTCTTCCTCTCTTCAAGCATGTATGACTTTTTCTTCCTCTCTTCAAGCCATTTTTCAAACTGGATGCTCTAATCATGGGCAGCAGAGGCCTTGGTAGATTCCAAAGGTTAGTTTCATATATTTTTTTATTGATAAAAATTAAAAACTATGATATATTTCTCAAAATTAATCAGAGGCCTTGCTCAACGGCCATCACCCTTGTGCCATTGACAGTTCAAAAACATTGACAGTCCAATGTAGCAACATTAACAGTTCAACACCCAGCATTAGCATCACCCTTGTGCCATATTTATGATAATTTCGCACAAACACGAGTGTAAAGATCATGTGAGATGAAAATATCAAATCACAGCAACCAAATAGTACTCCTCGAGGAACTGCAGACATTTAAGATCAAGTCAGCAACTAAATAATGTATTAATAGTTTACAGAAATGCACAACATCTTAATGAGGGATATAGACTCACAGTTTAATAGAAGAACCTCAAACACACTATTGGGAGGAGGTAGTGTGACAAGTTTTGAACCCTGCAAGTTAATTGAACATAGTGATTGCTTTGCTATGGTAAAATATGATCTCACATGATACACACAAAAATGAAGCTCACACAGTTACAGAATCAATTGTTGGATCTGGAATGGGAGGAAGATCTGAGGCGGGAACTGTAATAGGAGTAGGTGCAGGGTTGCCCAATAAGACAAGTTTAGAATATCTATCACCTCTTGTCTATATTTTCTCTGATTGACCTACGAATGAGAGACCTTGATACCGTAAGACAATGTTGCGTGAATATTATCACTCCTTGTTACTGCCTCCCTCAAGTTTATCCAATCTTCTGCATTCTATGGCCATCCCAATAGCTTGCTGGTACCTTCCATCCAAAATGCACCTAAATGCAGCAAACAATTAGTCTAACCATTAAAAAGCGCAATAGAAAATGACAGAAACTTGAAATAACTCATACTTCTCCCTCGTGTTTCTCTTATGAATTGGTGTTTAGTTTTTGTTGATGTGAAATAGGAACCGTAATGCTTACTGCTTATACTCATCGCATAACAGAATTCTTGCTAGATAACTTGCAGAACGCTTTGTTTTTTAAAGACAAACAAAGAAAATTAAAAAAAAATTTGCAATTAGCTCACTGAAAGAGAACCAAGACAGAAGAAGTATAGAGTAGAAAGAAACTAGATTTTTGTTAAACAAATTGTGATACTTGATTTGACGGTCAAATATGTTGCTTAAATTATCTTCTCTCTATTTCTATGTCTCGGTAAATACCTAAGACACTTTTTTCTCATTTAAGGATCCCTCAGCAAGTGATGCACCTGCTTTTTACTTCCTCAACACAGACAACACAAAACAAGCATCAAGTAGAAAGCACAAGATGCCCCTTGTTTTCAATTTAAATAATCCATTTAACAGATTAGAAAGAAAAAAAAATCAGCCAAAAGATCATGTCAAATAAAACTAAATAAAGCTTGTCTATACGAAGCAATAGCTATTTTAACACATAATCACAAAAGATAACAAGTTGTCTATGCGAGCCTCCAGACTCGTCTTTGTCGAATACCGGGAACCAAAAAATCCAATCAAAATAGTGATAACAAGAACTTGAAGTCTTCAAATCATAGACTTGTCAGAAAAAGTATTAGGCAATAAGCTAATTTTTCAATTTGAATCAATTTGCATCAAGTTACCAAACTGGTATGTTAAGTTTACACCTAAGTAGAAAGAACCCAAGACCAGACGTTCAAAGTAGAATACAGTACCATAATATATTGAACAAAAACTGAAGTGAATCCACGAAATGAGAAACAAGAGAGCTTATGTTGCTGATAGTTTGCACATAATTACCTGTTAGTGAAAGACAACTAGCTTCACGGCGAACATACCTAGCCATGGCCTGTATAGAAATAGCACACCACATAGTTAAGCATGAAAAGGGAAATGAGATTGAAGCATAGATAACTGTCATTGCAATTTCACATCCAATTTCACATCAAAATTGCACAGATCTATTCAATTCCTATCTCAACAAAAAAAACACATCCAATTTCACATTTACATAAAATCCAAATTACAGGGGAATTCGTAATCGAAGCAAAACGACAAAGAGACTTACTCAAACTTCCAAATCCAAATTACAGGGAAATAATCGCTAATTCCGGACTTTATCATCAATTCAACGGTCGAATCGGCAGAGAACAAAACCCTAGAACCGGAAACATCTAGCCCAAATCTCCAAAACGTTCCAGCTTTGAATCGATGGCGGAGACCTCGGGATCAGAGATTAACGGTCTATTAGTGAGAGCGATGGAGGTATACTCCGAAGAAGCGGAATCATCGGAGGGGTGATTTGTGCCGTTGGAAGAAATGGAAATGCATAAAGGAGTCGGTTTTTTGTATAGAGAGGAAAGAGACGTGGGAATGGAGAAGAACGGGAAGATAAAAGAACCAGCAAAGTGCATAGTTAATGCATCCGATAAAACTAGTGCACAGTTTGTAATTTTGTATGCATAATAAAAAAAAGTACAATATTATCCCATTTATCTCTTTAATCTTTTACCCTAAATCTATCTTAAAAAAATTTTATATATTTTTTTTTTACTTTTATCGTTATTTTTCGTGTTCCAAATTAAAATTTAAAAGATTTTGTGAGACACAATTTCACAAATTTTAACATAAATCAATATCTACGATAAATTTTTCTAACAAGACATCCTTTCGAATCACATTTGATAAATCTTCTCTCATAAGTGATCAGTTCCCATTATACACGAATTAAATCAATCAAAAATTCTCACATAAGCTTCTAAGATGAATCTTCTCCAACAAGCATGAGCTAATATCTTCAATTTTTGCTATAAATATCGACCACCTATCTATTAAAACAATTTTAGGATTAGCCTTGATATCAATCGAGAATGACATATTGGAAGAAGTTGATTACGAGGAACTCATAGAAGATTTTACCTCAAAAAATATTAGAAGGATGAAATTGTTTAAGTAAATTTGTGTATGTTTGTACTCTATTAAAACAATTTTAAATATTATAAAATGATGGTATAAATGATGAATTATTGTTATTATAATGTTTTATTAGTAGAGCCTATTTATATGAATTGTACGGGGCCACGATTGAGCCGGCACTGACTACAACTGTGCTAAATGCGGTTCAATCTAATAACAAAATACATACATGAATTTACCCATAAATAAACATACTATTGATAATGATAAAACGATAATATATACTAACAAAACACATAGATGAATTCCGCAAAAGTAAAAATAATACAATATTATGCTGCCAAATGTAAACTTTAATATACTTAACTGCCACCGCCTCCACAACCACCTCCGCCACCTCCGCAGCCTCCTCCGCCACCACCATGTCCGCCACCACCACATCCAGTACCACCATGTCCGCCACCATGTGTAGCAACTCCATTTCCACCATCACCACCAATGTTACTCCAGAAAAAGAAACCACCTCCAGATCCACCAGCGTGATGCTTCTTCTTCTTTCCATCGTCGGCACATCCAATAACGGCCATGGTGACAACTGATAAGGATAAAATGATTAGACAAAGCAAGAACAAGGGCTCCCCACCATAACCCCGATGGCCGGCAACCACTAGATCATCTATAGTGTATCTTGCCATGATTCTGCTTCCTTCCGGATTTATTATAAATCAGCAGTGATATTTCCTTGTGAGTTATGACTAATTGGAGGATGACGTACTATATAACACAAAAATATCTCATTGACTACTGACTAGGCCAACAAGTCAATATCAAGCTGCCTTATATTTTTTGGCATTAAGGGAGTTAATTGCGTATGAATCAGATATCCATTGGACCACTTGTAGCAAAATCTTATCATGTACTCTATCGGGACTTAACGCATCTACCATCACAAAATCCTAAGGGCTTACCGACACAACACACTCGTGAGATCTTAATAATTCTACTATAAATCTTACTTATTCACTGATATCTCACGAAAAATAAATTGAACTTCTCAATACATTAATTATTTTATTGAAAAAGAAGAAACAAACACGATAATCGAAGGATTTCCTAATATAAACCCAAACCATACAAGGACTAAAAAATAATCTAATATCTATAAATTATGATATTATTAATCATAGCATATATTTTATATAAATTAAATTTTTAATAATAAGTGACTTTAATCACATTTTTTTAGTATTATACCAGTGTAACATTCGTCCATTGTACGGATTATATTTAAAAAATATTATTAAACAGTATTAGATTTTATTATGTGTTGTTCATATTAAAACACCTATTTGGATTTTTTTTAATTTTCGAATTTGAATTACAACTTAATTGTAACACCCCGAATTCTGAGAACCCGGAATGCTACTGGTTAGGACCTCACAATGGGTCCCGACCTTAGCTGAACAACAACTTAACTAGAATCTTACAACAAGACACAAAATAAGAAACCGATAAAACTAAAAATGTATTTTATTAATGCATGACTCAAAAGGGAAAAAGACATCAGCCGTCAAAAAGGGACAATTATCCAACTAACGGAAAGGAAGAAAACCTCAACAAAATCCAAAGTAACTCAAATAACGAAATATGAAAACCCCGGCTGACCACACTCTCCCGGCTTCCTCAACAGCGGCTAACCTGCAAAGTCTACAACATCGGTTTTCACCGTTAGCTAACAATCATTATATAAACATATCTATGTAGCACAAACACACATCAAGGATAATAAACACATCACATAAAACACACATAAACCGATTATTATCTTTTCATTAAGTGATTCACTTTTATTAGTTCAACTTCATTTGTGGCACGAGAATCCCATCGACCTCGCCTCTGTCCCCGTAAACCAACCGGAATGGTTCCAATGCATATCTACCATATACCGTATGGACTGGTCGCAGAGAACCTCCCAGCATCTTACAATGTTGGGCAGCGATGCCACGACCCATTATCCTACACTTGGGTCTAAGTAAATTATATCGACGTTATAATCAATTTCCATTAAAGATCGACTTAGAATCATCATTCTAAGTTTTACAAGATTTCTAGAAGGCTTCTATACTAAGAGAAAGCTTTCGGATCCAAAAGAACGAGAAAACCTACTTTAGTGGAAATTACCAAAACGCCCCTCACTTTTCGGAAAATCCAAAAAAGTGCCCAAACTGGTCCCAAGTCTACTCTATAACCCAAAAACACTTACTAAACCTCAAAACTCTAAAACAAGTTTGAGGGTTTGCTCAAACTTACATTTTAAGTCCAAACTCGTTTCCCGAAACTACACCAAGCCCTTGACTTTGGCCTATCGAAAGTACCTCGTACTAAGTTCCGAAAATTCCAAATAAAATGTTTATACATACTAGGTCATACCTAATCTAGGCTAGAACCATCGAAATCCATAAACAATGTTCCACAAGTTCTACACAAAATCCCAAAGATGCTTTCAAACACACTTAAATTCCAAAACTAGGTTCTGAGTCAACCTTGGAAGCTTATAACTCTCAATCCGACCGTTGGATCTTTTCCAAATTTTAATACTATAAACTAGGTGTATCCATTTATAACATATTAAAAATTCAACGGTAGATTATACCTCTAAGTCATCGAAACTTGGTTCCAAAGTCAATTATAAGAACTAAAATTCAGGAAACAGCTACCCTAGCAACCCATCACTCGTTCGATTCCTGCAGGGAGCAATCTTGAATAAAAACTCTACCTCCACGTCCTGAGATCGAATCACCCCAAGTTCAATTCTTCCAAACCTCAACCAACACCTATTACCTATGATTTCATGTACAACAGAGAACACAAATCTCTCAACTGAGATCAATGTCTACTAACAGGTCACCTATAAGGCTCTATCGATCCCTGTATGAACTAACAAATTTAATCGACAAACAGGAAGGCTGTACGTACCTTTACCTACTGCTTCCCTTTTGATCTCATTCCGGTCGTCCACATTCCCCAAAAGAAACACAGTTCGCCACTAGTCAGCGAATGCCAAGAATGATGGTTCATCTTCTCTGCAGTCCATAAACAACGAACAATTGATGATCCAACACCACTGTTATTTTTACACAAGGGAAGGTATGAAGAAACCCGCTGTCCAGGGAAGACAAGAACGAGGAGAAAGGGAAGAAGTTGTTAACCCAGTCGGTAGTGCTGACCAGATGAAGGTTCTAATGGATCAAAAGCAGTTTCCCTCACTGTGGTTCTCTGGACAGAACATGAAGAGAAGTTGATTCAGGAATCGATCTCGAGTAAGTAGAAGGAGTCGAGAGAAAGAAGATTATACCGGTCTCGGTCGAGAAGATGAAAGTACGTCCGGTAGGAAGGTGTATCTGCCGATTGAGCACGACTAGATTTCCGGTTGCTGTGCAGAGGAGAACTCGAACGACGTTGATGCTAAAGCGGAACAGAGCCACCACTGCTACTCCAGAAGGTGTAGCGACGAGACTGAGATCGGTACGAAGGTTGTTGCGATTTATGCGTGTTATTGGTGGTGCGAAGTAACTGATTATGGGAGGGGTAGAGCCTTCTAACGATTTGAGAGCTGGAGAATATGCAGTTACGCAAATCCCGGCGTGAGAGGATGCTTGCAACCGTCACGGATTCGATATCTGGGCAGAGGACGTACTTTTGTGTATCGGTGAGGGAGACTCTGTTTCTGTCTATCGCCAGAAGAGGAATTGGGCTAAGGGAGAGAAGACAAGGGGTTGGGCTGACCTGGAGAGAAAAGAAAGAAGACTTGCGCCAGCGTGGAGAAAGAAAGAAGGAAGGCTTGGCCGGCCTGCTTCGTTAAAGAGAAGTAGAGAGAGACCACTGGCCGGTCAGGCCCGATTAATTTGAGGCCTACGAATTGTCTACGGCCCAACAATTGTTTGCAGGCCCAAAAGAAAGAAGAACTAAGGATCCATTGGCTTTCTAGTTTATTAAAGACCATATTTGCGGTTTTGATCAAATAAAAATCCGGTAACACTACCGGTATCGGAATAAAATTTTCCGGTTATCACATTAATTATAATGCGTGATATTTAGTAATTTTTCCATTAATTAATAAATAAAATTAACAAATATACATCTATATACTTTTACTAAAGTAGACGACATTACTGTTGACGTGACAACTTCACACTTCTTTTTCGGATTACATCTTTTTGCTAAACAACTAGCTAAATCATTTAATCTTTTACACTAAACCTATCTAAATTATTTTTTTTAAATAATTTTTTACTTTTATCGTTGTTTTTCGTGTTCCAAATCGAAATTAAAAAGATTTTGTGAGACACAGTTTCACAAATTTTAACGTAAATCAATATCTGCGATAAATCTTTTCTAACAAGACACCACTTCGAATCACATCTGATGAATCTTCTCTCATAAGTGATCAGTTCTCATTATACACGAGTCAAATCAATCAAAACTTCTCACGTAAGCTTTTCAGATGAATCTTCTCCAACAAGCATAGGCTAATATCTTAAATTTCCGCTATAATTATCGACCACCTATCTATCGTCCATTTATCAATCTCACACAGTGTTTTCTTCTTTATTCAAAATAATTTTCCGATTAAATTATTTCGAAGGTTTTTTCATGAATCTTATTTTGAGTTTTTACTATTCGGTTTGAGAATGTCTTTAATCGTATTTCAACTAAACTATTTAAGTGTTAGCTTCTCTGTGGATCGTTCTTTTACTAGCAATCTGTTGTTTTAATTTGTTCTCTTTTAATCTTCTTCTCTAATTTGATCGTTGAACCTAACATAAACCTATTTTATTATTATTTTTTATTTTACGTCCGAGGCTGATTGACATATACAAAGGTAAGAATAAGCATCCTTGCAGATGATTATATCCGATTTCAGACTGGATCTTTGGTTTTTTGACGAAATCCGAATCTGACATGTATTTAGAGAAATTAACTATGTTGCCGACCGATTGACCCATCTGAGAATCTCGACTCCAAACACCAATTTTTCTGATGATTCCGAACTCCGTGTTCTCATCCGCGAGAATGCTTTAGGGTGGACTACCTCTAGGAGGTAACCAACCTAACTGCTTTCTTTTTTTTTTTTTAAAAAAAAAAAAAGGACTAAGGAGTATATCTTCATTTTAGATTGTATCTATTCTGTATTGTGAGGCTCTTATTGATACTTTTGTTTTTCTGTTTTTGAAGCTTTGGGTGAAGACAAGAGATCATATAGCTATCACAAGGCCATTGGCGTCATAGAAAAACTTCCTTTCAAATAGAGAGCACTGATCAGATCCAAAATTTGCCTGCAATTGAAAAATAAAATGCAAGACTCCGTAGATTTAGTAATTTTGAGTTACAAATCTCATTTTCAATCGAGTTACACAAGGTCAAATATACAAATTTTATTGTTAGTAATTTCGATCTTTGAATAACAGGTTTGGTAATCTGTTATTATTTTTTATATGTTATTTTTAATGTCTATTTACATAAAATAGTGTTACACAAACGAAAATAGTGTTACACAAATAGGTATGGTCAACCATATTAGATGGCGACCAAGCCTTCCGGTGACGAGGGTAGCGGTTGTCTCCTTCCTCGCTTTCCCCTTGGCAGTGGCTACTCGCGGCGATGGCGGCGCATATCGCTCCATCTTTGAAACATAGTCTTCCCCTTTCGCCGACTCGTGTGGATTGTCTTTCATAATTCCTGATGAATCGCTTCAAGAAATCGAAATGCTTGTTAATTGATTTGAGCTTATATTGATCTCTCGAATACCCTAGATAAAGTACATTTGGTTCCCAAGTTTACGAGTTGTGCTAAGATCTGTTTCCTTTAGGGGTGATTATAGGTCTAAAACTGAACCGAACCAAAATAAACGGAACTGAACCTAAAATCGAATTTCCTAGAATCTTGGACAGAAAACCGAACCTATAAAATTAGGTTCGGTTTCGGTTTGGACCTAAAACCGAAAATCTAAAATACTAGAACCTAAAACCAAACCTATTAGGGTTGGTTTTGGGTTTTGGACCTAAACAGACCTAAAAAATAAAAAACTATAAATGTCGATAAATATAAGAAATATAAAATATCCAAATCCAATAACGTGAAATTCGTGAATACAATCAAATGATAAAGTTTAAATCTATAACAAGGAAACTATCCTTGATGCTTCCCAGGTGCACTGGCTTCGGCTTTTTGGGCCGAAATGGGATGGCTTGTTGGCTCCGGCGAAGCTTGAGGGCAAGAACAATCTCATGTGAGGGTTATGACGGCACTTGCTCTCAACGGAGAAGAAGACGAAGAACTCGATTGGTTGTGACGGAAGCTAGGCAGACATCGCTTGCTCTCGACGCCGCTGGAACTACACTACTTATAGGCTCAGTGGTTGTGAGAAACCCTTCTTGCTTTAAATGCGGTATCTGGCGATTGAGGATGATTTGATAGGTTTATATTTTGTTTCCTTTAAATCAGTTTATAATTTATTTTTAGAATTAAAAATTTATTAAAAAAAATAGAGGGTATAGTTTCTATCAGTGATAAAAAAAAGGCCTTTGTAGACCTTTTTTATAAAATTGTTAGTATAAAATCATTCTTAATATTCATTTGTTTGCAATAAACCACCCTATAAAATTTTGGCATAAATTCACCCTTAATTTTAAACGTTTGCAATTAACCACCTTATACTAGTTAAAACTACATCAAATAATATAAATTTGAAGCATAAATAAAGTAAATTTTCATTACAAAAATTAATATCATATTGATTTTAATAGTTTGGTTGAGAATTACAATTTATGATGGGAAAAAAAAACAAGAAAGTAATATAAATTACTATTTATGTATCAAAAATAATCTAAAAATATAAATATTACAAACTTACACACAAGTTATCGCGTAATAAACCAACGACGAATGGTATAGAAAAAACCTAAACCTACTTCATCTTTATTTTTCAATCTAGGTTGGGTTGTAACAATTTCAACTTATTTTTCAAGGAAAAAAACTACAACGAAAACCTTTAAAAAAAAATCAGTGGGAGATGTTTACACTTTTTTCATAATTTTGCTTTAGATTTTTATTGGAATATTTTATTCAAAAATTAAAATATTTTTATTGCAATTTTTATAACTATTACTCATATCTTTTTTCTTTTTTTTTTACAATTGAAAAATATAGTTATAATAATGTGGTTATTAATCAACTAAAAAAAAGTGACAAGTTAATGCAAGTCTATTAGCTGGAGTTGATGAGACGATATTATAACTGGTTTTGTAGGCGATTTGCCGAGTTAGTAATTATTTTTAATTTGGATTGTTTATTTACATGTGTAATAATTTATACATATATTTTGATTATATTTCTACTTTAAATTGTAATATTTAACCATACTATTTAAGTTAATTATGATAATAATATTAATATTGAAAATTATCTATGCTTTAATTTAAATTATTTGATATAATTTTATTTATTATAGGATAGTTATTTGCTAACATTTGAGATTTAAAGGTGATGGTGGTTTATTGTAAATAGATGTATAATAAAGATGATTTTATGTTAAAATTTATATATAAAAAATGTTTTTTTTTAAGAGAGATTATTATAAATTTATATAGGATAGCTCTAATTCCACCAGCACCACCGTACGTAGCAGCTCGATTTCCACCAGCACCACCGCCTGTAGCCGCTCGAACTCCACCAGCACCACCAACAGTAGCAGCTCCAACTCTGCCAGCACAACCAACAGTAGCAGCTCCAATTCCACCAGCACCACCGTTTGTAGCAGCTCGAACTCCACCAGCACCACCGTCTATAACAGCTTCAGTTCCACCAGCAACACCTCTCCTAGCCTAGTCCAGCAAAAGCAACCACCTCCAGATCCACCAGGGCGATGCTTCTTCTTCTTCTTTCCATCGTCGGCACATGCAACCACCTCTAGATCAGCTATCGTGTATCTTCCCATGATTTTGCTTCCTTCAGGTAGTGATCTTTGTTTGTGACTAATTGGAAGACGACCATATATATAATACGAATATATATTAGTGATCGACTAGGCCAACAAGTGAAAATCAACCTGTCTTATGTTTTGGTATTCGCCCGAAACTTTCAAGGGAATTACTTGTGTATGAATTAGATAACGTTTGATTCATCTATTATATCAGGACTTAACACACGTGTTGTTTTGAACAATTCGGTCTCAAGTATTAGTTTACCCGATTACCCTTGAGAGACCGATCACAAAATCTTAAGCATTCATTTGAAGGGTCAATGGAATGTAGCTAGACTTGCATTAACATTTGTCATACATCACAAGGCAATTTCATATGTATGCCTATTTTTGGAGGAATCAGTTGCAAACGATTTTTTCAAATAAATTAAACGGTCCAAATCATTAATACAAATCTTCTGTATTTATCCTTTTACTGGACCACTTATATATGATTTGTACCAATTGTGATCACTTAATTTATCAAGATTTAAAAACTGATTCAAATCCAAGCATATAATACTTCAATTCCGGATAAATTTTTATAAAAAGGTAAAAACTTTAATATTTTCCTTGATTTTGAATATGCTCTCTTTATCTTCTATCTATTTTTTTCAGCGAAAATTTCCTTCAAAAATTGGAAGGAAAAAATGTTTTTATCAACAGAAAACATAAATTTTATATTGATGTAGATGATAGGTCATTAGGTCGAATAGGTCAAAAAATGAATAAGAGGAATGCCTCTGGACCTTAGAAATTTTCCAGGAAAATTTTAAAAAAATTTCAAGCCAAAGGTGCAAAATCCATAATCGTTCGTTTAAGGCTTAAGGTGCAAAATCCATAATCGTTCGTTTAAGGCTTAGTATGAATGTCATGCATTATAAATATGCCGTTTTAATATTATTACGTATAGAATAAAATATAGTATAATTAGTACGTGTATTTTTTTACTATTGATAACTGACCTGCTTTTTTGTTAACTGGGTTAAAATTTATACTAGAGCTCGTAATCTATACAAGTTGAATACGAATGTACTAAAATTAGGTTCATTTAGTTGAAAATTCCTACTATTAATTTATTTTTTATATCCGATGGGTGAACTACGCCGCCGATATCCGACGTGGATGGTATACATGACAAAGTGAACCTACGCACATAAGCCTTCGGTTCCATGCTAAAACCAGTTGGCAATAAAAAGAGTAACTAAAACTTATATGTCAGATTCACATATTTAATATTGTCGATGTGGGATACATTTTCATACTCAACGCGTTATGAAATGAATGTATTCCTGAACCTTACCTTCATAGATAACAGTGTGTGCCACCAGCCCACCACCTCAATCAGGCCAGCACCATTACCACAGTCAGCACCGCCGCCACAGCAAGGGACCCACTGTAAGCCTGGTGACCGGCGATAAGATTAGCACCAACCACGTGCTTGCCATGTTAGAAGACTTCAGTCTTCTATCAATAAATAATTTATTTATAAAAGAAAAAACGTAATAGTTACACCTTAGAAGAAAAAAACTTTCCAAATCATTGGTTTAAAAAATCATTTTTGAAAAGTCATCTACAAGCCCATCATGAATTAAATGCTTTGAGATTTGATGCTCTACATATACTACAAACAAAAACCTACAACTCTCTTCAAAGTTAAGCCACAACTGTTATAGATGAAGCCTCAGACTGATTAGAGGTTCAGAGTTGCTAATTCTCTGATATTGGCGTCAGCTGCACATAAAACACAAAGGAGAATCTAGACTGTCAAGGAAAATCCAAACTAATAAGCATTGCAGTAAAAAAAAATACTAGAAAAGTAAGAATACTTACTGCAGGATGCCCAAAACTGTTATTGTGCAAGCTAGAACATTTCACAACAGATTCCCACTTGGGTTCAGCAGACAATGGCTTCAAAGCCGGGTTTTTGGTACCGAGATACGTCTTTGAGTGAGGATGTTTAATTGACATAGATGGTAAAGCACGCAAAAGCCAAGATTCAGATGGAGATTTTGGTAATGGTGGAGGCAACATTGGGTTTGTTGAATGCTGTTGAACATCAGCGTCAACAAGCTTGCAATGGCCAATGGCCAAATTTGAGGAATGAGGTAGCGTCTTTTGATCTGCAAAGTATATATCCTTAATATCTTGCATTGAGTAGTCTATTGAAGGTTTCCTCCCTCTAGATTCTGTCATGCTCTTTGAATCTGATGAGCTTGAACTTGAATCTAGATATGCTTTACTTTGCATTGAGTCCACATACAAGGTTTTCTCAATGACAGCACTTGCAAGTGTCAACTCATCTTCAGCTGTTTCATCATCCAAACACTTTTGTAAGCTTAAGTTACTCTCCCTGGAATGAATAGATGGTTCAGGAAATCCAAGAAAGCCCTTTTCCTTATCCATGAGGGATTGCCGTGTAACATTCCTAAACGATGCTATGTAGTTATTCTCCAAATTTGCAATCTGTGATAAATCATCCAAATTCAAAGACGAGGTTTGCTCGTTGTGTTTCTTCAGTTCATCCTTAAGATGACCAGCCTCTACACACGTATTAGATCTTTGGTACACGGTTAACCGCCTTTTCTCATAGACTGCATCTCTAATAGCCTGCAAAAGCAAATGATATACATTCAACAATTTCACTTCTGTTATGAAAGAATAGATTAAGAGAGTATACCTTTTCACTCTTGTTATACTCATAAATGCCCGGATCCGACAATTTCTTCCGTGTTTTGTGTACTGAGGGTAATGTTAAGGGTGCTTGGTATTTCACTCCTACCATTGAATTAAGCAAGCAAAACCGAGGAAGTAAACCACAGAGTTTAGTTGAGACTATTTCGGATCCAGCATAATCATCATCATTGCTATCATCTTCCTCTTCCTCGTATTCATCAACATCCTCATCTTTTATATCTTCATAATGCTGAGGTAAAGAGCTCGGTGTATAGTAATACCTTATATCTTTAGGTTGTTCCTTTGTAGCAGATTGCTTCCTTGATCCAAAGTGAGGAGTCTCAGAAGCTACTGCCTTTGCTGCTGGCAAGAACCTACCCATCATGAAATCTCGAGTCTGTGGATCAAAGAAGGTTCCGGATGATTTTGTACAAGGACCATCTAATTCACTCACACCACTCAAGCTGCAGTTCATGAAGGACTCACTGCGTGATAGTGTATCAAGTGCATCTAAGTAAGTGGAACTTTCACCTTCCGAGTGTGAGCTATCATCCTCTAAACTCGCAAATTCTCCTGCATCGTGTACCCGTTGAGATTTGGAACCTTGTGAGTCTCTCAGAAGTTTTTCTGACTCATCAGTATTAACAACTCTCCCTGGTGGAAGCTTTGGAGCAGGAGGAGAAGGCTGATCAAGAGCCTTGGTGTTCTGTTTTCTATCATTTTTGGGTTTTCCAGGCTTCCGTTCCCACTGAAAGGGAACTACACCAGGATTACTCACTGGACCTGATTTGAGCTCTGATTTGTAATAAGGAAGAGTATATATGCTAGGAGGGGGGTTAGTAGGTTTACTTCTGTCAACTTCTGCAACAGCTGTTGTCAATGTGCCACGCCTCACCGAAAGGAGAGGTTGGTTAAAGTTCAATTGCTTGTCCTCCATTGAATGCTCAGTATCATGAAACCAACTAATTCCTGTGTAATGAAAAGGAACAAAGGGTAAAACAAATAGCATATGTTATGCAATGATAAAGAACTGAAACATAGAAACAGGTTCAGATAATCATTGTCAATTCATAGTTTATAATGACACATATCCTGAAGTAAGATGTGCTAAACAATTCATCTTTAGAGTTTGTAATTTTCAAAGAACAATGACTAATTGTCCATCATTTCGAAAAACAAAACTTCATAGACAAAAATAGAACTACAATTTGCATTTACTCCTCTATAGTACCATACAAATCTATCAGCAACATGTCCATTGTACTAGCTGAAGCTTGTGAAACTCCTATAAGTTCAGTGCTCCTGACCCTTAATCAGAGTGATCAGTGATCACAGAAGAATCAATCAATCTCAGAATGCTTTACTCAGTGCTTAAGTTGTATACCAAGCAAGAAGAGCAGAAGAAGCCTTAAGATTTTGTTTTCAATCCAACTAAACGCAAGCAGAATCCCAAATCACGTTAACCTACAATCAAAAACCGATCGAACAAGACTCAGTATACACACAGCTAAATCACCGACAGGACGGAAACCCAGGGAATAAGGGTTTATAACTTACAACAGATGAAGAACAAGATTTTCAAGAAATTGTATCAGCAGAAGAACGTTCGAATTCAATAATCATAACCCTAATTACGTACAGAAACCATGAAAGAGTAATCGATAAAAATTAATCCAATCATAGCAGCGGAAAGAGACGGAGAGAAACCTGCAAGAAGAAAAAACTAAACGGGCAATATCTGAGCCTCTAAAATCCGATTGAAGAGAAGGATTTCAAAAGGGAAAGTCCAAGTAGAGAATTGAGAAAGAGAGCGAGGACGAAGGCAAGCTTGTACGTTCAGGGCAGGGGTTGATGATGATGATAGCAATACCGAGATCAAGTGAACGAACTTGAAAACTAAGCCGCCCCAACTTTATCTGTAATTTATTGCTTAATAATTCTGCACGGATATTTTATAAATAATACGAACTAGTGTTTAAGATAAAAAATCAATTCAAACTCTTAAATTATTAACTCTTATATAAGAAAATAGAAAAGTATTTTTAGAAGAAAAAAAATCAATATCTTAAGTAATAACGAATGTTTTGCGGTTTATAGATTTTACCGAGGGAAGTCGTGGTTAGCCGACCATATTTTGTGCACCCTTAATAATGGGTAATTTGGGTATCTGGCACATCTCCTGTGAATTGGCAGAGGTGACTCTGGTTTGGATGATGTGATAACTGTGACCCTATTTATGGATTTTACTATAAGGTGGGGTTACTAAATGTGTACGGTCTTCTATCAAATTATTGCTTTGGGAAAGACAAAAGTTAATGAACCCTATACGGTCAATATCAACTCCTCTTCTAACAACCTTGACTTAAACTATTACTATTAACTAGTTTATATCCCGTGCCATACACGGGTATTTACTAAGATTTTTTTGAAGTTGTATGTATACTATATTGAATAATATAAATAAGCTGATTTATAGTTGGTTGGATGTAAGGTCATATTTAGTTATAAATTTCAAGTGCAATCAACGATTTAATTTGAATATTGAAATTAATATTGAAGTTCATCGCGTAAATGTGAATACACTTGAGATTTTCCGATCCATAAAATTTTAACGATATTTTAAATAAAAATTAATATAATAAAAAAATAGTAATTATATTAAAATATCGAACAAAAGCGTAATAAACTCCTCTTCATTCAATAATAAACACTGCTACCAAAATTTTAAAGAGATTTATCTATGACAAAATTTATTCTTCCATATACTTTTTTTTATGTTAAACTCTTAATTAAAAAAAAAAGATTGATTGGATCTGGAAAAATATATATATAAACATGTTTAAACTAATTTTTATATCAACATATGATAATGTCTTGTAGATGAATTCAAGATCTTGCTAAATAATTAAAAATTTTAGTTTATTTTTTGTTTATTAAAAAAGATTTTATATTTTAATTAGTTATTTTAAAAAAACTGTGAGGCCGCACGTCAGTATTAGTGTCGCCTAGTATAGATATATAGATACACATTATTTTCATTCGAAAAATAAATAGATTTGTTTGTGTAAAATCTATTTTTCTATCAAGTTTTAAATTAAGATTTATGGTAGATTTAAGTCTAAAAATCTTAACTTTGTAAACCGATTTTACAAAAAACTAACATTTTAGTAAATTTTAATTTGATTTTTTAAAACTCAAACAATTTTAAATCACATTCAAAATCTTTCATTTGTTAAATATTAATTGTTTTTATAAACTACTCATTCGGTTACGAAAGATAATCATTGTTAAAAAATAAAGATAGAAAATTGGCAAAAATTAAATATTTGGTGGCTCTTATCAGGCTGGTTGAATTTGTAGTACTTAAGTTAGGAAAAGTTGTTAACAATAAAAATTATAATTAATTATAAATTAAATTAGGTGGTTTACAATAAATATTTTTAACTTTTCAAAGAACTACTGTATTTCTCTCCCAATACATCAACTTGACTCTTGCATGTCTTAAATCTACAATAACACCACACGTAGATGTTGCTAAGGATGCTTGATTTCGTTCAATTGTCTTCCAATTTATGCCTAAATTACAAACCATCAAAAACTCAAAACACTCCAAAACCGAAAAGAATTGATAAGAGAGGTAGCAACCACATGTTCGCCATGACAATGGCAGTCTCCGGGCTCAGTAGTAGAGTTTCGACCTCATTCACCGACATCTTTAAACGCATGGAATCTTCGTTAGTCCTGCACGTAAAGATAGCCTTCTCCTATGAGCTTTCTGATTCCGGTTATGGAGGATAAAACTATGACGCAACCGAAATTAGTGTGAGGTGAATCAGCGGATTTGTATGAAAAAATTAATTAGATAGAGAATAGAATGATACCTGACACCACCATTAATGAACCCAAGAATAAATTATAACGGGAATCACAAAGATAGCTTTCTTACTGTAATTATGTTAAGATTATAACTACCAAAATTACGTTAAGAAAGCAAGAAAGAAAAAATTGAAGAGCTAAAAATGGTTAAAATCATAAAGAGATGAGCAAATTATAACTGGAATCACATATTGTATACCATGTTCATAAATGAAGCCATCCAATTTAGAGCAACCAACACCACTGAGCCAAATAACAAAAGTGATGAGCACCATTTACATCAGTTGATCATACGAATACATCATAACCCTTACTGCACTATGTTATAGGTCTTTAGGAACAGGTCCTTCTGAAAGTTGGATCAATGTCATGAATGTTCCAACCATAGTGATGAACACCATTCAACACTACTTTGTTGGGGGAAGAGTAGAATGCGGCGTGGAGGGCTTGCCAATGACTTCACCATGCCTAAAATCTCATAAGGTGTGCTCTCTCTAGCTCTCCCTTTTTGCCTATTTATATAAGTACATCCAAAACCATTAGTAAGAAAGTTGCTCATCATCAAAATCATATGAATTACAAAAAGAACCTCTCAAAATCCTACCTTGAGAATAAAACCTCGGGTATCTATGATGGTGAGATTAGGACAATGCGTATTTTTCAGTAAGGTTGTGCGCGATTTTATGATACTTGCATTTGTAGACAGCAAACTTATTGGACTCCCATATTTTTCACTGTCTTCAACTTTATGATAGTTGCAGTTGTAGACAGCAAACTTATTAGACTCCCATATTCTTCACTGTATTCGTTCTGTTGCCGATAATTATGATTTTTTTTATTAAACCCTAAATCCAATTGCATCAAAAGAAATTAGGGTAACAAAGCAGGAGCCTAATAGAAGCAGAAAATAAATCAAATCTTATAAGCCGACAATATATTAAGCTAAATGGATTAATTAAAAAAGATTCAACAACAATCCAAATAAAGAATTCTTAACACCCTAAAATAAAATATAAATCCCAAAAAAAGTGAAATGAAATTAGATAAGGTTGAAACTCAATTCTAACCTAATTAAAATCGATACCTCGGCTCACAAGCTGATAGGTCGTGGACCATTTGGAGAACCAACGCTAGGGCTTCTAGTTCCCATCTCAACCTCTCGAACATTGAAACGGAACCATAGCAAAGCTTCAAGAAGAGAGCTCTTTCCATCGGACTGGTTGCAGGGGAAAAATTTCAGACGAATAGAGGAAATCATGTAGAGACGATGAAAAGAGAGGTATGGATGATGGAGATGATGGAAGCCGGTACATATAGGTGATTTGTGTGGGATCCGGGAGGAAGAAACATTGTAACAATCTTCAATGACGCGTTTAGATTTTTAGGTTTAGAGGAAAGGCTAATAGCCTAATAATAGTCACGGGAGTAGATTGTGGTAAGGAAGATTGAACTGCATGTTGTATAATGTGTGTAACTGTTAGTTTATATAGGATGTAGAAAAAGAGAAGCCCTAAAGATTGAGGCATATATAGCTGGAATAAGAGAAAATTTAGAGAGGCTTACGTGAGAAATAAAGTAGAACCCGTAGCGCTTCCTGTATGATGGAACGGCTTCTCTGTAGATGCAGTTGATGAAGAGGACGAAAATTGCAGTTGTTCTTGATACAATTTTTGAAAGTAAATAATATAATTAGGGTATATATTGTGTATATAAACATCAAAAAGGAAGTTGAAGATGAAAGGAAAGCATGAAATTACCCGCAATTGATGAAGAATGATCGATAGATCACCGGATATATATAGTGTACATTTAGTTTGAAATCTTGTGGGAGAAGATTAGTTAGTATGCCGATCTGATTAGATCTTTCATACTGATCTAGTTCGTTTAGCAATTTATTTAGTTATAATTATTCTTTTGTTTTGTTTAAAATAGGTCAGTAAAAAAAGATTTTATGGCCTTAATTACTTCAGATTTAATCTGATCTAATCTGTTTAGCAATTTTAAAAAGATTTCAGTAAACCATTATTTTCAAATTTAAAGTATTTTACGAGATTTGTTAAACAATTAAAAAATTTAAAAATTTCATTTTAGTAACAAAGATTTTGTGGCTTAGAAAAAAAGTTTTAATCGCCCAAAAATTTCTGGGAACGCCACGTCAGCACAAGTGACGGCTCTTTTAGTATAGGTATATAGATATTTGTCTTTACATGCAGTTTTAGTGCTGCGCGTATCATCTTCTTTGTATTAAAGAATAAAACTAGTTTAATACAATATTAAAAAGATTAAAAATATATTATTTCATTTGTCAAACGAATCAGTAAGGAATATGGTGCGAGAGACCAAAATCTGTGAATTTTTTTACCGCTTACATTTAATCGGGGGATTAGGAGTTAAATTTAATTTACGGTTGGTAGTTAAATTCAATGTCCAGATTGTAGTTTTAGTATAAATATGAGGGAGAAGGTAAGAATTGAAATTACAGTGTTTAAAGAGAGATTTAAGAGAATTTGTTCATACGAAAACACAATGTCTTCGAGTTCATTGGATTAAGGAGGAGATCAAGCCGTTCAAAATGAGGTATGGTGGATCCGGATTATTCAAAATCTATAATTTTTATTATGTTGTTTTTTTTTTGTTTATGTCGAACCTAATTTTGTTTTTAAATTAATTTAGATTTACGATGATCCATCATTTGACCAATATGAAGGACCCGACTATTCGGGGATATTCGCAACGGACGGATGGTAGAATGATAGAGAATCCAAGATTGCTTGGACTCGGGCCGAGGCAATGAAATATTTTATGGTGCTTATCATAAAACGGTCATGGAAATGCGTCGGAATCACGGAGTTTCGGTATTGTGCACTTAGCGTGTGAACAATTCGGGACCAAGAAGGTTGGAAAGAGAAGAGTTGTTGATTTAAATGATGTCCCGGTGAAGACTCGGCGCACCCATTCGAAGAAATGCAATTGTCCATTTTTGTTAAATGGATATGAACAAGAGAAGGATGTACTTTCCCATTTATCATTTTCTCGGTTGCTATCATCGGTTTCTAAATTGGTGAGAAATCAAGCAAAGATGGAGGTTCATTTGATAAATCGAACAAATCAAGCAACCAAGAGTGAAGGATGGATACTATTGAAAAAGAGGCTTCTTCGTCTTCTACACAAACAAATTTAAGATCAAAGCTTTTTCTCCCAAATTCAAGAATGAAAACCATATTCAAACCTGGAGCAAGATGAGGAACGAGGAAAGAAGATAGGGGATTGATGGAGTTAAGAAGAAAATGGATGAATATATTATTGTACAGGAAAAAATGATTGGTGTTGAGGGAGAAATTAGAGGGGTTAGTGATAAGGGGGTTGTATGGTCTTTAATCCATATTGAAACTTATTCCGAACCATTTAATTAAACACATTTTTATATAAACCAAACAACCGCAACCATTCGTTTATGACCACACCTACAACTCTAACCACAACCACAACTACAAGAGCTTGCAGAAGCCTTTTTCACATTAGTTCATTGTAACTCCTCGCTTCACATTCGTTTACTAAAAACATTCTCAATGTTCCAATATGAATTTAATCGAAAAGATGAAATCTACAAATTTATTCACAAGAGCTTGCAGATGAAACCTTTTCACATTAGTCCATTGTAACTCCTCGCTTCACATTATTTACATGACTACATCAAGCGCATGTAAAATCATAGAGCAACAATGAATCGTGAACATAAGTTTAAAAGCCAAACTCTATATATTTTAGCAAGATCTTCTTTGAATGTGAAAACTACAACTTTTAAGCCAAAAAAAACATAATTTGTTAACATGCAACAACTAACACTAGAATAATGAAAGGAATACTACATAATATTGATAATGTTCACGAGTTATATCAAATGGCACTATGGCAGGTACATAAAACAAAGTTTGTTAGGAACACTAAATAATTTGGTTAGTGATATTAATACAAATCAATTAAAAATTAATAGATGATAAAATAACTTTGTTAGTTTCAGGTTAACGAGATTAACACGAGTCACCGGAAAGTTAGAAGTATAATTTTCATCTTTAAATATTTTCAGCGATTTTACTATTCTACATCGATTATCAAGTAAGACTGATATCGATTATCAAGTAATGTTAATAGGTTGAGAACTTGTATAAATATAGGGTTTGAAGATTAAACAAAAGGCTAAGTTGACGTATAATTTTCATTAATGACGGATTAATATCATTTATATGGTTTGTTGACCTACTGCTGTGTAGATCTTTAAATATTTTCAACGATTTTGCTAGGTCACATCGATTATCAAGTAAGGTTGATAGTGTGAGAACTTGTATAAATTGAGGGTTTGAAGATTAACAAATCATACATTTCTTGGCATTTTGGCTAAGTTGAAGTATAATTTTCATTAATAGCGGATTAATATCCTTTTTATGAATCGTTGACTTATTGTTTTGTGGGTCATTAAATATTTTCAGCGATTTTGTTGTCCCACATCCATTATCAAGTAAGGTTGAAATCAATTATCAAGTAAGCCCGATAGTTTGAGAACTTGTATATATAGAGGATTTGAAGGTTAAACAAATCATACATTTCTCTGCCTTTTGGCTAAGTAAGTCATAACAAATTGATATTTGTTATATGGGTCGTTTACCTACTCTTTTGTGGGTCGTTGGCCTATTGTAGTGTGGGTTGTTAAATATTTTTAGCAATTTTGCTAATCTACATCTAAGTAAGACTAATAGTTCTAAAACTTGTATAAATAAAGAAATTGAAGATTAAACAAATCATACATTTTTTGTTTTTTTGGATAAGTTAAAGTATAAATTTCATTAATAACGGATTAATGTTTTTATATGGGTTGTTGACCTTTTTGTAGGTCGTTAGAGAGTTTGAGGACTAAAGAAATCTAATAATGGGTTTTATAAGAAAATTCATATTCTTATATACATGTTTTTTATTAATATTTAATACAAAATATATAAACATTATAATATAATTTTTTTAAACAAAACACGCACAAGGTGCGGACAATGAACTAATTAAGTGTAAAAAAAGCCTTGTAAGGTAGGTACTATTCATTCTCTTAACTCAAACTTATATAGTATAGAGAAAGTCGTTAATTTTCAAGTGATAAAATCCCATCTTAGTAATATTTCATGTAAAATTCGGTCAAATTTCAAGTGATAAAATTATAGCAAAGTACACTGACCTTTTTTATACATTGATAAAGGAAAAAGAAGGTTTAACATTAAAGATTGGTCGTTATGATTTTTGATACATCATTTTGAATGAGTTCTTAACTTCCTATGGCCACCTTGTTGAATTCTTTGAATACATGGAATGCAAGTATTTGAGAAAATATAGAGATCGTAATCGGCGATAATGAATTAATGATGTACGCTTTCCATGGTGAATTATGGCCATAGTTCACGATATCGATTACCTCCATATTTGATTGATTGATGATGAGAGATTATCTCCTTAAATTTGAATAAAATTTAGTCCTAAATCCTCAGCCTCTGGTAAGGCAAAAAGCTTCAATGTAAAGAGCATTTGAAGCACCATAAATTTTTCGTGCTTGTAGCAAGTGTTAAGGTACTCTGGTTGCAAATTATAAAACCATAAACGCTATTTCCATTCATAAGTGTAGATCCATAAAAGTTTATTTTGACAAATCTTTTGTTAGGTTTACACCATTTGGTGTTCTTTATTTTTCGTCTCTAGTTAGAAATGTTTGTAGTGACTTTTTCTAGTATTGGTATTGTATTAGCCTCATCCCGATTCCTTATGTTTAAGTGTCACTCCTATTACATCCTTTAGTATTTTTATTAATAAAGTTACTTGATTTCTTGTTTACCAAATATTCCACTAGGTTGTCACTATTATCTAAGCTCTATTGAATTACATTTTTCATTTATGCTCATGATAATATCTTTTATTATACGCCTTGTTGGATCATAGTTTTGGAGATAGTTGCTAATTTTGTCATTATCAATGTTATGTAGTGTGTAAGAACATTTACGAAAAAGATGTTTATCACTGTCTACTAGGTGTTGACATAGTACACATTCTGTAAAACCGACATTTTTGTTTTTTCTACATTTTTTTTTGGTTTGAAGACCATCAATATAATTTTCCATAAGAAGTTTTTAACTTAGACATTATGTTTATGTCCCATATGCTGGTTTTGTTATCTTGAGTTATTAGACCCTTTTGTTTATGATTGGATTTTACAAGCGATTTGATGGAGAACTATCATTTTTCATTAGGTGTATGATCCAATATAGTGTATTATGGATGTCATTGTGGCAAAGTGTAATTTTTTTTGAATTTTTTTTAATTGTGTAAGAAATTTCTCTAAATGCTTTAATAATTGGTGATTCCATTGGTTATTTACAATTAGTGGATAATATGTCCAAAATATTTTATGCGTCGACATTGATGGTTTAGTAAAGATTATTGTATCACCAACAAACGTCAAGAAGGGGGTGATGATTTATCCAACTCTCAAAATAGGGAATCCAATAGATTTTTCATTCACATTGCTAGTCTTTTGTATTTATTGCTACAAATTCAACTCCTAAGTTCTTTTTTGGGCAAATTATATTTGTTGGGGAATCATTAAATTAGCAACGAGTATGAAAAAATTGTTATACATTATTAAATACATCCCCTAAAGTTTTCCGCAAATCTGTAATTACTTTATATTGCTTTTATGATTGGCCATTATACTTTATCGTAAGCGTCTTTTATGTCTAATTTGATTGCCATGAATCTCTCCTTACCATTTTTTGATCTAAATCTATAAAAAATTTCATAAACATTAAGGATGTTATCCTGTATTGATTTGTTCTAGCCTTCTAGGTTAGTGCTCCTTGTAATGGGGGATCAATTTTGGTAGGACTAGTTTAACTCTTAATCTTTTATAGAGAATTTTAGCAATAATATTATATATGATAGTGCATATATAAATCGACGGGTCTATGATTTGTTGTTGTTGTTGGGTTATTTACTTTTGAGATTAGGACAATGCACGTAGATCCATTTGTTTTAGTATTTTCTCAATTGTGTAGAAAATTTTGCCTGCCCTAAGTATTGTTAAGTCAACTATATGTCATATGTTTGGTAAAAATCTATGACACTTCATCTTACCCGGGTGATTTATCATTGATATAAAAAATTGTCAAATTAATTTCACTGGTAGAGAACGGTTTCGTTAGCCTCTATTTTAATATCTGAAATCTCTATCTAGATCACTTCTAATTGAGTCTCTAATTTATCACGGTTTATTGCCGATGCCTTAAATTTGTGGTCATAGTACTCTAAAATTCTCTACATGTCTTTACATGCCTTTTTCTTCCTTATTCCGTTGTCTAGATCATATCTTCGCTTTTTTATTTATTTATTATATTCATAACTGTTTTTTATTTAAATTTCTTCTTCCCTTTACTTTAATTTCATACCAAATTTTTTTTATTTTATCGCCAAGCTAAAGCATTTTATTTTACACCGAAGATCTATGTCTATGTTGTCGTTTGTACGGACTCATTGCAAACTCGAGTCGAGTAAATCATTATCATTGAAATATAAAAACTTGTAATCTGTAAACAAAACAGACAAAGACATGCAAATTTAGCCTATACGATAGGCGACTTTACATATAAATGCTGGTGCTCTTTTTTAATTTGTCTATTGACGCACTTTTTCTAATAAAGATTGTAGAGGTGAATCATGTGGTAATGAGGTGAACAATTAAGATAAAGGGGTCCAGTTTATAAATTTTAAAAAGTACTAGCCCGCCCTTGCTTTTTCACCTTTAAATTATTGTCCGGTAAGTCCTTCGATATCTTTTCTCTTTGTTTTCTATCCAAACATTTTCTTCTTTTTCTATAACTAACCTTTTACTTTCCTTATTTTCATGGTCTGGGATAAATTTGTATTTGTATGGGAATCTGATTCTCTAAATTATTCTGCAATCTATTGCGGGTCCGTTCAGCTGCTCAAAACTGAAAGGATTAAGTTGAAGATTAAGCTTTTTATTTTTTAATTTTTTTTATCTATTCGACTCAATCCAAATATTCGTTTCAGAAAAGAAAAAAAAAAAGGACGTTGAAAAAAAAAAAAATAAGTATAAAAGGGTTGAATCCCATACCAACTTATAAGGATGAAAGTGAACATTATCACTTTTTTATACTTGTGTTTTTTTAAAAAATTAAAAATTAAATTTTTTTTTGTTGATAATTTCACCTTATTTCACACTTTTTTAACCCATACTAATTTCATTCATGACAAACACTCAACAAATTATATTTTTATTTCATCTCCTTCGTCATCATGCTCACTCTTTATCTTCAATTTCATATTAACCTCATCTCTGACTTCAACTGATAATTCTCATGTAAACATATCCTATTAAAAGATACTTCAATAAAAAATACAATTTAAACAAAATATAATCTTACTAGATAAAAACATGACCGTAAATATAACCAATTACGGTTGTCAAATAAATTATGGAGACCGTAACTTTAGAACTTGAAAATAATCGCACGTCTACAAAAATAATAAAAACAAAAACTATTAATTTTAAAATAAAATAATCTAATATAATAATTGTTAAATAGCATAAATAATTAAATTGTCACTCAAAAACAATAAATTTATATAACCTAATAAAAATACTAACTTTACGAAAATATATTCTTTCAAAAATCTTATTCCTTAAAGGTGACACTGAAAATTTATAATACTAAACTACTAGTTTAGAAATAAAATAACCTAACTTTAAAAACTATATTTAAATGATATAAATAACTAGTTATAAATTATCATTTTTATAGAACGAATTAAAAGTTATAAAAAACTTCATTCATTCATTAAATAATATATTTTATGATTTGTTTTCCATATTTAATTGTTTGGACCAAGATATACATGAAAGTTAGGTTCGTGTATAAGATCTGTTTCTTGATTTTATGGAATTTTCTTAGGGTTGATTATCATGCACACCTACCCTTAAGGCCTTAACCTCTTGCTCAAAGATCTCCTTTTCTTAATGGAGGTGCCACGTATCCTATTCACCATTACCAGCATTGCGTATAAACGGTTAAGATCTCATGTATCACTCACTTCATGTATCCTTGTATCCTTATTACGTGATTGTCTGATAGGTGAACCAATCACGTAAGAGTGATACATATATTAGTGATATAGGAGATCTTAATTGCGTATAAAAGGCCAGGAGAGTACTAGTAGAAAATAACGTGTGTTTTTATTTAAAAAAAAAAAGAAAAATATCAAGTACTAAATCCAAACATTTTTTTTAATATGTTTTAAAAATTGCTCAAAGATCTCCTATTCTTATGGTCCGTCAATAACCGGTGGATAATTATTCACGGTAAAATTATCATAACCATTGTTGATCGTACAATTTTATATCGTTAAAAAAAAAATAAATTAAAGAGATAAAATAAAATTAAAATAAAATTTGGGCATAAATTCTCAATTTTAGAATATTTAAGTGGTCGCCCACCAACTATTTCCATAAACTAATGTCATGGGATTCAAGGGTAGTTTTGTGTAATTTATCCAATATTGGTATGCATAATGAAATATCCGGACTAAAGAAGGTATGTGTAAGTCGGGGGAGCCACCAGAGTGCCAGCTGGCTGTCGGACATAGGCCCTCCTCCAGTCCACTACATGCAATTCGGCTCTCTCCACTGCACGTGCCACACGCTATCCCCTTTATTTATCTGACTTCTTAAATTACCCCATTTTTATTGGATTGATTATTTTAATTTTACTCTTGAAAAAATTAAGTTTACATTCATAAACAACATTGTTTTTCATATTATATTTAATTATTTTTAAATTAATAATAAAATATGGTAAATATTATTGTTGTATAACTTGTATTGTAAGTGATTCCGCTTTTTGTACATTCATAATAATCATATGTTTTATGAATGTGACTAAAATGTAATAATAATATGTTTTATGAATCTGTATACAATTAGCCTCTACCTTATAAATAATTTAGTTATTAATTTATATGTTAAAATAAAAATAATGTTCCTACCAAAAATTAAAATAAATTAAAACCATAACGTCAAATAATAACATGGGATTTACAATGATATTTCGGATCAAGTGCACGAAACCAACTGCTTATTTTATATGCATAATCATTTTACAGGAAAGAAAACACAATTATAACTGCATATTTTATATATTAAAATTTATGTCGTTTTTTTTAATAAAAAGGCAAATAAATTATCATACAAACCATCATTATAAGAGAACAAAAAAAAGAGTTGGACGACAAAAATATCCGGAAAATGATATAGATAATATATGTAATATTAATTATAAACCAAAATACATAATTTAGATATTATAGATTTTAATCCGTTTGTATTAACCTTCCCTCTTTCGTCAAACTACCTTTTTCTTATCATTCCCTCACAAAATAAAAGTTTAAAGAAAACAAAAATCCTTCAAATACACACAAAACCCCGGAGAAGCGAAATACTCTCTTCTTCGTCTCTGGGTAAACGCTTTCGTTTGGGCAATCATTATCAGAGCGTGTGTGATAGTAAGCTGTTGTTGTTCTTGTTGCTTGATTTCGACATGTGCCCGTCCACTAAGGGATTTTTGTGACTTCAAATGCTATTTTGTCTCCTTCGCATACTTCTTCTCCAGATTCGTCTCCTTCTTGGATCTGCTCATGCTTCCGGTAATCTTCTACCATGTTCTTGATCGGTTTCTTTTATTATTTTTTGCATAATTACTTGTTATCGCTTCGATTTCAACTTTTCAATATGCGACTGGAGTAATTTACTTGTTTTTTAACTTCATTGAATGTTTGGTCGTGGAATGTGGGAATGTCAATTGTCGGTTACGGTGTTTTTAGATAGTTAGGGACTCTTTGGTAGATGCTGAGGTTTGCTTCTTGTTGTTTATGAACGTCCTTTGTTTCCGATGGTATTTATTTGGTGGAATTTTGATATTTGTAGTTCCTATTAAGGTTTATTGGAAATGCTAAATTGGTTGGATGGTTTAGATGACAATGGGAATCAATTGACGGTTGCAATGCTTCTTTCTACTTCGGACATTGTTTTCTTTCAGCTAGACATCAAAGTTCCTTCTGCTGTTAACAGATAATTTAGGGTTGAGTAGGTGATCTTTTAGGATGCTCGATGGGGTAAATTAGGGTTGTTAGCTTCCCTCTTATTCCTAATCTTTAATGCTAATATAACGAGAGTTTGACTCTATCTTGTTGATCAAGAGGATGATTGAAATCAGCTTCCATTAATGCTATACTGCTACGGGTACAGGTCAGATTGACATTTTTCTTGCTTCCATTGACTAAATTCTTGGACTAAATGTTGACTCCGAAAGAATAATGGTTTCCCTATTATAGGAAAATTTCTTGACCCTAGGATGAAATAAAGATTGAGGATTCCAACATATCAGTACTATGTTTCATTCTAAAAAAGTGGGAGCCCCAGAATAACAATAACTTTAGTTTATTACCAAAAATGAGTGCTTAAATCAATGTATAAGATATATCTAGTAGTTCACCCGATCAGGACCACGATGATGCTGGTAGTTAAAATGCACTCAGTGCACTACGGTTTCATGAAATTTGAAATAAGCTTTATGTATATTTACTGAGACAGAATATTTTCTGTGTATGTTTCATTGATAACTTATACACAAGAAATTGCTTTCGTTCTTGCATTTCCTTTTTCTTGTCTTAGGGTACTGTCTTAGCCTCTCAGGCTATTTCGGGCTGTGGTGGTTGTAGTCACTGTTACTCGTGTAATCATACTTCATTATCTTCTCTTTGCAGGGAAAGA
This sequence comes from Fagopyrum tataricum, assembly GCA_002319775.1. NCBI lineage: Eukaryota > Viridiplantae > Streptophyta > Magnoliopsida > Caryophyllales > Polygonaceae > Fagopyrum > Fagopyrum tataricum. The sequence continues at coordinate 9,924,889 of CM008286.1, forward strand.
GATATAGGCTGCAGAATATAATTCAATGAATTGTTGATTACAGATTAAATCTAAATCTATAAATATCTGCACGGGTTAGCGAGTAGGTGCTATGATTTTGTATTTTCAGTTCTTAACGACATGGAGGAAATGCGTGATGATATCGAACAAGCAAAGAATGGCCTCGGTCCTTCATTGTCTTCCCAAGAGGACGCACTTCGTCTAAAGGAAGCCAGTAGTAACACCAAGGAGGAGGATCTGTCTTCTCGAACAGCATCTGAAATACTTTGGACTACTGGAATCCTCTCCGAGCCAATTACAGATGGATTTTACTCTGTCGTTCCTGTAAGCATGTCCTTGTATGCTATGAATATCATTCTCACACATCAGTTTTTAAATGAGCTATGATGAGATTCTATAAATAGAAATATTGGCATAAATACAAAAGTATTTTCAATTGGAAGGGTCATGCTCATAGGTTCACAGGTTTCCATGTGGGTGGGTTCTTAACTTTTTACGAACCTTCTATATGGTTTTCCCCTGCCTGTATATATCTTTATATTGGGTTTCAAGGACGTATACAAAGTTCTTAACTTAATCTTATATCCAAGAAATTAGTTTGCTTTTTCAATATCTTTTTTTGACTAATTGAACTAATGTATAAATACAGAAACTAGGGTGCTGGTCCTGCTGAGTTAAGATTGTGAATTGTGGTCGGTTTGTACTCGCGTAACTGCTGTCCGACATAATGAATGCTAAAAATATACTATATTATTTATCACTTCGATTGAATATACTCCTCAGGAACTCGAAAACTATCTCATTTTCCCCACTGCCTTCCCTATTAATGTCTTATCCCCCTGATGCATGATTTTCTATTGCTAACAAATGGGAAAGCTCACCTCATGTGTAGGCAACCCTAAATTGTATATGTATTCTCCCTTTGGAATCAATAGTATCTTTCTGTCTTCCCTTTGATGATCAGTGTAGTGCCTTCTGATGATGTGGTCTTGACATCTACAATTTATTTTGAGTAGATCACTGGAGGGAATTAACACCCCTAATCCTGATATCGTGCAGGATACAAAGCTTAAAGAGATGTTTCATCAGCTTCCTACTTTGGAAGAGCTTTCTCAGCTTGAAACAGAGGGGTTCAGAGCTGATGTAATTATCGTAGATGCACAGAAAGATAAAAAACTTGTAGCGATAAAGCAACTGATTACAACTCTTGTTAAGGGACTCAACTCAAACCCACCGGCTATAGTAAAAAAAATTGCTGGAGTGGTAAGGATTTTTCACTACAAAATTCATAAGGTGTTGTGCTACTAATTAGATGGTTAAAGTTTTGGTTTGTATTATGCCCTTGTTGAAATACAATATCAGTTTCAACATCTTCTAAAATAATTTGTACTCATTAATCTAAGACATGGTAATTACTAATTAGTATGGATATTTAGTATGTTTTATTGTGACTCGTCTTCTCTTTGTTAATGTAGACAATCTTTACCTATTTCTCTGTTGCTTGTACAATTATACAAATTAATTAAGTTTGTACTTCATACTTGATGCAAGGTCTCTGATTTTTATAAACGATCAAATTTGGAGTCTAGTCCTGCAAGAGGTGCACTAGTTGAAGCTTCACAGGCTTCTATTAATCAGGGCTTTCAGATGCTAGGACAAATAAAACATGGTGCATGTCGTCCCCGTGCAATTTTGTTTAAATTTCTTGCTGATATGGTTGGCCTCGAAACTAGGCTTATCATGGTATGGTTTCTTTTATTCGATCATTTCTCTGAACATTTCTTTCATTCGTGAGTCAAGTTTGATTTTTCCATTTCCACTTATTCATTTGTCATCTTTTGCCAGGGATTGCCCAGTGAAGGCGAAGTTGAGTCCACAGGGTTATATAAGCACATGTCTGTCACAGTGACGATGAATTTAACGGAGCTCTATATTGATCTTATGCGGTTTCCAGGTCAACTGATACTTCCATCATCTAAGGCCATCTTCACGACACACATATTTGCTGCAGGGGAGATCAATTCTGCTGAAAATGATTCTTGTGATTCTCCATTGGAACCAAATAGCCCCCTATATGGATTTTCTGAGAGACTTGACAGTGAAAGGTAGTTAAATATTCTTCCCCAAATCGCCCCCTGTATAGATTTTCTGAGAGATTTGACAGTGAAAGGTTGTTGAAGATTCTTACCCATACCAACATGAAATTTGGATCGGATCATATGGAATGAGCATATCATCTCTGAATTAGATGGTTAATTATATTATTAGAATGCACTTGTAACACATTCAACAAAATCTTTACCAGATGAATAATCACTTATTTATTTGCTATTAACTTAATGTTATCTCTTCATTCAGCCATGATGAGAAAGATGATACCGATAGATATCCACGAAGGTTAGATACATCGGCAAATGCTTCTGGTGTATCATTCCAGAGTGGAATGCAACGTTCTGCCTCTGCTATTAGGTAATATATATTAAAAAATCTACTGTAATTTTACAAGCTTTTGCAAAATGAAAATGGTTATCTGAAGTTGAAGTTTCCCCAGCTTATCACAGAGTGAACCCAATGTTGCAACGTCATTATTGCAGAGGAGTTGGAGAAAGGTCACTGTTGAGCAACACACTGCCAGTTCAAGGTCTTCTAAAACTGTTGATATACTCATTCTTGCAGTTGTCAGAAGTTCTGGCCTTCTACTAATTTTTATGCATCTGTAGTCATACGCTTTCATATAGGTCTCATGATTTCTACTGTCTACAACTCTACATCTTTTCTGACATTAAATATTCTAGTTGAGTTGGAAATTTGATGAATAGTCTTCTGATCCCAATAAGTTTTTCTAAGAAATGTGGGGGTGGCTTTCTCAAGCGGGATTGCAAATTCTGAATTTTTTATCATATAATATTCTAGAGGTCATCTGATAAATATTGTTCCCTGCAATTTAGATTATGCTGCAGGGCACTGAATATTTGAATTGTTGTGCTTAGCAGTTTGGTGTTGAACCTAATTGTGTTTAACAGTTCTCTTATTAGAGCACTGGGAACATGTCTGGGTGAAAACAGAAAATAAGTATGTTGGTAATGAAATTGAGACTGAGTCGTTGTTATAAGTTGTCTGTTTTGGCATAATGTCAGCTTCCATTGATGAATTCCAGCATGTGATTGCTGAATAAACTTCAGCTATGTTTGTATGATATAATAATGTTGCCATTTCATTTTTTTTGCATAATGTCAGTTATTGTATGATAGAATAATTTTGCTCTCTACTGAAAAAGAATGTATTTTTCAATCTTTGATCTATATCACAGGTCAGGTGGTTCCCCGTCATCGGGAGGTTTGAAAAACAAAAGAAGCGTCAGTATTACTCCCGAGATTGGTGACGAGATAGTTAGGTTGTGGCTTTACGTACTAATAGTTGTAGAACTATATTCTTCATGTTAATTGTTATGTATTTAATTATATTGTCGGAATGTAGGTTAATTTTAACGCTGTGCAAAATTTAGAGTAGAGGAAACGTAAACTAACATGAGTATTACCTAAATCTTTTTTCTTTTCATCTTTGGCTAACGCCTTACCGTTTGAGGTATCCTATGAAGTATCTTCAATCTTGCAGATGTACCTAAATCTTCATCCTATTTCTTTGTGAATTAGGATACCTTGTTATTAAATTATACTTCATTGTATGCCTACTTCAGAAAGCATCTCTACCTTCCATCTACCTGTTTCATAGGCTATTTATAATTTAAGTCGGTTGTTGTTCTTCTTTGAGTTTTTCTTTCTGTGATTATGTTACACAATATAAAACTTCTATTTTACATTCTTTTTCACGTGGGGTATCTATCTTGTTACTTCTGCATTAAAAAAAATGTCTTAGCTCTTTTGTTGTTTTGGCACTTAGTAATCTAGTGGCCTAGTGGGTGATCCTTATGTAAATTGATGTATTTGTACTTGTATACTTAGTAATCTAGTGGCCTAGTGGGTGATCCTTATGTAAACTGATGTATTTGTACTTGTACTTCCAGAGCGGTTCGAGCAATGAATGAAACATTGAAACAAAATCGTCTTACTCGAGAACAAATTGGTGCATCACTTCCTAGTTCTCCAAATGACAGAATCAGTGTAGACTCTCAGAAAAATGTATGTTCGACCTGAAATAGATTATTTTATTGTGCAGCTTGGTGTTTCGGATGTTTTTACTTTACTGGAGGAATATGTAATTTTGCAAAAATTTAAATTATTTTATTCTTTACACTCAGATAACCCTTACAATTTTAGTAATTAAAAGTACTATTTAATTGACAGAAAGCACCTACCTTCGCCTAATTAAGGCTTGGTATTGCTTTTTCTTGCAAGTGAAAGGGTTCTCTTTGGACAGAACACATTTACTTTTCAAAGCCATAGAGATCTGATTCCAGTCTCCTATTTCTCTTGCAACCATTGATTGAGAGTGGTGAATTTCTTCGCAGTATGGAGAGGGAAGTTCTCAAAGGGCAACGTCGCTTCCATCATCCCCCCATGAATTCAGGGGTCATAGTGCAGAAAGAAGCCAATTGGATTATGTTACAAATGAAATGGTCTCATCATGGAACAAGATTTTGGAATGTCATTTGAATGATGATAAGTCCCTGCTTCCATATGCGGAGTGGACTATTGATTTCTCAGAGCTGACCGTTGGAACTCGTGTGGGAATTGGTAAGCTTTTGTTCTCAAAGAATTTTTTATTATGTTGGTAGCAGACCCTTGTTTATTTACTTGAGCATCTTGTCTGCACCTCTTTTAATTTTTGTGTAATTGATAAAAAAAGACCATACATGTTTGTGTATCTTAGCAGCCTCTGGCCCTCTGTTAACTTTTCCGGTGTACTAAGTGGAGAAAGTTTGTAACCATGTTCGTTTGTTTTTTGTGATAAGCTATCTAACACGAAACTCATTTGCTATGTTTTCTAATTCTATACGTTCAATAAACTATTTCTGTGTTACGAGATAATTTGCAGCAAAGAGAGAGAATGAACAAAATACAAGTTGCCATTAAGGTTGATAGTTGTCTGAACTACAAGCTTGGGGAATACCTGTTATCCACATATAATAGTGTGGTGTGGGTTCACTTCGAACTAATTACAAGCTTGTGGATCAGTCAGCTTGTTTCAAGGTCGATAAAACTTTCTCTTCTTTATCTAGGTTCTTTTGGAGAGGTTTTTCGTGGTATCTGGAACGGGACAGAAGTTGCCATTAAGGTTTTTCTTGAGCAGGATTTGACAGCTGAAAATATGGAGGATTTCTGCAATGAAATATCAAATCTCAGGTTTTTTGCTGCCTTGGTGTTTTTTTATTGCTGCACATATATATCCCAAAACGTATCTAATGTATCTGACACATTTATGTACATTCTGCTGCTGCAGCCGACTTCGACACCCTAATGGTAACGTAACGCTCTTCAGTTCTTCAGAAAATCACTATCTTTCCCTATTAATGCTATACAATTTTCATTTAATAAGTTGACAGGCTGAAGTTTTTCGGTGGAGAACGGAGGAATTTGTCGAGTAATAGAAGATTCCACAAATGTTAAAAAAATGCTGTTTCTTTTTTTAGCTGACAGCCCCTCGGACTTGTCGTTTAGAGTATAGTACTCTCTGGCATGCTGTCTTTATTTTGTTGATATTGTTTACGTGCAGTGATCTTGTTCCTAGGTGCTTGCACAAAGCCACCCCACCTATCAATGATCACCGAGTACATGGAGATGGGTTCATTGTATTTTTTGGTTCATTTGAGTGGCCAGAAAACGAAACTCAGTTGGAGAAGGCGATTGAAAATGCTACGGGATATATGCAGGTACTTTCGAAGCTCTCTGCTCTGTAACTGTGAATGAGAAACAGATGCTTCTTTACCCTCCATATGACTACCCAGGTCCTGTAATTATAGGGTTCATTAGCACCAGTAGTAGATGACTCACAGACACGGCACATTTTGTGATCACTTTCAACTGTTTGTGAATTAGGATTTGTTTGGCAGACAATTTCTAGATACAATTTTCAAATTTGTATTTATAAACGGTTTGCCAAGCAGGCCCTTAGTGCTTTCCAGGTTGAAATGTAATTTCTTTTATGGTAAAAGCTGAACCATTTGTATGTTATTTTTTCTGTGAACGGAAGGGGGTTGATGTGCATACACCGGATGAAGATAGTACATCGCGATATTAAGAGTGCCAACTGTCTTGTGAGCAAGCATTGGACAGTGAAGATATGTGATTTTGGGTTCTCAAGGATAATGACAGAAACTCCAGTGAAGGAAACATCTTCTGCTGGAACTCCCGAGTGGATGGCACCTGAACTTATACGGAACGAGCCCTTCACTGAGAAGTGTGATATCTTTAGCCTAGGGGTGATAATGTGGGAGCTCTACACTTTAAGCAAACCGTGGGAAGGAGTACGAACAGAGCGGGTAGGGTAACTTGAAAAACATTAAGTAAGTGCACTCAAGTCCTATTTTCTTTGTTCATATATTCTTTTCGTTGTTCAGGTGGTTCATGCTGTTGCTAATGAAGGGTTACGGCTAGAGATCCCTGAAGGGCCTATCGGCAAGCTTATTGCAGGTAATATGGCTCTCAACTACATTCTGGGGTTAATTGTTGTATAATAATATCGCAGATTGCTGGTAATATGATCAAACGATTTGTGTTGACAAAATAGCTCACTATGCTTAATCCTTGTATTGCAGATTGCTGGGCTGAACCAAGTGATCGGCCAAGCTGCAAGGAGATCCTCTCCCGCTTGGTAGGCTGCGAGTGATGCACACTGCTGCTACTGATGATTTTTACGGAAGCAAAAGAGGGTCGTTGTACAGAAATCTTCATTATCATATAAAGTTTTCTGATATTGTGTTCTTAACTGGTGTTTGTAGTGAGGATCATACAAAGGGAACCATAGACGAGAACTGAGCTTATCTTGTTCAAAATGACACAAACGATGTCAAAATTGCAAAGCAACATGCTTCTCATCTATTGCAGATTTGCTAAAAGCTTCTCTCTAATTTTGCACTAGACTACCCAAGCATTTTTTCAATAAGTAAAATTGACAAATATCTCAGTCAGGGATATCCCTACGGTTAAGGGCATTCTCAAACCGACAACACGAATCAACCCTCATTTCAGTACTCATATCATCCTCAGGTGCCGGGAAATAATCTTCCCTAAATTGTACATCTCTAAGATCACCAATACTCAACAAGAAGTTCATAAAATGCTCATGTGCAGTCCCATGAATGAAGAGCTTCCTAAGTGACCCACATTGAGCAAGCGAGGCAGCCGCAGGCAACGACACGCTCCGCTGGTTCACGTCTCTATCTTGAGGCGGCCAGTAATCAAGCTCCCTTAACAAACCCCAGAGCTCCCCAATGCCGTTCAGATAAAACCTTTCCCACAAGCTTAGGTCCATGTGACCTGATGGGGCTGTTAGGGTGTACCCAATCGTCTCCCCTAAGTCCAATTTCATTTTCTCAAGGTTAGAAAACTGGGTCAATGTCCCCAACCCGAAGGTGGCTATCCTAGAGAGCTTCGGCCTCTGCCTGCTGTCGCCTTCCACTTTGATGTGGATCTCTGTTAGATTAGGGCAATCCTCAAGTCCTACCTCTGTTAATGGATTCAGTAGCTCACCCACAGGAATCCATAGCGAAAGAAACTCAAGTTTTGGCCAAGTCCTTGACCATAATCTTACTGTTCCATTAACCTCGTGGACCCATGATGCCGTTTTTCTTCTCTTTGCTCTCCCTTCACTCCCCTCACATTCTTCATCATCCATAGATCCATTGAGATCGAAATCTCCAATCTCTCGTTGCTCAAAATTTTCCCATATGCAGTCAATGTGTAACCGTTTGATTTGGTGTCGGATTGGATCCACTGCCTGTAGAGATACCTCTGCATTGAAGTTTCTGCAGTTGGAGATGATCACTTCCACTAGGGTTTTCCGGAGTAGACAGGCTAAGGTTCTGAAGCCACTCATTGTTATGCTATTGCAGCCATGGATCTCCAGTTTTTTCAGCACCGAGCATCCTCTCCCAATTGCAATCAGCCTGGAATCAGTCAAGTCAGTGGAGTTCTTGATGGAGAGTGAGGTTAGCCCTTTGCAGATTGCAAGCCCGTCGAGCTGCGATTCGATTGCTCTACAAAGTGTATGGAAATGGCCAAGTTTCAGGGATCTGAGATTGGGGCATTTTGTTGCCAAAGCTTCCATCACTAACCAGCTCTCTCTGACATTTTTACAAACATCTAGCTCCAATTCCTCAATCAAGCCTAATCCACCAAAAAACTCGATCAGACCTAGAGCCGTGAAGCCAGCATCCTCCCCTCCCTCGTGATCACTGCCTCTGCTGTTGGCGGAGATATCTGCGAGGTGGAGGACGCGAAGATTCTTACAATTGGAAGAGATGTCGAGGAGAGCTTCATCGCCGATAAAGCCAATGTACCTGGGATCAAAAGTGCAAGCAACCAGAAATTCTCTGAGATTGGGGCAAGCCGTCACGATCGCGCGAATCTCATGCGCTTTGAAACCCTCGGCGAACGATAAATTCATCAGATCGAGGCGGACGAGGCTCCGTCCAACTCTGGGGAAGGCTTCGAGGGCTGCTGGGAGATCCTCCGTCCAGCAATAGAAAGCCGAAAGATCTAGCGACAAGAGCCTGCGGCCATGGCGGTGGATACGTTCGAACAACTGAAAGAAATCGGAACCAGCAGGTCCCGGAGGCCGCAGGTGCCATCGGACGAGCTTGAGGTGAGATAAATAAGTCCAGTGCTCCGGTGATGAGAGCAGGAGGCAAAGCAGGGAGGAAGACGAGGAACGGCAGTAGATGGTAAGGCGGGAGACATTTGGGAAGGACATGAGGATACGTTGAGCAAGGAGGGGGACGGAGGAAGCGTCGTCGATGGGGTGTCCCCAGGGGGAGAGTAAAGAGAGGTCAAGGTCGGTGACACATCGGAAAGCAGTTGGGAGAAGGAATAGTCCTCGGAAGTTCCCTCGGAGGGAGAGGCGGCTCCTGGTGGCGCGTTCAAGAACGAGCCATTTCCGGGAGACGAGTGATGCGGCGTTGCGAGTACGGGTTTCTGGGAGCATGGTGGAGAATATGTGAGCCAGGATCGCGTCCGGAAGGTCGTGGATGGTGGTTGTGTTAGCCGAGGATGTGATGGTTGTGTCCGTCGCCATGGCAGCTGTGCGGTGGCTGTCACGCGGCCAGATTGGGAGGTTGGGTTTGGAAGAGAGTGGGAGAGCTCGATGGGTATAATTCAGAGGCTTATCCCATACTTTGATTTTATCTGTCTGTTTGTCTTTTCGGATTTTTAGTTTTGATTTAATAAAACACTTGTTGCTTTTTTTCTCTTTTTTTAGTAGGAAGACAATATATCGGTCTAGATTGAATAGGATGACAATTGTAAGCCCTTTTTTTTTCAATGTTTAGTATCTTGACGTTTGTATAATTATCGACCGATTTGAGGAGGTGGTTTAAGCAATTGATATTATTCGAGAGATTGGTCTGGGCTTAGGCTTTGAGTTGAGCGTTTTTTGACCTTCATGCGATGGGTCAAAGCCTAGAGATGGATTATTCTCTCGTGACATTGTGAAGTCGGTGTTGAGTGTTAAGTTGTTGTGTGGACAGTGAGCAGAGACGACGGGTTCATTCAATAGTTAGTCATGATGAGAGTTGAGACAACTGAGTTGATGCATCCTCTTCTATAGTTGAGGGACCCGAAAAGTGAGCTTCTTCTGCTTCGTTCTTATATGGGTGTTGCTAAGAGGTATTTTGGATTGGGGATTTGTCACCCGGAGTTTTGGGAGTGTACAACAGCTTAATTTGATTATGGACTTCGTGGATCAGCCGATGTAACCGTGGCATGTGGGATTCATTTTTTGGGATCACCGACAATTTGCTTCTTTGCCTATTCGGTATGGGGGACTTGGTTTATACTCAACTATTGAGACTTCTTCTTTTACTTTTGTGGCCTCCAAGGTCCGGTCTCAAGCACTTCAAAACCACATTTTACAAGACAAATGGAGTATTTTATATTGGCTTTGAGTTTTATGGATCGTTAGACGATCTTCAAACTTTTGTTCCTAGTTCCGGTCTTTCTAGATTTTACCAACCAAGAACGCCGCCCTCCTAAAACCCGACTAGTGTATTACCCGCACCTTGTGCGGGTTGAGTTTTATTACATGGACTTATAAATTCGTATATATATTTTGGAATAAAAAAATGTGGAGAATAAAATTACAATTACTATTATAATTTTTAATTCTCATTAAGTATTTTTCTCTCCTAATAAATCTAGTTCTAGTTTTCATTACGGAATTTGTTAAGGAATTTTTTATTAAAATCCAATGATAATTTTCTTGATCGGTAATAAATTCATTATTAAATGCTTTATATTAAGTCTGACAATTCAATAAAATATATTTTATTAAATATCAATCTAATAATTTATTACATATACAAATCTTCAAGATATAATATAATTACGCAACATTTGACCAAAACAAATAGGCTAATATACATTAGGTAACTTAATGCATACAATTATTCAATCAAATAAAAATAGGATAAAAATAAGCTATTATATACAATATATTATGGTCAAATGCTCCAAATTGTTGTGTCTAAAACACAACTTCTCCAACAATAAAAACCACCTTCACTTAAAATTAAAATGCTTACCGTATAGTAAGCAAAACTATCTAAATGGCGAATGACACCGATGAAATGATCTTTTATATAAACCTAACTATTAAAGGGGAAGGGATTATATTGAGAGTTTAATCTCAATTTCAGATTTTTATATTATTTTATTTAATAAAAAAAAATCCATGACTTATACACGATTTTAAGTATTAGGTTGAGGAGCTCAAATTATATATAGGTGAAAAATAATTTGTTTTTAATAAATTCTTCTCCAATCCAATGATACATAATTACTAATTAAGGGTATATTCACAATAATTTTAAGGAGATTCATTCAAGTACACAAATATAAATTAAACAATAATTTTAAGAAGATATGAATAAACTCAAATTCTAAATTTATTTATTTTTGGATTGGAGCGGATATTTTGGGAATATTTTTGACAAATTTAAAATAAATACTAATTATATAATAATATGAATAAGATATAGGCAACAAAATCGAGGATAAAAGGTTACGAATTTTATTGATGATTTAGTTTTAAAAAAAATAAAATTTTTATTTAAATTGATGCAGATAATTACTTAATCAAATCTAGTTAGGAGATATTCACATTTTTTTTTTTAACTTGCTGAATTTTTTTATTTATTAATAATTTTTTTTGAAATATATATTATATTATTAAATTAAGATATAAATTTAAGTCTAGTTGGTTAAACCTTCAAAATTAAAAATAAGAAACGAAATTGAAAATAAAGTTTGATAAAATTTTTTTGACATATATATATATATTATATTATTAAATTAAGATATAAATTTAAGTCTAGTTGGTTAAACCTTCAAAATTAAAAATAAGAAACTAAATTGAAAATAAGGTTTGAAGCCACGTTAATTGGTTTATGATTTTTTTTAAATGTCTAATTTTAAAATATATATATTTAAATTGTAGTACGGATTATGTTAGTTGACTTGATTTTTTAAATTTATTGTTTTTATTATCTTTGGTAAATTTAGTGTTTCAATGCAGTATCTTTTTGTTATTTTTTAAAATCCGATTTACAAAATAAATTTCGTGAAGTTGACGTTAAATCTAGGAGCGACACGTGGCATTAGAGGCCTGTAAAATTTTCGTTGGGCTAAGGAAAATTCTGAGAGCGACACGTGGCAATAGAGGCTTTTGCTTTAATATATATAAGATATGCTTTGGCGAGTGTTTTTTTTTCGGTAAAATTGTGTAGGAGATGAAGCGACATCTAATTTGACTCATAGACAGAATGCGGTTTTAAGTGTCTACAGTCAACGCATGACAAAGATTTTCTTTTCCACACACATTGATGAGCTTGAGCATTGTATGTATTTAGTTGAGTATTACACGATCATTGAGTATTGCACAATCCTTGAGTATCGCCTTATGATTCCGCTAATTTCGGTTGATGAGATTTTACCTATTCCCAATTGTCAAAGGGTTTTTGATGCTTTTGGAGAGCATGTTGTTCATTGTAATGAACTCATTGACTTGAAATATAGGCATGATTTGATTCATGATGTTTTGTGCAACGTTTTTAGGAAAGCGGAATTTCGGCTAAGAAGGAGGTGAATGTGGGTTTCTTGACTGATCCGCATGAGGGAAGATCTACGTTGAGGCAGAAGGATGTCTTAGTGTTTGAATGCGTGAGTGATATAATTGCTTGTATTAATTTAAGGAGGATCTTTTCACTGGTATATTTGGCAAACGGGCCATTTTTGGTGGGTAAGACGACCCTCGGGTAGGATTACTAAGCATGAGAGGGCTTGCATCGAAAAAAACAACATGTATTTCTTCCGTTCACTTTTGACACCTTTTGTTTTCTTGCGTTTGATGTCGTTGAAGATTTTACATAGTAACATTGTGTCATCTATGTTTTCGGATACTGTTTTGAGGAGAATCGAGATTGTTATTTAGAGAGAGTTGGTGACGTAACTTGTTATCCGTTTATCTCTGGCATGATGTAAACATATTATATAGTCAGTAAAAGTGATTGGATCATTGAAAAAAATAAACCATAAAATTGTTAAGAACTTGAAAGTAGACCTGATCATATCTGGGCAGCCCGCCCCACCCGCCCGGAAAAAAGGGCAGGTATGAACATAGAGGGAAGCCCGACCGGGCCGAAAAGCCCGGCCCGTCAAGCCCGCCGGGCCAGGTATGAACACCACTATAGAATATATAGTATAATTATCATAAATTTAACGTATATTACATATAATATCTTAAATATATTTTATTTTTATATAAAATAGTTTTTAATTATTTTTAAAAAAGAAAAAATAAAACGGGTACCCGGAGGCCCGTCCGTCCGGGCCGGATACAACATGTATTATAGGCCCGCCAGCCGGGCTTAGCCCGACCCAAATCCGGCTAAACGGGCCGAAAATTCTAAAAAGCCCGGTCCGAGCCCAGATATGTACAGGTCTACCTGAAAGTAGTGGTTGAGTTGTGATATGTGAATCGAGAGGGGGATAAGGGTAGTACAGTGCAGAGTTGGATATTTGTGCCAATGATAGCGAAGTGCACGTGATTTATGGGGCCCTTTCTTAATTTTTTTATTTACCATTTGTACCCAAGAAATCCAAAATCAGAAAAATCTTGAAGATAATTACAGGGCAATTTTAGAAGATCAAGTAATTTGACTCTAAGGCGCGTTGAATTAAAGCAATTTTGCAGTTTGGTCCTTCTATCTTAAATAATTATATCTGGATAAGCTTTTATTTCCCAATTATGAAAAATGGATAAGCACGCTATTATGACTTATTAAAAATGTATTTGGTTTTGGGTGCTTTCATTGATATATTCCCTACAAAAAATGATAAATTAAGTGGAAGATTAAGATAAGAGCTTTGTGTCCCTTTCGTAAATGAGCTTTGAAGAACCGAAAATGGTTTATTTTTTAGCCTACTGTGGCCCCCCCCTTTGTCCCCTAAGAAAAATGTTAATGACTCCTCTTATCTAGCAAGGTAAAGAGTAATTTTTATGTTACTATTGGATGCGTGCAATAGCTTTTCCGAAAAGGTAAGCTACAACGCTCGATTTACATATTGTACGACGTAATGTATATCGACTATACTCAAAATAATAAAAGAAGTGAGTTTGTATGCGATAAGTTTTCATTGAAGAAAAATTTTCGGTGTATTTTCACCCTACTTGAAGTTTTAATTTTTTTTAGGTAATTGAGGATGGAGAAGATTACACTTCGTCCGTATTTATTTGAAAAAAAAGAAAGAAAAGACTTACAATGTAGTAGTTGTTGGCTCTCCATGCCGCGGACATCGTTTTTCCAAAAAGAAATAATTCATACTGGAGGGGTAAGAAGTACATGACAACCTAAATGTAAAGAAGACGAGAAGGAAGCTAAGTAATCAGCCGCGTTGTTTGATTTTCGATAGATGTGTCGAAATTGGGTGATCCAATCTCTACGAAGGAATTCTTGACATCTCGATACCAGACTAAAAAGATGATGAGTCCGAAAAACGAAATCAAACACCATACATACGAACCATAAGTTCATAGTCTCATTCAATGACAATGTTTAGAATGCTAATGTAGAATTTAGAGGTATTGGGTTGGATTATTTTTCAAAACAATCGAACTTCGTGAAGCTGTCTAGTTAATAAACTGGGTGCAAACGGTAAAGCCTAGGTTTTTTTTATACTCTGGTTTCTTTTTTACTTGTGTCCCACATCAATGTATACACGTAGATTTTAGAGTTATTGGGTTGGGTTGGGCCACTTAGTAGGGTGGGCGGCTAGGAACACATTCAATTTCACTTTATTTTTTTTAAAGGAAAGAAACTCAATTTCATCGTGTCGAGACCAGTGAATTTGCTTTATTTTCTTAAATAAATACCTAAGTTATAAAACAAAACAACTATACATAGTAATATACATAGTAACGTGTTTTTATACCTCATAAACTTGTATGAGAATGTTCCACGTAATTTATAATTTTGTGGGACTGCTAATTTTTGAAGAGAAACAATTTTAATGATAAATTGAATTTATTAAATACATAAAATGAAAAATAGGTAAGTTATGATATTTTATGTCCGGAAACTATTCACTAAATAATATTTATATAAATAGTAAAGCTATAATACATCAGTAAACGTTGAAAATAATAAATTTATTACTAATTATTTTAGGGTGAAACGCTGTTATGACAGTTTTATACGCTATACAATAGTTAGGGGCTGTTCGGTAAGGCTTTTTGAGGAGTTTTGTTTATAGATTTCTCAATTTGAAATTTGTTTGGTTTTCGGTATGTCAAGCTTATGTTCAAGTTTTAGTTTTTTCAGTTGCTTTTCTGTGACTCTGTGAGATTTTGAAATCTTTATCCGGATAGCTTTCAAGAGCTTTCTTTGTAGAATACTTTTTTGTACAACTTGTCCTCCTTAAAGTTAATCGTTTTATTTTATTATTAATTAATGTATACCCTTCAAGTAATTTTATCCAATAAATTCTATTTAAAAATCTCTTTTCACCAAATAACTTATTAGTTTTTTTATTAAATTTTCAAATTTTACAAATTTTTTTAATAAAACTATCCAAAAAATTAAATTTACTAAAAAAAACTTAAACTATCCAAAAAAATTTGTGATATCGAAGAGGGCCTTAATACAGAGTACAAGTTTAACTTAAAAGTGAATCGACGATGTTTATGGACCTACGTGGGGAGCGGGTGAGTGGTGAGTGGTGACTGACTAATTGATGTAACGTACACAACTCCTGCTACTTGTCACTTTATATATACTACCCCTCCAAATCCTCCAATAATATAACTCCTTTCGCCGTAATTACTTTTGAAATATTATTTCATTTTCTATATATTTTTTACAACCTTTCTTATTCCAAAATCTATTCCAAATAAGTTATTGTTGAAGATACAAAATTTCACCTAAGATATAAAAAGTAGATAAAAATATTGTTAAATACTTATGATAATGAATTTATGTTTTGCGATACCAAATTAGTTCAATATTAATTTTTATTTTTTATAACGGAAAGTGATTAGGTTGGTTCGGGATCATATGAAAAATTTGTAGTGGGTGTCCACATTTTTCAGATTGGTCAGTCGGTCAGCAATACAATTAATTTCTTTTAAAACATGCACGATCTGGACATCGTCAAATAAGCGGAGATCCAATATGGAGTCGAATAAAATCATCTCGAACCTTAAATGCCTTGATAACACACATTATTACTCTCGATTTCGATCTTTTTGATATGTAATCTGATAGCTTCTTGTAAAGCAGTTTTAAGAGCAAACACTTCAACTTTTATTACCGAATTGTTCTCACGAATCGAGTTTAGATCCGGCAAAGTTAAGTTTGTGGAATCCATCTCTTGGTTTTTCCCACTTAATGTTTTCCCCGTGTGGTCGGATTGTTATCTTTTATTGTCGGTTTGAGTTCGTAATTATCCTTATCAATGATAGTATTTTCCACTTATGGATTTGGTTTTTGATAAATGAAATTAAACCATTGATGGGACCGATGGACTCATTATTAAAAATTATTTTATTCCTGCATAACTAGATATTCCACCATATTGTTGCCGGACAGGAGAACATGTTAAGTCTTTTTTTTTTCCGATAAGAGGTCGTTTGCTCTTTTGTTTTCAAGACTAAAGTTGTTGAGTTCAAACTGAAATTAACCTACCAATTTTGGTAATGATTTGTTTACTAAAGGGGACAATCAATAAGCGGGTGGAATAAGTCCACAAGATGATGATTGCATAATTCACAATATCTCGTGACATCAATTCTTCTTTCGTCTAGCTTGACTTATGTTAGATTTCCGATTTTTTTTATATTTTCAAAGGAAATTCTTAATTTTAGGTTGGTATCAAGATTGCAAATTCATTCACAAGCATTTTTAGGGGTGACGACCTTCTCCTCATTAATCATCATCGATTTTGATTTGGTTGTAAACAACCTATTTTAGTACACCCCAATATAATCTATCATGAATTTCATTTATCCGAATTATTGTTTGCTTAATTTAGTCCATAATCTCCGGGCTAAGGATGTTTTGTGGCTCGTTATTAATTTTTGTTAAGTCTCATTCTCTATTTTTTTTTGATACTATAAGTTAAGGAATTAGGAAAGATTATCTCCTCGAGATTCTCTTCCCTAGAGCATCCTTGCGGATGAGCTCCTCAACTGGACCAGTAGACGAGCAAGAAGGGAGAGGGCAATCGTGTCCCAGCAGAGCAAGCCTATCAGCAACACCATTAATCTCCCTGAAGACATGTCTGATTTTCACCTGCCAAAAACCCAACAGAATAGAAGAAATATCAGACAAAATGATATCCAGTTCCCAAGGAGGTTTCCGAATCCGGTTAACAGAGTTAATAACCAGAAGACAGTCTCCTTCGATCTTGATGTTTCTGATTCCGAGAACATAAGCTCTGACAAGGCCTTCTCTTGGCGCACATGCTTCGGCATGCTGGGCCGATATGTTTCCACATCTCCTATACCCAAGAGAAATTGTCAGGGCATTATGATCCCTAAGAATGAATCCATAAGCCGCACAACCTGATTCTTTTTTAGAACCATCAAAGTTTAATTTGATAGTTCCCTTTTCTGGTTTATCCCATCGGATATTTTTGGTATTCCTTGGGATTCTATTCCCACTATACTCATTATTCTTAGGCCTTTTCTTAGCCTCATCCCAATCCTTAAAATATTTTTGAACTGATTCATTTATATTATGGGGGTTCTTGTTATTAAAAATTTTTTGGTTCCTGGCATACCATATATTCCACCAGGTCATGATTAGGAATCTAAGTTCTAAACTAGATAGGTTCTCATCTAACCACCAGAGCCTATCCGTTATCTTAGCTTCATTACGATAAGCAGATAGAACAACAATTTTAATTTTGTCACTCAGTATCCAGTCCAAAGTAAATTGTCATTTAAAAAATAGGTGATCGGCAGATTCATACGGGTTGTTACACAGACAACAATTCATAGGCACCGGAACTTTCTGTTTTTCCAGATTTTCTTTTGTTAGGAGTTCATTCATGGACATTTTCCAAAGAAAATTTTTATCCTTAGGGATAATGTCCATTGTCCAAATCCATTCATTCAAGCACGGTTGACAACCTTTTCTTATATACAATGCATTAACGACCGACTTCGTAGAGAAATTTCCATCCTCAGCAGGGGCCCAATAGAGTCGATCTTGGATAAATGTAATAGGGAGTTGATATTCTTTTATAGAATTAATAATATCTAAAGGAAGGATATTTCCAATTTCCATCTCAATTTTGTCAATATCCCATTTATTTTCCTTAATGAAATGTTTCACATTTACCGTGTCGTTTATATCACTATTATTCAGACAAAATGTTAAAAGGGGTTTATTTCTAATCCAACAATCTTTCCAGAAATTCACCGTGTCCTCATCACCAACATTCCATCTGAAGCCTGTTTCAAATTCCGTTCTAAGTTTCATAAGTCTGTTCCATTGCCAAGACATATTACCTTTAGGCGTATATTTCCAAGGAACCACTCCTTTAAGATGCTTTTCGTTAACAATTTTCACCCAAATGTTATTTGGTTCATTAACTATTTTCCACAGAAGTTTCATCTGGAGTGCTTTATTCATTTCTTCAGCTTTCCTAATTCCAGTTCCACCAAATTTTTTCGGTCTACAGATCTTATCCCAGCTCACAAGGGGATGTAACTTAGGGCCTTTATTCCAGTAAAAATCTCTGTTAATTTTATCCAACTCGTTATGAATACTTGTTGGAAGCATAAAGCTTTGCATAATGAAGTTAGGTTTAGCATTTAAGTTAGATTTAATCAAGGTAGATCTTCCTTCCTAAGAAAGAGAAGATGCCTTCCATTTTGTCAGTAGTTTTGTTGATTGGGTAATAATATCATCAAATACATTTTTATTTACTTTTCAGTTAATGATCGGGCAGCCTAGATATTTTTCCAACCAGCTTGAAGCTAAGATGCCCAGACAACTTTGGATTTGTCTTTTAGTTGAATTCTCTACATTAATTGATGTTTGGAAGGCAGATTTATGTAGATTAATCTTTTGACCGGATAGACTACAATATCCGTTTAAAATTTCTAAAATTTTTAAGCTAGCATTGGTAGATGCCTTAGTGAAAATAATGATGTCATCAGCAAACGCTAAGAAAGGTATATGAATGCCCTGTTTTGTTATAGGGAAACCAATGCTCTTTTTATTTTGATTACTTTCATATTGAATATTCCTAGCAAGAACCTCCGCCCCGAGATTAAAAATTAACAGAGAGATTGGGTCACCTTGGCGAATACCTCTACTAGGAAAAATAAGGTTTGAAGGTCTTCCATTAATTAAGATTGAGTAGGATACAGAGGAAATACATTCCATAATCCAGTTCACAAATTTGTCATTGAACCAAATTTATTAAGGACCTTACGAATGAAGACCCATTCAATTCTATCATATGCTTTTTTCATATCAAGTTTGATTGCCATGTATCCCTCCTTACCTTTCTTAGACCTGAATCCATGAAAAACTTCATGGGCAATTAAGATGTTGTCATGAATCACACGTTTTTGAACAAATGCACTTTGAAGTGGGTGTATAAGTTTTGGAAGGATAGTTTTGAGCCTCTTTGCCAAGATTTTAACACTAATTTTGTATGAAGTTGAGCATAAACTTATGGGTCTGAAGTCATTTGTCGTTGTAGGGTTATCATATTTTGGGATAAGCGTGATAAATGTGTGATTAATCTGTTTAAGTATTTTTCCGGAGTGATAAAAGCTTTTCACAGCCTTACAAACCGACGGGCCAACGATGTCCCAGTGACATTGGAAGAAGCTGACAGACATACCGTCAGGCCCAGGGGATTTGTCACATCCAATGCTAAACGCGGCATTCTTGATATCACTATTAGATAATGGTTTTGTTAGCATCTCATTATCCTCAACCGAAACTTCATGGTTAATAACTCGGAGGAATTGTTCGCATAGATTTTGATTTTCACTAGTTGCTTTAAATCGTTTCATATACTCCTTATGGAATTCATTCTTAATATCTTCCTCTAGGCAAATCCATTGACCATCTTCCTTTCTGATTTTGTTAATTGTTTTACGATTTCTTCTCCCCGTTGCTTTCATATGGAAATACCTAGTGTTTTTATCCCCTTTAGAAATGGATTTAGATTTTGCTCTCTGAATCCAATATTTTTGTTGGTATTCTATAAGACATTCTCTTTTTTTGTTTAGTCTTGTCATTTTATCATTTCTAGTTTGATTATAATCTCTATAATTTTGGTTCTGGATTTTTTCAATCATACTATCGACATTTTTCACTTGTTTGTTAATATTTCTAAACTTTTCTTTACTCCAAACCTTGAGTTTATTTTTAACCAGATTTAGCTTTTTTGTGAGTTTAAACATATTATTACCTGGGATATGAACACGCCATGCTTGATTGATCACATTTTTACAGTCATCCCTATCATTCCACATTGATTCGTATCTGAATGGTTTGTTAATGAATTTATGTCTCACTACTTCAAGATTAATGGAGATCAAACAATGATCAGAGGAAGAGAAAGCATGATTAGCCACATGGATTTGGTTGTATTTGTTTACATCGAAATGTGCTAATGCTCTATCTAACTTCTCAAAGGTATTGTTATCACCTTCTTTCCTTTTTCTCCAGGTAAATTCATTTCCTCTTGAAGCAATTTCCATCAAGTTACATTCCTGTATAATGTTAAGCAATCTTTGGAATCGACTATCAGAAGGATGGGCCCCACCAAGTTTATCAGAAGGGCATAAAAGGTCATTAAAATCACCCACTAGAAGTGAAGGGTAACTACTATTTTTAATACAGTTACAAATTTTGTTCCAGAACTCATTTTTGTATCTCTCATTAGGAGTGAAAGGGCATAGATTAGTATTATATTACATGTAAAATTATTCTCCAATTTTGTGTGTTCTAATGCGACAAATCTATTTTCTGAAGTAGTTATTTTGATTTTTTCGTTTATCAGTTTATATTTTTTTCAAACCAGGCAAAGACCTCCAACCCGTCCAGAGGACGGGATAAAGAGGCAAGAATCAAAGCCCGCATTTTTCCAATTACTCTCATTGGGCTCAATCTCGGTCTTAATTTCAGCTAACATTAACATATCGATTAGTTCATTTTGAGTAGTGATTTTAATATCCGTCCAAAATTTTTTTTCCGCATACCCCTATAGTTTCAATATGCGATCTTCATTTAAACCGATTTTAGTGAGTTTCATTCTATTGCCAAGCAAAAAACTGGGCACTCTTGGATAACGTTTACTTTGCATAACATCCGTTATTTTCCTACCCATTAGAATTTTAAACTTAGGTTTTGATTCTCCATACAATAGCCCGGGGCATAAACTGAGACCAACAAGACCAAAACAGTCCGCGTCCCAATCTACACACAATGCCCATGACCAAGTAGCAGCGAGTTCGGTCTCAAAAGGAAGCCCAAAGCCAGCTAAATAATTCACAAAAACAGTTCTAGTTTCATTCATCACAATCAGGTTAACACACTTAAACCACACATAAGAAACATCATATCTAATACTGATTATTCTAGCCATAGAGATCCAAACATTCACAACAAACCAAACATTGACATTATACATCATACTACAGTTTACACATTCAAAGTTTCTATCACAAAAGAAAGCAACAAGCTTCAGCAACCAGTACTTCATCTTGAATATAGCCTTCCTTGCTCCAACCAGCAAGATCATAGCACCATTATCAACAAAAGGAAGTTCTTCATCTCAATTACATAGGTTACAGACGCATTGTGTTATAACACCAGATATCATAAAACAGGAAACTATAAGTCATTTGTACTTCAGGGAGAAAGCCAGAGTACACTTAGGATTACAATTTAAGGTTAAGTGATACCAAAACCAATCCACCATCCACTTCAACTGCCAAAAGAGCACCTGCCAAGGACAGTGGTTAAAATTAGTCATAAAATAAATCCAATTCATTCTAAAATTCTTATTTCCTTTTGAATGAAAAGGTAGTTCAAAAGGTAGTACCTTACATCATCTAACAGGTGCTTATAACTCATTAAAACAAATTATTTTTTCATTTTCTTTGCACCCTTCAGAACAGAGGATGCAGTATCATCATCCAACTCCATTGATTTCGTTGCTAGAGTCAGAATTAGTCAATTCAAGGGTCTTAACTTCCATGCTATTCATCAACATGTTTACAGTGTTGAAAGATTGAAAAGAATGTTCAGAGAAGTAGTCATTCTCTTCTTCCTCCACATCAAGATCATCATTCACCATGAACTCAGCTAGAACATCTTCATTAATGAAGTCAGGTGTATCATTATCATTTGGAATCAAAAGATCACCAATAGCAGTCTGATGCATATCCTCAGTATTCATATTATCATTCTCTAGCAAAGGATTCAATGGAGAGGATTCTGATAACATGATTTATCGACCTGTTACACTCATGCATTTAGTTAGATTTCCCCTTTCCGCATTCATGTTTTGGCCTTAGTTTGTGCCATTTATGCTTGTTTAGTTCTACTTTGCAAGAATATATGTCTACACACGCTATTTGCGGCTTTGTAGGTGATTTGACACATTTTGGAGCTAAAACGACGTATTTGAGGATTAAGCCTCGAAGTGGACGCATTGGAGCAAGCGTAAGTGCACGGGAAGGGCGAGGAATCGAGCTAAAGACGCGAGGAATCGAGCTAAAGACGCGAAGGAACGAAGAAGACCGCATCTCGGACCGAGATGGACCGATCTCGGCCAGACCAGGCCGAGATGGTCCATGATCTCGGCCGAGATTTCACTTGGCTCGGCCGAGATGGCCTTGGCTCGGCCGAGATCACACTTGGCTCGGCCTAGATAGCCTTGGCTCGGTCAAGATGGCCCTTGGCTCGGCCGAGATGGTCCGAGCTCGGCCGAGATTTCTCGATCTCGGCCGAGATTCCCGATGTGCTGACGCGTTGAAGTTTCTGTTGCTGAATCTCGGCCCCGACTGGCCTGATCTCGGCCGAGATTTCTGCCCGAGATTTCCTGTTCGGCGATTTTATCTTATTTTTGGATCGGTTTTGGCCCAACCCGTCCTTTGGAAGGTTGTTGCTTATAAAAGGGAAGCTCTAGGTTATTTCTAAAGGTCCGATTTAGTCCGAATTTTAGGGTTAGGTTACCCCATAGGGGGGAGCCGCCTTTCTTCTTTTCTCTTCTTCTTCTCCATTGTTCTTCATTGTTTAGATTCAAGATTCATACTTTTGCTTGAGGTTTGTTTGGAAGACCTTGTTGGATTCGAGTTTGTCAAGATTGAAGGTTTTCATCTATTGAAGTTAAGTTCTTTTTATTCCCTTTCTTTCTTTATTTATTTGTTTTTCTTTGATATGATTGTTATTGATTAGAACCTTGTGGTTACAAGGTTGACAAGGATTTGTTTATGCCTTTGATTATGATGGATTAGATTGTGCTTTGTTTTGGCTTTGAATTGCTAGAAATCCTAATGGTTGGCTTGGACTTGAACCTAGTTAGAATCCTTCTAGCTAGTAACCTAAGTTGGAATTGAGACTTACCCGATGATATTCCTTCATAGATACATGAGAGACTGAACATAGGTAATAAAGGTTTATCCTTTATTGGTTGAATGTGCTTAGATTCCTTGTTAAGTAGGGTAATACATGAGACTTACCCGGTAATGGTTTACCTTTCCCTTAGTTTGTAGTATGGTTTGTTCAGAATTTCCTACCTCTCTACCTTGAGACTTACCCGGTAATAGGTAGTTGGTTTGGAACTAGATAGTCTTGAGACTTACCCGGTAATAGACTGTCAGCCTAGAAACGTTCATCCCTGTGATTTTTCTACCATATATCTTTATGAGTCTTCCTGAATCTCTATGTATAAACAATGATCTTGAACCCTTGAAATCCATTTTCTTTCCTTTAACTTGATTATCTTTGTTCTCCCTTTTGTTTGTTTGTTTTGACTTTCAATCAATAGTGACAATTGATTGTGAGTCCTTAAAACCTTTTAAAAAACCTTTTTGATTTCTTTCCCTTATCTTTTCCAACCTCTTGTTTTTAATTGAGATCTATTCTATTTATAAACATTATTGCATATTAATCATCCCAGTCCCTGAGATCGACCCTGGAATACCTTTACTGTGATTGACCCATACATTGTGGGTTCGTTGCTATTTAGGGAATTATTTTCAGGTTATAAATTTAAAACTATCCCTTCCTTATTTTACTAACTTATAGGTCTTTATCATTATTGATAAAGGTTTATAGGGGTGTAAAAACAGCGAACAAATTCAGTAGTAGCATTGTTAACCTCTTTGATCTCATCATTAGGGTGGCTAACGATCCCATGCTTTGGAGCCAAGATACCAGCAGCCTCAAGAGGAACAACCTCAAAAGGGGGCATCTTGTCCAGCACAGGCAAAGTAGCATCACTATCCTTCTCATTGGAGAATTCTTTGGCATTCTTCAGACTGTTCACTGAGCTATTTGGAGACTGGGTTGATTTAAAATTGATGGTAATGCCCCCTCTACCAGACAGATAAGGCCTAAAGCCACCTGTAACAAAGGATGAATCACCATCAATTTTTTTGTTCTTTCCCTTGGATTTCCAGGGACCTTCATTACCTTGCTCTTTCATTTTCTCTTTTCCTTTGCCATCTCTCATATTCCTTTTAAAATTGATGTTCGCCTTCCTGGCATAAGCAACTCTAAGAGGGCAGATATCAAAGGAGTGATTTACATCACCACAATGACCACACCCTTTAGAAAAGTCCTCAAACCAAACAGGATACTCATGCAATATATCACATTCATCTAGAATAGGCACTGCATCATTGATAATTTTTTGATCATCAACATCAACATTGATACAAATTCTGGTATAGCTTTCAACCTTACCATTCATGGAGAATGGGTCAAGTCTTATGAATTTTTCAATGTCCTTTTTCTCTATTATTGTTCTAATTGCCTCTTTATTGGCAAACTCCGTAGGGAGTAATGGTATTCGGACCCAAAGGTCAAGTTTAGTGACATTTTCTGTCAATGTATTAAAGTTTGGTTTCTAGGGTCTAAGAATCAAGAGTTGACCCATCACATGATAAGGCCTGTTATCCTACACCAGTTTCCTATCAACAGGATTTGTAAAGCTAATTTCAAACCAGAAATTCCCTTTAGGAATCATAGTGACTTCTCCTTTAACATTTTTCCATTTAGATATGAGTTTATTCCTAATCTTAGGGAAGTCAATAGGATCACCAAAGATACGACCCATCAAACAAGACTCTTTCAGTTTCTGGAAATCGGATCTTACCTTGGCAAGTTTGTTCAAGTAGCTTGGAACATCCAAATTGTTCTTATTGAAAGAACTGGGGACAACAGGGTAAGAAGACCTCCTATCTCCATCTTTCTTTGATCTCAATTCCTCACGTTGAGTTTCAGATTGTTCTTTGTCAGGTGGTATCGAGCATACAACTTCTTTGAAGGATCGAGAAGATGAAGCCATGGAACGGCTTTGTTGCAGAGTTAGACAGAAATACCAAAGAGAGTACCACAAGAATGACAATTTAATGTAACTTTTGGTTTGAAAATAAGTGGTTGTAAGCCTGCCAAAGAACACATATAAACAGGCAAACATAATATATTCATAATCAAGTAAGTGTAGGATAGGCCAACTATTATCAAGCAAATCATCACCAGTCATAGATATAGGATCAAGGAGCCATAGAGAGATATTTGAGTACATCAAATAGAGAGAGGTATCTGAGTATAACAAATAGAAGGTTAGGTTGAGCGTACCTAAAATCTCTTGCCAGAGAAAGAGATGGAGTTTCAAGCCGTCAAACAATGGCATAAAACAAAGCTGTGACAAGACCCCGAGGCAAACCCTAGAGCAGTCACCAACCCATACGCCACCAGCCGGCCTATGGTCATAGGGGAAGCCGAAGTTCCCACAAAAACTAGTACGAAAGGAGCCTGAGACCCAGCTAGAACTGAGACCCCACCGCCGTTCAACACGGATCGTACCCAATCCCTAGCCCCAATGTTCACCCAAGAGTATAGACTTCTCCACCAAAAAGATATTCCGGTGTAGTGGATCTCGTTCCATGATACAAATAGACTCCACAAATCCCTTAAGACCGGGATTAATCTAGGATTTCGGTGAGGATTCGGGGCAACTACATCGAAACGGTGAAGCGAAGGGGTTGGGTTAAGGGTTTCATCGATCGAAAGAGGGGCGCGTGGGACGCGTTCTTTTTCAACATAAAGGAGCATCAAGTCTCATTCTCTATTATTGTTTATAAAATGATTAACTTTGGTATTTGTGTCAATTTGATCGATGTTTTGGACCATTTTAATAAGCGGCGAGGTTGTGACCCAACTATCATGTAGAAGTTGATGGTTTTACCATTTCCAACTTATCATATAATACCTCTCTTAAACTCGGATTTGAATTTCATAAGATTATTTTATTGCCAAGACGTTGTTCCTTTCTTTTGGTAATAGAGAGTGTTATTGTGTTTTCATGTATTTTTCATTACCAATCTTGACTTAAATATTGTTTGGTTCCGCTAGTATTTTTCACAAAAGCTTCATTTGTAAGACTTTGTTCATAATTAGAGATTTTCTAAGTCCAAGATAGACATGTACAAATCCAAGATGGCCCCTCCGGCAAAAAATATGGGTATGGGCAACTAGTTTGGCCTACGAGCCAACCCGGCTCGGCCCGTATATGGTTATATACATATTATTTATTTATATATGTGTATATATATAGTGTCTGTGGGGATATTATTTAAATTAGGATTAGAATTAGAGGAGAGAGAGAGTTGTGGGTGCTCCCTCTAATTTCAGAAGGTGTGATATAAGCGTTTATTGGTATTGTTGAATTTGGTATTAAAAAAGGAATATCCATACAATCACTGTGGGTGTAAGGATTAGGAAGTTTATTGTGTACGGGAATAGTAGATTGTAAAATTTCAGTTTTGTTTTTAAAAGAGAAAATATATTCGTAGAAAATAACGTCTCGAGATGTAAAAAAGTAAAATTATCGAGATCAAAAAGACGCCAACCCTTTTGACCCGTCGGATAGACTATAAAAATAGATTTCCGGCTTCGTACACCAAATTTGTTTTTATCTCGAGGTAATTTAGAAGCATAACAAAGACAACCAAAATTTTTAAGTTATCATAATTTGGTGCCTTATTAAAAAAATTTCAAAAGGAGTTTTTCCGTTGTGGATGGTTGTTGGAGTGCGATTTATGAGATAGCACGCCGTTAAAATAGATTCGCCCCAAAATTTGATGGGTAAGAATGCTTGAAAGAACAGCGTTCGGGCGATATTTAAAAGATGGCGGTGTTTGCGTTCGACACGACCATTTTGTTGTGGCGTATAAACGCAAGAGCTTTCAAATAACATGCCGTTAGTTGTAAAGAAAGATTTTAAGGATAAAAATTCGGAACCGTTATCACTTCGAAATTTCTTAATGGTTTTATGAAATTGGGTTTTACTCATTTGACAAAAATTCCGAATAGTAACCGATACATCGGATTTTGTTTTAAGTAAAAAACCCCAAGTAATACGAGAATAATCATCAACTAATGTAAGAAAATAGGATGCCCCGCATGAAAATGAAACCCGATATGGACCCCAAATATCACAATGAATCAAATCGAAAATAACATTTGCATTAGAATTGCTTACAGGAAACGAAACAGGGTTTGTTTTGCTTTGTGACAAATATCACAAGGTAGAGTTTTGAGTTTATTAAATTCAAAAGAAGTAACATTTGAAAAAGAAACAACCGATCTATAAGATGGGTGTCCGAGACGAAGATGTCATAGGTATGCAGAGTCGGATTTATTGACTAAAGATGCGTGTGCAATATAATTGGTAGGAGATGGATTAATCCAACGGAGCCAATAGACGCCATTACGAGTTTAACCCGCTCCAATCAGTGTCCGCGTAGAACGGTCTTGAATAACACATAACTTGTTAGATAAAGTAAGAATACAATGTGAGACGTGTGTAAGACAAGCCATAGATATTAAGTGACATCGTAATCCCAAAACAATAAGTACATTAGATAACTCAAAATTTGAATTAAAGCGTATAGATCCGGCTTGTTTTGAAGCAGATAATATTCCATTTGGTAATTTAACAATATGAGGAGATATATTTTTAATATTTGTTAACAAATTAATATCACCTGTCATGTGAAACGATGCCCCGAAATCGAGTATCCAATAAATTTGATTTTTACCTGAATGGGTATCCGGATTGTTCACATGGAAAATTTTGAATTTAGTGAATAGAGTATTCCACTGCTCATCTGTAACTGCCGGGCCTAGGGCTAGTTTATCCTCCATTGTTAGCGATGAAGGTTCAACAGGGAAAATTGCATTTGCTTGTGCAGGTGGTGGGATGAGGATGATGGCGGTTTGGGGCGGCTTCCGGTAAGCGGGTTGGACACTCCTTTACCATTGTTCCACCACGCCGGATAGCCCGATCAGTTTAAAAAGATGATTTCGCGTGCCCTGTACGGTTATAGTGATAGCAAAAAAATTGGTTTTGCTACCTTTTCCGATGGAGGTGGACGAGCAGGTGTGCGAGCAGAAAACGCCATGGATTCCGAGTGTGATTCGATGGCATGTGTGTTGTGTGAGAACACTCTTCTTGTATAGCCAATGCATATACTTGGTTCAAGTGGGTAATGGTTCGGTTGCTATAACAGATGATTTAAGATTAGCAAATGAATCATCTAACCAAGTAAGAAATGATGTACCCGTTCATCGTCACGATCTTTTGCTAGTAGTTTAGAGCACGGAGCACAAATCTTGTCTTGGTTGGAAGAGAAGTTGCTAAATCGTCCCAGAGCCGACGCAAACGTCCATAATAGAGGACAACTGGTTAGCCCTGTTGTTTGCATTGAGACAGATCAAAACGTAACTTACGAATGCGAGGGCCATTACCGACCGAAAACTGGAGTTGAAGATCATCCCAAAGCTCCTTGACCGTATCAAAATGAGCAAGAGTTGGTCTAAGAGAAGAATCAATGGATTGATTAATCCTGCCGATAAGCATAGCGTTTACGGTAACCCAATGGATATGATCTGCCGAAGTTGTGCAGACATGGTGGTCGATCGCATCGAGAAACCCTTGTTTGCGTTTAGCACAAAATGCGGTTCGCATATTACGTTGCCAATCAGAAAAGTTATTGTCATTGAGGATCACCGGGCATATAGAGAGACCGGGTGATCCGAAGGATGGAGATAAAAGGGACTCGTTGAGTCAATAGGAGGCATGATCGACAATTACGTTTGTGTAAAGGAAGATCGTAAAATGTCTGATATCATGAAAGAACCAAATATGATTCCTAAAGGTTGTTTATTCCGATGGAAATAATATTACATATAAATAGAAGAGGAAAAAACTAATTAGGATAGATAATATTTCTATCTTATAAGCTACAGCTAAAGTGGCATGGAGAGATACATGGAGAGAAATAAGGTATATGATATACACGTAGGTTTATAGGGTATCCTAATAAACAACGTTGATTATTGGACCATTAGTCCATAAGATAGAGTAAGTAATTAGCTAGAGATGGATTAGTTGGTGTCTAAGACTCTAAACAAAAGAAAAGAGATTGGTTGGTGAAGTATCTATAAAATCATTCCGAGTTCCGATGAATCCTTATTGCTATACATCTAAATACATCCAGGCCGCTGATGAACCTCATCAGACCTCACTCCATATGATCTTCTTCCTTTAATGGGACATGGTCACATGATCCCACTCTTAACCCAGGATATTTTCGACTTTGGGCAAACATTTCACCTAGATCTTATATTTACATTATAAACCACACTTCCCCGGTGAATAGTATGTTTTTGTTTTTGCCCCTAGCCTTGTATTAAGATAAATACAAGTCAGTAAGATAGCAATATTCTGTTAAGATAACAATCCCATATGTTTAGGGATTACTTATGCTAATATGTTGTAATCCTGTTGTATATAAACAGCCTTTTCTGTATAATGGTAAATCATCTGATCAATATACTATTATATGGTATCAAGCAATAACGATCCTATTCTTTTTGCGCCCTCATATTCTATATTTGTCTTCAATGGTTGTTCAAAGCACCTCCACAACCGTTCCAAATGACCTCGAACCCTCCACACCTTTCATAGTCGTCAACTTCCACAATGCAAACAAGCTTGATGGCCATAACTTCATTGGCTGGAGCTTCAGATTGAGGCTATGTTGATTGGCTATGGTCTTACATTTATGTTGATGGAAGTTATCCTTACTTGAGGCTACCATCACACACACCACAGGAATCCTCCGGTGAAACAACTACTGCTAACCCAAGTATGAGACTTGGATTCCGTCAGGACAAGCTCATATTTGGCGGCTTTAGTTTTCAGTTTTCATCCAGATTTACACACGTTCTTGGCGGAAACACGCTACTCGAAGAATGCATGAGAAGCACTAGAAACTATGCAAATCCATCACGTTGGCATGTCCTACAACTGAAGGAGCAGTTAAAGCACATCAACAAGGGTTCGTCCACTATCGCCTGAATTATAGCATCAGGTTGACCGTATCACAATGCATTAGCGCTGCTTGGAAAACCCGTCGAACAAGAAGATCTCATCAAATCGCATTCTTGACGGTTAGACTCGGATTACCAACCGTCATCAATGGGTAAAACAAAGAAAAACCGTCATCACCACGACGGAACTCCATGAGATTGATTACCCATGAGCTTGCTCTCAATACTAAACTAAGCAATCACCAATCTTACCACATCTTGCCAACACTGCGCAGTACCGTCATCATCAAAGACCTTCTCAATCTGCACAGACCAAAAACCCCATCATCACAACAGAAGCCACCCACCCCTGACCTCAAAAAACAACACCAGATTTCAAAGGCTTTTGCCAATGGTGTCACACTCAAGGACACTCCTTGTCCTACTGTCCTGCTTTCCAAGCTAACAACCCGAATGTCCGTGTCACACCTCGTCCGTATCGACCATCTCCTAATCAACGAACCAACCAAGCAAACATGGCCACTATCAACGCATCCCCGAATTCTTGGCTCCTAGACACCGGTGCTACTACCACATCACTATACCGATTATCAAACATCGCTCACCACAACCCGTATGAAGGCTCCGACGAGATTGTTATCGGCGACGGTTCAGGTTTAAAAATTTCAAACATTGGATCATTTCATTTTTCAATCAATTACACATTACGTTTCATTTAAGCATGTTCTTCATGTCCCCACAATGCATCGGAACATAATTTCCATAAACAAATTATGTACCGATAATAATGTTCTTGTCACATTCTCACCTTCGTCATTCTTTGTGAAGGATATCAAAACGCAGAACCTTATTATGGAGGGTCGCGCTAAAAACGGACTCTACGAATGACCCTTCAATCTCAAGTCCACCGCAGCCTACAATAACGAGCGTGTCGTCACATCTTGGCATCATCGCCTAGGACACCCTTTTGCAAGAGTGTTTAATTATTAGCTTGTAAGAGCCGTAGTCTTTCGGGCCGAGACCGGACCTTGGCCGAGATTAGCTTGGCCGAGGTTGGTCTTGCCGCCCCGCGGTGAGTGGCGCCGCCCCTGCGGCTGCTTGGACCGCCCCTGCGGTTTCCGGCGGCGGCAGCCGTCTTCTTTGACCTTTTTGACCCGTGCTTTACCCTTTACTTTGCTCCTTCTTACCTTTGGCTGATCAAGGGTTTTTCTTCACCTTCTTCTCCAGCTTCTCTCCACGTTCTTTGCTTCCCTTGCTCCCTTGGATCTTGTTCTTGAGTTGTGGAAGAGTCTTGTGAGAGTTTTGTGTGTGTGGTACCTTGTGTGAGTGTTGGCTTTGGATATGCTGGGCTTGGAAGCCAGCCTTGGTAGCAGTTGAGCTCTCCTGCAGCCTTAGACCACAAGCGTGGTAAGGTTTCTTCTCCTCTCTTCTTTCTTTCTTGCCTTCCTTCATAGCTTAGGATTAGATGATTGCCTAGGCACGTTTTGATGCTGGTATGTGTATGTATGTGTTTGGGATTGGCTTTGGATGAGAGAAGACGGGAATTGATCACGTGAAGGACCGAGGAGAAACGCAAAATCACGCTCTGCGCAGTCGCCGCCCCGCGGCCGTGAGTCACTGCCCCAGCGGCGACATTGTCCAGGCGCCAGCGTCGCGCCAGCGGCCGCCCACGTTCCGTGTCACC
Organism: Fagopyrum tataricum; assembly: GCA_002319775.1. NCBI lineage: Eukaryota > Viridiplantae > Streptophyta > Magnoliopsida > Caryophyllales > Polygonaceae > Fagopyrum > Fagopyrum tataricum. The sequence goes on from CM008286.1 coordinate 9,956,847, forward strand.
GCCCCCGCGGCCACATTCCGCCGCGCCCGCGGCCACCTGCTTTTGCCCCTGCGTCCCTTGTGACCCGCAGGTGCGTTTTGTCCCAGATCTACCTAAGGCTAGGTAGATCCTTTTCCTTCCTAGTATGAGTGTTAGTAGCATGCTAGGTGCGAGTTCAGGTTAGAATGAGTTGAGTACGGAACTGTTATGCCGGTTACGGCCTTGAGGTTTACGAGTTGGAATATGATCCGTATGGATCCTTTGGGTCTAGGTGTGACCCCTTGTATGGATATGTATATGATGTATGCGTTATACCTTGTTTAGGTTGAGTTGATCTCCAAAGCGGAGCCGAGTATTCTGAGTCTGTGACTCCCGAGGTTGAGGTAAGTCCATAGGACTTACTTATCTGCCCTCCATATATTGGATGTGTGCCTGAGTGGTGGATGTTATGCTTTATAGCCCGTATGATATATTGTATTACCGACCTATGGTCTATTGAGTGCCCATTGTAGGGACGTGACAACTTGTCCTTTCATCCCGCCGGGAGTCTGGAGGTTCTCTACGGGCAGGCCAGTATGGCTCAGTGGGCCGGACACCTGTCCACTCCCATAGGGTACACGGGAGGTGGTACCAGATCCCCACTCCAGCTGGCACTATTCCCGAGAGGCGAGGGTTATATTCCTCGTGTCACATACGTTCATATTGAGTTATTATTTATACGCTGTATGCGCCGGACTATTATTATAAGATAATAAAATGGGTAAATGTGTGACAGCATGTTTATATGTTTAAGTTCTGACGTGTGCATGTGCTCTAGCATCTTCCTTTGTATGTGTTTGGTTAGCTAACGGTGTAATGCCGTGTTGTAGACTTTGCAGGTTAGGACACTGCAGAGTGATCCAGACGGGGCGATCTGCTGAGGGCTCCGTACACTGGGGTTATACTCGTGGATGGGTATTTTGGATATGTATATATATATATGATATGTTTTGTTGTACTCAACAGTTGTATGAACCTTTTGACATGTTTATGTATCAGTTTTATGTTTTGGTTTTAATTTGTTTGTGCCTTGTTGTAAGATCGGTGAAATTGTTGTCAGGCTTGGGTCAGGATCCATTGTGAGATCCTAGCCCGGTAGCACCTCGAGTCCCGCGGATTTGGGGTGTTACAAAGGTGGTATCAGAGCCCAGGTTGACAACAATGGCACTTGTAATCTGCAATAAAGTTCGAATAGATAAATAAACAGAACCCGAAAGGGGTCTGACTTTTCAAAAGGTTTTGGTTTTGAAATGAGTACAAAACGTTTTGGGATATCGTGTACGTGAGCCATCGCCCCTCTGAAGATCTCGATAGTATATGTATATATATGTATAGATAGATACTATCTGTTGTGATGATGTGTTATATACCTATACATACGGCATATATATTGCCATCTGAGTTGGGTTTACGTCCTCTGCAGATGGTTCAGACTAGAACCTTACCTGCAGTAGGACGGGGTAGAGGCAGACCTCCGTTCGGTAGAGGACGGGGTAGGATCCCTGCTGCTGAGCTGCGTGCAGCAGAGGATGTTCAGGCAGAGATTGCTGAGAGTGCCGCCCCTGAGATGGGGGAAGGCACAGCTGGGGGACAGGGTCCACAGCGAGTCCAGTCAGCAGACTCGGACCGTGATTACATCCGGCGGGTTGAGGAGGCTGCCAGGGCAGGTAGACGTGCCCCGGATCTGCCAGCGCAGGAGGGGCCATCTGAGAGGTCCCACACCGTTACACAGGTGCCAGCTGCACCGGCACCTGTTGCTGAGGTCGTTCGAGTACAGGAGGAGTATAGAGGGCCTCGACCAGACAGTTGGTTGAAGGCTTTCCATCAGATGGGAGTACCCCCGGATTGACGAAGACGACACGTTTTGTTCCGATCAGGGAGACGTAGCCGGTGAGCAGACTGGCTGAGGAGTACACTAGGCAGATAGTGAGACTTCATGGGATGCCGAGGACGATCGTCTCTGACAGAGATGGGCGATTTACGTCGAGGTTTTGGCAGCAGATTCACACTGCCCTGGGGACGATTTTACATTTCACGACGGCGTTTCATCCTCAGACCGATGGTCAATCAGAGAGGACCATTCAGACGCTAGAGGATATGCTGCGAGCTTGTGTGTTGGATTGAGGACAAGTGTGGACGGATCACCTCCCACTAGTTGAGTTCTCATACAACAACAGCTGGCATGCATCTTTTGGGATGGCCCCATATGAGGCACTGTATGGATAGAGATGTCGGACTCCGTTATGCTGGGATGAGCAGAGCAGTGTCAGCGGTATAGCCCCTGATCAGATTCAGGATGATATGGCCCGAGTAGCCCTGATTAGAGAGTGACTGCTGACGGCTCGTATGCAGACAGGAGGCGCAGACCTCTAGAGTTCCGAGTTGGAGCCCATGTGTGGCTGAGAGTGTCCCCGACACGAGGTGTGAGGAGATTCGGCATTAAGGGGAAGTTGAGCCCCCCGATATGTCGGACCATTCGAGATTCTGGATCGGGTTGGGAGCGCAGCCTACAAGTTGGCTTTGCCTCCGAGATTAAAGGGTGTTCACCCTGTGTTCCACGTGTCTCAGCTGAGGGAGTATATACCAGACCCGAGACACATTGTGAGTTATGATGATTTGGTGGTTGAGCCGGACCACACGTTTGCTGAGCATCCTATTGCAGTCCTAGAGCGAGGTATGAGACGCATGCGTTCGAAGGACATTCCTATGTTGAGGATACAGTGGTCGAGACGTGGACCTGAGGAGGCTACTTGGGAGACTGAGGATAGTATCCAGAGGAACTATCCAGAGTTCTATGTTGGGATAGAGGTACCAGTGGGATCGCCGGGTAGATCTTAGTATTACCTCGGTGAGTGTTATATGCTTATGTGTTTATGTGCTTATATACCATACTGTGTTTATTTCGTGCTAGCTGTGATGTGTGTATGATCTGTTACAAATTCTGTTGTGCTAGTACGACCGATAGGTATAGCTGGAGATGGTTCTTACCTCCATGCTATCTCGAGATATGTAGGATTGGATGGAGATATCTTCTCCATGCCCCGATATTGGTTTGGCTAGAGACGCTTCTCTCTATGCCCCGGATAGGATTGTGATCTTTTGCGGGAGATGATGTTTCTCCACGCCCGTGTTGAGGCTATAGCGTATGGTTGAGGCCAGGTATGTGTTATGATACCTCTATGATAGAGAGTGTATCCCGGTTTTGAGGTTGTGTGCTTTCGAGGTTTATGCAAGTTTCGGGACGAAACTTGTTTTTAAGGGGGAGAGATGTAAGAGCCGTAGTCTTTCGGGCCGAGACCGGACCTTGGCCGAGATTAGCTTGGCCGAGGTTGGTCTTGCCGCCCCCGCGGTGAGTGGCGCCGCCCCTGCGGCTGCTTGGACCGCCCCTGCGGTTTCCGGCGGCTGCAGCCGTCTTCTTTGACTTTGTTGACCCGTGCTTTACCCTTTACTTTGCTCCTTCTTACCTTTGGCTGATCAAGGGTTTTTCTTCACCTTCTTCTCCAGCTTCTCTCCACGTTCTTTGCTTCCCTTGCTCCCTTGGATCTTGTTCTTGAGTTGTGGAAGAGTCTTGTGAGAGTTTTGTGTGTGTGATACCTTGTGTGAGTGTTGGCTTTGGATATGCCGGGCTTGGAAGCCAGCCTTGGTAGCAGTTGAGCTCTCCTGCAGCCTTAGACCACAAGTGTGGTAAGGTTTCTTCTCCTCTCTTCTTTCTTTCTTGCGTTCCTTCATAGCTTAGGATTAGATGATTGTCTAGGCACGTTTTGATGCTGGTATGTGTATGTATGTTTTGGGATTGGCTTTGGATGAGAGAAGACGGGAATTGATCACGTGAAGGACCGAGGAGAAACGCAGAATCACCGCCCCCGCGGCGACATTGTCCAGGCGCCAGCGGCCGCCCACGTTCCGTGTCACCGCCCCCGCGGCCACATTCCGCCGTGCCCGCAGCCACCTGCTTTCGCCCCTGCGTCCCTTGTGACCCGCAGGTGCGTTTTGTCCCAGATCTACCTAAGGCTAGGTAGATCCTTTTCCTTCCTAGTATGAGTGTTAGTAGCATGCTAGGTGCGAGTTGAGGTTAGAATGAGTTGAGTACGGAACTGTTATGCCGGTTACGGCCTTGAGGTTTACGAGTTGGAATATGATCCGTATGGATCCTTTGGGTCTAGGTGTGACCCCTTGTATGGATATGTATATGATGTATGCGTTATACCTTGTTTAGGTTGAGTTGATCTCCAAAGCGGAGCCGAGTATTCTGAGTCTGTGACTCCCGAGGTTGAGGTAAGTCCATAGGACTTACATAGCTGCCCTCCATATATTGGATGTGTGCCTGAGTGGTGGATGTTATGCTTTATAGCCCGTATGATATATTGTATTACCGACCTATGGTCTATTGAGTGCCCATTGTAGGGACGTGACAACTTGTCCTTTCATCCCGCCGGGAGTCTGGAGGTTCTCTACGGGCAGGCCAGTATGGCTCAGTGGGCCGGACACCTGTCCACTCCCATAGGGTACACGGGAGGTGGTACCGGATCCCCACTCCAGCTCGCACTATTCCCGAGAGGCGAGGGTTATATTCCTCGTGTCACATACGTTCATATTGAGTTATTATTTATACGCTGTATGCGCCGGACTATTATTATAAGATAATAAAATGGGTAAATGTGTGACAACATGTTTATATGTTTAAGTTCTGACGTGTGCATGTGCTCTAGCATCTTCCTTTGTATGTGTTTGGTTAGCTAACGGTGTAATGCCGTGTTGTAGACTTTGCAGGTTAGGACACTGCAGAGTGATCCAGACGGGGCGATCTGTTGAGGGCTCCGTACACTGGGGTTATACTCGTGGATGGGTATTTTGGATATGTATATATATATGATATGTTTTGTTGTACTCAACAGTTGTATAAACCTTTTGACATGTTTATATATCAGTTTTATGTTTTGGTTTTAATTTGTTTGTGCCTTGTTGTAAGATCGGTGAAATTGTTGTTAGGCTAGGGTCAGGATCCATTGTGAGATCCTAGCCCGGTAGCACCTCGAGTCCCGCGGATTCGGGGTGTTACATAGCTTCTCAGTTAAAATTTCTTTCCAATAACAGTAACTCTTGTACTTCGTGTCAAAGTCACAAGAGTCATAAACTTCCATTCAAGATGTCTTCGTTACAAACCACGTCTCCTCTAGAAGTGTTATTTTATGATGTTTGGACCTCACCATTGATGTCATATGACAAATATAAATATTATGTCATTTTTGTTGACCATTTCACCAAATATACATGGTTATACCCCTTACAAAATAAATCAGACACAAAAAACACATTTATTCGCTTCAAAGCACTTGTTGAAAAACGATTCCAAAAACCTATTGTCACGTTATACTCCGATAATGGAGGTGAATACGTGGCAATGAAAGACTATCTTGCTCTCAACGGCATATCACATCTTACATCACCACCTCATACTCCCGAACACAATGGGTTTGCAGAACGTCGACATCGTCATATAGTCGAAACAGCCTTGACCCTATTGTCTCATGTCCACATGCGCATTGATTTTTGGTCACATGCCGTGTCAACGGCTTGCTACCTAATCAACCGACTACCCACCGCCACACTCCGCGACTCCACACCATATGAACGCCTCTTTGGAATTAAACAAAACTATGCATTCCTTAGAAGCTTTGGATGTGCTTGCTGCCCATGGCTTAAACCCTACTCATCCCACAAACTTAATCCAAAATCTTTGTTGTGTGTCTTCATTGGGTATTCACCAACCCAACATGCATATTTTTGTCTTGAACCTAAATCCAAACGTGTGTACGTATCTCGTCATGTAACATGTGCACAAATTTTTAAATCTAAATTGTTGTAGGAACAAGCAAAATTGGATGTCTGGATGTCAATGCCCATCATCACAAAATCAGCCTCCTCCCCATGGCCCATCACCAACCTAAATCCAATTACACACTCCACTTTAAGTCCAGGCTCACTACAATCCCAAAGTCAAGCCTTGCCACCTAATCCCACACTAACAGAAGCTCAAATTCAAATCCCAATCCCCACTCCCAACCAAATATCATCAAATCCCAATAACCCTAACCCATCTCACTCGCCCAACACCTCTGTAATCTCATCGTCTCCAACTCAATCAGAAATACCACCCAATCCAACCATTAGTCCCCGATACGTCACTCGAGCAACTAACCACATCCATAAACCCATAAACAAACTCAACCTTATAGCCCTTACGTTGCCGTCTGTCGAACAAGAACCACGAACATTAACCAAAGCGCTAAACTCTCATGTATGGCGTCAAGCAATGAAAGATCAATTTACTACCCTACAATCAAACAAAACGTGGTCATTGGTACCATCTGACATGGCTCACAATGTAGTAGGTTGTAAATGGACATTTAGAATCAAGTATTTGCCCAACGGTGATGTGGATCGATACAAAGCGCGACTAGTCGCAAAAGGCTTTCACCAACGCCCCGGAGTTGACTACTCAGAGACGTTCAGTCCGGTTATTAAGCCTTCCATAGTTCGGTTCCTACTCACTTTGGCGGTAACTCACAATTGGCCGCTCGGGCAACTGGACGTGAACGATGCATTCCTTCAAGGTACGCTCACTGATGAAGTATATATGACCCAACCCAAGGGTTTTGTTGATCCCAGCTTCCCGTCTCATGTGTGCAAATTGAATCGTGCAATCTACGGTTTGAAACAAGCCCCTAGAGCTTGGTATACAGAGTTGAAAAACTTCCTTCTTCAGATTGGTTTTGTGGGATCAACATCTGACACATCACTCTTTCACATGAAGGAACCTGAAGGTACTGTCCTCCTACTTATTTATGTCGATGATATTATTGTCACAGGTTCCCATACAATCATGATAGACACTATTCTTCGGCAACTCATGCAACGCTTCTCCTTAAAAAATCTAGGCGCATTGAACTATTTTTTGGGGGTTGAGGTCATCCCGAGTTCTAAAGGTTTATTCTTAAACCAACACAAGTACATTTTGGACTTGCTAGAGAAGTACTTCATGCTTGATTGCAAAGCAGTTTCTACACCCATAGTTCACGATGACAAACTATCTTTGTCCACTGGTGAATTACTGTCAGACCCAAAACAATTTCGAGCTGTTGTTGGATCTCTTCAATACCTCTCTATAACAAGACCGGATGTAGCGTTTGCAACAAACAAATTGTCTCAATTCATGCAACGCCCAACTGAGCTGCAGTGGACAACAGTAAAGAGAGTACTTTGTTATCTAGCCGGCTCTAGCACCATCGGTCTCACCATAAAAAAAACAACCAGACTTGTCATTACATGCCTTCTCTGATGCAGAATGGGCTGGCGACAAATCCGACTACTTAAGCACATGTGCGTGCATTGTTTACATGGGATGCAATCCCATATCCTAGAGTAGCAAGAAACAACGAACAATTGCCCGATCATCAACAGAAGCAGAATATCGCACTGTAGCAAATACTGCAGCAGAACTCCAATGGCTCAGCTCCCTAGCACAAGAACTTGGATATCCGATCACAAAATCACCAATAATTTACTATGACAATGGTGGTGCAACTCGGCTCTGTCACAATCCTGTGTTTAACTCCCGCATGAAGCACGTTGTTCTTGATTATCATTTCATCAGAGAATGTGTTCAATCCAAGCTCTAAGGGTGGCTCATGTTCAAAATGACGATCAGCTAGTTGATGTACTCACAAAGCCTCTACCACGTGCTAGGTTCCACATGTTAATTTCCAAGATCGGTCTCTCTCCAATATCGTCCGTCTTGCGGGAGGATATTAAGATAAATACAAGTCAGTAAGATAACAATATTCTGTTAAGATAACAATCTCATATGTTTAGGGATTACTTATGCTAATCTGTTGTAATCCTGCTGTATATAAACAACCTTTCTGTGAATGGTAAATCATCTGATCAATATACTCTTATACCTTAAAAGAGTGCATTGTATTTTTACATTCTTTGACGATTATGCTTTGAAAACAGATGTCAGTGATCTGATGTTTCGCGTCTTCCACTCTCAATATGCTGCAACTCCTTTCATGACCGAAGTATAGAACATAAAGGACGAGATCTCATGTCGTTTGCAATTGCAACCCGCAGGTCGCCTCTCTCTCTCTCTTGGTGATCTATCATTACAGGTTTTCGTTGTTTTTTTTATTTGTTCCAATAGTTTCGATTGATCTTATGGTATTATACAGTTTTATTAGAGTTATTCATTCATTGTTGCTTGGATGAGCGAACTCCATTTTCAAGCATAAACTTCTCTTCTCAGCGGAGATATTTAGATTGAACTACGCTGAGATGGAGAAACATTTTAAGGTTTACATCTAGTGATCCTAATAGCTCAAAAGGTGAAGCATAATTCTCCTCATAAAGGCTTCAGGTAATTGATCATGATACATTATTCACCTAGCCTTATCTTTCCTATATGCATATAATTCATTGATCATTGTTTATGATTTGGTTGATTGTATATGAATGATTATGACTGCTCTTATTGCTAACAGGTTATTTTTTTCTTCTTCACTCCATTGACGCTGACGCACCTGCTCTCCTTGCTCTACCCTCTCAGTCTCTCTCGCTCGGTCTCCAGAAGAACGATCTCACCATTGTAAGTCCTTTCTCAAAGTTCTCAGAGTTTCTTTTGCTTGATTTCTTCTGATTTGGTACATCTGATCCCTAATTTTCACTATCTCATTTTTAAAGCTTGTCCTTTTCATCCTCTCGTTTGGTTTTTGTCCCAAAAAAAAGGAGGTGCGGCTGTCGGGATTGATTTATTGTGCAGGCATATTTTACTTCCAGTTTAAGGATTTCTCTTCCTCTTACTTGACTGATCTTGGTGAGTTTGATAAACCCAATATAGTTATTGTGTGTTTTTAGTTACCCATTTATGAAATTTAGATTTACCTTCTTAATTTTGGAGGTCCAAGTACAAGGATTACTTTGGGATAACAGAAGTTGGTTACCCAGATGAGATGACGTGATATTTTCATCCCGAATACGTGCATGAGTTTGTATATAGATGCTTGTAATGCTATGTCAGAAATTGATTTGATTTTTCCTTGTTTAGAGACACATCCAGATGCAATTTGGAAGGGAAAGGTGGTTTCCTGTCTATTTGAAGGGAAAGGTGGTTTATATAAATTCCATAATACAACAACAGAATAGGAATTAGCATTGATGTCCTCGTATTTTGGAATTACATCAAGTACTAGCAATATTGCTATATTATATACTTTGTCACTTTTTGATTGCCATAAAAGATCAGCTGAAGGTGATAATATATTAATATGCATACAAAACACAATTAGCAAATCAGATTTAAGATAGCTTGTAACTTCCATTATGCTATAATCAGGACTAGAAACTGTTCTTTTGCATGTGAGAGGTGGTTTGGCATCAATTACGCGTGTGGCCTTTGGTAGAAAGGTCACCTCTGTCTTCATCGATCAAGCGCGTAAATAGCAATGGTGTTCGATCTATTCTTTCTCCATTCTTGCTAGTTGAGAACTTAAAATCGGGCATCTTTCGCTCTTTCTTAAGAACATGTAGTCGAGCCAAAATCTCGACGAACCAAGGACGAGCCGGTTGGACCACTTTTGGTGCAGCAGTTGCAGCCTTGCAGGAGAAGGAGCGTGGCGTCTTGGTGGTAACAAGGGTGAGGTACCATCTCAGTCCGGTTCTGCTTCTTTCGATTCAAGAACATTCATGAAATAATAGGTCTACATAAGTTTAGTTCAGACTTGAAAGGATCGAACCTCTGATCTTGTGTCTATGGATTTTGGGAAAAAGTGGTTGCTGGGGGGACTCGATCCCTTGACGTGTGGGCTAGGATTAAATCTTGGATAGTGTTGCCAGTGAGAGTTGAACTCTAGACCTTGTGCATTACCTTAGTTGTTCAGAAAACTTGGTTGGGTAGCTGACTTTGGAATCAAATTTCAATAACTTAGAATAATAATCTACCTTTTGAATTTTTAATATGTTGTAGATGGATATATGTAGTTTATGGTATTATAATTTGAAAGATATTTAACGGTCGGATTTGGATTTATAAACTCACAAAGTTGGTACAGAACCTAGTTTTCATAAATTGTGTAAAAAGACTTGAGTATGGGCTTAGTGTGTTCATGTAGGCACTTTTGGAATTTTGTATAGAATCAAGGAAAGACTATTTGAGGATTTCGATCGTTTTAGTCACAAGTAGATATTGCATAGAGTGTATAGAATTTTTCTCGGATTTTTTTAAAATTATTTAGAGGTACTTTCCTTGGGCTAAAGTACATACGACACTTGAAATAGTTTCGGAAATTGAGTTTGGACGTAAAGTGTAAGTTTGAGCAAACCCTCAAACTTGTTGTGAAGTTTTTAGGTTTATAAAGTGTTGTCGGGCTATAAGGAGGACTTGGAACCGGTTTGGACACTTTTCTGAATTTTCCGAAAAGTTAGGGGCGTTTTAGTAATTTTCGAAAAGTTAGGATTTTTTTATTCTTTCTTTACAAGAATCTCATAGTAGTCTAGAAACCCTCTAAAAGCTTTATAATTGATGGAATGATGTTGATAAGACGTTTCCCGTCTTGATCAGGTTGTTGAGATTGTTTACGTACGGATCACGATTTAGCGAGTTTGGATATCGGACCAGTTCAGATCTTGCAGGGTAGACAGTTGTTGAGGGATCCAAAGAGAGGTGGTCAGCCGGATTTCCGTACGAGTCGGTTTGAGTTTTGATATTCTTTTAGTGACGAGAATTGCTCTGTTTCCTTTAGATTCTGTCACGTTCGTTTGATGGTTGATTGTTGTTCATCCTTTCTTGACATTTTACATATTAAAAGTTTGCCTTGTTGTAAGACATGGTAAAGTTGTTGTCAAATTAGGGTTGAGAACCATTGTGAGGTCCTAACCCGTAGCATCCCGGATTCCCAGAACTTGGGGTGTTACATCGACGTTCCTTGTGTACCTTGTGTAACTCGATTCGACGTTCTTTGTGTAACTCGACATTATGTTAGTGTAACACTAGTTTTTGTATATAGACATTAAATATAACTTAAGAAATAAAAGTAGATTACCAAATTCAAATAGTCTAAGTGGTATAAAAGTGGGAGGATGACCTCTCATCCACAGTTTAAAACACACCAATTAGCGATTTTATTTAATCTTTAGACATAATTAAGAGGGGTATAATTTATCATCAAATAAACAAAATAGCTTACTTAAATGTAAAAAAAAAAAGAAAAAAAAGAAGCATGTGACATTAATGGTTCTATTTTAATATTAGTATACACATTATTCGTGACAGAGGAATTATTAATGCCCTAACATTGCTATACTGCTACGCTATATACTTAAATTAGAAAAAAAAGAAGATTTTACTTAAAAAAAATTATATATTCCGTAGGGATTGCCAAGATTTAAATATAGTTAGATATCCCTATTGGTGGAATCATATTCGGTGGAATTAGGTAGACCTAATACCATCATACTATGTCGTTATATATTATATATAGAGGGTAACACTCGTACTACAAAAATGGAAATTTGTTTTTGACGTCGGTTCTAGTTGTACAATTTCTGATTATTTTAATAAAAAATATTTCAAATCTGAATTTTAAATTTGTTTCAATATAATAGTAGGTAATATGAAACGTACTGTTAAATCTATAAATAGCTTAGTTTAGATTAACAATTTAGTTTGTATTCAAATTATATTTTCTAAATTCATTAAAAAATGAACTAAGTAGTTCTTTATTTACAATGTGAAAAAGAAAAAAAATAAAAAGATGGAAAATGTTGTCTTTTAGCCATTCTTTATTTTAGAATTTTTTACTAAAAAAAATGTGTAGACTAAAAAAAAAATATTTTGTTTTCCATATACATTTTAACAATCTATTTTATTATCTTCTACTTTTCGTGATTGTAATGATGTGTAACCCCCTTTACATTTATAATACATCAAATATCTTTATTTTATAATTAACTTTATAATAATATATAATTATTAAACCACCAATTATTCTATATATTTCATTTTAAACTAATTAGTAAGATAAATAATATTCTTAAACTATTATATACATATATTCTTAAAGAAAATTTTCTTATATATTTCTAAAAAATATCTAGTTTAATTTTTCGTATCTTGTACGAGTTGATCTAATATAAATAATTTAATTTACATTTAAAAATATTTAAAATGAAAGTTTGTGTATTTTAATTTTATAAATACTCGAACATATATAAAATATAGACATAATATCTAATTTTAAAAAAAATTGTAGTTACAACGGAATTAAAATCTAATATAATTTAATAAAAGTTCTTTCAATAATTTTTTTAAAATAAGAGAATGAGATCACAAATGAAAGTAAAATATAATTTAAATAGAAGTTGTGATAAAAATGAATAATAAGATATTTTTAATAAAAGTTTGTCCAGTTATAAAAATTGTATCTAATTTTAATATAAGGTATTTTATTTTATTGTAATGATAATAGAAGTTAAATATAATCTAAATAATTTTATTTTTATATTTTATTTTATAAAAGAAATTCGGTGACTTAAATTCTGAGCATGACACGTAGGCGAAATGAACGTGAGTACCACAGGTAAACCTCATTACCTCTAGTTTATGATAGTGTATAAATAAATTTGATCAAATCACCCGCATACATAACACGAATATTACAGTAGTACCACTTTATTTCCTAATAATTTGTATTTGACGTAATATAAAAGACAATAAAGAGTACCACTAGTACCTTACCTTATTGTGTTTTGTTAAATATTGGGCTTGTTTGTAACACATCTAGGATAATTGAATTGAATTGTGATTTTTGTATAAATATTTTGAAGTAGGACATGCTTTATTTTTTGTATTTTTATAAAAAAATCTTAAGAATATAGGTATAGAATAACAAAACAGTCAAATATGGACGACTACCCAAACACATTTATTAGGTGTTCGGATTATTTATACAAAAATCGGCGGTTTAGGTTTATTGGGTGTTCGGATTGGTCCGGAGATCTGGACAAAAAAATTCACACCAACCTGGTTTTATATAAGCCTAAAAACATTCTCACCAAAACATTTACATCTAAACTGACGGTTTAGATTTTTGACCCAACTCTAAATAACCCAAAGTAATTTCATTCAATTATTACGGTAACTTTAATTTTATAGATAGGAGTTTTGAGTTTGTGGGGACTTCATTTGCTAGTTAAAAAATAATTTTACAATAAAAATATTCATTTTAGACACAAACATATATGTTAACTTATTTATATACTATTAAGGCAAAATTTTTATCATATAAATCTACAAATAAGTTATTTAAATTTATAAAAAAATTCATGTCTATGCCTGTAGATATAATTATTTATATATCAAATGTTAAATTATTTATAGAATTTTTATGATGCTTATAGTTGTAGTTCTATTATATCACTTTTTAGTTAAAGGTTTGTTTCATGGAAGAAATTTTTATAATATTTATTAAATGTATAAAATTATATATATTTTTCCTTTTAATTTTATAATATGTATAAAATATAGATGATAAAAAGTAATAATAATTTGTTAATAGATATTATAAATTTTAAAATTTTAAGATAAGAATTTTAAAAAAATTTTATAAAAATTTCATGACGCCTTTATTTTTAACACCTACATTTATATTTAAAAATAGAGATTTTGTGAAAGATTAAAAAAATAAATTAAACTAATTTTGAGCATTAATTCGCTACGTAACATGAGGTCAACAACCCAACATACGTCCTCTATTTTAACTAATATAATATACACTTATATAATTAATTTTGTAGTTATTAAGTATATGATAAATAATAAAAATTAAAGTTTTAATTTAATTTTAAAATTAGTTTATATTTTATACTGGGCCTTCATGTGTAGGGTACGTACTAATAATAGGCAATGTTGGATCATTAATTCCACCGACCGGTAAGCAAGTAATTAGCTGGATATTTTGGTGGAAAGTAATTAGGTTAATATTAATTATTTGGTGAAGTATCTATAAAATCATTACCGATCCCACCAAAAAAAAAAAAATCATTCCCGAGTTCCAAGTAATCCTTATTGCTATACATCTAAATACATCCATGGCCGCTCATCAGAAGCCACTCCATATGATCTTCTTCCCTTTAATGGGGCATGGTCACATGATCCCACTCTTGGACGTGGCCGGTCTCTTTGCATCTCGTGGAGTAAAATGCACCTTCATCACCACTCCCGCAAACGCATCAGCCTTGTCCAAATCTGACAACATCGAGCTGGAAATCGTCCGATTCCCATCGGAGGAGGTAGGCTTACCGGAAGGGATAGAGAACATCAGCCAGCTAACCGGAATGGAATCCCAAAACAAGTTCACAGAAGGTCTGAAGCTGATTGCCGAGGGCCCACTTGTAAAGTTGCTATCGGATCTTCGGCCAAGCTGCTTGGTGGCGGACATGTTCCTGCCGTGGACTGCTGACGTCGCGAGCAGGGCTGGGATCCCATGGGTGGGGTTCAACTTATGCGGCTACTTTTCGACATCTTTGTCGGATTTGCTGAGGAGGAAGCGTCCTCAGTGGGCGGTGGAGTTTGAGGACGACGAGTTTGTGTACCCCGGGTTGCCCGGAGAAGTGAAAATGACAAGGAGGAGTCTTTCGTGGGTTTGGTCAACCAAGGACAAGAAGGAGGATGAAGCAATGTTTGCAACGGTGATAGAGTCGGCGTTTGAGGTGCTGGAAAAGAGCTTTGGTGTTATCATGAACACCTTTTATGAACTGGAGCCTCATTATGCCCACTTTTATCAAAACCTTATCGGCAAAAGGTGTTGGAATCTTGGCCCTCTTTCCTTGTGCTACAGGTAATATAATATATAAAATTTTACGTATGTATTTGGCAAGTGCTGATCCTAGATGTATCAGGCCTCGTTATTTTATTTCTTCACACATAGTTTCAATGCTTTTCTTCTTCTTCTTTTTTTCCTTAGTTCAATCAATCTATCGTGAAATTAAAAAAAGGGTGAGTTTTGATGCTTGAATATTGTCAATATAAAAGTGATTTTCGTCTGTTTTTGCGCGAGACTCAATTTTCATCACCGACAGGAACAGGAACGTAGAAGACAAAGCAACGAGGGGGAAGCAGACGAACATAGACGCCAACGAATGCTTGACATGGCTGGACTCGAAACCACAAAACTCGGTCATCTACATCTGTTTCGGCTCTGTAGTGCACATGTCTCCTGCCCAGTTAATGGAGATCGCCATTGCCCTAGAGGCCTCGGACCAACATTTCATCTGGGTGGTAAGAAAGCCAAACAATGTTAACGTTGTTGAAGAGGAGGAATGGTTACCGACCGGGTTTGAGGCTAAGAACAAGGACAAAGGGCTCATCATAAGAGGGTGGGCCCCCCAGGTGTTGATCTTAGACCACAGAGCCATAGGTGGGTTCGTCACACATTGCGGGTGGAACTCGATCTTGGAAGGGGTCTCGGCTGGGGTACCCATGTTGGCGTGGCCAATGTCGTACGAGCAGTTCATGAACGAGAAAGCGGTGACGGAGGTTTTTAGGCTGGGAGTTCCGGTTGGAGCAAAGCAGAACTACGATTGGCTGGTGCCGGAGGCCAGGGTGGGGAGGGAGGAGATTGAGGCGGCGGTTAGGAGGTTGATGGCTGGGGAGGAGGCCGTGGAAATGAGGAGGAGAGCCGGAGAGTTGAAGGAGATGGCATGGAAGGCTGTTCAAGAAGGGGGCTCTTCCGATAATGATGCGAATCATCTGTTAAATCAGCTCACCTCTTTCCACACTAAGCATGATAAATGTGTGTGAATGATAACAACCAAACAACTCGTCTGTAGTTTGGAGTCTCCCTTCTTTGATGTAATGATGTAAACCGTCTTTTTTAGACATGGTAATAAGGCAGCGGATTCGATCATCCATTTTGCTTTTTCACTCCTTTTTAAATATTTTCTCTTTGCTTAAGGGTTCTCCTGATGATCTTAGGAGTGTTTGTTTTACATGTATGACTCGTTTTGACACAGGGAGCAATTCTCTTTCCAAAAAATAAATTAATTTGTAACGATGTTACTCTCTCGCAATAGTCACGCCCGAGCCTAAACAATCCATTTTCTTTTAAGATGGTAAGTGTCATGACGACCTTAAAAGAAACTGAATTATTCAGGTTCGAGGTGTATGCTAAGAGATGAACATCGTGACAAGAATATCTTTTTAATTATGTTATCCGTGTGAGTATTGCTTTATTTTTTCAATAATAACTAGTTAGATCCCGTGTCCTGCTCGGATATTCATAATATATATAGGGTTGATTTGGTGAATAGACATTATTTTAAAAATGAACGCATTTTATAAAAAATAACTATGTGACGTTAAGATTTAAAATTAATATTTTTTTAATTAATAAAAATTAAGATTTACATATAATTTAAAAAGGAGTGGCAATGACAATTTTTTAATATATTGTTATTTGGTTGAGATAGTAAAACTTTATAGTGTCACGTCAGTAATCCATAAGCTAATTTAATATATATATAGATTAGGAAAGTGAAAATTGAATTTTAAATAGTTATTTGTTAATATAAAATTAACAAATTAAAACTTTAAGAATCCGGTCTTTAAATTTAACAACTTTAATAATTAAGAATTAGGTTTTAAAATATATATATATATATATATATATATATATATATATATATATATATATATATATATATATATATATATATATATATATATATATATATTTTAGGAGGTGGAAATTTAGTAATATAAGTTGATTTGACTGAAATCTTAGAAACCTTAAAGTGTCACGTCAGTCATCCGTAGACTACTTTAAGTTTTTTTTTTTTTTTTGGAATCCCTAAGCGGGAGGAAGAGGTTTAGATTAAATCCAAAGAAGCCAAAGAAACAATGTCAGGGAGAAAGACACCCATAAAAAATTCAAGATCACCCTCGCAGGGGGTTAGTTTAGCTAGAAGATGAGCGACAGAATTGAAACGTGGGATAAAGGAAAAGAGGCAAGAAGTGAAGCTGGAAGCATAGTCGAAAATATCGTCAAGGATCAGGCCCAACTCCGTAGGCAGCCGCTCAGCGCTCAAAATGAGATCAATGACCGTCTTGGAATCAGATTCCACGTGGATATGGCTGATATTCAGGTTCAAAACATTCCGCAGAGCCAAAGAGATTGCAAGAGCTTCAGCAGTGAGGGGATCCAACCTCCTAGGAAGGCGCTGCACCACCGCACAGGAGAGGGAACCGTGTTCATCTCGGAAAACTGCTCCGAGACCAAACCAAACATCAGAAATACCCGCATCTGTGTTGGCTTTTATGAAGCCAGAAGAAGGCTTGGACCAAGAGTTGGGCAACATCGTGAATGTGGGCGTGTAGTGTTCATTCGAAGAGTTTTTCTCAGCATAATCGTAAACGAGTCTTCTATACCCATCACGGAGCAAAGCAATGTTCAGTGGAGAGTCCTCAAAGAGCTGGTGGTTACGGATGGACCATGCAATCCATGCACATATGAAAAAGTCTTCGACCCCGGAGATGCCATGAGAGTCAAGAACCTTCTGAGTAATATTAGGGATGAAGTCAGTGTCTAAGTTGGAAACGAAGCAAAAACTACTCGATCCCCACCATGCTTCACGAGAGAGAGGGCAGCTGAAGATTGCATGAAATGGTGTCTCAACAACAACAAATCATCTAGTGCAAGAGGGAGATTCAGTAACCCGTTTTTGCACAATGTTTGAACCCACACTCAAAGTATTCGAGAGGAGTTTCCAGCAAAATAGTCTTGTTTTCATGGGAATTTTCAGCTTCCAGATGCAAGACCAGAGAGTGACCAAAGAAGACTCAAGACTCAAAGAGCTGGTGGTTACGGATGGACCATGCAATCAATGCACATATGAAAAAGTCTTCGACCCCGGAGATGCCATGAGATTCAGTAATTCGTAGACTACTTAAGTTAAATATAAAAGAAATAGATAAATAGATGAGGAAAGTGAAAATTGAATTTTAAAATAGTTATTTGTTAGTTTAAAATTAAAAATTAATAAAATTAAACTTTAAGAATCTGTTTTTTAAATTTAATAACTTTAATAATTTAAAATTGGCTGAAGTTCTAAAATCTTAGAGTGTCACGTCAACGATTCATATGCTACTTTAATTATATATAATAGATAGATAATATATAAAGTGTGACTGACTACATGAATGATCATCTTCCCACAAAAAATAACAATGGACCGTTACTTCTAATGGGATCTTGTTTCGTTAATTCATAAATTATGGGTAACAAAAGGTGATGATCGAGGTGGTGGATATTTGTATTTTAAATAATATGAGATGACACAGGAATGTGATTAATGAATATAAATTACGTTATATAATTTATAAACCTCTTTCCACATTTTTCAAACTGATAGACATTAGATATACAGTTGTAGATTGTGGGTATAGATTCATCATTTATGATGCGTTTAATTATAATATTAATTATATGCTTAGCCATCTTCTTTCCAAAAGTCCACACCCCCTTGGTGTAGCCTAGGGATAAGAGGTAGCAGCTGTGGTCCGTTGAGCCACGTAAGTTGAAGTTAGAGTTAGCTAGGCTGTGTAGTCATGGGTCGCATATTAAAACCGCCGGTTTAGGTTTGTGGACTGTCGGTTTGTCGGTTTGTCGGTTTAACGTCGATTTTTTTAAGAAAAAGATTAAAATCGGAATTGAAATTAAAAATAAATAAATAAAAGAATAAAACGAATCGGAATTGAATTTTTTATTAAAAAAAGGCTTGAACCGGTTTTCCGGTTGCCTACGTATCATCTCGGGGTTAAGAGGAATCAAAGCCCACGAAGTTCTCTTACCTTGACTTACCTTTTTCGGACTTCCGAGTTTTTTTTTTACCTCGCTTACCTTTCGGCCTCGGACTCGGAAGTAGTGTTGTCGTCTTCGGAGTTGGTGTCTTATTTTGAGTCATACGCCGGGGCATTCCGTTGTTTCCGCTACGTCGCCCTTATCCAATCTTGAATATAAACTTGCATCTCCAACTTCTCGGGCTTCAATTGAGTTCTCTTGTAACCAAGCATGTTCCCGCCTTGGCACGGCAACCGTTGATGCGGGCACGGCCATGAGTTGTTGTACAATTCTCACTTATGTTGGATATTTCGGGCTTGTTTCTTCCATTAATCCAAAAAAATCAAAAGAATCACTATCAAAACTAAAACATCTGTTTAGAGAATCTTGATATTCTGCATTTGAGGATGAATGTCTTGGTGTTTTTTTTCCTTTTGGCTAAAATTTGTTGTGCTTTTGAAAGAAAAGAATATGAAGAAGAAAAGGAAAAGGAGTAGGTGTGGCAGAAGAAGAGCTAGCACTTGATTCAAATTTATATGCAAGTTTTCAATTTCGGTACTAATGTTTTGCATAATGGTAGAAATATTGATGTGATCATCTAAACACACACAATCATAACAAATATTCAATTAATAGGAAACACCATCAAGTTTAAGTCTAGGATCAAAAACAGTGTTACAAGATAATTCATGAGAATTTCTTTGTAATATTTTAGCCATTTAATTTACATTCCATCCATAACATCTACAAGGGTTGGTATATTTAAACAATTTAGAAAAGCATCGGAAACGTTTACGGCTATCTCTAAAATCTACATGAGTGTAAACGCAACTCATGACATTAGTTGCATCACTAAAAACTTTAAAACATCACAAATATCGGTGCAAGTTTTTCAAACATTTTCTTCATCAATAATTGAGCAAGGAACGTTTATTGAAGAAAAATCTTGAAAAAAAACTTTGTAACAAACGGCTTCACTAAGTAATCTGTAAGTAGAGTTTCAACGAGTTCCAATGTCTTTTGAAAAAACAATTGGATGAACATTATTAGTTAAACATAAATTTCTCAAATCGGAGTTGTGTCAAATATGATCAATAACGTTGGTGATGGGAGTTAGCATATCCGGTAAAATCTTAAGTCCATCTTGAACACATAAGTTTAAAATATGACATGCACATCTTTGATGAGTATAAGAAGTTCGCAAATATTGTCTCACCCCCTCAACCAAATGGTTTACGGCGATGGTGTTTGCGGATGCATTATCAAAAGAATATAAAAAAAACTCGATGTTGTAAACTAAATTCTTGTAAAACCGTTTTCATCAAGCTTGCAACACTTGGTGCATCATGTCTTGCGTTGAAATGCCGAAATCCAATAACATATTTATGCAAAAACATATCGTTATCAACAAAATGTAAAATAATGTCCATGTAAAAAAATGTTATTATGTACTCCAAATATCATTACAAATAGATACTTGATGCTCAAAAGATGCTAAAGTCAAAATATTTTTTTTTTCTTTCTTTTGTAGGTAAGATTTAGCTACAAATTAAGAAACGGTTTTCCAAGAAATTGGTTAAAAAGTAGGTTGAAGATATTTAGTGTTATATGCCCTAACATCTTCAAATTCGGAATAAGAAAATGGAAATGCATGAGAACATATAACATTGATTAATCCTAAACTTTCTTCACTATGGTTATACATAAATAATGGAGATTGAGATTGAGAGGAAGAAGATGCAAACCCATGGGACAATTGTGATTTTCTCTATGATATCCTAGCTTTTCGGGGTGGACATTTGTCATGTGCGTTTGCAAAGTCTCGTAGCCACCATTGATCCTCCACTTGTACACCTTTGGACAATAGTTGCATGAAACTTGACAATACTCGTTCACCACCTCCCCCTTCTTGAAATGCTTCGTAAAAATATTGGATGAAAGTATTTTCGGTGGGAGGAGACGTCGTCGTGGTGGCATTTCTTGAATATTTCGGATTGTCGGGGATTTGAGTTTCACTTTCTTGGGTGTTAGGGAAGAATTGAGAAGAGAAGTGATCACTTGGGCTTGCCATTACGAGAAATCGAGAATATGATAGACGAATTCGAGAAAGAGGAGAGTTGAGACTCAAGAGATGATTCGAGAAAGATGAGATGAAGATGGTGTGATATTTAGAGGAAGAGGGATTGAGTATTTATAGAAAATTAGGAATGGTTAGATTAAATAGATTTTTTAAAAATAAAAAACCCACTTCCAAAGGTCATATGACCGTTGAAATGGGGCCCACCAACGGCTATAATAATAAGTCGTTGGTGGGCAAAGCACAACGGCATTATACCCGTTGCGCTCAGCAGCCAAACCGGCGATTTGACAGCTTTTTTTTAAAAAAAATAGCATAAACTGGCGATTTAGAGCGGTTCAAACCGCCGGTTTAGTTTTTTTTTATGAAACCTAAACCGTAAATCCCTCGAAACCTAAACCTTTAAACCTAAACCATCGGTTTGGGCCGGTTTGAAAACCGCCGGTTCGATAGTTTGCCCCAAACCGGACCGAAGTCTAGCTGTGTGTGCAATGACATTTACAGTAGTGTAAATAGGCGTTTATTAGTTTAAGAATTTAACAGGTGTGTGTTAGGACAATTTATGTTAGTAGAAGTGAAGTGACCACAAATGGCAAAGTCTAATAAGGTGCCTAACCTAAGAATCATGGCTTCGAAAAATCAGAGCCGATCTTTGGATTTTTTGTGCCTGGGGCAATATTATTTCTAAGTGCCCTTAGTTACAATTAGCAATTAAAAAAAAGATAGATGGCATATCCATTTTATTTAAATGCGTCTCATCCAGTCAATTTATACCGAATTGAAATCGATATTTATTCTCAATCACAATAGAAAAATAAGAATAAAGAAATGAAATATGGTGAACACGGTCGGGTATAAAGTGAAAATTGCCATTTCATATCAATTAATTATATATATATAGTGAAAGAGTATTAACTAAGAGGAATATTGTATAAAAGTGGAAGATTATAAGAAAGAACATCGGAAAAAAATAATATTGCTAAGATTTGTGTAACACCCCGAATTTTGGGAACTCGGAACGTTACTGGCTAGGACTTCACAATGGGTCCTGGCCTTAGGTTGACGTCAATAACGCCGGATCTTGCAACAAGTCACAAATATCTTAAATACAAATCCTTTCAAATGACATAGTAATCTCGACAGACTCTGAACTCGTACATCAGCCAACTATTCAATAGATAAACTCTATTGTAGTTAAAGAAATAAAACATAAATATAACTAAACACCCAACTCCTAGTACGGAAATCCGGCTGGCCACTCCACTCCCGATTTCTCGGTAGAGATCTATTCTGCAAAAACCTAACAACACGGTAAACCGTTAGCTACAATTCTAATACTAAGGTCACTAAAGCACAATCACATATCAAGAAAAGCACAGTAAATCAATCAGCATGCACACTCAAGGTCCCGATTTATTATCTTTTTCATTACGTGAATTTCTCCATTCTATTTTCCATCTTTTCTTGTAACACAAGAGTCTCCCGACTCTTGCCTCCGTCCCCGTAAACCAGTAGGGCTGGTGTATGTACCTCTTCCCGTATACCTATTGGACTGGTCGCGGGGCAATTCTCTGGCACCATCGGTCCGGACCGACGGTTACGACACGTTATCATACACTTGTGCCTCTCTTAAAAATTAAAGTACAGTGGTCTAGTCCGTTCATTTTATTTCACAAGAATAACACGCACTACCCTAGTGCACACTCAGTATTAAACGGTAGCTAAGTGAGTCCTACGAACTCACCTTATCGGTACTGGTCTCAACGTCTCGTGATCTTGCCAGTCAGATATCCGATTATCCTGTTCCACAATTATCCACCCTTAGCACGAGTTCAACCCGTAATACTCTTCGACTTATCATTCTAAAATAATTAGGTATGATATATAGCATCAATACCCTGGCCTTCTACAACAACTTAATTTCGGGGACCTACACGTCCATTTCAAGTTCTTACGCGCCGCTTATTCTTAACTATTATCCCAACCTTATATCATTATATATATTCCGGTTCTCAAAACACTTAACGTTTATAAACTCCTTCTCAACTTATGTCATTCCTTAAAGTAACACTATGTTAGAATGACATACTAGTCTAACGTCATCAAACCTCCTAACGGTCCCACATTCTCATTCATGTTTTATTAATACCTTCTCACTTCTACTACGTTCAGGATTTCGATCATTCCAACTAGTTCCGTAACTATCATTTATCTCAACCTCTTAGTCCTAATTCAATTCTTAAGTTAGAATTACATTTCTTAACTTGTTTCTACACTTATATTATTCCCATCATTCAAGGTTAAACCCTCAACTGTAACAAACCAAATTCTAGGAACTTGGGATGTTACGGGTTAGGACCTCACAATGGGTCCCGACCCTAGTTTGACAGCAACTTTACCGGATCTTACAACAAGGCACAAATAAAGGTAAACCGAAATACGTTTTTATGCATTAAAGAGTCATGACAAAAGAAGGAAAATAAAAGAACAGCCGATAACAATGAAATCTAAAACGGAAATGGCATGAAAGTCTGCCCAAAAGAAAATCCCAACAAAACTAACAAATACGGAAAACCCGGCTGACCACTACCTCCAGATCACTCCACAGCGGTCCTATCCTGCAAATCATCTACAACATGACGGTAAAAACCGTTAGCTAGCAATTCTAATATTAGTAGCACTAATCTAGCACAAACACACATCAAAGCGGAAATAAACACACAAGCATAATTTCACACACATTCAAATTATTATCTTTTCTTTAAGTGATTCACTTTTATTAATTCAACTTCATTGGTGGCACGAGGATCACATCGACCCTCGCCTTTGTCCCCGTTCACCAACCGGACTGGAGCCATGCATACCCCGTGTACCGTATGGACTGGTCGCAGAGAATCCTCCCATCACCTATAAGCGATGAGTAGTGATGCCACGACCCGTTTTCATATACTTGGATCAATAACGTAAAAAGGTTATTCTACTCAAGTTATAATTAATAAACACCACTAAAATAGTGCACACCAACATTTCGAAAAACTAGCTAAGTAAGTCCATAGAACTTACCTCAACTGATCCGATATCCAAACTCACTAAAGTTCCGATCCGCACATAAACAATCTCAACAACCTGATAAAGACGGAAAACGTCTTAACAATATAGTTCACTCATGTGTGAAGTTTCTAGAAGGTTCCAAAGACTATCTAGGATGTTCTTATAATGAAAGAACAAAGAAACCCTCACTTTTGTAAAAATTACCAAAATGCCCCTAACTTTTCTAAAATTACAAATAGTGCCCAAACGGTTCCAAGTCTTTATCTAAAGCCAAAAAACACTTTATAATCCTCAAATCTCCATATTAGGTTTGAGGGTTTGCTCAAACTTTACACTTTATGTCCAAAACATTAGAAAGCTATTTTTCAAAACTACCTCGAGTGCCCTACTTCAACCTATTAAAATTACTTCTTCATAAATCCCAAAAATTCCGAGAAAAAATTCTAAACGTACTATGTCATCTCTACTTTTGACTAGAATGATCAGAATCCTCAAATAACATTACATAGGTTCTACACAAATTTCCAAAGGTGCCCTCATGCACACTCTAATTTTATACTTGGCCAATTTTCGTTAACTTTCCAAAACTGCCTTGGTACTCTACTTTTCGATCTTATAACTTTAAATCTGACCGTCGGATCTTTCCTAAATTTTAATAGAATAAACTACATACTTCTATATATAACATATCAAAAATTCAACGGTAACCTATGATTCTAAGATCTCCAAACATGCTCCTAAAGGTGACTACTATACCCAGATTTTCTAAAACAAAGATGGACGTGACATAAGGTCGCCAGTTCGAGACTCCTTGCCCACACTATTTTCGGAATATCTCTAACCTACAACCCCAAGTTCGAAACTCACTGATACAATTTTCATACACAATCCCAAAGCAAAAAGTCTAGAGTTTGATTCTCTCAGTCACCCATCTATATACCTATCATCCCTTGTACCGAAATTAAACTCAGATCATCAACAAAAGAGGAGATAGTACCTACTCCTTCGACTGCTGCATTTGAGGAGGTCGAAGATGACTCATCACAAATTCGCGGGTAAGTTTTGGCTCGATAGATCGTATGCCATCACCTGGGTCACAGTGGTAGCGTGCAAAAGGTTTCAAAGTCAGTAACTGGCCATGAAACAGAGAAGAAGAGGGAGTAGGGGAAAGAAGATGGCTCACCAATCTCGATCGACAAAGGGAAGAAGATAGTGCGGTCTTGGTACCGTCAGTTGCTTTTGGTGGCTCGACGATGAGAATCTCGGTGACTCAAGGGTGCTCAGTATACCCTACTCGTGGCCTGTCG
The DNA here is from genome assembly GCA_002319775.1 of Fagopyrum tataricum. Taxonomy (NCBI): domain Eukaryota; kingdom Viridiplantae; phylum Streptophyta; class Magnoliopsida; order Caryophyllales; family Polygonaceae; genus Fagopyrum; species Fagopyrum tataricum. Next base: position 9,982,190 of record CM008286.1, read on the forward strand.
ACTCCGAAGTAGAGATGCAATCAATGCTCTCCCTCGGCCACTGCTCAACGATGATGGAAGGAAGGCCACTGGTTGTTGTTGTGTGCAGGTGGTTCGTCGATCAGTGCTGATGGGTGCAGATGGAGACGAGAGATACGGAACTCTCCGGTGTGCGGCTGTTGTGACGAAGAGAAGGAAAAGTCGAGGCTCTGTTGTGGTGTGTGGTTGATGCTCCTCAGGGACTTGTTGTGCCGACCATGATAGGAGATGGGCATCCGCAGAGGAAAACGTCTCAGTGTGCCGTGGTCCTTGGTTCGTGAGGAAACTGCCGGTTCCAAAAATGGAGTGCAGAAGGTTAGAAGAGAGAGAGGGAGGTCGAGAAGAACGGGATACGGTGGTTGGGAAATCTGACGTGGGAGGAAAAGAAGGAAATAGAGGCACGGCTGGGTCGGTTTGGTCTTTATTGGACTGAAGGAAAGTAGAAAAGAAATAGATGGGCCGTTTGACCCAGTACTTAACTAAATTAAAGACCCGATTGACTTCCTATAAACCCGCATATTTTAATTTATTCGATTTAAAATCCGGTAACGTTACCGGTGTCGGAAATGAGAATTTCCGGTTATAACATCAGTCACCTCTAAAAATAAGTTTCGTCCCGAAACTTAAGGAACTAAGACCAACCAAAATCTATTCGCTCGATACATATCTATAGTTAAATCGAAGATGCTATTACCTTCTAATTCTACTTGAGTCATTAACCTTATATAGCATTCTCAGATAAGCAAGCAATCACGTGATAATAGTCAAGAATATTAGCAAGGAAGCATCACAACAAAACAACACATAAGTACGGGTCCAACGACTAACCTGCTAGCTCTAAGGTCGAAACTAACTCTAAACGCTCAAAATATCACTCAAATTACTACAATCCTACTGATATCTAATACCACCCCGTTCTTATCCATCTAATCAATTCTCATGATAACGTTCTTCCTTACAAAGTGCACGATCAAGAAGTCTCCGTACTAAACTCTTTCCCGGGAACAACCGAAAATTACGATTCTCTAGAGAATTTCTAATCTTTCCCCCATCTAATAACCCAACAAAACGTACTCTCTTTATATCTAAAGATAACTTATCCAAGCACCTAGTAGAACACAAGAATGGATAGTCTCGTATCAAATTATACTCAGATAGACTCATCTCTTATCAAAATGGTACCTGAAGGCGTAGGAGAAGTCGGTGGATCAGCACTCCTCAACTCAAAAGCTCGCGGTTGTGGTTCCTTGTTATCTATTGCGCTACCACCCCTGCATTCCGGAGAATGGTATCCTGGAGCTCTATGTTGTTGTTGATATCTAAAGTTCGGATGATGTGATGACCTCTGTCCGTCCTCCTGATCACCAAAATAAATAGATCCCTGTGTCGATAAAGGTCTCTCCTGACGGCAAAACATAGCCCGATGTCCTGACCTACCACAAGTGAAACATGTAACCCTGGGCTTCCTGCAGTTTGGCATGAGATGGTCATAGCCGCCACAATTATAGCATCTCCTGTTCCCTACCGCAATCTGTCTCTTAGAAGTAAAACTATGTCGTTCAGACGTCTGTCCTCGACCCTGACTAGAATCTCTTTCCGTTGGGCCGGTCTTTTGTTTCTTTTCTGGTCTTCCAGCCTGATCAACTCTCCTAGATCCCAACTGACCTCTCTCATACGCCGCGGCTCTGTTCTGATAGTCCAACAAAGACACACAACGAAAACCCGCAAGGTAATTACGGGTATCCTCCCTCATCCTCAGTGAGAACAAGTACACATGCTGCTTCACCGGTGGGGCATCTGATCCCAAAAGTGCCAACTCCTCTCTAAACTTCCTGATCGCCTCCTCGACAGGAATGTCCTCATACCTAGCCTCCATAAGGGCCTGATATCTATCTCCCTTCAGTGACTCAGGACAAAAGTGATCTCTAACTAGATTTCTCAGCTGCTCATATGTAGTAACCCCCTCTCTCACTGTCCTCCACCAGTAATGAGCTGACTCCTTAAACAAAGTCTGCACCAACTCAACCTGACGATCCTCAGGACAACGGATCGACTCCAAAGCAGACTCCACATGACCTAACCAGTGTTCCACCTCTAATCCAACCTTCCCAGTAAAGGGAGGTACTCCCATATGGTTGAAAGTCTTCAACCACTAGTCATGCCTTAATGCCCGAACTTCAGTATCTCTCTCTGGCACACCTGGTGCCGGTGTCACAACAGCTTCCTAGGGTGCAACCGGTGCAGGTGGTAACGTAACACTCTCAGGTACAGCTGACGCAGGAGGCAGAACAACTCTCTCAGATATCACTGGCGCAAGAGGTACATCAGCTCTTTGTGACACCTCAATATACCTAGCATGCCTCGGGGGTTTTGGTGGTCGATCCCCTCTCACAATTGCCCCAGCAACCTGAAGGACATAATCTCGAAACTCCGGTGCTCCCATTGAGAAAAGACCTTCTCTGACTACTCTCGCCCCGGAAGATCTCGATCTCTCCATTGGTCCAGCACTCTCAGCAATCTCTTCCTCAACCCCAGCTGCTGAATCAACGACAGGTTGTTCGTAAACAGCATCACGACCCCTACCTCTAGCATATGCCGGTCTGCCTCTACGACCGCGCCCCCTAACTGTGAAAGTCCTACTACCCCTACCACGTCCGGGAGGAGGAAGAGGTGGACGACCTCTACCTCGGCCCGCAATAGTCGCTAATCTAGTATTTTCCATCTGAACGAAGTATTAAGACAAAGGTTAGAATATCATTAATCAACTATTGATCAAAGTCACTACTTACGCTAAGCTGTGGAGATCCGCGGAGAGTAGTGGTGGTTTCCGTACTGACTATCCCAACCCGACTATGCATGAGGTTAGAAACAAAATTCGTTTTGAAAACTCAGACCCCTTTCGGGTTCTGTTTATTTATTTATTCGGCCCTTTTTTGTTGATTGCGAGTTGCATTGTTATTAACCTAACCTCTGATACCATATTGTAACAACCCAAATTCTAGGAACTTGGGATGCTACGGGTTAGGACCTCACAATGGGTCCCGACCCTAGTATGACAACAACTTTACCGGATCTTACAACAAGGCACAAATAAAGGAAAACCGAAATACGTTTTTATGCATTAAAGAGTCATGACAAAAGAAGGAAAATAAAAGAACAACCGATAACAATGAAATCTAAAACGGAAATGGCATGAAAGTCTGCCCAAAAGAAAATCCCAACAAAACTAACAAATACGGAAAACCCGGCTGACCACTACCTCCAGATCACTCCACAGCGGTCCTATCCTGCAAATCATCTACAACATGACGGTAAAAACCGTTTGCTAGCAATTCTAATATTAGTAGCACTAATCTAGCACAAACACACATCAAAGCAGAAATAAACACACAAGCATAATTTCACACACATTCAAATTATTATCTTTTCTTTAAGTGATTCACTTTTATTAATTCAACTTCATTTGTGGCACGAGGATCCCATCGACCCTCGCCTCTGTCCCCGTTCACCAACCGGACTGGAACCATGCATACCCCGTGTACCGTATGGACTGGTCTCAGAGAATCCTCCCATCACCTATAAGCGATGAGCAGTGATGCCACGACCCGTTTTCATACACTTGGGTCAATAACGTAAAAAAGTTATTCTACTCAAGTTATAATTAATAAACACCACTAAAATAGTGCACACCAACATTTCGAAAAACTAGCTTAGTAAGTCCATAGAACTTACCTCAACTGATCCGATATCCAAACTCACTAAAGTTCCGATCCGCACGTAAACAATCTCAACAACCTGATAAAGACGGAAAACGTCTTAACAATATAGTTCACTCATGTGTGAAGTTTCTAGAAGGTTCCAAAGACTATCTAGGATGTTCTTATAATGAAAGAATAAAGAAACCTCACTTTTGTAAAAATTACCAAAATGCCCCTAACTTTTCTAAAATTACAAATAGTGCCCAAACGGTTCCAAGTCTTTATCTAAAGCCTAAAAACACTTTATAATCCTCAAATCTCCATATTAGGTTTGAGGGTTTGCTCAAACTTTACACTTTATGTCCAAAACCTTAGAAAGCTATTTTTCAAAACTACCTCGAGTGCCCTACTTCAACCTATTAAAATTACTTCTTCATAAATCCCAAAAATTTCGAGAAAAAATCCTAAACGTACTATGTCATCTCTACTTTTTACTAGAATGATCAGAATCCTCAAATAACATTACATAGGTTCTACACAATTTTCCAAAGGTGCCCTCATGCACACTCTAATTTTATACTTGGCCAATTTTCGTCACTTTCCAAAACTGCCTTGGTACTCTACTTTTTCGATCTTATAACTTTAAATCCGACCGTCGGATCTTTCCCAAATTTTAATAGAATAAACTACATACTTCTATATATAACATATCAAAAATTCAACGGTAACCGATGATTCTAAGATCTCCAAACATGCTCCTAAAGGTGACTACTATACCCAGATTTTCTAAAACAAAGATGGACGTGACATAAGGTCGCCAGTTCGAGACTCCTTGCCCACACTATTTTCGGAATATGTCTAACCTACAGTCCCAAGTTCGAAACTCACTGGTACAATTTTCATACACAATCCCAAAGCAAAAAGTCTAGAGTTTGATTCTCTCAGTCACCCATCTATATACCTATCATCCTTGTACCGAAATTAAACTCAGATCATCAACAAAAGAGGAGATAGTACCTACTCCTTCGACTGCTGCATTTGAGGAGGTCGAAGATGACTCATCACAAATTCGCGGGTATGTTTTGGCTCGATAGATCGTATGCCATCACCTGGGTCACAGTGGTAGCGTGCAAAAGGTTTCAAAGTCAGTAACTGGCCATGAAACAGAGAAGAAGAGGGAGTAGGGGAAAGAAGATGGCTCACCAATCTCGATCGACAAAGGGAAGAAGATAGTGCGGTCTTGGTACCGTCAGTTGCTTTTGGTGGCTTGACGATGAGAATCTCGATGACTCAACGGTGCTCAGTATACCCTACTCGTGGCCTGTCGACTCCGAAGTAGAGCTGCAATCAATGCTCTCCCTCGGCCACTGCTCAACGATGATGGAAGGAAGGCCACTGGTTGTTGTTGTTTGCAGGTGGTTCGTCGATCAGTGCTGATGGGTGCAGATGGAGACGAGAGATACGGAACTCTCCAGTGTGCGGCTGTTGTGACGAAGAGAAGGAAAAGTCGAGGCTCTGTTGTGGTGTGTGGTTGATGCTCCTCAGGGACTTGTTGTGCCGACCATGATAGGAGATGGGCATCCGCAGAGGAAAACGTCTCAGTGTGCCGTGGTCCTTGGTTCGTGAGGAAACCGCCGGTTCCGAAAATGGAGTGCAGAAGGTTAGAAGAGAGAGAGGGAGGTCGAGAAGAACGGGATATGGTGGTTGGGAAATCTGACGTGGGAGAAAAATAAGGAAATAGAGGCACGGCTGGGTCGGTTTGGTCTTTATTGGGCTGAAGGAAAGTAGAAAAGAAATAGATGGGCCGTTTGACCCAGTACTTAACTAAATTAAAGACCCGATTGACTTCCTATAAACCCGCATATTTTAATTTAATTTATTCGAGCTCTCTGGTTCTGTCGATAAGCGGGGAAGTTGCCGCGGAAAGATTCTGTCGTTTTCTCTAGAGTCGAGGTTGAGAATGTAGGGGGGTACAGGATGGTTGTTGTGCTACTGTGATACCGGTGATGCAAGGGAGAGATGCGAGGCGAAGCTCGCCGATGTTAGCGCCGCAACAGAGGGGTGAAGGTCCAAACGATGTAGAAAGATGAAGTACATGAGGGAAGGTCGTGGTCGGTAGGGAAGGATTGAGAGACGACAGAGGGGATTAGCAGGCCGGTGATTGCAGAGGCTCGGGAGGAGAAGGCGTGAATGAGGGAAGCAGTGGTGGGGTGTAGAGTACGCTCGCTCTCGTTCTTTCAACGTCTTCAGCATTCAAGGCGGCATTCAGTGCTTAGCCCGTCCGCTTGACTCACTCCGTAACGGTTGCCAATGGAGGTGAGGAATACAGAACAGACAAGGAAGACGAAGCGGAGGGACACCTTGGAAGAGTGGCCCGCCTTGCTCGACCGTTCCTGGTCCACGAAGGGATATCTGGGCCGGTAGGGATGCCATGTAATTGGGCCTTAATGTTGGGCCGGGATTAACCATTCCCTGTGCATATCCCCAGACCGAGACTAAGCCCATGGCTGGTCCGGTTTAATGAAAAAGAAAATAAAAGGATAAAGGTTCGGTTTGGTTTGGGTTTAACTTATTTCCTCGTTATCGATCCTGGTTCTCTGGTAAAAATTAAAATTAAAATTAAATAATATTTAAAATAACCCGGAAAAATTATTAAAATTTTCCGGTTATTACAATTTGAAAAACCTAAATTTACCTTTTTAAATCTAATTCTATTTAAAAAAAATATAAAAATATATCTCATTAATTAAACAAACCTAATAAGTTGATACTTAAATATACAAATGGGCAACTAATGGCTGAACCCGATAACATTTGGGTCAAAATTATTAACGAAAAATATCTCAAAGGAAGTTTTCTTTGGAATTATGTCTTCAAAGGCAACTCCTCTTGGCAATGGAAGAAACTCATGAAATTAAGAACGAAGTTTGAATCTGGTTGTGTCGCTGGTTTTACACCCCTATAAATCTCTATCAATAGTGATAAAAACTCACAAGATAGCAAAACTAGGAAGAGATAGTTTTAAATTTGTAACCCGTAACAAATCCCCTAAATAGCAACGGACCCACAATGTATGAATCGTACGAAGTAGAAAAAGTATTTCAGGGTCGAACACAAGGACTAGGAGGATTAATCTACAACAATGATTAAACATAGTATAGATCTAGAATAAGAAAAGGGGGTTGGAAAAGATAAGGGAGAGAAATCAAATGTTTTTGGAAAGGTTTTGGGTTGTCCTCAATTGAATGTCACCTTCAATCAAGAACAGTTTTCTAAAAGCAAAACAAAGAAAAAGAAATAATCAAGTTAAAGGGAAGAAAATGAATTCCAAGGATTTAATATCGTTATTTATACACATGGACTCAGGATAATCTCACAAAGCATATATGATTGAAAAGCATACAAGGATGAATGTTTCTCAACTGATGTTTCATTACAGTTAAGTTTCAAGAACATCTACTTCCGCATCCTAATTACCTATTGCTTTCAAGGTTAAAAGGGAGAAATAGTAAACAAACCTTATTACTTAATTAAGGATCGATTAACGCTTTACAGTTACGTCTCATGTATTACTTTTCTTAAGGAAGGAATAATGGCACATTTTATCCAATAAAGGTTGAACCTTTATCACCTAGGATTAATTCTCTTATGTATCTAAGAAGGAATATTTCAGTTACGAATCAATTCCAACTTTGTTTGCTAGTTTATAAGATTTCTAAATCTGACTAAATCCAAACCATTCCATAGGATTTAAAGCGATTCAAACAATTATAGGGAACAATCCATCATTGTCCAACGTATAAACAGATCTCTATTTACCTTGGAACCACAAAGTTCTCTAGCCAATAACAATCATGCATATCAAAATATACAGCTAAGGAAGACAATGAATGCATAAAAGGGAAATAAAGAACTCAACTTTGAATGAATGAAAACTTGCAATCTTGCTAAATCTCGAATTAACATTGTCTTCCCAACAAATCCGAATGAAAAAGTGTGAAACTTTAATTTAAACTAATCTAAAGTACGAAGAACAAAGGTTGAAGAAGACGGAAGGGTAGGAGACGACTCCTCCCTCTAGGTCAACCCTGGGTAAAACCCAACACAAAACGAGCACAATCAAACACCCCTCTGGATGAATCCAGACTTCCTTTTATGCACAAAACCTAGCTAAAAGACGTTGGGCCAAAAAGGAAAAAAGCCCGTAAACGAAATATGACGCTCAGGGAAAATATCGGGCTGGATCTCGGCCGAGATCCGTCACGGTCGGGGCCGAGATTTCGTCTTCGATCTTCAGCGTCATGGGATCTCGGTCCGAGATGCCGACCGAGATTGTGAATAGTAGCCTCCATCACGGACCGAGATAAGTGAATCTCGGCCGACATGGATCCTTGGTCGTTTCTTCATGCCTTTAGCTTGATTCCTAGCCCTTTCCCGTGCACGTATGCTCGCTCCAATACATCCACTTCGAGGCTTGATCCTAAAATATGTCGTTTTAGATCCAAAATGCGTCAAATCACCTAAAAAACCACAAATAGTGTGTGTAGACATCTATTCTAGCAAAATAGAACTAAACAAGCATAAATGACACAAACTAAAGCTAAAACATGAATGCGGAAAGGGAAAATATACAATTTTCCTCTTAGTTAATACTCTTTCACTAAATCAATATATATATATATAGGGATATGATCAAGTAAGAACCAAAGTTACGGTAAGAAATAAGAACAACTATGTGCCACACGATTAAACAAAATCAACGTCTATGATTCAATTGTATTTTTGTCTATTAAAGGTATTGTTTATATTTTTGGGCTGATATATACGGTTACCATTTTAAAATCAAAACATTTACTACCTAAAATAAATGCTATACATTTGACCTAAAAAAATCGATAATGAGTGTTTTCATCGTCCTGTATTGTCTTCTCAAAATCCAACAACCTATTGTCCACAATCATGGATGAAAATGAATGTAGGTGTTTTAATATTTGTGTATTAATTTTATTGCTTACACGTTTAATATATTTTGTGATTTGGGTTAATTGTAGTCGTGCCAACAACAACGATTCCGATTCCGACCACCGTCGATAGTGGCGATGGTGGTGTCGATGGTGGCGGCGAAGACCGTCGATAGTGGCGATGGTGGTGTCGATGGTGGTGTCGATGGTGGCGGCGAAGATAAACTTCATACTGTTTGAATACTAGTCGTGCAATGTTAAATTTGATTTTGAATGAAATCGTGCTTTATAAAATGAGTACATTATATTATTTTTCGTCGTGTTTTATAAAACGAGTACATTATATTATTTTTAGTCGTGCTTTTTATATTTAGTCGTGCTTTATAAAACGAGTACATTATATTATTTTTAGCACGAATATATTCACATGAAATTTATATGCATGATTTATAAATATAAAGCACGACTATAATATAAAAAATTTAATCACGACTAAAGTCTTAATAATTAAAATCACAATAAATAAAAATTATAAATAAAAATTTATATAACAAGCCATTTGATACAACTCTTAATATATTATGTTACACGACTCGTATAAAAACTCATAAGCACAAAATGGTTGTCCAAGCACGACTTATAATATACAACCATATAAATATAAAGCACTAACTACTTATATTATAATGCACTCAGTCATGAATACAAAGCACGACTAACAACAATAACAAAACTTATAAGCACGACTAATAATATTCAACCTTATAAATACAAATTACTAATAAAGCACTACTAACAACAATTACAAAAGTTAGAAGCACGAGTAATAAAGTGAACATACACAACTTATAAAAACAATACTATAACACTATTAAATTGAACATACACAAATAATAAATTGAATATACACGACTTATAAATACATAAGTACATGCACGAATACAAAATTGAACATAGACTACTAATAAAAAAATATAAACTACAAGTTTGAACTTGCACGACTAATAACAAACATATTACAGCACTGTATATTAAGCATTACTAACACTAATAATAAATCGGATGACACGAGTTAATTTTCATCCGTGCAATAACTAATAGGTATTTAATATATATTTCCATAAATGTAATATGCGCAAACATTTTGAAAGGGTGCAAAATAATTTATTTCCAAAACCACAAAACAACATTAACTATTAGCCTTATTTAGACGTAAGACCACAACCATTCGTGCTTTAATCTAACGCTCTATAACTGTTCTTATTTCTTACCGTAACAACTGTTCTTACCGGATCCCGACCCTATATATATATATATGATTGATATGGAACGGCAATTTTTACTTTATTCCCGACTTTGTTCACCATATTTCATATCTTTATTCTTATTTTTCTATTGTACTTGAGAATAAATATAAAAATATCTCATTAATTAAACAAACCTAATAAGTTGATACTTAAATATACAAATGGGCAACTAATGGTTAAACCCGATAACATTTGGATCAAAATTGTTAACGAAAAATATCTCAAAAGAAGTTTTCTTTGGAATTATGCCTCCATAGACAACTCCTCTTGGCAATGGAAGAAACTCATGAAATTAAGAATGAAGTTTGAATATGGTTTTGGATGGAATGTTGCCGATGGTAGTACCATTAAATTCTGGAAAAATTGATGGGTTTCTAGCGAACCCCTTATTAAATTATGTTCTAATATTGATGAAATCAATGAGGAAGTGGTTGATAAATACTATATCAAGGAGAATAAATGGGACAACCAATTAATTGATTTGAGATTAGGCCTCCTTCTTCCTCATGAAATTATTTTATCAATTAAATCATATCAACTCCCAAAATCCTTTATCCAAGATCGAATCTACTGGGCCCCTGCTGATGATGGGTGTTTTTCCACAAAATCTGCTTCGAAGATTATTCAGTCAAACAGGGGATCTTTTTTAAATTCAAATGTTTGGATCTAAGACTTGAACATTATGCCTAAAGTAAAAAAGTTTTTATGAAAATTGTCCATGACTGGGCTACCAACGAAAGAGAATCTTGAAAAACAAAAAATTTCGGTCTCAATGAACTTTGTTCATTGTGATCACCCTTATGAATCTACATATCATCTTTTCTTTAAGTTTCGTTTTTGGACGACACTATCTCTATATCTTGAGTGAATGATGTCATTTACCTGTCTAATAGTATATCTACTATCATTCCCCTTAAATTTAATTGGCTTAGGAATAGCTTATCTAAATGCGATCTCATTTATCTTGGTGTTGTTTGGTGGAATATTTGGACCGTCAGAAACCAAAAAAATTTCAACAACAAGAAATCTATAAATATTGACTTAATGGCTCATAACCAAATTAATGAATGGTTCCTCGCTTGTAAGGGAAAGGACCATGGTAAGGAAAAGGACCATTGTAAAACCAAAAGTACTAAGAACAAGAGAAAAACATAGATATACAATGGAGTAGACCAGAAAATAATTTTATCAAATAAACTTTGATGCATCAAAAAAAGAGAGACTGATGAACCGGCTTATGGCTTTATTCTTAGGAATTATGATGCTTCTACAGTTTTCCTTGGCTATGGACAATGTCGCAACATATATGTCCTCCATGCCGAAGCATGTGCGTTGAGGGAAGGTCTGGTTAGGGCTTTTGATTTAGGGATTAACAATATTGAGATTGAAAGGGATTCCCTCTCTATTATTAACTTTGTTAAACACATTTGAAAACCTCCTTTGGAACTCGACCTTATTTTGTCAGATATTACTAATGTGTTAGTGGTTTTCTGTCAGGTCAGGATTACTCATATGTTTCAAGAGGTTAATGGCGTTGCAAACAAGCTTGTGAGTCTAGGACACGGCTTTCCTCTTGCGTCTTGTTCATCCACTTCTGTGGTGGATGATCTCATCCGTAAGGATGCCCTAGGGTGGAAAGTCTCGAGGAGATGATCTATCCTAATTGCTTACCTTGTAGTATCAAAATAAATAAATAAATACAGATGGGCAACTAGGCCCATTATCCTTTTTCCAATAAGGAAGTATAATCCATACTTTTTTTTATTTTTAACTAATTTGGGTACCCCAAAATAAAATGAGACCCTAGGTTGCAGCCTAAACTGCCTAGTAGTCGGGCCGGTCCTGCGAAAAATTCTCCCCTCCCGCCACCTTCTCAAATTCCACCACAACGATCTCCTCTAGACAAACCCCTAGATAAGCCTGTTTCATATGTTGAAGACGTTGGTAGCCGCAATGAAAACTCTGCTCTGCTAAGCTGTGATGCTCTTATTGAAATTAGACGCATGTGCATTTCCTTCCCAGAAGGAACTAAGGGTGTGGCCATGACTGAAATAGACCCTAATGTTGTGGAGGAGCTATCTGAGAAATGGAAAACGGTTGTGATTATCAAAGTCCTTGAAAGGCATGTTGACATGTTGCATCCCATTTGTTGGAGAGGCGTATGTATTTGCGCGGGACTCAATTTTCATCTCCGACAGAAACAGGAAGGTAGAAGACAAAGCAACGAGGGGGAAGTAGACGGACGTAGACGCCAACAAATGCTTGACATGGCTGGACTGGAAACCACAAAACTCGGTCATCTACATCTGTTTCGGTTCTGTAGTGCACATGTCTCCGGCCCAGTTAACGGAGATCGCTATTGCCCTGGAGGCCTCAGACCAACATTTCATCTGGGTGGTAAGAAAGCTAAACAATGTTAACGTTGTTGAAGAGAAGGAATGGTTACCAACCGAGTTCGAGGCTAAGAACAAGGACAAAGTATAAGATTTATTTAATCTTATAATTATTAGTGGGCTTACATATTATAGTAAACAATTGTATTATACGACTATTTACTAGTGGGCTAATAAAAGTGATTCAATTAAGTAAAACCCGTAAAGTTTAATTAAGCGGCGTGGGCTTAATGGGTACGTGGATACCGGACTTTGACCTAATAGGCTTAATGGAATTCCATTAGGTTACTATATACGTCAAATCGATCAACCGTTTTCTATTCTTTACAAATGAGAGAGAAAACCTAAAGGAACTCTAGTGCAATTCGATCGTGAATGATGTTTTCTCTCTTTCCTTTAGGCGTCATAGATTGGATGCTTGAGAGTTCTCCTGCTTGATGACTTTAGGAATGTTTGTTTTTCATGTACGACTCGTTTTGACGCAGAGAGTGTAATTCTCCTTTCCCAAAAAAAAAATTAAAATGTCACGATATTACTCTCACACAATAGTCACATGAAACCTAAACACTCCAATTTCTTTTAGAATTGTGTTGTGGTGTCCTTAAAAGAAACTGAATTATTCAGGTTTGACGTGCATACTAAGAGACATGGATTATCTTGTTAATTATGCGGTTTTCTTTGAATTTCACTATAATGAACTGATTAATCCTCCTGATAGTGTAATTGATCTTTTAGTGCAAGACCTACGAGAATAGGTTATCTGTGTCAATGCTACTTAAGGGGGTGTATTCAATTAAGATTTTACAGAAATTTTTTGGAGTTTAAAAGTCTATGGGTATTTAATATAGATTTTTAAAAGTCCATATAAATCTTTTGGTATTCAATTAGGATTTTAAATTTTTCATAAAATTCCTATGGTATTTAAAAGTTTGTTGATTTTAAAAGAATCTATTAATTCATTGATTTTGAAGGATTTCTTATTACTTATAAACCATATAGAAGTCTTCTCCCAACACATAAGATTTTCACGCCAAACTACAACACTGAAGAACCCTAACGGCCAAATCAACGTTTTTGAGCGTTATCGAGTGCTTTGACTCGGTGCATCGTCGGAGGTTAGTTTTTTCTCGTGTTTTCCGTCATGTTGATTGTATGGACTTCGAGTGCTTGGGTTCGTCTTACTAGGACTGTTCCCAGGTCCGGACCTGGACCAGACCGGACCTGAACAAAGTGGACCGGAATTGGACCGAATTTTCCGGTCCAAAACCGGTCCAGGTCCGGATGGACTGGAAAAAAAATTTTAAATTTAATTTTTGTAATATATATGACTACAACCGGAAAATTAATTTTTTTTAAAAAAAATTAACTCTTTTTTAAAAAAAAATTAACTATTTTTGTAATTAAAAAAAATTATTTTTTAAAAAAAAATCAGGTCCGGACCGGACCGATTGGGGACCAAAATGAATGGACCGAAGACCGGACCTGTTCTGTTTTGGTCCGGTTTGGTCCGGTCCAAAACTCGGACCGGACCGGAATTTGCACACTCCTACGTTTTACTGATCTGTCATAAGAAACGTGTGAGCGTTCCTCTCAGTTTTCTCTTTTCATTTTGCGACTTCTGCGGTTTCGGAAAAAGTACTGTACCGTATGGACTTCGAGTGCTTGGGTTCGTCTTACTGATTAAAATATCTTATGTGTTCTGTAGTGCAATTGCACTTTTCCGTGTGCTTTAATATATTATATATATTGTTATATATGCTTTTGCGGTAGATGACATAAAGAATATATATATATATATATATATATAATGTGGGTTACCTTTTTGTATATTTGGTGTGTATATTTCTGTAACACCCTAAATCCGTCGGACTCGGAGTGCTACTGGGCTAGGATCTCACAATGGATCCCGACCCTAGCCTGATAACAATTTCACAGATCTTAGAACAAGGCACTGATAGATTAAAACAAAACATGAAATGATATATATATATATATATATATATATATATATATATATATATATATATATATATATATATATATATATATATAAATAGTCAAAAGGTAATACAATGTACCGCTGAGTACAAACAAACTAAACTGTACAACAAAACCCATATCCCCGATACCGTCCCAGTGTACGGAGCCCTCAGCGGATCACCCGCTCTGAATCACTCTGCAGCTCTCCTATCCTGCAAAGTGTCTACAACACGGTATGAAACCGTTAGCTAACCATACACAAATATAGGAATATGCTAGAGCACAAACACACATCAGAAAGGAATAACACTTCAGCATGCTTTCACACATTTACCCGGTTCATTATCTTTATAAAGTCCAACAATCAACTCATATAAAAATATCCATATAAACATAAGTGACACGAGGAATATAAACCTCGCCTCTGGGTCCAATAACCAGCTGGAATGGTGCCTGGAACACTACCCCGTGTACCCTAAGGGAATGGGAAGTGCCCGAACCGTTTACCAGGTCTGGCCTGCCTACAGAGAACCTCCCAGACTCCCAGCGGGATGAAAGGGCAAGTTATCACATCCCTATAATGGGCAAACAATATACCATAGGTCGGTGACCATCATATACATGTTATAAACATATAACACACACACCACTCATGCACAACATCCTATAAAGGAATGGCAGCTAAGTAAGTCCCACGGACTTACCTCAACCTCGTAGTCGTCTCACTGGATCAACCTCAACTCAATCCACTCCCAACTGGAGGATGACATGGCCTATACAAGGCATACACATATATCAAACTCCTATCACACAAAGGGTCACACCTAGACCCAAGGGATACATAAGGAATCATATTCCAACTCGTAATCCTCAAAACCTTAACCGGCATTTCCATATCATACTCGTCAACATCCGAATCCTAGCATGCTACTAACGCTCAACTAGGAAAGGAAAGGAAAGGATCTACCTAGCTTTAGGTAGACCCGGGACAAAGCGCACCTGCGTAACAAAGGGGCGCAGGGGCGGAGGCAAGCAACCGCGGGTGCGGCGGAACGTAACCGCGGGGCGGTGACAAGGGACGCTGGCAAACGCAGGCACGACGTTGGCGCTGTGACACAGTAACCGCGGGGGCGGTGATTCTGGCCGCGGGGGCGGAGATAGTGCAGAAAGCAGTCTCGTGGTTTCTCTTCAGCTCTTCCCAAGATCAAACACTTCCACTCTCTTCCAAATTCATACACAAGCATCAACATACACATATCAACATCAGTCCTACATTCAAACATTTAATCCTAAGCTAAGGAAGAAGAAGAACAAGAAAAGAAGAAGAAAGAATGAAGAAGCAAGGAGGAAGATGTTCACCACGGCTGTAGCTAGCTAAAGCACTGATCACCAAACACTTACTGGCTTCCAAGCACAGCAGTACTCACCATCATCAACCACCAAAAGCCACAACACATCCAAACTCAAACCAAACTCTTCCAAACCAAAAAAGATCAAGAGGGAACAAGGGAGAAGCAAGAAGGATGTGAACTGGATTGGAAAGTATGAAGAAACCCTTGCTTAGCAAGGTAAAACGAAGAAGGTAAAGAAGGGTAAAGCACGGGTCAAAGAGTCAACAAAACCGGCTGCAGCCGCCGTAACCCGCAGGGACGGATCACAGGGCCGCAGGGGCGGAAACCCGTAGGGGCGGCACACGTGTCCGCGGGTGCGGCAAGAGCAATCTCGGCCCAAAGCCAATCTCGGCCATGGTCCAAATCTCGGTCCGAAAGAAAGGGCTCTCACATCTCACCCCCCTAAAAACAAGTCTCGTCCCGAAACTTGCAAGATCCAGAAACCACTTGGACTCAGAAGCCGAGGTATAACTCTCTCTATAACCTCAACATAAGCATGGAGGAAACCATCCACTCCAGCAGCAAACTATATTGTCCAAGGCCTAGAGGAAAACCATCTTTAGCCAAACCATATCATAATCCAATAGCATGGAGGAAAGAGCCATCTCCAGCTATAAATAAAAGTCATACTAGCACAACAAGATCTAATAAGATCATAAGCACAACAAGCTAGCATGAAATAACATATCATTGCATATAAGCATGTAAGCACATAAGACTCGCCAAGCTAGTACTAAGATCTACTCGGTGATCCTACTGGTGCATCTATCTCTGCATAGAACTCCGGATAGTTCCTCTGGATACTATCCTCAGTCTCCCATGTAGCCTCCTCAGGTCCTCGTCTCGACCACTGTATCCTAAGCATAGGTATGTCCTTCGAACGCAGGCATCTCGTACCTCGTTCTAGGACTGCAATCGGATGCTCGACAAAAGTGTGGTCCGGCTCAACCACCAAATCCTCATAACTCATGATGTGTCTCGGATCTGGTATATACTCCCTCAGCTGAGACACGTGAAACACAGGGTGAACACCCTCTAGTCTCGGAGGCAAGGCTCATCTGTAAGCTGCGCTCCCCACCCGATCCAGTATCTCGAACGGTCCGACATATCGGGGACTCAACTTCCCCTTAATGCCAAAATGCCTAACACCTCGTGTCGGGGACACTCTCAGCCACACATGGGCTCCAACTCTAAACTCCAGAGGTCTACACCTCCTATCAGCATACGACTTCTGACGGCTCTATGCAGTCAGCATACGCTCTCTGATCAATGCTACTCGAGCCATATCATCCTGAATCTGATCAGGTGTTAACCTACAGACACTGCTCTGCTCATCCCAACATAACGGAGTACGACATCTCTGTCCATACAGTGCCTCATATGGGGCCATCCCAATAGATGCATGTCAGCTGTTGTTGTAGGAGAACTCAACAAGTGGGAGATGATCCGTCCACACCTGTCCCCAATCCAACACACAAGCTCGCAGCATATCCTCCAGAGTCTGAATGGTCCTCTCTGACTGACCATCTGTCTGAGGATGAAACGCAGTCGTGAAGTGCAAACTCGTCCTCAGGGCAGTCTGAATCTGTTGCCAGAATCTTGAGGTAAATCGCCCATCTCTGTTTGAGACGATCGTCCTCGGTACACCATGGAGTCTCACTATCTGCCTAGTGTACTCCTCAGCTAATCTGCTCACCGGCCACGTCTCCCTGATAGGAATGAAACGTGCCGTCTTCGTCAATCTGTCTACTATAACCCAGATGGCATCAAAACTCCGGCTCAACCTCAGTCCAGTCACAAAGTCCATGGTGACGTCCTCCCACTTCCTCTGTGGAACAGGAAGTGGATGAAGCTCACCTCCAGGTCTGAAATGCTCGATCTTAACCTGCTGGCAGGTCGCACACTGTGCCACAAATCTGGCCACATCAGGCTTCAGCCCTCCCCACCAATAAAGACGTCTCAGATCCTGATACATCTTACTCGTACCTGGATGTACCGAGTAAGGTGTACAGTGAGCCTCCTATAATATCCTCTGTCTCAGCTCTGTATCAGCAGGTACACAGACGTGACCGCGGCGCCTCAAAACTCCATCTGCTCCCAGCAGGATTTGGGGTGCCTCATCCCGAGACATCCTATCTCTGATTCTCTGTAAGGTCGGGCAAGTCTCCTATTTCTGTCGGATCTCATTCAACAGATCAGGAAGGACCTCTAAGGTACACAGCTGGGCATCCTCATCAGGAAACTGGATGTCCAGCTCTAACCAGATTAGGTCTCTCTGCAACTGATGTTGTACTGTCAGCCTCGCAATCGCCTGCTCTCGAGGCGTCTTCCTGCTCAGGGCGTCGGCGACTACGTTCGCCTTCCCCGGATGATACAGAATCTCCAGATCAAAATCCTTGATCAACTCGAGCCACCTACGCTGGCGGTTATTCAATTCCCGCTGCGTGAAGATGTACTTCAGACTCTGATGGTCTATGAAGATCTGACACGTAACACCATACAGATAATGTCTCCAGATCTTCGGTGCATGAACTACCGCTGCCAACTCCAGATCATGAGTCGGGTAGTTCTCCTCATACGTCTTCAGCTGTCGAGACGCATATGCAATCACCCTGCCTCTCTGCATCAACACACATCCCAAGCCTATCTTGGATGCATCACTGCACACTACAAAATCCTCTGTACCCTCTGGTTGTGCCAAAATAGGAGCAGAAGTCAGACGTCTCTTCAGCTCCTCGAAACTCTGCAAACACTGATCAGACCACACAAATCTGGTAGTCTTCCTCAGCAAACTCGTTAGTGGACGGGCGATCACAGAAAATCCCTCCACAAAGCGTCTGTAATAACCGGCTAGACCGAGGAAGCTACGTACTTCCTTGACGTTCGTCGGTGTCGGCCAGGCAGCTACTGCCTCTATCTTCGCCGGATCAACCTTGATCCCCTCAGCTGATACTATGTGACCCAGGAATGCTACCTCTGGCATCCAGAACTCGCACTTAGAGAACTTTGCATAAAGTTCTCTATCCCGCAAAACCTGCAATACAGTCCTCAGATGTCTTGCATGCTCCTCACTGCTACGAGAATATACCAGAATGTCATCAATGAAAACCACTACAAACTGATTTAGGAAGTCGATGAAGATACTGTTCATCAACTCCATAAAGACGGTTGGGGCATTCGTAAGTCCAAATGGCATCACTACAAACTCGTAGTGTCCATATCTGGTCCTGAATGTTGTCTTGTGCACATTCTGCTCCCTCACCCTCAGCTGGTGATACCCGGAACGCAAGTCAATCCTGGAGAACACAGTCGCTCCCTGTAGCTGATCCAACAAATCATCAATACGCGGAAGTGGATACTTGTTCTTGATGGTCACCTTGTTCAGCTCTTTGTAGTCTATGCATAATCGCAAAGATTCGTCCTTCTTCCGTACGAAGAGGACAGGTGCTCCCCATGGGGACACGCTAGGGCGAATGAAGCCCTTCTCAGCCAACTCCTCGAGTTGCTTCTTCAGCTCCAGCATCTCGACAGGCGTCATCCGGTATGGGGCCTTCGAGATGGGTCTTGTACCAAGCTCTAACTCGATACTAAATTCCACACTCCTTTGAGGCGGCAAACTGGACGGCTCAGCAAAAACATCAGTAAACTCACAGACCATTGGGATATCCTCTAACGCTGGACTCTCCCCCTCCTTCATGGCATAGCACCAGAAGGCCTCACAACCCTGTGCAATCAGTCTAGTTGCCCGTATAGCACTGATAACTGTGCCTACCTTCCAAGGTCCCAACCTCGGAAAACCTCTATCTGGCCTAACTCGGTAGAGAGGGTAACAGTCCTCCTACCTACATCTAAGACTGCAGAATGTCTAGCCATCCAATTCATACCTAGTATAACTTCCTCATGCTCTAACGGCATGACAAAGAAGTCAACTAGTAACACACGAGTCCCTACAGAAATGGGACAACCGTGAATCTCACGAGTACCTCTTGACCCTACCACCATCGGGTAACCCTATAATAAAGGGCATCCCCTCAACTGTATCTAAACCCATGACGCTCTAACACAGGCATCAGAAATAAAGAATGCGTAGTACCAGTATCAAATAAAACTCTAACAGGTAAACCATGAATCAGAATGGTACTTGTAGGCAGTAGGTGCAGTTGGCTCCTCTGCACTCCTCAACTCAAAAAACTCGGCCCTGTAGGCCTCTGTATCAGTGGTGCCCCCACCACGGCCTCTGCCTCTACTCGGCCCAGGAGCAGATCCCTGAGTCGTAGGGCGATCAGGGACCCTCTGCTTGTCCCTAACTCTGCTGGTTGCTGCTGAGGTGGTCTTTGTCCACCTCCTGCTGCACTAGCAGGAGAAGAATCCTGTTGTGATGAAGCTCTCCCTCTGTCTACAGAAGGTAGCTCTATGACCAGGTCGGCCACAAGTGAAGCAGGTCACTGGCTGCCTCGTACACTCTGACCTCATATGACCATACTCGTTGTAGCTGAAGCACTTCACTCCCTTATCTCACCCGGTGCAGATGGAGGGACAACTCTGGCGACTCTGGCCTCACCCTGAACCAGCAGCTCCACCAGTACCACTGGTCTGACCAGTCCTCTGTCTCTTCTCAGACCCTCCAGTCTGAGAAGCTCTCCTCTGGCTAGCTCTCTCCCTCTCGTAGTCAAGAAGCCCGGTCCTTGATAGGTCGACCAAGGTCTCACAGTGAAAACCCCGCCATGTAGGTACGGGGTAGTATCCCTCAGACGTTGGGAAAACAAATACACGTGCTGATCTGCAGGCAGGTGCAGCTGGACCCAAGCAATGCCAGCTCCTCCTGGAATCTCCTGATGGCCTCTGAGACCAACACATCCTCGAATTCAGCTCCACAAAGTCTCGGCAGTTTCTCTCTCCTCAAAGAGGCAGGGCAGAAACGCTCTCGGATCAAAGTCCTCAATCTGCTCATAACTAGTAACCTGTGCTCGTACAGACCTCCACCAAGTGTTGTGGCCAAATCTCTGAACAAGGTCATGCACCAGCTCAATTTGGCATGTCAGTTGGAACATCTAATAGACTCCAAGAGCTGAGTTCTACATGTCCTATCCAAGCTCCACCTCTAGCCCCACTTTCCCAGTGAAAGGGGGTACTCTCATCTGATGAAAAGCCTTCAACCAAGTGTCTGTCTAGGCCCTCTATGCTCCTCTGAGCCCGAGCAATCTCAGCAGCAGGTACCTGTACAGCTGGTACCTGAGTAACGGTATGGGACCTCTCAGATGGTCCCTCCTGCTGGCAGATCGGGGCACGCCTACCTGCCCTGGCGGCCTCCTCAACACGTCTGATATAAGCCTAAAATCTGCTTTATCCATAGAGACGCGATCAAAATCACCAGACTGGGCTCTCTGTGGCCCCTGTACCTCAACTGCCCCATTCCCAGTCTCAGGAACGGCGCTCTCAGCAACCTCCTCGTGGACCTCCTCTGTTTTATGTGGCTCAACAGCAGGAATCCTACCCGTCCTCTACCTAGAGGGGGTCTACCTCTACCTCTACCTCGTCCAGCTGCAGGTAAGGCTCCAGTCTGAACCATCTGCAGAGGACATAAACCTATCTTAGAAGGCTATATATATGCCATATGTATAGATATATCACAGATCAATCACAACAGAATATCTATATATATCTATACTGTCGAGGTCTTCAGAGGGGTGATGGCTCCGTACACGGTATCCCAAAACATTTGTACTCATTTCAAAACCAAAACCTTTTGAAAAGTCAGACCCCTTTTCGGGTTCTGTTTAGTTATCTATTCGACCTTTATTGCAGATTACTAGTGCCATTGTTGTCAACCTGGCTCTGATACCAACTTTGTAACACCCCAAATCCGTAGGACTCGGAGTGCTACTGGGCTAGGATCTCACAATGGATCCTGACCCTAGCCTGACAACAATTTCATAGATCTTACAACAAGGCACCGATAGATTAAAACAAAACATGAAACTGATATATATATATATATAGATCAAAAGGTAATACAATGTACCGCTGAGTACAAACAAACTAAATTGTAAAACAAACCCATATCCCCGATACCGCCCAGTGTACGGAGCCCTCAGCGGATCACCCGCTCTGAATCACTCTGCAGCTCTCCTATCCTGCAAAGTGTCTACAACACGGTATGAAACCGTTAGCTAACCATACACAAATATAGGAATATGCTAGAGCACAAACACACATCAGAAAGGAATAACACTTCAGCATGCTTTCACACATTTACCCGGTTCATTATCTTTATAAAGTCCAACAATCAACTCATATAAAAAATATCCATATAAACATAAGTGACACGAGGAATATAAACCTCGCCTCTGGGTCCAATAACCAGCTGGAATGGTGCCTGGAACACTACCCCGTGTACCCTAAGGGAATGGGAAGTGCCCGAACCGTTTACCCAGGTCTGGCCTGCCTACAGAGAACCTCCTAGACTCCCAAGGGAGAAAGGGCAAGTTATAACAGCCCTACATGGGCAAAACAATATACCATAGGTCTGTGACCATCATCATACATGTTATAAACATATAACACACACCACTCATGCACAACATCCTATAAAGGAATGGCAGCTAAGTAAGTCCCACGGACTTACCTCAACCTCGTAGTCGTCTCACTGGATCAACCTCAACTCAGTCCACTCCCAACTGGAGGACATACACATATATCAAACTCTTAACACATTTCATATATCAAACTCTTATCAACAAAGGGTCACACCTAGACCCAAGGGATACATAAGGAATCATATTCCAACTCGTAATCCTCAAAGCCTTAACCGGCATTTCCATATCATACTCGTCAACATCCGAATCCTAGCATGCTACTAACGCTCAACTAGGAAAGGAAAGGAAAGGATCTACCTAGCTTTAGGTAGACCCGGGACAAAGCGCACCTGCGTAACAAAGGGGCGCAGGGGTGGAGACAAGCAACCGCGGGTGCGGTGGAACGTAGCCGCGGGGGGCGGTGACAAGGGACGCTGGCAAACGCAGGCACGCCGCTGGCACGACGTTGGCGCTGTGACACAGTAACCGCGGGGGCGGCAACAGTGCAGAAAGCAGTCTCGTGGTTTCTCTTAAGCTCTTCCCAAGATCAAACACTTCCACTCTCTTCCAGATTCATACACATATCAACATCAGTCCTACATTCAAACATCTAATCTTAAGCTAAGGAAGAAGAAGAACAAGAAAAGAAGAAGAAAGAATGAAGAAGCAAGGAGGAAGATGCTCACCATGGTTGTAGCTAGCTAAAGCACTGATCACCAAACACTTACTGGCTTCCAAGCACAGCAGTACTCACCATCATCAACCACCAAAAGCCACAACACATCCAAACTCAAACCCAACTCTTCCAAACCAAACAAGATCAAGAGGAACAAGGGAGAAGCAAGAAGGACGTGAACTGGATTGGAAAGTATGAGGAAACTCTTGCTCAGCAAGGTAAAACGAAGAAGGTAAAGAAGGGTAAAGCACGGGTCAAAGAGTCAACAAAACCGGCTGCAGCCGCCGTAACCCGCAGGGGCGGATCACAGGGCCGCAGGGGCGGAAACCCGCAGGGGCGGCACACGTGCCCGCGGGTGCGGCAAGACCAATCTCGGCCCAAAGCCAATCTCGGCCATGGTCCAAATCCCGGTCCGAAAGAAAGGGCTCTCACAATTTCGTCAACGGAGCCGTTTGGTTTTGGGTTGATTTTGAGTAATTGTATGTTATTAAAATGTTGATGTTGGTTGTGAATTTTAATAGATTGATAATTGTATGTTATTTTTCTAGATGATTTCTTTTGGCCATGTATTAATCTGATAGATTCTGACAAAATCTGTATTAACTCTATATAGAATTAAAATATCCCACAAAATCAGCAAATTCTATGGATTATTAAATTCAGTCAAAATCTCTAAAAGTCTGTATTGAATACACCCCCTTAGTCTTTTTCAATAACTAGTGTAGTACTCGCACCGTGTGCGGGTATTTTTTTATAATATGTATTACACTATATTATATAAAATATAGATTTTGTGATGATTCAATCTTATTCGGTTAAAGTATTATTTCATGCAAAATATAATTTTTGAAATACTTGAAAAATAGGATCAATAAAACTTGTGTGACATTGTGTGCGGTTTTTGTTTGTATTCACACGGTGTTGCAAAATATATGTTTAATTTCGTTAAGATTTGTTCAACTAACAACTAATCTGTTTTGATTTATATATAAATAAATAAATAAATAAAGAGATTTAAACTTGTAATGATATTTTGAATAGATTATATTTTCCTAAATAACTTAATTTCATTTATTTTAAAACAAATAATACCTGTAAAATTAAAAAAGAAAATGAAAGACGTTCAATTGAGTGCATAGTGGATGATTCAACATCGTTACACAATCTTCAAATTTTTGTAACCCATATGTTACATTTCAAAAATCAAAATTACCTCTCTATTTAAATTGATTTATTTATTTATTTTTACAAAAATGGCTTCTATGTCCCTTCATTTCCCCCTCCTACTCTTCTCTTATGAACCCTTCAAAGGATTTACTCCATCTATCAACCATCATTCTTCTAATCTCAAAGAACCCCTCACCTATCTAATACATAACTCGCTTCAACAAAGACTTCTTCTTGTATCCACCGACATTGTGCTTTAAATCCGCAGCTAGTTTCTATGGATAAGCCTCGGCTTAAACTCGTCATTCAAATCGATCAATTGTAACTTCAACCGATTCTTGCTTTCTTGCCCATCATAGTACTAAAGCCCCAAAATGTATTGACACAATTTACACTCTTGCCACATGGAATCATTTCTCTAAAAGTGCTCTTGTCGGAAACTTAAGTGAAGATTTTTTTGAAACCAACTTAAGTGAAGATTCAATTAGTCTTAAAGCACATATGGTGTCGATCTTGGTTCTATGGTCTCAATCCCATTCTTCTTCTTATCTTCTTCTTATCTTCACAAGAATGATCAATACTAATAACATGTTGTAAAAGTTAGGATTTTTTAATTCTAATTAATGATGATTAACTTAATTATCGATAGAAATTGACTTATAACTTACAAACAATGCGTAAATGATGAGTATGAATTCCATCATTATGTTCTTGGTGTAATTCTAGACCTGTGAGGAAATTTTCACTTTTTTCTCCGGAGAATGATTTTTACCCTCCTGGGTTATTTGGAGCATTTGGGAGCTCCAATTAATAAAACTGCAGTTGAGAGGAATGATCAGGACATCGGATATATCCTAAATATGAAAAGGCAAAACGGCCAAAAGAGTCGCTATTTTGTTTCTTAACGGCTAAGAAAGGCGGCTTAGGTTATGCGTTTTCCGATGAAGTTAAGGAATAATTATCCACACTATATGCAAGATTTATCACCCCAATTTCGAGAAGTTTGGAGAATGAGCTCAACCCGCCTTCGGAACGATAAAAGAATAATTATCGACTTCGCTAACGGAAATTCATTTATTAATTCATTTCATTTCACATTTCTTCGTAAAAGCTTTGATTTCTCTCAACCTTCAAACTCATATCTACTCTTCGTTTGTAATCCGATTTCAATCCCGTTTGAGGTTTCGGATTCCTCTCTTCATTCTCTTCATTTCGGTACCTACGTTTCGCGTTTCTGTCAAAGTTAAGGTCAGGTCGTGCATATCCCTTACTTGGCCGGTTCCGTCGCTCAGTTTCCGGTGAATTTGGTGGTGTTTGAGCGTAGCTTTCGTCCTTGTGATTCCGAATCTTCTTTCGGTTCGTCAATCGAGTTAGTAACAAATAAGTTACGAATTTATTCGTTTTCCATATTGAGGGTTGCTCTAATATGACCTTAGGCTTTTCAAAATAGATAAATGGAAATTCCATTATGCTCGTTATATTATTCTGATGATCTTAGGTTGTTTAAATGACGAGATCTGATAACACGTGGTTTTAAAATTTTCCTTCGGGCAAAATGTTACGCTGCTGAAATTTAATTAATTCATTAAAGGATTAATTAATTAATTAAATTGAGATTCGGGAAACGTCGTAAACCTAATTAAATTCAAAGGAATGAATTTAATTGATGTTTGAAGCGAGAAGTTTAATATGAGGAATCTTATATTCCTTACATGTATTACAGGAGGCGGTAGACTAACTGTAGGTTCACTTGGTTGTTAGCAAATTCTCAGGTAAGTCTTCGGACTTACTTAGTCTTGATCTACAGAGGTTACTCCCTGAGAGATTCGAATTGTGTGGCATTATTTTGTTATGAAAGCATGATAAATGTAATACCATGATGATTGTGATATTTGTATAAAATGTTGAGCATGTTTGTGGTATAATTATCTTGAGAAAATGTTGAAAGTGTATGGATAAGCATGTGTGTGTGTGTGCTATGATCTGCGGTAATGTGTGAAAAAGTTTTATTAATTCAAGTGGAATTAATAACGTGTGGCATATAGCTAACGGACAAAGATGTGTGAACACATGTGATATGTGTATGTGAGAACGAGCTTGTAATCATATGGTCATAACCCATATGGGGTGAGACACATAAGTGTACCGACTACACCCATGGACTTGGGTAAGAATGCCGTATTAGCCTGGACTGGCTGTTGAGGAAAAAAGTGTATAAATTCCCAAAATATTATTTCATTTAATTTTAAAAATATATTTTAGTTCGACCCTATTTTTTTACCCTCTTGATTCGAAGTAATATTAATACCAAATATTTAGGGGTTTTTATTAATTGGGCTGCACCCCGGATATTTGTAGGGTTGCCTACGTATCTCTTTTAAAGAGAATCAAGCCTTACGTAGTTCAGTTGATTTCATGCATCAGAGGATGTAATCTAGACCCACCTTCTATGAAGGGTTGCCTAAATATAATCCAACTATCATTTGCATAGTTTATATTTCCAATCATGCATCATAAGGATAAGATTAAACCCACCTTCTATGAAGGGTTGCTTAACTCTCCTAATATCATGTGCATAATTTAGGTTTAGACTTCAATTTTATATAAAAGTCAAAGATTTATTTTGTGGTTAAACTCGACGAGCGGATGCTTTATATCGAGTTTATATTTATTTGCGGATTTTGGTTTAACTCCAAGATTTGTTTCGGAGTTGATTCATTTTGGGAGGTGCGACTGAATCCAATAATGGACTTCCTACGTAGCTCATAAAGGAGCATCAAGTCATAACGTAGTTCTGGACACGGAAAATTTATGTTATGACTTTACACTTTTGTTTTATTTGAAAGTCAAATATATTTGCGATTGAATTCGATACATATTTATTTTTGTATCAAATTTCCTACGTATCTATTTTAACGGAATCAAATCATACGTAGTTCTTGAGAACTATTTTATTTTATTTAAAAAATAAATTTTATACGAATGATACTTCGTACGAATTATTTTTAACAAATCAATCTAATTTTACAATTTTAATTAGGACCAATTTATTAAATTAACTGGCAACATATGTCATTAGTTTTAAAAAGAGTTTGTTTTCGTTTTAATGGTATTTCCATTTCTTTCTTTCATCTGACATCTCCCCTCTTTTTTTTCTTTACTTCTGACGTATCACGTGACAACTTCTCCCTTTTATTTTTTTAATTTTTTATCAACTCATTCTCATCTCTCTCACCTCTATGATCTTTCCCTTTATTTTCTCTGTCATTTTTTTCTTCTATTGTTTTCTCTAGTCTTCTGCAGAAGGAGATGCAAGAAGTTTCAACCATGGAGATGGCGAAGACTTGCTCGACACCGGCAAGCGAATTCATGACGGATGAAGCGAGGATATTTCTAGCTAAAGGGTAACAGGAAACGACAAGATCGAGGACAAGCTCATAGATAAACACAAAGGCTTTTGAAGGGATTCGACTGCAGCTCACTCAAAGACATCGGATCCAAGGATCGAAGCCAACCCCCCCGTAAGTTTGACTCTTCAATTTTGTTGATTGTTCTTCTTCCTGAAACTGTTGTCTCTTTACATTGAGCTAATTGGATTCGATATTTGGACATGTTTTATACACACATCGTCTCTGAAATTGATTTAGTTTATGCCATATTTTTAACCATAGAAAATCCTTTTGAACCATGGGCATCATCTCTGTCAATTTATGATTGTGTGTAACAGCTCCAAACTTCCAATCGGGCTCTTAAATTACTGTAATTTTGTAAATCTGAATTTGGCCTATATTCACATGTATGCTGAACTTGGATACTCTTAGTTTTCTGACTTGTTCTTTATTGAAATATTTCAATATTTTCTTTTAACTTCAATAGGATGAAGATGGAGATGAGGACATTTATAGGAACAAAATTGTTCGATTGTATCGGCAAAATCCATCGATTCGGCCAACCACATCTTTCGTAGCGACGGAATTCATCGAATCCGATCTACTATTATTTTAAAACAGTGGAATTTCATATTTGTCGATCACTTACTGACTAGTGATCGTTCCTGTCCCTCAACTTTAAAAGTCATAAATGAACAAGAAGCTATCAGTTTTAGAAACTTTGATAGGAAATATATTCTATCTCGTTTCTTTTTGTTTATCTTGACATCTACTCTTTTGTTGTCGTGAGTATCTACTTTGCCAATAGCACTTTGTGCATTCTTCATTTCTACGGCAAGATCTTTTCCTTCTAAAACTTTATTTGTTAAATTGCATCCAAACAACCCTTATTAAGTTAAATAAGAGTCGTTCTTCGGTACGTCTTCTACTCTTCTCTTCTTTCTTTTTTTTCTGTATACTATTTTGATGTTCAAAATGACTTTTCATTCATTCGTCTAGATCATCGTCATAATGTAGGAACCAAGTGGCTCGGTTGCAGCGGAGGAATCCATCGATTCCTACCGACTGCAAGTTTTTGCAGTGGAGGAATCCATCGATTCCTACCGACCGCGAGTTTTTGCAGTGGAGGAATCCATCGATTCCTACCGACCGCGAGTTTTTGCAGTGGAGGAATCCATCGATTCCTACCGACCGCGAGTTTTTTGCTTGGATGATTTCTTGTGCCTGGAAACATAGTTCATTCTGGAGAGATTGCAGGGACAATGTGAATCAATCATTTATCGATATGTATGATTTTTTGTATCTGGCAAAATCAAATTCAAAGGATAGTTTTTTCCATGAATGTGGACAGCCCATGACTTACAAATATCTTGTAGTGGTGTGATGCCTGTCGACTTCTGATTTTTCTTCTTGTTCGTGTTTCTTCTTTTTTTGTCTACTTTTCACAATTTTTTTGTCTCTCTCCTTTTGCAGATGATTTGAGTCTAGTTTATATAGTGGTCTTTTGGATAGTTAGTTATGTTAATAACCACTATTAACCATACTAACCACCATAACTGACTGTAAACGTTTAGATAATCGATTATCTAACGGTTTATACCGACATATATTTTATATGTGTTTAGTAGAATCTCTCGTGGACAAAATTATGATCTTGAACTAACGTTTTATACCGACATCTTTTAGGTATTCTTGCTCATAGGGACGCTGCAGGGACGTCAGCTGCTGGAAGTGGTCCGCCGGGGCAGTGATCTCACAAGGGTTGGTTTGTTTTATTTTTTGAGTTTCTCGCTTGTTGGCGGAGGTGTACACTTGCCGGTGTGCAGCGTTGTCAAATGTTGTTTTTGTAGGAACAACGGTTGTGTTTTTACAATTATGAAGTTTATGTTGTCGTTTTGGGGGCATATGCATGTGCATGGTTTTGTTGTGTGAACGTTTAAATAACAGATTGAATGTTTTCATTATTTGTCCGTGCTTCTTGTTGCAAGGTCATATAAGTGATGTTGTTGTCAGACTAACTGATGGGACCCACTGTGTGGTCCAAAGTCAAGTGGCGACTTGGGTTATTAAAAACTCGGGTCGTTATACATGTATCGCAATATCCGCATAGAAAATAAACTCATTGTCAATAACATATATGGTTATAACACTTATAAAGTAATGATGAAACTCAAGTTGTATGAATAACTTTAACAAATTCTTACTAGTTGCTACCTAATATGCAAAAGTATTTTACTTTATGCAACATATATAGCAAAAGAAGCTAGTATCTAGGCAATATATCTCCTAAAAACTAATTTGAAAAAAAAAGAGGCAAAACAAGTGAAAATAAGACTTAAAAACAAAGAATCGGGAAGACGTCGTTTACGAACCTGTTCAGATTTGAGAAAAAAATCGAAAAAGCTGAGAATCGTCAAGAGAACGAATGAGATCGGCGTTGAGCTTGGGATTTTGCTGAAGTGACTGGGATATGAATCGCCCTTATGCTTTTGCAGCCTATAGGTAGTCAATTCGTAGAATATCGTTCGTCTGAGAGGAAAATCAGCATTAATTATTTTGTTTTCAAAAAGCCAAAATACCGACCTTATCCTTGTAAAAACAAATAAACTACAAAATGACAACCGGCCTTAAACAATTTTTTAATTCGAAAAATAGGTAAGGACCTACTTAATATGTATAAAACAACAAAAAAAGAAGCCCTAGAGTCCCATTCTCTTAAAGTATCCAAAACCATTGAATTACTTCTTTTTTTTATAATACTTTGACTATTTTCATATTAAATAAGAATATTTTCTTTTTTTTATAAAAAATAATAATAATAAAACCCGGATCCTACACCCGAAGCCCCAAACGGACGGATATAAACAAGTCCTTATGCACGAGTTCGGATAAGAGAAACAAGATTTTTTTTATATATATAATAGGGATTAATAGGAATATACATGGTACAATCGAACAGTTAGGTCGCTAGTTGTTCATCTTGTTCAACATAAATAGAACGGTTGACCTGGTTGTTCACTATTCAACATAAATAGAACGGTTGACCCGGTTGTGCACTATTGGATGCACGATCGTGTAAGGTGCACTGTCATACCATTAGATTCGTATGGGTTTAAAAATTAAACTTGTATGTTAATTAAGTTTCTAGTTTTAGAACTTAACTAGATCAGTTGATCAACCTAGACATTTTACTTATTTATCTTTTTCACATTTTATTTAGACTTTATTTATTTATACATAATTAAACCAACGTATACCTATATTGTATAAGGTAAGAGATAAATTTGGAAACGATAGGGGCTAACCCAAATAAAATGAAAGTTTAAATGATACGTGACTACAGCAGGCTTAACTTACTTAGGAAGAGTTCCTTCGGAGAGAGTTAATTGGAAAGTGCACAGAATTCTTGGTACGAAAGTGATGGCCAATCATTTGAAATAAAGAAATTTAAAGGTAGTTTGATGAAGCAATAACCAACTGGAATTAAGTGAAGTGTGGCACATGAGAAACCCCATGTGAGGCTGTGTATTTCCTTTAATTAAGCGACATGCAACTTCAAAGGGAATCTAGATCCGATTTCGTTGGTAAGCAACACTTTTCTACCATATTTTGGAGGCCTATATATTTTCTTCTTTTGTGATCTTTCAACGAGTTACTTCAGAAATAAAGAGAGAAGAGAAAACAAAACGTTTTGTGGTTTTGCTGCACAAACCTTGCAGCTAGGGTTTTCAATATACTTTGGTGGATAATGAAAACAACCCTAAACCTATTTATTTATAACCATAAATAGATAGAATCCTCTATAAAAAGATAGAGTCCTATGAAAAGATAGAATTTGTACCACGGGGGCTCCGCCTGATACCACCTCGCACACCCTTGTCGCTCCGGACCCATTATTCCATGGGCCCAAAATATGTTCCCCCTTGGCCCATTGTATCAGTATACCTAGATTTATTGTCTTATTATAACAGCTTCACATTTCATCATCTAACAACACACAAAAACCTACACTAATATTAGTGTCTAACTATCGAACTATTCTCGAGAATATATAATTATTGTAACAAGATGGGTTCACCTGATCAATATTCCAAGAAGATGTTATATGTTGGGCTTCTTCTCTTTTTGTTAGCCCTGGTGGAAGCAACCCCACCAGGGATAGCCAAGGAGCCGAAGCGTGTAAAGTGTAACAACACAAAGTTCAAGTATTGCAATAATCTTGAGCACGTATGCCTTAAGTTTTGCCCCGATACATGCACCGTTGAATGTGTTTCATGCAAACTTATGTGAATCGGATTCTACCTCCTCCTCCTCTTCTTCGTCATCAGCCGCTGCTTCTTCATCGTCAACTCCTCCTCTGTCTTCCTCATCATCATCGTCTGCTGCTTCTTCTTCATCTAAACCTCCTTCATCATCATCTTCATCTTCGGCTGCTTCATCATCATCAAAACCTCCTCCTTCATCTTCTTCGTCATCCTCGTCATCATCAGCTTCTTCTTCATCATCTTCAAAACCTCCACCATCATCATCGTCATCATCAGAAGCTTCTTCTTCTTCTTCTTCAACACCACCTCCATCTTCGTCGTCTTCATCGTCTGCGACTGCTGCTTCTTCTTCAACACCACCCTCATCTTCGTCCTCATCTTCATCCGCTTCTTCTTCTTCGAAACCTACCCCATCATCCTCACTGCCTGGAATATTCTTACGCGTGGATTGTTGTTGAACTTGTTGACAATCCGACCGCATTTTATATGGATGTACATGTAGGCTTGGGCTTTACAAACCGGCGGTTTAGGTTTGACGAAACCGGAAAGCCTAAAACCGGCGGTTTAGCGACGGTTTATATAAAAAATAATAAAAAAATTGAAAAACCGGTCTGAAGCTCGAAACCGACGGTTTTGTGGTAAAACCGTCGGGATGAATTTTTTTAAAAAAAATAATAAACAGAAAACCGACGATTTAACCAACCAAATCGTCGGTTTTAAAGTTTTTTTTAAAAATAAAAAATAAAACCTATTTACCATCAAAACCGTCGGTTCAAACCGACGATTTGGGCCAGTTCAAACCGGCGGTTTAGGTTTTTTATTTTCACAAAACCTAAACCTAAACCTTGAACCGGCCCAAACCTAAACCGACCAAACCGGCGGTTTAGGTTCAAACTGGCCCCATACTTATGTACATGGATAGTGTCTGTGACCCGACCCGCATATTTCGGATAGAATTTTCAACTATGACTCGGCCCGAGCCCGCTTTTCTACAAATCTCTTCATACAATCGAAGAATCGAGATATTTTGTTATCCTCAAATAAGAAATTCATCTTGTATCACCGTACAGACCCGACAATCGAATTATTCAATTGGTATGGAAAAAAGCCTGTATCTAACCAAATGCCAATCTGTTTGTTTGGGCCGGATCACATTAACGGGTAAAGCCCATTCAATTGGCGATGGTTAAAAGCCCATTAAGGCAGTCTATTTTTATATTTGGGCCCACTCAAGCCCAATTAATCTTACGACGAATCCGTCCATCGCCCGGCACGCTCCAAACACCTCACCAATCGCCGCCGATCACACACAAAACGATACAAAAACAAACTCAAAAATTTCCCTTTTTCTTAAAATCGTTTAAAAAGAAAAACCCATGGCCCCTGCCCCGTCACCATTATTCACCGGCAACCCTCCTCCTCCAGGCCCTCTCTCTCTCCATCTCCTCTCTACCGTCACAACCATGGCTTCCGCCTCCGCTGACTCCGACATGGACACTCCCGTCGGCGACGAGTCTCCTCCTTCCGATCCCCATCCTCCTGCCTCTCTCCCGTCGCCCCCACCTATGTCCCCGCCATTGAAGCTGCAAACTGCGCCGTCGGCACCTCCGACTCGGCCGATGCCGGTCAGGGAGGATTGTTGGTCGGAGGAGGCAACTGCGACTCTGATCGAAGCCTGGGGCGACCGATATGTGGAGCTGAATAAGGGAAATCTCCGGCAGAAGCACTGGCAAGAGGTCGCCGACGCCGTTAACGCCAATCACGGTCATACGAAGAAGACGAGGAGGTCGGATATACAGTGCAAGAACCGGATCGACACGATTAAAAAGAAGTATAAGATCGAGAAGGCGAAAACCGTCGAATCTCGCGGCGCTTACGTCAGCCCTTGGCCTTTCTTCTCTCGGCTCGATTCGCTAATCGGCGAGTCCACCGTCAAGAAATTCTCGACATCAACGCCTTCGCCGGCGGCGACGTCTTCCGCCGATCTGCGAAGAAAGTCTGCTGCGCGTTCTTCGTCTCCGTGCCGTGCTCTTGCTTTGACCTCACATGTTCCGGTTGGCCCTAGGTCAATTAAGCCGAAGAGGCCAGCGGCGATGGACGACTCGTTTTTCCGGCGAACGTTTGCTGCCGCGGCTGCTGCTGCGTCGGAATCAGAAGATGAGGACGGCGACAATGACAGAGAGGAACCGGAAACTTCTAGGTCAAGCGGAGCTGGGAGTAGGAGACCAGGCTGGAGGAAGGAAAACGGCGGTGGCGGTTCCAGCGATGGTTGTAGGCAATTGGCGGAAGCTATAATGAAATTCGGGGAGATTTACGAGAGAGTGGAAGGAATGAAACAGGAACAGATGATAGAGCTGGAGAAGCACAGGATGCAGTTTGCAAAAGAGCTGGAGTTTCAGAGGATGAAGCTTTTGATGGACACACAGCTCCAACTCGCTAAGATTAAGAGGATGAAGCCTTCTAATGATGCCGATGCTGGTGAGTTTGCTTTAGCTTCGTATGAAGTTCTTTGCATTCCTAGCTTATGATGATTCTCTATCACTTTTGGGGTTCATTAATGACTTGGGAATTTTATCTTCTTGGTACAATTTAAGTATAATTTCCTCATTGTTTTTGCCTACTTATGCCTCCTAATGTATAGTTTCTTAAAAATTTCTACCAACATTGTTATATGATCGATATCTTGTAACTAAAATCTGTTGACCAATATAGGTTGATGACCAATATAGATTGAAGTAGTGTAATATACATCTGGTATATTTATGATGAAGAATTCTGTACTTTTAGGGGATAGATAATGCTCACAAAGCCCATGTTTTGATGCTTATGGATAGATTGTTTAAGTTGTTAATACTTGCAAGGATTATATTTCCCGAGTTCTACAAATCTGTGGTTGGATTCATCTTTTGATAGATACGTTGTAACTTTGCTATGAAATTCTTGTATTAATCATTTTGGTTTAAAAGCTTTCCTCCTGTCCTCTTCCCCTTTATAAATTGAAGTTATAGTGTTCTTAATTACGATTCACTTTCTCCCTTCAAGTCTTTTCCTGATCAGGCTTTGCATCTATGTTTTCATTTGAGATTTTGGGTCTATCTTCCGGGTTTCCTTGTAGAATGTCTCCTGATATAGTAGCTGATCCAATAAAGCAAGATAAGTTTTGTGTATGAATCACAACAAACACATGTTATCAGTTGTTCTATTTTGCCTGTTCTATCCCAGAGAGTGTATGCAGTGTTCCTGGCCATTGTATTGACAATTATCATATTATCTTTGATGATGATTTTTACATATCATATCTTTATAAAACAGTTTGTTTTTCCATCACCGTTCTAATTAAGCTTCTTTGCTTGTAACAGACAGTTATTAATTACTAGTCACTGGGGTGAGGAAGAATGTGGACTCATGCTTTCTCTTATCCAGATCTTCCTCCATGTAAGTTATTTCGGGTCCATTTCTAGAATTCGTCCATCTTTAACTAGCAGGAACTTGCCCTTTTCAAACACTGATATCATAGGCGAACTTCTGTCCATACCTTTTAGTAACCCATTACTTGTGCAGCTGCGAGTTGGGAGTAAGTAACGCATGTAAACCTTTTGTTCCATGGTTAAAGGAGGTTTTATTTTGTTTTATTTTTCCTTTAGTAATTTGGACAATCTTTTTTAGTTTAAATGTTGACGTTTAGTGTCACTTTTATGGTGTTAAGTTTGCTGGCTCTTGATATTATGTTATTTTTCTGGTATATGTCAAATGTCAGATATTGGTTACCTTTAGTTGATTATACGAATTGGGTTATTTCTCTTTCTTTTTGTAAGGAAAGATATTAGGAAGGATAGAAAAGTGATCCATCCTAATGCATTCTTGTGAATACAAACGGATAAAAACATTATGTTCACGGTAACAACTCCGTTGATCTTTAAAGATGGGCTTGATGTAAACTAATTTGAATTTTCCGTTCAAGAAGAAGGTCTGCTATCAGCATTATAAGACGTTGGGTTAATTGGTGGTAAACTGGCAATTTTTCATTTTCGTTGGTGGATTCCTAGTTTGCTTTACGAGTTTCGATGGGAAAATAAGACAAACAATGAGCTCAAGATTATTTTTTTTTGGTTGAATGAGCTCAAGATCTTTAGTCGATCGTTTTTTTTACATAACATTTTTTAATCCTTTTAAAAAAATTATGCATTCTCCATGGTTTATCGGGATTAAATTCCCCATATTTTTGCTATGAAGATTAATTCAATATCTAATTCTCTATTGTGACGTGACATGAAAATTTTTCGTCGTTCAAAAAAGTGTACCCATATGGGCCGTCTTAACCTTTGGGCTGTACAAATGGCCCATTTAACTTCTCCCGGAACAAGCACTTGGGCCAGTAGAATCTTCCTTGCTTAAGGATATGAACAATAGGCCCGTTTGGTATTGGTATAAGAATATGAATAATATCTATTGTTTGTAATCAATTTATATTAGGGCACGTTTGGTATTGATCTAACGTCAAGAATTATAATGATTCATTCAAATTAAGATTTAATTTTCAAATAAAAAAGAAGTGGAGTCGTTCCAAAATAAATATAATTCGAACGACATATTATACTTTCATTAGGAATCGAAATATGTCAATTTTAATTGCAATCCGGTTATTAGTTCTAGTCGGATTTTAAATTATGCCAAACAAACTCTTAGTTGATATACTTTTAAAAACAGTATGGCCTCAATAAACCTTGGGTTAAAGCTTTAATTATTACTTACCCATTTGGCTTATTCGTATGATTTAATGGCACCCTCACATGTCTACATCTTTGAGACAACAATCATTAATCATGGAAAAGACTCGTAATCTTCAATCATTGAACTTCAAATGTTACTATTATGTCAACGGACTTTGCTTCAAGTGATTTGAAAGACTACCGATCCCTCTCTATATAAGGATGACTATAATCGGGTATATCTCTCATTGTAAGTTATCTAAAAAAAGAGAAGAATTTAGAGAAACTGAAAATTGACTATTTACTTTGTTCCCTCGTTCCTATATAGAGAAAGCTTTGAAGACAATCTTCCTTCTCCTTAAAATTACAGAAATCTTTTCATTTACCTACTTTAGTATACTTTCCAGGCCAAACTAAGCTATCTTTGAACATTTATGTATCCACAACTTCTCGTCTTTCCCTTTCTGTTAAGCAAATTAACATCATGCACTAGATGGGTCGACTTCAAGTGGCCCTAAACATCTTCACCTAATACTCGATAAAAAGTTTTTGATGTGCAAGTTACACGAGTTTGTAGCGTCATCTCATTCTAAAATCAACAGATTTTAATATTTTATAAACAACTTGGATCTATCCGCCATATTGTATTTTATCAAATTTGTGTATTGGGTTCGAGCAAAATTTAGTACGGGGATTTAACTTATGTATCATTGGATTGTAGTTTAGGTAACATCAAAGAGCGTTCACGCATACATTTTGTTGATGTGAGTGGACGCGGGCTGCATATTGGATAGGCCTAAGCTCAACACATAAACTCGGTTGTGTTCCGTCCTACAATTAATTGACAGTAAGAGGCATAATTAAGTCATCAACTATACGTACCAGACTTGAAATCTCTCAACGTAAGATGTAGGAAGTTATTATGTCAAAATCAAGTGTGTTTTGTATGAATGTTTGTGAGGAGAAGTTGTGTGAATAACTTCGAGTTGAGATTGTTCCGAACCGAGAGTAGCTTGACACATGTAACAACTATGAGTCTGTTTGGTAACATATGATTACGTAGATGAAGTTAAAGATGAAGAGAATTATTTAGATGATAAATTAAGAAGATGAAATTATTTAAGGAGATAAGTATGAAATAACTGAAATGAGTGTTTAGTAAAATAAATATGATTGTGGGTAAAGTTACGAACAAAATATGTGTTAATTTTATTTTTATTTTTTTTTGCGGATAAAAGAGATGAAAAAAAGGAAGAGGGGTAAATTTGGGATTTTAGCCTCCATAATTATTATAATCCTCGTAATCAAAGTTCAATAGGATTTACAAAATTCTCATAATTTAAATATCTCTTCGCAATATAATGTCCTTCATCTACTTCATTCACTTCTCAATCAAACGAGATTAAAAGAATTAATTCCCCTTTTAATTCTATAATCTTATATTCCCTTTTTTTCATCTACCAAACAAGGCCTATATCAGTCAAAATAGTATTTCACACCGGTTTAAATGTAATCATGGACACACCAAACAAGCCCTTATTATACATGACATCTTGCAGATAGTTTAAAGTACGTTTATCATATCTCTAGATGGACTGCAAAATTGAAATATCCATAATAAACCATGCATAGACGACATGGAAACTATGGGTTTTGATAACATGATTTATCGACCTGTTTTACTCATGCTTGTTTTAGCCTCGGAATGGACGCTTTGGAGCAATCACGCAGGCACGGGAAAGGAAGAAAAGACGAGCCACGAGCAAACAAGAAGGAATGCACGAGATTAGAGCAATCTCGGTCGAGATCCACATGATCTCGGCCGAGTTCCCAGATATCTCGGCCGAGATCCGAGCCATCTTGGCCGAGATTTCATTCTAGAAGCTTCTGTCGGCGAATCTCGGTCATCTCGGTCCAAATCTCGGCCGAGATTTGTGCCATCTCGGGCGAGATTTCTGAGACTTGACCGAGATCACCGACCGAGATTTCCCTCATGCTGAAACACGAAGCCAATCTCGGTCCCGACATTCCAAAATCTCGGTCGACGACCGAGATTTCCGACCGAGATTTTTGTGCGCCGAAATATTTTGTTCTTTTGGATCAGTTTTGGCCCGATCCGTTCTGTGGAAGATTGTTGGGTATAAAAGGGAAGCTCTAAATAATTTCCAGGGTTTTGCTTCATATTATTCTAAGGCTTCTATTGGAGAGTGCCGCTTGCTCCTTCTTCTCCTCCCTTGCTCTACACCGTTGTCACCATTGTTGAACTACATTGAGTTTTTAGGAAAGATTCAGGCTTTTAGATTTAATTCAATTCAGATACGCTTCGCGATACTGGGAATTTGTCATTTTGCTGGTTTCATCTTAATAAAGCTGAGTACTTTCTTTATTCTCTCTTTTAGTTCTTAATTTATGAATTCTTCCATTGATTTGATTATTGCTTTTGATATGTTGATTGTTGGCTAGAACCATTGTAGTTCTAAGGTAAATATGGATTTATTTATACCTGGAATATGATGGAATAGTGTTTAATGCTTGGTTTGTATAGCTTTGAAATCCTAGTGGTTAGTTAGGACTTGAACCTAGTTAGAATCCTTCTAGCTAGTAACCTAAGTTGGAGTTGAGACTTACCCGGTGAAACACCTTCTTAGATACCTTAGAGATTGACCATAGGTAATAGAGGTGAAAATCTCTATTGGGTTGAGTGTGCTTAGATTCCTTGCTAAGTAGGGTAATACCTGAGACTTACCCGGTAATGGTTTACCTTTCCCTTAGTTTGGAATCTGGTTTGTTTAGAATTTTCTACCTCTCTACCTTGAGACTTACCCGGTAATAGGTTGTTGGTTTGGAACTAGATAGTCTTGAGACTTACCCGGTAATAGACTGTCAGCCTAGAAACGTTCTTTCCTGAAGTTTGTTAACCATAGATCCTTTGAGAGATGTCCTGAGTCCATGCGTATAAATAATGACCTTGAATCCTTGGAATCCGCTTTCTCTTTTATTGATATACCTTTCGTTCGTTTGTTTACTTAGTTTTCAATCAAATCCGATATTTGATTGCGAACTCTACAAAACCCTTTAAAACCTTTTTGATCTTTCTTCCCTTCTTTTCCAACCTCTTTCTTTTACGTTGATTTACACTATTTTAGATCACATTTATAATTCAGACACTTAGTCCCTGAGATCGACCTTGGAATACTTATCCTTACTGTAATTGACCCATACACTGTGGGTTCGCTACAATTTGGGTGTTTATTTCTTGTTTTATAAATTTAAAGCATACCGTGATTTTTACTAACATGTGAGCTTTTATCATTATTGATAAGAGTTTATAGGGGTGTTAAAATAGCGAACAGGTTTCATGATATATATTGTCCAAACTAATGTTCATACACGATTAAACTTATCAAAAGTACATACGTATACGGTATACGTATGTAATTATACAATGTATAATGCATATATTCCTTGAATAGAAGTACATATCACAAGTGCATAGTAATATTTAGCACTATAAGTATATGCCCCAAAAGAGCATTTAATTTGATAAAAAATACAATGTTTGTCTTAGCAAAACATACTCGAGTAACGGCTTCTTCAGCTTCAGGATATTTTTGACCTTAACTTCTTCGACTTAGATCCACCTTTCTTCTTACTTTCACATTTCTGGTTCCTTAAGATCCTTTGCATCACAAAGTCCCTGTCACAAAAGTTCAGCTCCATTAACGATAAAATATAGTGAAACACACCGGATCTTCAAAGGTTCGTTTGATACAATTTCATGAAATTAAAAATCCGTTTTGAAATTATTGTAATTAACCAATTTTCGTGGTCGGTGACAAACAAGGTAATGAATGTTTGATACTATTGTACTCCCTTCCTTGAATTCTATTTTTATTTTTTATGGGTTCGAGTGATTTTAAATTATTTTTGTTTTTCATGTAACTTTTTATTCTTCTAGGATTTTCACAAAATACTAAGATAAATTAATGTAATTTTAATACCACACGATTAATCTTTAAGTTTGGCCAAACATTTTTTTCAGGGATCGAATTAAGTTACTTCTCATTTAATTATTTAATTATGATTCTTGATTTCAATCTAGATTCTACATGAGTACCAGACAAGTCGCAAGTATACACAAAAAAAACATTAAAAATAACACAACAATTAAGGTTCTTCATTCGATGCAAATAGCTTCTAAGGAGTTTGTAATCACCTTTTTCATATTTGAAAATAGTTGATAAGCACGCTTCTTACAGGCTTTAAAATAAACTATGCAACATTCTTTGGCAGTATTTAGTATGAGATTGGGTGTTTAATTGTGTTGTAGTTTTGCAGATTCATATTATAACAGTTTAGTAGGAATTTTAGGAGTTTGAGTGTTATCGTTTTGCATTTTTAAAAAATCACAATTCTACGATCTCATCATACAAGCTAAGGTTTGAGTTTTTTTTTAATAATCTCATTTCATTCAAACCCATAACACAACTCTATCGATAATGACACTCATAACTACAATCACAAATCTAATATTATTAAACACACCCTTCATCTTACAATAATTAAACATAGTATACATTCTAGAGAAGTGTATAACTGATATTTGACAAAACTATACGTTATTGTAATGCATTTGAATATCCTTTGGGTAAAATGTGTGATAGTCTGACGTGTCAGACTTAACGTGGGGTTTTGTCATATATATACATCCGAATGCACATGGACGTTAAGTCAGAGTTCAGCATATAAAATCGATGAGGTTTCATACTAAAATTAATCGCCAATCATAACAATAATCCACCAACCTTATATTTTAGATTCGTTATCCTTTATTACCAATACTAAAACATTTGTTCCTCCACAAAATGCATTATATATCATAATACTAGTTTTTTTTAAAACAAGTGTTATTCAATCAAACAAACAAAAATAGAGTAGAAAGTGAATCCAAAACTGTTGTCAAACTAGTATAGTTGTGTGTACTAGCTTAGGTTGATCCAAGCTTAATTTGAGTCATGACCATATCAAAATGTCTTTTATTCGTATCTCTATTTTTCTTTTTGCTAGTTTATGATGATTTATAAAATCATCCAAACAATTTGAACACAAAGATATCATGTGCAATATATATACGGTCAGTAAGTTGCTATACTCTTATATTAGTGTCAAATAGTTTCAGAATGGAACATCATTAAAGCTTAATTAAATAATACACACACTTACACATTCGAAGACGACTCTTCAGTGAAACTAGGGTTTGATGATAATTAAACAAGAAATATTAAAAACAGTTTGCACTAAAGTTGGTTCATCACCCAAAATATTCGAATGAGTAAAGTTTTGTTTCACTGATTGATCTTGATGGAAATCATAACTCAAAGAGTAAAGAAGGGCAAAATCAGTCATTCAGGGAAAAACTGACGCGCATTGCGACATTTTTACAGGACCCTTTCTTTGTAATTGAAAAAAAGTAATCGTCGACATTGATGAACAATCGTATTTTTTTTAGATTTTTTGAACCCGACACACAGTCAGAGTGTATGACAGATTAGTAATTCATATTCAGTGTTAACAGCTAACACGATACATTACTATTTTAAGTAAACTGTGAGAAGTGTGCATTACATTAACAAAAATAAAATTAAAAAATCGTACATTAACTAAATCAGGTATACTTAGGTAGCTCTGAAAATTTCCCAAATTTTATCACTACTTACATAAGATTAGTGTTTTTTTTCATATTTGGACCCAATTGCCTAGATTTTTTTGGTATCATAACAAACAAACAAACTATATTATATACATTTGATATGAAATGTTCTTGATTGATTACCATGAACTGTTTCCATGCTTTTCCATTTATTATTAATAGAAAAATATGATTTGAAAGTTAAGGATATAAAGGATCAATAAACAATTAGTTTTAGGAGAGTAAAACCTTAAAAAATTTCATTAAATTGATACATTTCAACCCTGCAATCTTAAGTACTCATATTTGTGGGACTCAAAATCTGCAAAGAAATCTTAAAAAAATAGCCCCAGAAATCTAATGTATATAAATCACTCTAAAAAGATGATAGTACTAATTAATTAAAAAATCCTTTACAAAAAAGAATCATTAATTAATGAATTAATAACATTATTTTGCATGGTTGAGATCGAAAGACCTGATTGGCGCAATGATCTAAGATGCCATTTAGTTACAACTATTTTAACATAAATTTCACAATATATGATTAATATTACATGATTTAGGATTTTAAATTTGAAAAACATAACACTCCCACTTAGATAATACAAGTAATCGATCTCCACTACTTTATAAATCTTCATTGATTTGATATTTGTAGGGCTTTTAGAAATTAAACAAATAAAATAATCATAACTGGATCTAGGGTTTATATATAAAGTAATCCAGAAATCATTACGCTCAATCAATTCTAAGATATAACAATAATTGAACCTCAAAATTGTTACCTCAATCTCCGGCGAATCTCAGGTGATCGAATCAAAGAAAAGGAATGGAGTTGGAAGAAGAAGAAGAATGATCATCTCCTTTGGCAGCAGTAGAAGAAGGATTCTTCTTCTTCTTCTTGTACGGAATTCCTCTAGCTTTAGCCTGACACTCTCTCACCTCCCTCAGGAAAACCCTAATTCCACTTCCGGCAAAAGGGTTTGTCTCCGGCGAGCCTCCGTTTTCCTCATAAGCTGCCCGGAGGCGACCAATGAGTGCATCTAAGCTTCCCCAAGCTTGTCTGAGCGGGCAGGCGCATGGGGCAGGTGGGTCAGGCTGCCCATAAAACATGCAACCTTGGATATGAACCTTAGTTTTTCCAAACTGGTCTAGATACCGGAGAAAATCTAGTACATGGTTGCACGTGCACTGAGATAACGGTACCGGTGGCCGTTGGTTTTTCAGGTACTGTCCGAATGTGTTCCAGTCCCGACGCTTTTGTGACTCGTATCGGCTTGGCGGCGTTGGTTGCAGATAGGCGGTGGTAGTGATATTGTTGGTGATGTCGGAGGATCTCGATGATCCCTCCGGTGAGTGGTGGTTGTGGTGGTGATGGTAGTGAGAGAAGTAATCTCCTCTATCCATGGTGGTTGATTTGGTGTTGTAATAATGGAGATGTTTTGTTTTGCATATATATGATAAGATGAGAGTTTTTTTTGTTGTTGTGAGGGTGGGGATGATGGATAGAAGAAAAGGAAAGGTATTGTGGTTAATAAGTTCATATCAACTATAATGTTGAATGATAGATGTACTTTATTTTTATTTTATTTTGTGTGGGGAAATTTGGTTTTGGTGGTAAAATTAAAGATTCCAATATAGTAGAACAATAGTAAACTATTGAATTTGACATATATTTTCTTTTAATTTTATTAATTTTTGGTAGTTTTTTTTTAGCTTGTCCATCACATGATTTTGTTTATATAATTTGTGAAGTATAACTCATTTTATAACTTTGTTTGAGGACTTAGTTCACTTTTCTTTTTTTTCTTTTTTTTTTTTTTTTGAAATTGGAAAGCGATTAGAATGGTCTATCTCCTCGAGGTAGTCTAGCTTAAAGCATCCTTGCGGATGAGAACACAAAGTTCGGGATCTTCAGAAAAATTGGTGTTGGGGGTCGAGATTCCCAAATGGGTCAATCGGTCAGCAACACAATTGATTTATCTGAAAACATGCCTAATTCGGACCTCGTCAAAAAAACGAAAGTTCAGTCTGGAGTCGGATATAATCATCCCGAAGGTTATATTTACGAGGACGCACTGGTATAACAAGTGGTAGGTTATATTTACAAGGACGCATTTTAGAACGGGTGAAAAATCGAGAAATAAAATGGTTATAAATCTATTAAATCGTGAACATAATCCAAATCTAGAGTGTATATTTATGACGATTATTGACATATACGCCTTATCACATATGTCTTCCCTGTATATTCATCGTTAGATCTTAATGA
The DNA here is from genome assembly GCA_002319775.1 of Fagopyrum tataricum. Lineage (NCBI taxonomy): Eukaryota > Viridiplantae > Streptophyta > Magnoliopsida > Caryophyllales > Polygonaceae > Fagopyrum > Fagopyrum tataricum. Next base: position 10,026,683 of record CM008286.1, read on the forward strand.
GTTCATATATTTAATACGTTATTACAAACAACCTTTAAGATATTTCTAAGATTTCATAGATAAATACCCTTCAATACCAAATATAACAAACTGAAAATTAGATTTTGAATTTTATTTCTTCAATTACTGGAATCGAATTTTATGAATCTAGTACACTGTTTTGACTTCTAATACTGAGAAAATTTAGTACAATATACAAATTTTTTTTATTATAAGAACCTTTAAGATCTTTGTAAAATATCTTAGATAAATATGCCTTATAAAAGCTTTTATGATTTAGTACACTATTTTGACCAATTTATTTTTAACTAAATTTTGTTTGAAAATTTAAAATGTTGTAATAACTTTTAGTTATTGACTGGTTAATTAAAGTCTCTAAGTTTTTGAAAAAAACAAAAATATGTATTGAATTTTATAGCGTATTATAGTCTTATAAAATTAATTATTAATATTGAGAGAAGTTTACCTTCAAACTCAAATAAGAAAACTGTTGAGGGTATAATAAACAAAAATATCTTTTAAATTTAAGATCTTTAATTTTGTTTTTATTTTTACTTTGTAAATTTTTTTTTATCACATCTTACAATATTCAAGAGAGGAAATAGATCAGCAGTTTTACGTCGAGTTAGAAGTTAGTGTGTTAACCCTTTCTAAATAGCAAAATCGATCATCCTAAAAAAATATAATTTATTTGAATTGTAAAAAATAAGGTTTATTTGGAGGATTTTACATTAACAATTTTAAAAAATATCATATGTATTTAACAACTAAGAATTATTAATATTTTAAAAAATGATCGACATAAGCTTTTTCAATTCGTCTTATCAACTTTAATCGATCACTATTATGCATAGTCAATGAGAATGAAGATTAACATATATAATTGGTGTAGAATTTTCTATTTACCCTATAACCGTTTTAATTTGAGACTAATATATATTAAAATATTAATATGTTTCATTTGAAACTTTACTTTATAACGGAAAACAATTCTAATGACATGTCGTATAATAGATCGAAAGACTGAAAAAATAAGGAGAGAGATCGGCAAACTGTCACGAAAAAGCATAACCAAATAAAATCAATGAAATACACAAAAGTACATCGAGTAAATCCGGATAAAGAGATCTTCAAATAAAAGGAGAACGAGACAGTCACTAGGAAGAAAAGTGAACAACGTCCGTCGTCGAAAAAAAACTATTGCACATGAAGCCGTGAGAACAATTACGAACACCTCATATATGGATTCGAAATATAACATTTTTAGTCGATCACAAAAAACCTCTCAACGAGACAATGACGGACAACTCTAATCATCACAAATACTTATTTTATTTTATTTTAACCTTTAATTTAGAATTCGATGTAATTAATTTTTTTATTATATTAAACTGATGGAAATTTCAAAAAAAAAAAATCTACTAACAAAAAAACAAAGACTGATTTTATCCTTAAATTTAGTTTTTCATCCTCTCTTACGAAATACACATGCACAATACATATTCTCTTCGATCAATCTTATAACCTTTTAAATTATTATCAAGTATATAGTACTCAGTACGTTTTACACTTTTTAATGTTGAGTTGTTTAATAATTGAATTGAATACATGTATCGAATGTTAGAAACTAAATTAATACAAATTTGATGATTATGGGGCTAATCAAATGTTATAATGGTTGTCAATCGTCTATAGCAATAATTAATAAATTGATTGGCCATTGGCGCAGTGGAGACTAAGAGCTCCAATCATTTGAGCTATATTTTCATGACTGTAAATCTTGTTGAGTTTGACTAAAGTAAAGCTACCTCTGCACGAATATGGCTGCAAAATTAAATTTTTATTTGGTTATTTGTTCCTTATTTTTTATTTTTTTTTCTAAATTTGTTTTGTTGCTTACATTTGGCATTTTCCACTAATTAGTGATAGCATTTTCATGCATCCCATCATTAAAGCACATGCATGAACTTGTAAGGTACTATACATTATAATTGAAACATTATTTTTGTAGGTCTATAGTCCAACAAATTTGACCTAAACTCAAAATCATTCATATATGATATAACCCTAAAATTACTCCACTCATTTGGGTTCAATGACACACCAAACTGCATAATGTGTACTCGCCAACACCAAATTATCCGTTTTAGATGGTTTCTTTGCCCTTACTCAAGTATCTTATTGATATAATGTCATATATAATCATAATGTAGTTGTAAAGATGTTAGGTATAATAACATTTTTACAATATTTTTAGGATGATTATTCTATTTTAGAATGTTTTTCTTGGTTCTCTCAAAGTTCTTGTAAGAGAGATCGGCCATGTTCAAAGTTAGGAAGGAGGATTCGTCACGCATTCGAACCCGTAAACATACACGTTAGATAGATACGAGCCAATCACGTTATGGTTTCAACTTAAACCAAATTGTGAATATAAAGAGTAATCTAATGGGCTTATATACCAGGTTGTGAGTTTGTTTATCATAAGCGTGCAATTTTTTTATTATCTCTACAAGCCTTCTCAACGTCGATTCATTTGACTAAAACGCTTTGATACCATGTGAAATTTCAAAAGAATACAAACTGGGAGCGCATGCATACAAGAATGTCAAAGTCCGATACTAACAAACTGTAAAACGGGATCGTGTGCACACAACCACATAAGCACATTGGGTCCAAGCCCAACACAAAAACGCCGCGAGGTTCCATCCTAAGGCAATAGGGGGTAGACCACCAACCTTATATACTAGGCTCGGAATATCCCGATTTGAGATGTGATAACTTATTATCACGTACACGCACCCGAAACATGTCAAAGTCCGATACAAACAAACCGTAGAACAGACGTCGTGTGCATATGACCGTCCATGCTCATTAGTCTCAATCCCAACATAAACTCGACGAGATGCTATCCTAAATAAACTAATCAACAATAGGAATTATAGTTCATCGATCTCATATACTGTGCTCGAATATTTCCAATTTTAAACATTGGAAGTTATTATCTCTAACACAGAGTGTACAACTACCTTAGATCCAATTATGTTATTTCTGTAAACTATATACACATGTATCAAAGTCATCACTTTGTCACTCGAGACTAGTATATATAACCCAAAACCAATGTATGATTTGATGAATTTAGTAAAAGATACCTTACTAGAGAAAAACTAAATGTGTATCGGTTGGAGTAAGAGTAGTACAAAAATCAAAGCTAAAAAAGAGATGGTCAAAAGACAATGATGCACGAATATGCATATAGAGTAGGTCCATAGTACTTTGGTATTGCAGGTTTCCACGTACATATATGGCCGATGCTTCAGATTTTTACTATGGAAAGTGAAATTGAGATCCATGACGACTGTATTATTCAAACAAGATGTCAACTTCGCAGTGCTGTGGCCAGAAGAGCGTTAAGGTGTGTGTCTGTCTGTACCTCTTCTTGGATTCCCTCAACAACACTCATCCTTTCTCTCTTCAATTCACTACCTCATTCATTTCATTGAGGATACAACTTACAAATTAAACCATGTGGCCGGCTTATATTAAGGAACAACACCTACCTACGTACCATGTACACACATATCTCATAATGTTCAATTTAAATTTCACCAGGATTCGTGTAGGGCTTGGTTTAGTTTGGGAACAAGTTGTTTGACTCTTTGACACAATAAAGTTTTCGTATTCTGAACCTCATATACAAAATTGGTGAACTACAATATTTTAGATAAAATATCACTAAACTTATGCGTTTGTTTAAACGTAACAGTATGTTTGTATTTGTTATACTTTTTGTCAAAGTCCAATACATATAAGGATCATAAACTAGAACTCTTGTGTAAACGAGCGAAAAATAACTCACCAACCTTATGTACTTAGACTCAAAATATCATTACTATATGGAAGAACTTATTATCTTTAACACTTTCACCCGTATAGTTGATCGAAATAACTAATTTTTAATAAATTTGTTGAATGTTTGAATAAACAAAGTTTATTTTGATAATTATACTTATTTTTTTAAAATGGATAATCTCCAATAATCATTTTTTATTAAACTTATAAGTATACATTTACAGATAAACCTGTTAGCTATTTTATATAGCCCAACTATAAGAAACAAAATGATTATATTTATGATTTTACTAATAAAAGACTTTTGAATTATAATTTTATGTAACTTGTTATTTGAAGGGAATTTTACATAATTTATTACATAAATGCTTGAATATGATTTTACATAATTTCTCCATATTTCATCCGTCCTAATAATTTATGATCCGTTTGGTTTAGGGCAGATGAAATATGGAGAAACTATAACCCCGATATACTTATTGGGTCTACACTATAAAACGATGAAATTAACTTTTGAAAGTAATAACGGTGGAATAAGCTTCTTTTTCTTTTTATCAGGTTCTTTTGAATCATTAATGATTTTATTAATTATTTGGAAATTATGTAATATCCGATTCTCCGAATAATTTCATCCATTACTAACCGAATGGAACCCATCTATTATATATAACTAAAATAACATAAGAATTGCTGACGTGGTCTAAGGTTTTTCACGATTTCAGCCAAATCACCATATATTACTAAATTATCACTCCCTAAAAATGTATATTTTTTAAAACCTGATTCTTAATTATTAAAGCTGTTAAAAATTTAAAAATCGTATTCTTAGAATTTTTATTTATTAATTTTTAATTAACAAATAAATATTTTAAAATTCAATTTTTACTTTCCTGATTATACATCTATATATCTATATATCTATATTCTAAAGTAGCCTACGGATTGTTGACGTAGCGCTCTAAGGTTTCAAGATTTCAGCCAAATCACCATAAATCTATTTTTAAGTTTATCAGTTTAAAACCAAATTAATTTTATCTATTTTTGAAGCCAAATTCCAATGTATTAATAAATTGCCATTATTCATATTAAAAAATTTAAAATAAGTAAATAATTTTTTACAGTGTTTCAACCAAATACAATGCACAACGAAATTGTTAAATTTGTTACAAATCTTCGATGTATATCCAATATCGTTTTTTTCAAAAAATTGTTAACAATAAATATTTTAAAATAACCAGAATTTTTTTAAAAAAATTCAATTTAAGTTAAGTTTAAACGATTTATATATTTTGGTGCATTTTTATTTTCCTTAACAAGTTAGATCTTCATTGTTTTATTATTTCTTTTAGAATTTCAGCCTCCTTACGGTTAAACTATATTCTCAATTACATGATTTAAATCAGATTATATATCAGTCATTTTTACTAACGAATAACTTTTTTAAAATGCGTTCTTTTTAACAAATGTTTATTCACCCGAATCAACCCCTCTCTCTCTCCCTCTCTCTCCCCCTCTCTCTCTCTCTCTCTCTCTCTCTCTATATATATATATATATATATATATATATATATATATATATATATATATATATATATATATATATATATATATATATATTATAAATATATAGTAAACTAGTAATTTACTAAAAAAAAGTTGAACAAATACCAATTTTATCCTTAAATTTCATCTTCGACGAGAAGAGGTTAAAAAAATTTTAACCCCTATTTAAATCTACCTCTGTGAAACAAGGATATATACGTAAAATTTTAATTTAACAGTAATATTTTTGTAATTTATCCTAAAGTAAAATGAAATTTCTGTTTTGGGTGGTATGAGCATGAATGAGTGCAATTTGTCGGCACCTTGAAATTCATTTCCAGAAATAAAGCGTGCAAACTGATCTTCCCTTTTCTTGCAGTCCTTTCAAAGGCCCCAACAATTGTTTCAGATTCCCTTCTATTTTTCCCTATTATACTACTATTTTAATTATTTTATAATAACTTATTTTATTCACTTTCTCGTTTGGGAATAACAACACATATATATCTACTTCAATGTTTTAACAAATAAATTTTATGAACAAAAACTTTAAATTGTAACCATATCACTTCTTTTCTAAAGTTATACATAAAGTTTGAAATATCCAATAACAATAATTAAAATCTTAAAATTACATGCCATTCAATAAGAAAAATCTATAACTCAAACGAATCGATGAATCGAAACATGAGTTTTTTTAAGTATTCAAAGATAAATCTTCAAGACAAATTCACTATACCTAAAAATTATACAGTCAAACCGTATTTGTATGTATTTGTTTTTTTGAGAATGAGAATTTGTGTCTTCTGTACATCTAACGCGTTTTAAACATGTATAAAAAAATGGCCCAGTGATCATCCATCAAGGGATAGTCTGACGGCTTACATCAACAAAAAGAAGGTCAACTACACAATTGGGAGCGTCAAACAATACACTTAAGTCGAGAGACAAATCATAAGAAAAGCCAACTAAATATATATTTTGCAGGTTTATTCGCCTCACAGTAAACATATTGAAATTGGATAGTCCACTCCCTTTGTAAAAAGTCTTGACACTTATATATGTATCATACTAGAGAGAGGATGAAGATGGAGGAAAGAGCTATTAAGAAGAGTAATTACCAATTAAGAGATAGTCTTTTTTTTTTTTTGAAATGAATTAAGAGATAGTCTCTAAAATGACCAATCGATAACCACATTCCCATTCAATCTTAAGACCATGTAATACCCCCATAGTTCAGGCATAGGAACGCTACATAATCCTAAGTTGAAGTCAAACCCTTGCAACCACACTCTCATGATTCCTATTGTGACCTGCAGCCGTCGTATGACAATCACTTCACCTCGAACCATCATCGTTAATCTTCACAAAACCTATTGAAAGAGATTCCCAAGCCGCAACCATCATAGAATAACTTAGATGAGGTCCATGATGGTACTTGTATGCATTTTAAGAGTATAACAACGGGATACCATTTAGAAAGTTTAGTGTTTATGATATATTATAAGTTTCATTGAACTAAAATCTATTCAAAAGATGACCAATTTGATATAGAATGTTTGGTTTACACATAAAGTTGGATCATTATTTGTTGATATGTTTTAAATATCACGTTTTACATATTCAATCAGGGTTTAGGGGAGTGACGACACCACCGGGTCCGAACGGAGGTTCAAAGTAGCGGTGACGTCCTTAACAGAGTATGGTATCCGTACATATTTGCTCGTTCATCATTTGCTCAAGCCTTTCCGGTTTGTCTCAATTTAACACTTGGATACCATATATTATATTTAGGGTTTCTTTGTCTCCAACTTATTTATTTCATCTGTAATTCAAAACTATTCAATGATATCTATCGATATGGGTGTAATACAAGTCGAACGAGACGAGCATTGACATGCTCAAGCTCGGATCATTTATTAACAAGTCGAGGCTAAATTTCACACGAGCTTTTAAAATGTGTTTATATTCCGCTCGTTTGAAAAATGAACGAGCTCAAGCTGAGCTTTTGACGAGCCAATCACGAGTCAAACCTATATTTTATGCAAGCTTTAAAATATGATCGTATTTTGCTCGTTTAGAAAATGAACGAGCTCGAACCGAACTCGAGCCGGGCCTGAGTTGCTTGTCTCATATTACAACCCTATCTATCGAAGTGAACGTAATCAGCGTTCGACGAATCACTATAATACGTGTTTATATTTATTTTTTTTGTTGAATTTCCTTTTTTTTATTCCGCATAATATTATTGTTGTAATAAACTAATAATGTTGATAAGAAGAGCACATCGGTGAAGATCAGAATGAGAAAAGAAAATTTTCTTCACGTTAAGTAGAGAGGTTGGCATCAATAATTAACGAGTTTACATATGGACAAATGCTTCAAAGTTCTTGTAGAAAGCCTATGAAACATGAAAGATGATATAAATAGGCCTTAAAGCAACCTTCAAAGTAGAGAGAAAAACAGTATATTTTCCACTTCTTCATTTGATGTTATGACATGCCAACCATCCATTGTATTGATTGGAATTGACCCCAACATCAAAGTCTTCTCAGATTTGTTTGGTAACATCAAACTTATTTGGAATTTAAAGTTCGAAGATTATTGATATTTAAAGATGAAGTTTATGGGAGAACTGAAATATAAATAAATGATTAAATAGGCTTATTTTTATAATAAGTTTGATGAAGCATATTAAATCTTAAAATGTCTCTAGCTTATGTTTTTTATAAGTTGACGACTGTTTGAGATAACGAAACTTATCAAAAGCTGATGTAAGTGTTAAATCAAAAAAAAAGTTCATTTTTATTATAAATGTTCATTGTTGGATTGTATTTATAATATATTATTTAATAAGTTATTATAATCTCCTAAGTTTTTCCATGTAATTTATGTTAAATTAACAAAAAAAAAAATTTCTATTTTAAAAATATTTATTATAGAATTGTATTTATAATAAATTATTCAATAAATTATCATAATCTCCGTAAGCTTTTTCTATTTTATTTTTAAAATGAGAAAATTTAAACTAGTATAATCTACAAGCTTGGGTTTTCAAACACAACGTGAAACTTACTATTATTTCTATAATTTTCATAAGATTGATAAGCAAGGTTCTTAAACGCACCCATTAACATCCATTCGTTCTAGGATGTATAAAATTTAGGTGTTCTAGTATAATGGGCTTATACATTCGAGTGTATATATGCGTTAGGTCTGAGGTGGTATATAAAATTGGTGAGATTTGATCTAAAATTAATTATCATAGAAAAAAGTAGTGTATTAATCTTACTAATTTTGAGCTAAGTATTTTTTCATACTTGCGACATTCTATTATAATAAGAGAAATAGTCTTATATAATAGATTATTGTATAGAATATGAGTCAAAACTTGTTTAATCATTGCTTTGAGTTACTTATATACATGTTATGTAAAATATCAATAGTTATAAATATATCTATTAAAAAAATTAAACTAATTGATATAAATTTATAATATTGATAAATGTAGTTTAAATTTAGGTACAAATAATTTATTGATATTGAAATATAAGAAGTTGTATATAGTCTAAAACATTTAACCAGGTCAGGATGTGACCCACTTCCCTTATTCACCACCAAGGGACCTATTTATCTCTTTCTATGTTGACTGCTATTTAGTAACTTTGTAGGATACAAACTGTCCTTAACATGTAGACTCCCTTTTGCATTTGACCTAACAAATGTCCCATTTATTTAGCTACGTGTCAACAATTTGAACGTATGAAGTTTGGCCTCATCAACTAAACGTTCCTACGATATTATGGTTTATATATATACCGACGAAAACCTTTATTAGTCAACAAAATTACATAATTTAGGTGTGTAGTTCAATTTTTTTTACCTCCGAGTTTAAACTATAGACGACACTGTAAAATTGACGAGGTGATAACATGAAACTGTGTCAAGTATTAGTCCACGGTTTTTTTTAATGTATAAAATAGATAAGAAGTCATGTGTACAACATATACTAACAAAAAAAAGAAGGGTAAAACAAACATAAAATTTAAACTAACAATATTATATAATAATATATTAAAATGTAAATGAATTAGATTTATATAATGTAAGTAGCATGTCTAAGTTAAAAATTATGATATTAAATAGTTAAATTTAAAATAGTGAATTACCTAATGTAACACCCCGAATTCTGGGAATTCGGAGCGTTATTAGCTAAGACCTCGCAGTGGGTCCCGGCTTTAGTTTGACAACAATAACTACGAACCTTGCAACTAAACGCAAATATTAAAAAGACAAATCTTTTATAAAAAGATAATAATAAGTCTTAAAAGATACAACTCGACACAACGACAACCAATATCTGAAATGGAACAATTCTAAAAACAATAAATAATTGCATAAATAAATAAATTCTATTCCTAGTACGGAAACCCGGCTGACCACTTCACTCCAGATTCTCGGTAGAGACGTAACCTGCAAAGTCTAATAACACGGTAAAAACCGTTAGCTACAATTATAATACTAAGGTTACTAAAGCGCACACACATTTAAGGAAGTAATGTAATTCAATCAGCACGCAACACGCAATGTCCCGGTTATTATCTTTTCTTTGGTGAAATTTTCATTCTATTTTCCTACTTTTCATGGTAGCGCAAGATTCTCATCGACTCTTGCCCCGTCCCCGTTAATTAATAGGTCTGGTTTAGATGCATTCTCCCCGTACATTCTAGATGCATTCTCCCCGTACATTCTACTAGACTGAACGCGGGTAAATCTTCCGGCACTCTCGGCCCGGACAGAAAGATACAACACTTTGTAATTCATTTGTGCCTCTCTTTAGAAATTTAAGAGCAGTTATCTAGTTCGTTCATTTTATTTCACAATCATAACACACATTATCCTAGTGCACACTCAACATTAAAAAGTAGCTAAGTGAGTCCTATGAACTCACCTTATCAGTGCCGGTCTCAATGTTTCTCGCGATCTTGCCAGTCAGAGATCCGATTTCCCTTATCAATATTTATCAACCCTTAAAATTGCGCGGCTTATTATTATAATCAATCAGGGTATGATATCTAGCATCGATACCCTGACGTTTTTCTACGCCCTAGTGATGCGTCCTTGGAGATAACCAAGGATAACTTTCGGATCTAGATCCAGCAAAGCTCCAACTACTCCTTGATTCTTTGTGCGGCGTTGTTTCGATTCAGATCCAAAGGGGCGGAAGCGATGAAGAAACAAGGGTTGATTCGATCTAGAGAGATCGAATAAACCGTTTGATGAAGATTGAAAGTTGATTCTAAAGAAGAATCCTCGAATATGGATTTCTTGGATCAAAGACGAGATCCAAGGAAGAAATTTGAGAGGTAGACGGGAGGTTTGATGCCCAAGCTAAGTAAGAGGAAAATCTTCTCAAAAACTTAGTAAAATTGAACATGGAAAATAAGTGAGGCAAGAGGTCCCTTATATAGAGAGTCTTGCCCACCTATGGGCCAACGGGCCAAACAAACAAACATACGAAAAGCCCAACAAGGGAAAAACCCTAAAAGATAAGATCAAAGGAATATTCTATAAGGAATATCCTTTTTATTACATAAAAGGAAAACATGAAAAATATAGTCCGAAAGTAAAAGCGTGGACGGGACCGGTAGCCTATGCCATGGTGGTGTAGAGACACGGCATACCGGCGACTGGTCCAAGTGACGAAGTGGTGCGGGCGATGATGGATCCGGTGGCTCGGGCAATGGCCTTGGCTCGGGATCGGGTGAGCGGTCCATCTGAGAACCCTCAAAGCCTCGTCCATCGTCTACGGTCAACGTAAGAGGAGCATCCAAGGGCGCATCAGTCCCCCCATCTTGGCTGTGAAACGTCCCCGTTTCACCATCGTCAAAGAGGGGCTCAACATAAGGGCAAGGTCCTTGACGTTGAACGTCGGGTGTACTCCGTAGGAATCCGGAAGCTCTAACTTGTATGCATTCGGGCCATGGCGGGCTAAGATGCGGAATGGGCCATCACCACGGTCCGAAAGCTTGCTCATGCGGCGAGTTGGAAAACGCTCCTTCCTTAGGTGGAGCCAAACAAGATCACCGGGCTCAAAAGAGACGTCGCGGCGGCCCTTGTTGCGTTGTCCGGCAAGTTGGGCGGCACGACGTTCAAGTTGTGTCCTAGTCCGCTCATGAAGCTCAATGATTTGGGCGGCTCGGTTTGCGGCGATGATGTGTTCTCGTCCTTGAGCGGTCGGGAGTGAAGTCCAACGGGGTGTGTGGATTAAGGCCGTAGACAACTTCAAATGGGGACAATTTAGTTGCGTGTGCCTAGACCTGTTATACGAAAACTCCACAATAGAAAGTAAGTCCTCCCACCTACGTGGGTTGGTCCTAGTGTGGCTCTAAGTAGAGCACCAAGAGTCCGATTGGTCACCTCCGTTTGACCATCGGTTTGGGGGTGATAACTACTTGAAAACAACAAGTTGGTTCCAAGTTTCCATAGCGTTCTCCAAAAGTGACTCACGAATTTCACGTCCCGATCACTAACGATAGAACGGGTATCCCATGTAAGCGCACCACATTGTCAAAGAACAAGTGGCAACTTCACTAGCATTTTGGGTGCTCTTACATGCAATGAAATGAGCCATTTTGGAGAAGCGATCGACTACCACAAAAATGGAGTCTTTGCCGTTTTGACATAGGCAACCCGACCACAAAGTCCATGATAGATCCTCCCAAGGTCCCATTGGTATAGGCAAAGGAGAATACATTCCATCCGGACCTTGGCGCGACTTTGCATGATGACATGTGATGCAACCCTTGCAAAACCGTGTCACATGCATACGCATCCGGGGCCAAAAGAAATGCTCTTGGAGAGCGGAAAGGGTCTTGGTAGCACCGAAGTGACCACGGCCCTCATGAGCTTCCTTGATCACAAATGGCGTATAGATGAGCGCGGAATGCAAAGTTTTCCCGCTCGGAAAAGATAGCCATCGTTAATAAAGAAAGACTCGTGCTCTCGGAGGTCGAGGCATTGTGCCCATATGTCCTTGAAGTCAAGATCCGTGGCATATAAACTCTTTGATAAGAGCAAAACCATGTATCTTGGCGTCCATATATACACAAGAAGGGCATACCGGCGAGAAAGGGCATCGGCTACCACATTCTCCTTGCCTTTCTTATGCCGAATGACATAAGGAAAGGTCTCTAAAAACTCTACCCAACTAGCATGGCGCCGACTTAGATTTGTTTGACTCTTGAGATACGAAAGAGCCGCATGATCCGAATGAATCACGAACTCCTTCGGCCACAAGTAATGTTGCCATGTCTTAAGACAACGAACTAGAGCATATAGTTTTTTGTCATATGTAGGGTAGTTGAGCGAAGGACCGGAAAGTTTTTCACTAAAGTAGGCAATTGGACGAGTCTCTTGTAAGAGAACTCCTCCAATGCCCACATTCGATGCATCACACTCCACCTCGAAAGTTTTCGAAAAGTTTGGGAGTTGGAGTAATGGTGCATTACAAAGGCGGTCTTTGAGCGCATCAAACGCTCGAGCATGGATATCACGCCACTCAAACGTGACACCCTTGGTAGTAAGCTCATGGAGCGGTGCCGCTACCGTGCTAAAGTCCTTGACAAAGCGCGGTAGAAGCCCGCTAAGCCGAGAAAGGCTCGGACCATGGTGACCGTAGTAGGAGTAGGCCACTCCCGAATAGCACGAACTTTAGATTCGTCTACTCGTAGTCCGTCCTTAGACACGACATAGCCAAGAAAGATAGTGGTGTCCGAGCAAAAGACGCATTTTTCAAAGTTGACATACAATTGCTCTTGTCTAAGGCACTCGAGCACTTGGCGAAGGTGCCCGATGTGATCCTCCAAAGACGTACTAAACACCAAAATATCATCGAAATAAACAACGACAAATATACCCAAGAATCGGCGCAAGACATGGTTCATGAGGCGCATGAAGGTGGATGGGGCGTTGGAGAGGCCAAATGGCATGACAAGCCATTCATAGAGTCCATACTTCGTCTTGAACGCCGTCTTCCACTCGTCACCTTCGGCCATCCGGATTTGGTGGTAACCGCTCCGGAGATCAATTTTGGAGAAAATGGTGGCGCCGTGGAGCTCATCCAACATGTCATCAAGGCGCGGGATCGGGTGGCGGTATTTAACGGTGATTTGGTTGATGGCACGACAATCAACACACATCCGCCATGATCCGTCTTTCTTTGGCACTAATATGACCGGGACGGCACATGGTGATAAGGATTCACGCACATGTCCCCGGTCTAGGAGCTCTTGCACTTGACGTTGTAGCTCCTTCGTCTCTTCCGGACTTGCTCGGTACGCGGCACGGTTTGGCAAAGAAGCACCGGGCACAAAGTCAATTTGGTGTTCAATCCCTCGGATTGGTGGCAAGCCGGGTGGTAGGTCTTTGGGCATAATATCCTGAAATTCGGACAACAACAAAGACACCTCGTGTGGCACATTACTCGGTCATGAGAAGTAGATAAACAAAACGGAACAAGCAAGAAACATGGAAACTTGCCTTCCATGACCGGTTGCAAATCATGCCGGCGAGCTAAGAGTATCCTCGTTCACACCGTCCTTGAATTACGGGGTCCGAAGATGGCAAAGGTGCGCTCGTAGGAACGATGCGGCCTTTACTTCCTTTGGACTCGGTAGCATGGACAAGAGGGGCGGTGTTCCGGGATTTGGAAGTACTAGCACCTACAACATCGGGACTCCGAGGAGGGTCCGATTTTGCCGGCGCCTTAGCGGACTCATCTATAGATTGTTGCCTCTTTCCGTTCCGCATAGTCAACCAAAATTTCGTGCGGAGTCATAGGCAAAAGTGTGACCCGTTTTCCATTATATTGGAACATGTACCGGTTAAGATAACCATCATGAAATGTTCGGCGATCGAATTGCCATGGTCGTCCTAATAGGACATGTGTGGCGTCCATCTTGATAACATCACAAAGGACCTTATCAACATAGGCGCCAATAGAAAACGTCACCCAAGCTTGTTGTGTGACGGTGTCACACGCCTTATCGGAAATCCATTGGAGTCCGTAAGGTGTTGGGTGGGGGGTTGTAGGCAACTTGAAGTGTTTTACCACTCGTTCGTTGACAATATTGCAACAAGAACCCCCGTCAACAATGAGAGAAAGGCTCGTATTATTGACCAAGCAACGAGAGTGGAAGAGATTCTCGCGTTGATCAATAGGAATAAACTCTTTAATAGCCAAAATACGACGAGAAACAAGAGCGAATTTACCGGGTTGTGTGGGGCGCAAGCAAGCTCGTCGTCACATGGTTCCATTCCAAATTGCGGGTCGGCGTCTTGGTCATCCTCAATGATGATATCGCCATCTTGATGATCATCTTCGTCCTCGAAATATGTGGGTCGGCAAACAAAACCCGTTTGGTGTTTGGACAATCACGTTGCACGTGACCAAAACCGCTACACTTGTAGCACACGGGCTCCCTTGGGCGAGCCGCCGGTGAAGGTCCTTGTTGACCTCTAGCGGGAGGCGCCGGGCCGTGGGCCCACGGTTTGGTGCCCTCTCATTACCCGCTTGCCTATTGGATTGACCCGTCCGTTGGGCTCCTTTGGAAGCGTCGCATCTGGAGAACTAGGCACATCTCGAGTACGTGTGTTAGAAGAATGAGGATATTGACTCGAGGAAGAATTATACCTTGAATACCGAGGCTCTCAAGTTGTTGCTTGTAGAGCTTCATGGAGGCATGGCACAATGCCCCCAAATCCTTATATGGCACAATCTCAAGCGGGCGCCGAATGGAAGCATTAAGCCCACTCATGAATTGGTGCGAAGGGCGGAGGAGAGGCCGAGACGCCGGCCTTTTAAGCCCACTCATGAATTTGGTGCGAAGGGCAGAGGAGAGGCCGAGACGCCGGCCTTAATGTGCATGTCCTCAGGTTTGGCCAAGTAAGCCACCGGGGTGAGGTTGCCTTGTTTGAACTCGGCAATTTGCAACCGCATATCATTCTTGAAGTCCTCGGGCACGTACTTCTTGGTCATGACATAGATCAATTGTTCAAAGGTTGCAACCGGTGTCCATCCTCGCCTTTCACGGGTGATCTCATACCGGTTCCACCAAGACTTGGCATCTCCTTCAAAGTAAAGAGTTGCCGCCTCAATTTTCTCGTATTCATCCTCATAATGACAATGTTCCAAGGCTCGTTTCATATCTTGCGCCCAATCAAGAAAAACACACGGATCATATTCACCATGAAAGATAGGGAATTTAACCTTACCTTTCCTACGAGCGCGGTAGGGGTCCCGGCGGGGCGGTGGAATGTAGGCATCATCGGCACGGGCTCGCCGGTGGCCGTCTTGACGCCGGTGGCGCCCATGAACGGGTGGTTCATGCCTAGGTGGGTTTGGGGGAGGCAACCATTCTTCACCCCGGTCTTGGTTCTCATAAGGGTCCATGATGGCTGGGTGCCATGGACGGTCATGTGCCACCCGTTCCAAGTCGGACACATCACCGGAGAACTCATTGAAATCGTTTTGCTCATCATACTCATCAAAGTCAAGGGTCGTCGGTTGCCGGGTTGACCGTTGGCGACGGCGTCCGGAACGATCATTCTCACGACCCTGATTGTTGGTCGAGTCGGGACGGTACCGGGGCTCTTCCCGGGCTCAACGGTCGGTGCGGGGCACACTAGGTGGAGGTGGAGAAGGGGCATACCGTTGGTGTTGAGGCTCATAATGCTTGTGCCGATTTTCCGTATCGACCATGAGAAAGTCATCTTGAGTCGGGTCGGGGAATTCTTCGTCCTCTTCATGGGACTCATTTCTGTCAAGAGGTAAGGGACGTTGGCATTCAATGACGGACGTAAGCCGGGGACCGTTTGATGGTCCGGCTCCTAAAATTCCCTTGCCTTTCCGTTGTGCATCGGATGTGGAAGCATTGACCAAGGTCTCAATCGGAATTGTTGGGGTGGGACGTTGGGCAAGCCGTAGAGCCTTAAGCGCTTCCAATTCTTGCTTCAAGGCAATGTTTTCTTGGGTCAAGGCATCAAACTTTTGTTGTGCCTTCAAAGTTTCCAATTCCTGCCTTATGGAGTCATTTTCAAGGGACAACGAAGCATTTTCTTGAGCCAAAGGTTCATTGGACTCTTGCGGACCAGAATCTTGAGAAGTTTCCAATTCAACGTTAGTCATTGCTCCAAATCAGCACACAATTGCAAGCAATCAAATGAGCAAGGTGACAAGTTAAGTCAACTTTACCCAAGTTCAAGTGCGTTATCGGGTTCTACTTTGGGAAAGGCCGTTTGGCGGTTAGGCAAGTAAGGCAAATCCAACAAAATTGAACCAATTACACGCAAATAAACAAGTGATATTTTGCAAACGTATGTAAGAAAATGGAGAGGTGGAAGATGGACGGATTGTGCAGTCGGCAAGCTTTGCTTGCTTTCGGTCTTTGACCGTTTTGTAAAATCCGATTTTTCGGATGGACCGGTTTTCCGGACGTCTTTTCACTTTTGTGTTTCGTTTCTTTGAAACGTTTTGAGCAACACTTTTGTTTTGTTTTTTTTTGAACACAAATCTGTACTGATGAAGATTTTTTTTTGCTTTTCTTGGAATATCAAATGCGAGATATCCGAATTTTCGTTAACAAAAATACCCCAAGAAATTTGGTGAAATTAATTAACAAAATTGTCGGATTGGGTCGGTTGAAGAAAAAAAAAGACGGTTTTGATAATTGGTTTGATGGCAAACCAAATATCTCCTTTTTATTTGTTTTTCAAATTGATCAAAAGAAGGAAAAAAAATTCAGGAAAAATGGATGAACATGATGAAGAACATGATGAACAACATGAAGATCATGAAGAACAAATGAAGAACATCATGAACAAACGAAGAACATCATGAACAAAAGGCTAAATAGGTTGAAGATAATAACGCACAAAAACAAGATTAAAGAGAACTTAACTTTGATCCCTTTGCTCTAATGCCAATTTGATGCGTCCTTGGAGGTAACCAAGGATAACTTTCGGATCTAGATCCAGCAAAGCTCCAACTACTCCTTGATTCTTTGTGCGGCATTGTTTCGATTCAGATCCAAAGGGGCGGAAGCGATGAAGAAACAAGGGTTGATTCGATCTAGAGAGATCGAATAAACCGTTTGATGGAGATTGAAAGTTGATTCTGAAGAAGAATCCTCGAGTATGGATTTCTTGGATCAAAGACGAGATCCAAGGAAGAAATTTGAGAGGTAGACGGGAGGTTTGATGCCCAAGCTAAGTAAGAGGAAAATCTTCTCAAAAACTTAGTAAAATTGAACATGGAAAATAAGTGAGGCAAGAGGTCCCTTATATAGAGAGTCTTGTCCACCTATGGGCCAACGGGCCACAAACAAACATACGAAAAGTCCAACAAGGAAAAAACCCTAAAAGATAAGATCAAAGGGAATATTCTATAAGGAATATCCCTTTTATTACAAAAAAGGAAATTATGCAAAATATAGTCCGAAAGTAAAAGCGTGGACGGGACCGGTAGCCTATGCCATGGTGGTGTAGAGACACGACATACCGGCGACTGGTCCAAGTGACGAAGTGGTGCGGGCGATGATGGATCCGGTGGTTCGGGCAATGGTCTTGGCTCGGGATCGGGTGAGCGGTCCATCTGAGAGAACCCTCAAAGCCTCGTCCTCATCGTCTACGGTCAACGTAAGAGGAGCATCCAAGGGCGCATCACCTAGGTTCGCGGACCTAGACGTCCTTTCCAAATTCTCGTATCGTTATCACAATTATTTCACTTAACATTCCGCTATCTAGGAAGTCTCATATATCTCTATCACTATCCAACATCGTAACTTCGTATCATTTTATTCCAATTCCAACTAACATAACAGTCTCTCATCTTGTTCCAACTTCCAACATTTCGGTGATTCCATACTAATTCCGCTATCATAATTCACGTCAACATTCACTACTTAAACTTAATTAACATCCGCTAAACTATTTAACTAAATTATCACAATTAAATACATAAATAATTAACATTAGAATAATTATTTACTAGCGGAATTAAATTAGCGGAAATAAAAACGGGTTTCGGGGCTAACCGGAAACAGAATTAGTTGCAAGAACGACACCAACATGCACCTAGCGGCGTCGGCGGGCGAGGTAGGTGGTCACCAGGTAAGGATGTCGAGAGGGAAGCAAGTCTATGTGCAGAAAAGTGGTGAAGTAGGTTGCGCTAGAAAGGAAGCCAACTGCTATTTACTTTTCTTTCCTCTTTTTTTCTTCTTTCTTTTTACCCTTTTAAATAGTAACTACTCCTTTAATGCCAGACTTTAAGGTAGTTAATGCATGTCTTCAATGCTGTCAAGGTAACACCGGCCGGCATTGATGTCGGTCCTCTTCAACGCCGGCTTCAATGCTCCATCTTCAATGTTCCAACGTAACTGTTTGAATGGAAGAAGAAGAGGTTATCATAGGCTTAAGGAAGAAGAAGTGAAGTTTAGCCCATGATCACTAATTAAGAGGGAAGTTGGGCTGGCCCTTTTCATGGGACAAAGTAGACATAAAAATAGAAATGATGACAGGTTCCGGGTTGGGCTTATCAACTAGGAGGCTAAGAGTGAGGCCCTAACTTAATAGAGATTTGTAAAAATTTTATTAGACTCGACTAATCCGATAAGTTGAGTCGGTTTCTGAATAAAAAAATTTCGGGTCTTACATCAGCCCCCCTTTAAAATAAGTTTTGTCTCGAAACATAGGGTGACGTATGGTCCGTCCGAATTACGTACTCCCAACTCATAGTTATTGTTATCTTTAGGGAAAATTTTCTTTTCAGTTCCTTCATTCAAGTCAAACCGGTATAACACTTATCCCGAGGACAATCATCAATTTATATCTAATCACTCAAACTTAAATTGTGGAATACATTTTAAACATATAACACATAACGTGGTCTCAAGGTTAATTCGTCGAACCTAGGGTCGACACTAACTCTGCGTACTGCCCCGGGTATGATCTCCTATTGCTATCTTCCGTCTCCTAGACAGCCTCATCGATCCCTCGTCGGGACCGCTGGATCTTTAGCATCAAAATCTCCTTCGACCGCAGTCGTCTAACACTCCTCTCCAATATAGCTACCGGGTACTCGACAAAAGTGGGGTCCGGCTTGCTACTCAGATCCTCATGGCTAACTAGATATCGTGGGTCCGGTATGCACTCTCTAAGCTGAGATACATGGAATATTGGATGTACGCTCTACAAGGCAGGTAGAAAGCTAACTAGTATGCAACCTCTCCGACCTGCTTCAATATCTCTAAAGGTCCGACATATCGGGCTTAACTTCCCCTTAATGCCGAAACGCATGACGCCTTGAGTTGGTGATATTCTCAGTCACACATGTGGACCCAGTCGGAACTCTAGTAGTTTTCGCCTCTTATCAACATAAGACTTCTGGCGGCTTTGAGTTGTTAGCATGCACTCTTTTATCGAGGCTACCCGAGCCATGTCATCCTAAATACGATCCCAAAATCTTGAAGTGAACCGTCCATCTTGGTCGGAGGCGATGGGCCTAAGCACTTCATGCAGCCTCACGATCTATCTCATGAACTCCTAACTAATCGACTCACTGGCCACGTTTCTTTGAGGGGGATGAAACAGGCGATCTTGGTGAGTGTATCCACCATGACCCAAATAACATCAAACTCTTGCTTGGTCTTAACCCTGTGACATAGTCCATATATATGTCTTCACCGAAATGTTGGAAGTTGGAACAAGCTGAGAGAATGTTATGTTAGTTGGAATTGGAATAGAATGATACGAATTTACGATGTTGGATAGTGATAAAGGATATATGAGACTTCCAAGATAGCGGAATGTTAAGTGAAATAACTGTGATAACGATACGAGAATTTGGAATGGATGTCTAGGTCAGCGAACCTAGAGCGTAGAAAAATGTCATGGTATCGATGCTAGATATATATATATATATATATATATATATATATATATATATATATATATATATAAGTTCTTTCAGATTATTTAATTGAAACGCGGTTATTATTTTCGGTCTCCAAATTTTATGAAATTGGAATAGAAAATCCGGAATATCATCATGATAATTATTCTGCAACTTTCTCGGAAGATGACATTCCTAAGCCACATTTCTTAATCGCTAAGAATCGAAATATAGACTCTTTTGTCCGCTTTATTGATGGGTTGACCCAAACCTGAACCGCCGAACCGACGGTTTTCGAACTGGCCCAAACCATCGGTTTGGCCAAACCGGCGGTTTAGGTTTGACCGGTTTAGGTTTATGAAAAGAAAAAACCTAAACCGCCGGTTTGAACCAACCCAAACCGTGGGTTCAAACCGACGGTTACCGCCGGTTTGAACCGACGGTTTACCGCCGGTTTGAACTGACGGTTTTGATGTTAAATAGGTTTTTTAATTTTTTTTTTTAAAAACTTTAAAACCGTCGGTTTTCTGTTTTTTAATTTATTTATATAAAAAAAAATCATTCCCACGGTTTACCACAACCAACGGTTTAGCTTCAGGCCGGTTTTTCCTTTTTTTTTTAATAAACAGTTCCAAACCAGCAGTTTAGGTTAACCTAAACCGCCGGTTTTGGGCTTCCCGGGTTTGTAAACCTAAACCGCCAGTTTGTAAACCTAAACCGTCGATTTAGGTTTACAGCCCAACACTAGTCCGCTTTGCTTTTCCATATTATTTCACATCTAGGATATATCCGATGTCCTGATCATTTATCTCAACTATAACTTTATTTATTGGAGCTCCCAAATACTCCAAATAATACCGTAGGGTAAAAATTATTTTCCGAAGGAGAAAGTGAAAATTTTCCCAAAGGTTAGTTTCAATCCAAAAACACAACAGTGGAACCCATACTCATCGATTTCACCCCGTTTGCAAGTTAACCAAATATTATCATCAATGATTAAGTTTAATCCGCCTTAATCATCATTAATTAGGATTCGAAAATACTAGCTTTTACATTAATGCGCTACGAAGTATGTCAACACTCAATAGAAAGTGCTAAACATTTGTTCATCAAATGGCCATATGTAATACAATATATAAAAAACAACTTAATAATAACTCGTCTACAAAACTGTGATTTATCACGACGTAAACTAATGGACAACGTATTAAGAATAAAGGATAAATTTAATCGAATAAAACAAGGGTAAATTGTGTTCATGGTGGAACATCTATCTAATAAGAAAACAAAAAATCATTAACAACAAAAAAGAACTATAAGATCCGGCTAAGGTGATTCAAAAACAGAAGCTTATGCACGAAGAGATGGCCTCTAAAAAACCGCAAGTGTTTGATTCACGACCAATTAAAGAAGGAGATAATTAATAATTTAATGCAATTGAGCGCATTGTTGCCTCTTTCATGGGAAGACTCATTAACTCAGCCCACCATGTTTGATAAATCACCCTAGTGAGCATCCAACTTCTCTTACCTGATCTCGAGATTTAATCAAATCAAAGTTCAACACATTTTTAGATAAACTATCACCGTTGCATACAAATTCACATATATATGTCACGGATCGGACACGAATAACGTGATCATTTTGCACGAAATTAAAGACCTTGTTCCAAAAGATGTTTTAGAACGGTCAATTTCTAGTTGACCGTATTTTTTATTACATTTGAATATAAAAAAATGTTAAACTAGTTTTATTAATTAAAAATCATTATAAAGAAATAAAAAAAGAGATAATGTGGACCGAACTGAGCCCATATCCGTACAAGAACTGGGCCTACAGGCCCAATAGAGTTGAAGTGACGCGTGAGAGTATGGAAGCAACAGCATGCTTGTTGTTAGGGGTTAGGAGACACTTCTGAATCAATTATAATCCTATTTTGAAGGTAACATGCATCTACACATGACTTTTTTCTTCTTCTTCTTCTTCTTATGTTTGTATTTAACTCTCGGTCGATAGGTAACATGTCTCCACAAATATCCTTTGTTTCATTCTATCTATATAAGTAGGTTCTACTTTTTTTTAAATAAATAAATATGTACAAAGGAAAATTAAACCGCAAGTCTTATATTTCTTCTATGTCCTACATTTTTATAAAAAGTACGAGAAGTTATTAATTATAAATAATTGATAATTTTTATGATATATCATATTTATATAGATTTTATGAATAATTCATATGGAATTATAAAATCTATATCATAAGGGGAATTAACCAATATATAAAACAGCTTATCAAAAGTAAATACTTGATATTCTCATAATTTACCGTATTTACATCAATTTAAAGTAAATAATATTTAACATTACATTTCCTTAAAAATAGACCCGGGTCTAAGTGGTCTAACCACAACCAGGTTTGAAAAGTCATACTCCTAAATATATCCTATATTGGAACCATTTGGAACTATGATTACATAGAAGTAAACCGAAACCGGGATCATTTGAATTTAATGACATTTTAATAACTTTTATTTTTATTTGCACCTGAGTTGTATAATTTAAGTCCAAATACTTTAATTTTGTTAGATACAATGCTTTTAATATTTACATGATTTTCTTAAAGCAAAAAATCTTAGAATAAGTATTTAAGTATTACTAAATGACAAATAGAATTGAAACATTAAAACTATATCAAAATTAAAACAACAAATTACACCCATAATTTTATAAATACAATAATATAATTTTTTTAAGTCTAAATTAAATAAACAAATAAAAAATGGTTGTGAAGGGAGAAATTGTCAGATTGAATACAAATTCAAGTAAGGAGGAAATTCAAGAACTTAACAAGCAGATTTAGTGAAAAACGATTGAATAATAAAGATAATTATAGTACAGTATTAAATACAAGGAAGAAATGATTATTTTTTTAATTTTTAAAATTATTTTAGTTTATTTTACAAAATTTTCTATAAATTAAAACGATTTATATATATTTTGTTCCTAAAGAACTAAACTGGTCAAAACCGTTTTGTATTTGTTTAGCTTTTAGAAAAAAACATAAAACGAAGAAACCAACCAAACCAAAAGAAATAAAAGATGCAATTTCAATGGTTCAATCAAAAAGTAGCCGAAATTGAAACCGAAAACTAAAAACTGAACCGAAATCAAAACTGAAACCGAACCGAAAACCGAAATCGAAACCGAAACGAAAATCGAAATCGAAATCGAAATCGAATCGAAATCGAAACCGAACTCAAACCGAAACCGAACCTGAACAGGGTAATCTTGTGTAATATTATAATTTATTTTCTGTTTTAAAAAATATTTTAGGGACGGTTTTATGTAATATACCCTATATGATATTTGTATATTTGATTTTGGCTTCTCTTGCTAGCATTGCCGACAGTGCTTAATTTGTCAACATCAAAGGTCACGCAAGTCATTCATAACGAAAATTTACATGATGGAGGGGTAAAAGACAACTTTAACCCCACAAAAAAAGGCAAATAAAAAAAGAAAAAAAGAAGAAAGACATTTATGAAATAAATATTTTTTAAAAAAACTTTTAGCAGAAAGTGATATGTCTCCAAATTTCTAATCCAAAAGATATGGCACCTTCCTATCACATCTTTGGATTGGACTTGATATGTTTTCAGATTGGACTTCAGTTTTACTTTTGCAAGCCTTTGTCTTTCTTCTTTTAATTATTTACCTTTTGGAACAAATATTATTATGTTGTTCGTTGGTACGTATTACGTAGTTTGATTGGGTTCAACTTGGCCTAGCTTGGCCCATTAAGCTAAACTACATGGCCCAATGGGCTTTAAAATAAATACAGATTATTGTAACCGTTATCACAAAATGACGCAAATATTATTCTAAGATGAACCATCGGCTTTGTTGTGTGGAAAATCCCTGTTGTTGTAGGGCGGAATATCGAGAATCGGGTTCCTCTCGAAGAAGTTCGCCGGCTTCAAGTCGAAGCTCGATGACACCGTTGGCATTATAGGAAAGTCCTCTTGACAAGGTACATGATGGAACCCTAATGTGTACCACACAACTATATCCTTGTTATCTATTGCTCTATTCCTGCAAAACGCATTAACCGATTCACATTGATCGGATATTTTAGGTAAACTATAAATACACACAAAATAATCCAATTTTAAACCGGTTATTGTTGAGATTTTACCTATTAGACCATGTTGCAAGTGTGTCATCTCCACGGCTTTGCCACACGAACTCACCCGCAGCCCACTCCTCGGATTCATTATACGGGGTGACCCATATTTGGTTTTTGGTAAAAGCAGCTCGGGTTTGGGGCGGGTCATTTGGATCAAGCAAGCTAGCCGCGGTTCTGTGGGAAACTACCTTGTACCCAACCGGGTTTCCAACTTTAGTCTTCTTGTTCGAGTTGATAATGTGGAACTCGTACGGGTCATAAAGGTTGAGCTTAATTCGAGCATCATTTTCGGTTTTTGCCAAATTCTTTGTGATCTTCATGTAACTCTTTCTAGGAGTATGATCCGATTCTTCCGGTGAATTCATTTGTTTCTCCAAGTGAAGTTTGACAAAGGAGTTGTCGGGACTTTCGATATCCATGTCAAGGTAGAATGTGAGGAAGTGATCGTGAATGACTCCGATTCGGTTATCCGACAACAAAATGCCGTTGAGGGAAGTGTTAGAAGGGATTTGGTCCATGTTTGTGTAGGGTGTTGCTTTCACCATCAATATACCACTCAACCCGACCTAGACATACATTTATAGTTAATATTTTGAGACTCTTTGGAAAGGAAAAAAAATTATCGTATTCGTTCAAAAACTACCTTCTTCTGTAATATTATGAACGGATAAAAAGTCTCTTTTAATATAATAATTTATTAGCAAGATTCTATATGGTAACATATTTTTAAATTTTTGGATAATACAAAATAACATAAATATTCTTTCTTGCTTTCTTTTTATACTTTTCGTATTTATGTGAGATGATGCATGTTTTTTTTGTAAATTGCCCAAGTTATTTAAAAATTGACAAGGCACACTGGCACTGTGTTAAAAATAAATAGAAAATTAATGGTAACAGTTATGATTTACACATATTGTAATAATTAAAATTGAAACAAATAGAAAATTCTAGAAAAGAAGAAAGTTAATTTAGACTTCTTAACCTATTTTACAGAAGTCATAAGTTAGAATAGCCTACTTCATTTTTACATGCAGATAAAAATTTAGATATTATCAAACCATTGATTGCAAGTATGATAATAAACCTTACCTAAGTAAGATCAAAAAGAATATTTTAAAATTTGAGGGTCAAAAATATATTATTTATATTTTTAAATATAATTTAGAAAAACGATTAAAATACAACTTAATAAAAATGTGATATCTTCGAATTGAATTTTAGGATGAAATTTTATATGCAAGTCACATTGAATTTACGTGTATGTCTTGTTACCTCATATTGGTGTTTTGTATGGTAACATTATTGCATATTAAACGTCATAATGGGTCGATGTTTGTGATTTCCGTACGGTTGTATTGAGACTCTTTCGTTGTGTACTCCAACATGGTAAAATACAAGAATAATGTATTTGTACCTTTATTCTGATAAGACCGTCATTTTGGAATTCCCAGTCGATGATGTAATCGTAGTTCCCCACCGATGCTGCCATTCTTACCACAAGTGTCACTTTCGGTCTTACCTCACGTACCTATATGACGTACATATATGCATATATCACGATCGTTATATTTATTTATAAGCATCATTCTAACCACTTATTCCACCTACATAACACACTTCATTCAACGTAAAAGCGACGGTTAGAAGCTACTACACGTAAGGAATACACATGGAATCACAACATCATCATCGTCATAGTATTTTCGCAATTAAATTTAGTTCGGTGAACTAATCATTTTATTATCGAATTATATGACTTATATGTTGAGTTTGTGTATAATACATAGGCTATAATCTAATATGTTTGTTAAATTGAATTTCTCAAATAAACTATTTTGATACATTTCATCAAGATAATTTGAACCATAATATATTTATTAACGTAATATATATATGCATGCATTTACGTACCTTCATACCGCTGAATGGATTCTCAGAATGACGCCAACAGATATCACCAGCATAACGTTCAAAGATGCAAATAACGTTATCACGAACATAGGGTGTTCCGTCGCTCGCAGCAAACACTGCATCCATGTAACGAGCACTCCTCGGACAATCATTAACCGGGTCAAGCGGAAACGTTTGTAACCCTAATCCATACTCTCCCGCATCCAAATACGTTCTAAAATACCAAGCATCACTAGGATCCATATACGGCACAAAAAGCTCCGATGCCATACCCTTATACAAAACACTCCTTAACACCCGGGTATCCGGATCCCTAACCCTAGCTTGTGAGATAACCAAACCCGCTCTCGGGTCGGGCTTGAGATGAAATTCCCAATTTGCCCACTTGACCACGTGGCCTGATATGGAGAAACTGGGGCCCTTGGGTTGGTCCATGAAAATAGGGTTGATTTTTGAGGGTTTAGGGTTTTGGTGATCATGATGTGGTAAGTGAGAGTACCGGTACTCGGTGTTGGTTGAACCGGGAACCGGTAAGCTCTTGTCGATATCGGTGATTTTTAAAATTTGTTTGGTATCGATATCAACGAGAACCGTTAAGCCTTCGATGGGTCTCATGTATAAGTTAATCGTGTCTTTTGTGGAGTAGCATTGAACCTTCATTATCCTGTGGTTTTCTTCCTGCTTGCCGAACCAACCTGCAACCGAGCATAAATGTCGTAGGTTATTATTTAATGTATGCACGTTGCATATAACTTTCTTTAATTTGGGGTCCAAGTTGTAGGTGGAGCCTGGAGGTAGGTAGCTGCCAAAAGTTATTGAAAACAGTACAGTATACAATTGTACGTTTTGATTAATTAAATTGTTTCATGGACCCAAGATTTGATCGAGCTATATGTATCATACCAGTAAATTTAAAATCGATTTTATTAAAATCATATCAATCTTAAATTAGTGACATTTCAACCACAATTGTATTAACTGCATTTTATTTGTGAGTAAATGGAAAGTTGACCGTATTTAGAACTGTGCAATGAAAACTAAACACTCACTTAAATGGTATATTAGAAGTTAATGAAGTTTTCAAATCATTTGTCCTTTTCAATATAAGTGGTTTAAATACTTACGTTACAGGGTCGTTCAATTACTTTCGAAGGTCGATCTCTTTGATACGATAAAAAAAAAACCCCTGGAATGTGAGTCTGCTAATACATTTCATCCTAAGAGTGACATGTCCAGAATATTATTTTTGATTTTTTTATCTCTTCAAATTTGTCACAAATTATTTATAATAAAATTCTTAATAAAATTAATAAACAATTATGCCCCAGCAACTCTAATAAAAAATATCACAATTAAATATCCAAATACTATTTTTTAATATTAACTATTTATTTTAGTAACGGTTTTGTATTAAAATCTTTTTATGAATTTTGCTTGATTGTCCCGGTCGTTGACCTATTGGTATGTGGGTCGTTGACCAATTAGTAATGAGCCGTTGACCTACTTGTACGGGGTCGTTGACCAAGCTACTCGAATGTGGGTCGTTGACCTACTCATGCATGTGGGTCATTGGCCTACTGGTACGGAGTCGTTGACCTACTCGTACGTTGGTCGTTGTATAGCTACTCGTATGTGGGTCGTTGGCCTACTCGTACGTGGGTTGTTGACCTACTTGTTTGATGTTTGATAGATTAATATTCATAATAATTATTTTAAAAAAATTGAACAAAATATATATGCATTAGGTGCGGAACTGATTCTTCTTCTATATATATATATAATGAAAATAAAAAATAAAAAATAAAAAATGAAAATAAATATCACAAAGCTTTCGAAAAATAGGAGTTTTATTAAATTAGGTTAAATGCACATGTCATTGGACGTGGGGTGTCTACTTTATTATAAATCGATAAGTATTTTAAAAAAAACTTAATATCTCCATTAAGAAAACCTTATCGATCAAATCATATTCCTTTGAACTTTACTCATCCTATGACATCATGCTACTAGTTTTTGTTCCGTTCGTTATTTGTTTGCTCAAGCTAAACCAATAAAAATAATAAAAATAATGGAAGTAGTATGTATGTCGGGTATCTAGTAACTAGATGACTTGAAATTAATCTCTTTTGTATGTTTATTGAAAGACAACAAAGGAGCATCGAACAGTTGACTTTATTTTTAATATATGATGCAAAAAAGAAATCATACCAGGCGCAATAGGTAAGCAAACGACATCCTTAATATCAACACCACGAAGCATAATCGAACGATTAAACTCTGCATTAGAGAACGGAGCCAACGGTGTCGTGGTCATATCCTCTATAGTCAGCATAGGGAATCCATTTACCCGATCCGTTTTCCTGCGTATGACCCGACCCGTACCAATATCAACAACGAGAACGTGCACCTCGCCGCCGACACATGCAACGACGTTAGCTTTCCTGGGTAAAAGTGGGTCCCCCTCTTTCCACTTCAACGCCGCAGACTTACGTGGCTCTTTGAGCACCACGGAGTGCAGCGTTTTGGTTGAGCCGGGTTTGAAGAGCGAGTGACCCAAGAGGATGGAGCGAACCCGGTTTAGCTCATGGACTGTTAGTGGGTCGAGTGGATGAACCGGATTTTCTGAGGTGTGATCGATGAAGATGCGGTGGTTGGTGGCGGAGAAGAGGTGGTTGATTGGATTGGAGATGTATGTGTAGGCGACAATGAAGATAATTAGGGAAGCAAGTGCAATTTTGGAAGTTGTTATAACAGCGTTCTTGTTTTTGCTTCTTCTTCCTTCCATGATTCTCTGTTTTGGAATTTTAACGGAGATTTGATGAATTAAGTATCTATGTTTGAATCAATTTGTTTTCTTATAGCAACCGGTGTACGTAGGAATATCTAACCATTTTGGAAAGTAGCACACGTGTCTACATCATTCACCGTAGGTGTAAAGTTTGGCTAATACTGAAATGTTAAGGCCCGTATAGATCCAAATCCGTAGTTTATTGGAGTGAAATTTTGAAATGAATTTATTTTTGAAATAAATATAAATGAATAAAAGTTATTGAATAATATAAAATTATTAATTGTTTTTATTTATTTAGAATTATTTTTCTTCCCTAGAATGTGAAATGAAAATAGTTGAATATTCTGTAAGTTTAGACTTTCAAATATACCACCTCCTAATTTATGTTGATTTTTTTTCCTTCTTAAAGTTAAAAAACCAAAACAAACACTACCTTAGACTATTCACTCGTTACATTGAAGAGATATAAAAATTTGAAAATCATTTAGTATTATTATTATTATTCAATATTTTAATAAAAGATACTACTCCAGTTGTACAGGGGATGTGTTGAATGATTGCAAGATACTGTCGTATAATTTTTAGGGAGGATGCAACCTTAATAGAGGATTTCTTAATAGTACAAAATATCAGAGTATTACAGACACAATGAGTGATGTGTTATCATTGTTGATGGCACGTTTGGCTAGTATTTAAATTTTTTTAATGAAAAGGGATCTGAGACGTAGAGAGACCGTGAAGACGGCATATGACTATACGAGATATTTGTTGTGTACAGTAGTCTCATCAACCGGCCGATAATAGCCACCATTTCGAATAAAATCTTCTAATAATTGCGGTGATAGAGTAGGGACGGTTGGGACAATAGACCAGGATATTTACTTGTATACTGTGAAGGATTATGTTCCTACGTCGATAATATTGGGATAACTAATATATAAGGTTAGTGGACTATTCTATATGATCATAGGATAAAACTTTGTCGGATTTATGTGTTAGGCTTGAGTCTAACGCGCATGTGCGTTCGGATGCACACGATGTCCACTCTATCCGGTCCGTCTCTATCGGACTTTGACATGGTATCAGAGCAGGTTCTGACTTATGACTTATTGGCCTTAAGACTCAAATTGCGGATTATTTGGGGACATGGACAATGATAGTCCGTCCAGACGGGCTAGCCGGCCTTAAGACATTTCGTCAAGTGCCAACCGAGCTAGACGGTTGCACTTGAGGGGGCGTGTGGAGGATTATGATTCTCGCATCGATAATATTGAGATAACAAGTATAGTAAATAAGGTCGGTGGACTACTCTTCCTATTACCAATTGGTTTTAGGGTCGGGTTTATGTGTTGGGCTTGCCTGGGCCTAACGCGCATGTGCGCACGAATGCACATGACCCGCTCTACCCAGTCCGTCTGGATTTTGACATATATCATTGCTTAAATATACAAAATCATTTATTATAAGTTTTAACAGGTATTATTTTTTAACCAAGAATTATGTACTTTCAGTAGACAAATACAAACCCTCTTTCTTCATCACTCCACCGATTAAAATATCTAAAGTTGAATGATTGATCATCCGACATCCATCATTTACATTCGCTGGGAATGTCCAAATACGGTCCAGGATGACCTGAAATGGAAGTTAACAGAAAACTGGTTAAAACCGAACTACATTCTGTAAACCTAAAATGGATAGTGTTGAAGATAAGAAGTGATTGGTTACCAGTAAAACCAGAATTAGCAAGGACAATATGATGTGTTTGTAGAGAGAAAAGGGCTAAAGCTTCAAGCCTCAGACTTATTGCCCTCCACAAAAATTGCAGCCTCGATAGCCTGGATGAATGTCGCGATTTTATACGTGAAGAACCCCAGGAGCATAGGTATCAGTTCTAAGTGCATCAATCCATATTCAGGAACAACGATCCTGTGCACACCCGAGTTTTTTTTTCAGAAAGACCAAGTTACAAAATTATGTACGATAATAATCAGTAGTATCTCTGTCATGTCTATAACACCAAACGAGTTCATTGAAAACAGAGCTAAGGTAGAAAGAACATGTATGATGTATTGTGATAGAATCCGAGAAAGAATGTACCCGTTCCATCGGTTGAAAATCATGACTAGGGCTACGGGAACCAACAACCTTGGCTGCCCGACTGCTCCCCTGCAATTGCATATGACTTCAGCTAAATGGCAAAAGTTTTTTTTTTTTGGTGGTATAAAACTTTTAAGTACATACTTCATCATTCCTCCGGATGCATTTGCCATAGAATCCACAGTAGTTCCAAGCATCCGTATATAGATCAGTGACCCGATAAACCCTGCACCAAAGCTGTAGGGAAGAAGCAGGTAAACATTGACTCATGAAGGTAGAAGAAAGTTTATTTACATTACAAATGGTCAAAAGAAGTTTCATCATCTTAACATATATGAAGGTTTGATAAGACATTACAGATTCCAAACTGAATGACATGCTGCACCTAAAGACTGATGATTTTTACTAAAACATTCCGGTAAGTAACCACTTGATCCTGGGTGATGACCGTGGACTGCATAAGTCAAACCATTTGCATTTTATCAACTTGTAAATAATTATACCTGGCTGCAACTTCTGGGGTATATGAAACATAAGCTGAAACTAGACCAACACCGCCAATGCCCAGTGTGAGAAATTGCAGTTGCTTCTTTAGCTGCAATAGTAATTTCGGATTCCAGTAAGAGTAACAGAATTAAGTCCTGCAACCAGTTTGAGAAGCTCAATAATTTCTCAAAGTTACCTTATCATATTGTTCACGAGCCTGAGCAGCCAACACTCTTGGGTCTCCTCGAGGCTTTCTCAGGTCCCGAAACATCACCTCCTAAGGATAAGACGCTAATCAGAATCGGAAGATTGAAAATGTGGTAACTAATAGTTCCTTAAATCCATTATAGGTGTTTTGGGAAGAAAAAAGATGCATTTAGTCCTATTCTTGTTATAATACAGGACATGTTTAACTTACACTGCCTCCGGTTGCCGCCTTTGTTGCCCTATCCCATTTTTCTTGCTCTTTTCGTGTGGGTGCTAGTTTCCACCTCTGTGTTGCCTTTCCGGTTTTCTGTGAATTATAATGATATCAATGCCATAGATCAAATGAGACCTTTCATTGCCAAACAAACTACAACAAATTATCTTACTTGAGGCTTTTCAGCCTTCGGCACCACTGTTGCCTTTGGTGATGGTCTCAGTGAAGCACTTAGATCAACCTCCATGCTAAACCATTCATACAAACAAAATATTAGAGTC
Organism: Fagopyrum tataricum; assembly: GCA_002319775.1. Lineage (NCBI taxonomy): Eukaryota > Viridiplantae > Streptophyta > Magnoliopsida > Caryophyllales > Polygonaceae > Fagopyrum > Fagopyrum tataricum. Next base: position 10,059,209 of record CM008286.1, read on the forward strand.
AAATTGTTGAATATATAATGCGAAAGTGGTAGAGACACTCTTCATGTTAAGAATGAGGAAATACAACAAACCTGTCAAGGCTCATGACTCTATTCAGACTAAGGAATCCAGAAGATTCGTCCTGCTTAGACAATAAACCAACTCATTCTTAAATATCAATAGCAATAGTAAGAATTTTGCAGATAAGAACACTAAAACTTCCGAAAAATTCTTTATCTGTTAGGTATATCTTCAAGGAAAATTTAGAGCTACATGTATTGAATAATCGTCTACAAATACAGCTTAAATCCCAGAGAAGACTTTATAGTTTATAATGCTTAAGAAATTACAACAGTTCAGTTGCTATGAACAAACTAATACTCTACACATTACTTCAAGACACTGATACTACAAATTCCACTGAAAATAGTCCAAGTTTCTGATCGGAAGGAGTTTAGTCGATGTTCAACATGACCGATTTACCTGAACGGGAGGAAAATCAACTGCAGAATCCGGGTCGGGCTTATCGTCCACCAATTTCTCCATTTGCCCCATGAAATCCCTGTTCCAAATTAGGTCAGATGAAGTTATTGGGTCTTCTTTCGGTCCGCCCCAGTACTTGCGGAGCTTGGTGGTGGTGGGTGGACCTCCATAGTCACCTGGGGAAGCTCCATCTGTCCACTTCACAGGTTTCTTCTTGGGGAGAATGATCTTGGTTGGCATCCGATTTGAGGTAGAATCTTGTGGCGGAGTAACTAGTGGTGGTTTGCCAGAAGAGGGAGGTTCTTTGGAGGTTGGGGTAGTGGCCACTGAATAGACTGTGAAGTAGTTCATTATCGCCATTGTTGATTCAGTTGAAAGCTTCTTACAGGAATTTTATCAAACACCATACGTTTTCATATCCAGGTGATAAGAGGAAAAACAAAATATCTGTCTTTGGGGTTTGAAGTTTAAATGGGCCTGAAAGACGTTGGGCTTACTCCGGCCCATTTAAGTTATTGGGCCTGAGAGTTAGCGTATTGAATATTTGAATTCAGGTACATGAATTCAAAACGTACATTTCACCAGTCATGGTCCTCATGGAGATAGTATCATTGTACGCCTGTCTGAATCTTGTCACCTTCATACTCAACTCGATCGACTTATCTCAAATGCAGTATTTTTCCACACTTTATTTGTCTGAAAAATGTTGTTTATAGGCATTGTTAAACACGATACTAAAATTGCGGATTTTCTTGCTTCTTCTGCTTTTACTTTGCCTTTGGGCTTTCATGTATTGTCAACCCGCCGGAGGGTGTCTCTTGTATTTTAAATAATGATATAAGGGGCCGAGCTATCCCTTGTTTGCTTACTACTTAACTCTTTTTCATGCAATAAAAGCGCGTCAGATGCGCCGGAGACCACTGTCTCTCTTCCAACAAAAAAAAAACACGATACTAAAACATAATAAAAAGTTGAGTGATACATAATAATGAAATTTAAAAATATAAGTCATGTGCATTGTGCTCAGTGTTTACGACAACCTTATTGATAGTAGCTGGTAGAGGCCATCGGCACAAATCAATGCTTTTGATTCACAACATTTATCGATTGGGTTATAAACTTGAGATTTAGGCTGTGTGTTTGGTAAACATCTAGTTTTTTTTTTATAGGAAATTAATCCAAAGAAGATTATAATCTCGATCTAATAACAAACACCTATAAAATAATCTCCTCTAAATAGTTTAAAATAATTCTTAATAATTTAATACTAGGTCCAATGCAGTATTTTTTCACACTTTCTTAGGTTCGTTGTTCAAACGTTTAATTTTGAAAATAGATCGTTATATAGTTCTAACTTCTTTCCTCTGTAATTTCCTCTTACATAGTTGAAATAATTATAATTTGGTTTAAAAATCTTTTCAACTAGGTTATAATTACATGTTTAAATGAACATTAAATATTTTATGAATAGTGTATATCAGGCGGATTAAGAGAAACAAAATGCACGATGTAAACCGAGATAATTTTTACAAAAAAATCTTGAAAAAGGATCAATATAAACACTAAACCATCAAGTTCCGATCACGTATTGACGATTACTTCAACTTGTGATCAATAGCTAACATTTTTCAATACGTCACTCCACTCTAGTTAGTCGTTAATACGATTATACGTACAATCTTGATCGATAAAAGACTAAAAATATGGCCTAAAACATGGATTAACGAAAAAAGTATGCCCTAAAACAAGGATTAACGAGATGAGCTTCCTAAGAGAAGTAGACAACTTAAGGAATCGTTTATTCATTTACGCCTTCGACATACACCCCCAAACCCCCCTATAAAATTAGAATAAAACCCTTTTTCATCTCCTCCCCTCCCCATCCTCCTCCTACTCCCAAATCTCTGAAACCGATCTCTCTCTTTCACTATCAATGGCGAACAGCAATCTTCCTCGAAGGATTATCAAGGTTTGTTCGAATTTCTATCCTTCTTTTGTACTTCAAATTGTCTATGCCTCTTCCAATCTCTTCCCCTTTCGTCTCTCTCTAATCTCTGGATCTCTCGCAAGATCGATTCTTAGTTGTTTTGATCGTTTTTATCTGATTGTGCAGGAAACGCAAAGGCTTCTTAGCGAGCCAGGTCTTCTGAATTGAAATTCTATCGTTCATTGAAATTAGTCGGCGTGATTTGCTTTGTGGTTTGCTGATGTAGTCGATTTGATTTTTTGAACTTTGTAGCTCCCGGAATCAGTGCTTCTCCATCTGAAGATAACATGCGCTACTTCAATGTCATGATCCTCGGCCCTTCTCAGTCTCCTTACGAAGGTTCATTTTGCCCCCTTTCATTTCCATTTCGAACGTGGTTCTCGATTTCTTATGTTGAATTTAGTTTTCTTCTGATCCAGCCACTCAACTGTAGCTCTAGTGTATTACCATTACTGGTAAATATACCTTTAGGGTTTTGTTTATTATCGATTCATTCTCTTTCCAGTTGTTGAAAAGAATTTCCTTATTTTGTTGTTGATCTGCAGTTTAATTGTATTGCGATCTTTCTTTGTAAATTTAGTGACTTGGAAATCGTTTTCTTGCTGTTTAATGTCTTATCCAGGTGGTGTCTTCAAGTTGGAATTGTTTTTGCCTGAAGAGTATCCTATGGCACCACCAAAGGTATACTTCATAGTTTTAATCTAATGCTTTCAGCTGAAATTGGGATTGGTGTGCCATGTTGATGAACTTTACCTTATCATCGGAATTTATGAAAAAAAATATGCTCTTGCATTTGGCACAATTTTGGTTTGGTATTTCGGGTTTTTTGTTTGAATGTTGTCATTCATAGTGTCTTAATTATCGGTATTGCTACAACGGCATCGGCATCCGTATGTGGAAATTTCGTGAAGATTAGGGTTCCATTTATGTTAAATGCATGTACTTTGCATATACTTCTCTCATCCTAAATAAAAAGTTTCGACGATTTGTCCGAATTCAGTTTGTTATATGGTAAAGATGTTAATAGTTGCTCTTGGAGTTGTGACTCCCCTAATATCCTTGGATATTATGGAAGCAAGTCCACAGGAGGAAGTCAACACAGTGGAAGTCCACTTGAAAACTAAATGCGTGTCAGGAAAGAAAATCCGCAGCGAAATTCGCTTCGTGGTACACATGGAGAGCCGGATATCCCAGTTCCTACTTATTAAGCCTTGACACTGGAGCACCAGAGAATGGAGTGGATGCCTGACCTGCGACCCATGATGAATGAGGCTGAGGATGACTAGATTGGGCAGTCGCATAGGATATGGGTCAGAGATTCGGCTTCCAGGTTGCAGATTGGGCAGATGGGATTTGTAATCATATGACGCCGGGCGCGTTCAACATTCGTGAGAAGACAACCTTTTCCTACCAGCCAAAGGAAGACCTTAATCTATTGAGGAACAGTGATCTTCCAAATAGCTTAACTAGCTCAGTCGAGTCTTCATCTGCCTCCCTATTTTGGTGTATGAGCAGATAGGCAGATTTGATTGTGTGATCCCCCGCAGCCGTCCTTTCGAAGGAGATGTGTGACCACTATTCGAGCTATTGACAGCCTTTGGAGCCATGAGGAGCAGCACTGATTGAGGCAGCATGTGACTGAAACGCTCCCAGTCCCAATCAAGAATATCCACCCAATAGTCAGATACCATAAGCTGTCTTTCTTGATCAGATATAAGCTGTGTCTCCATTGATCCAACAGTCTGTCCTTCCCGATCCATTTGTCTTGCCAAACGCTAACACTTGGTAAGTGTAATTTGACCTGCTAGACTTAGCAGCTTCCCTTTCCATCCCCCAAGCCTTTGACTCCATTCTATGGAGAAACATAGAACTAGTAGTAAACATGACTAACACATCAGAGGAAGCCCATCCTTCTTGTTGAAGATAGACAGTTATTTGTTATTTTATTGTTCTTAATTGGATGCATGTAATGTCTTTTGGGTTTTCATTCAAATCTATGTATATATCAATGGGGAGTGCATGATTTTGGGGAGTTTTGTATGGGCAGCTTACTTGCAAATTTTTTTATCAGCCAGTCCTAAGGCTGAGTGGCATGTCGAACTTTTGGATTGGTTTATGTTTTCACAAACTCCTGTTCCTATGCTGCAGGTGCGGTTCCTGACCAAGATTTACCATCCTAACATTGACAAGCTTGGAAGGATATGCCTTGACATTCTTAAAGATAAATGGAGTCCTGCCCTCCAGATTCGTACTGTGCTGTTAAGGTGATGTTTCATCCTTCATTTAAATGATAGCAAGTGAGTTGACTTTAGCTACTCCATGGCATGGCTCAATCAAAAAATATCCTGTACTGCTGTAGGCCATGTTCGGTATAGTTTATTTGCTATACTATTGCAGTATTGCGTAGTTCTGTAAATATGGGCCCGTTTGGTTTAATCTCCGGAAACGGAAACGGAATGGAAACGAATCTAGTCCATACGTACACCCTTGTTCATGAAGTTGTTGGGAATCATTCCTTGTGGTTTGAACTAATTATAGTAGAATTTGATTAGTTTTAATACCCTATAGGGTAACAAAGTAGGGAGAAACAAGTGCATTTTGCATGAAACCAACCGGAATGATTCCATGAACAAGGTACATATGTGGACTAGATTCGTTTCCATTCCGTTTCCGTTTTCGTTTCCGGAGTTACAACCAAACGGGGGGTAAAAGTTAATTTGGGAAGATTAAAGTAGATTATAATGATTTTGGTACCCCTCCAACCTATTTTCATTTTTTTACAGCTCCCATACTTTAAAAAAAATATGTTTTCGACTTGTTCTTTTTGGTAAATCCAAATCTGAAGATTTCATTAGGTTTCTAGAATCTGCAAAACTCTATCAAGAAATTACCCCAAAAGCCAAACCCATCCAACAAGCTGTCTAAAAAACTGTACCAAAAATTACCCCAAAAGGTAAAGCTGTCTAAAAACTTAAATCGTCCAAACTTGTTTTACCGAACATGTCTTTGAACTTGATCACTTTTCTATGGCAAAAACTTGCACCTAGAATTACCTTCTAACCATGTTATATAATGCTACCTGTATCAGCATTCAAGCTCTTTTGAGTGCTCCTAACCCTGACGACCCCCTTTCCGAGAACATTGCCAAGCATTGGAAAAGCAATGAAGTTGAAGCTGTTGAAACTGGTAATTTTCTCTCCTTCATACACACTTTTTTTCTTCTTGTTGTTAGTAGTAGAACTATTGTCGTTAACACAAACCCTAAGCCCTAACCATCAGCGACCTTTGTTTGAATACTCTGCAGCGAAGGAATGGACCCGTTTGTATGCAACAGGTGCTTGACAATAGAGGCTCCAGAATTTCATATTACTCATGTATCTTGAAACTAAATTGGTCATCTTGATCTCTGATAAAGATCAAAACCAATGTTGACTTGATATGTAATTTGTCTCAAGCAGAACCTAAACTTGCGCTTGTAGATGATATGCTTCAAACAAATGCTATGATATTTGGGTTACAATCATTTTTCGAGGTCCCTTTTGTGTGGAAGGATGGTATTAGGTGCAGTTTGGATGGTGAAAACTGAAAAATACGATTTTTTTTTAGCTTGGATTTAAAATTTTCTTTGCAAAATACACGACAAAACTCAAAAGTAATCTGAAAATAGGCATTTCAATGGAGCCGCTATTGTTCATCACGATGACATTTGCAAATTTTAATTCCTGCTAACTATTTTGTCCAACTAGAAAGAAATTCAGACATCGAATCACAGAAAAACGAAAGTAAAACTGATGTTACTAGCATTCGGCAATTAAAGAATTCTCGAATATATACCGACTTCAAGAAGCTGAGTTGCTGGTTTTGCTTTGGGATGTCTCTTGGCTGATCAGCCATTGATGTTCCTCCATTATCCTCTTCCTCTTATTTGCTGCTTTTGGTTTCTCTTTCACCGTGGAAGAAGAGGAGGAAGCATTAGTGATCACCACCTCCTCCCTATGTTTTTTCTGATCACTGGACTTATCTCTGCCACTTGAATCAGATCTGCCAGTCTGGTCAGAACTCTTATGCTTGCTCAATGGTTCAGCCTTCTTGTTCTTCTTTCCTGATATGAAACCAGCAGGATTAACATTATCCTTAGGATAGCAAGTAGGATCCGTACTATTGCAGTGAGCTGAACTGATCGATCTGACAGAGACCACAGGGCACGTTTGCCAGTTTAGCTGTTTGAGGTCTTTGACCACATCTTTCAGAGACATAGGTGCTGGCTGTATGCATTCACCAAGTGTAGAACGCGAGAAATCCTTCATTTCTAATGCGCTTACTGCCTCTGTCGCTTGCTGTTAAAGGAAAGTCAAATGGATCTTACATAGTGATAAAAGACAGAGTGATAAAAGACAGAGAGATGCAACATTAGAGATCCATACCTTCTTCAGCTTCATCTTCTTGTAGCCATTGATGGATATTATCTGTTCGAAGACACAAATTAACAAAAGAATGTTGGACTCAGAACCGCCAATATGAAGCCAAATCTACTGAATACAAAATAAGATCTTTCAGAAGAAATCATTGCTGAGAAGCAAGAAGACGAAATACAAATAGCAGCTAAGATTAATAATATCAGTTTGAATTGGAAGTACACATCCTGAATCAGTCTTCTCAACTAGAAACATATTTAATCTGTTCAAACATAAATCGCAGATAGAATTAGAATTTCGAATGGATCAACAGATGAGTATAAAACACAAATCAAGAGAGAAGGATACATTTAGACTTTAGAGTAGTGGTTTCTAGCTGGAAGATACGGTTTCGAGAAACACAAAATAGATCTATTCAAATATGAAATCAAATGTAATCAACTTCGTGGAATGAGTTCGAGATGGTAGATGCGGTTTCGAGTTGTCAAAAACTCAAAAATAAGAGTGAACAGAACCAAACTGAATTGAAGAAATATAGAGAGAGATTACATGATTGAGTTCGTAGAATGTGAGAGAGTTATAGTCGCCGGAGGCAATCACTGTAAAGTACTTCTCAAGCGAGATTTTCTTGCGTTTGATGAACGCAGAATTGAGGATGTCATCTCCATGTTCATGGTGATCCGTCTCCTCCATAATTTCTTTAAATTGAAGTTGTTGAGCAGCGAAACAGAATATGACGGTTTTGCAATTGGATGTGAGGAGCGAATGGATATTTGTAAGAGAGTGACCCCAAGTCGCTCTTCACGTGCTACGTCGTCAGGATTTAACCACCTGCAAGCTCGAATGACACGTCGTCATTTCTGCTTTTTTTTTTTTTTAAACTTCCTCCCAAACAGATTTGAGTAACAACAATATAATTAAAAAAAAATCGTTTAGAGCAATTCGAATATCTATATTCTATATATATAAAAAATACTTTGATATACTAAAACAATTCATAACCAACCCAGTTGAATAATTTTAAATATTGTTAAACAATTAGTTATATATTTAAAAATTTTGAATATAGTCGAACAAGGTCATATGGTTTAATAATTTCGAATATAATCGAATAATTGACATATTAGAACAATTTCGAATATAATCGAATAATTGACATATTTGAACAATTATAAATATAGTTAAATAATTTTTAATTAAATAAATATTTATTATATCTTAACAATTATTACTTGATCTAATAATTTGACATTTTTACTACTTTAGACCCTAAGACATCTTTCCACTTGAACTCAACACGTACGTCCTACACCCCTGTCTTGTACAAAACAATTTATATTTTTATCATCCAAAGTTACTTGGCTTATAAAATACTAAGTACCCTCAACTATAGCTATAATTGCATTATTATTATGCCCATACATTTTTTTTACGTTCATTTACCTAAATGTTTTGACAAAATAATTTATATTTTATATATTAATAGTAAGCAAAGCACCAATAGTCACTAAATATTTTAGTTTTTTCATAAACTACTTACTTCATAATATTAAAAAAAGTTTACAATAAATAAATAAAAAAGCAAAATTTTCTGCTCAAGTTATACTCTTTTTAATAAGTCAACATTATGCATTCGTTGTATCACTATTTTTAAAAAGAGATTTATAAGTAGTTTATATATCATTAAACACTAAAATTATAAATAAGTCCACGTTAATAAATTAATCAAAATTTGAAAATATATTACTTCAGTAGCCAATATACCTCATTCTTGGTATTACCCATTTACCCACCCTCGTTCATGTAGTCATCCTAGTTTATCGTAAACATGAAGACTTCGAGAAAACCCACCGATCTTTGGACTTTATCGAAGTTCTAAAACCACTATCCGATAAGCGTCGTGTATGTAGAGATAAATTCCTACGGTAAAATAGTGATATATAAGAGAATGATAATATTTAAAAGAAAAAAAAAAAGTATAACAAACAACTAATCAAATTAGGGCTGAACATGGGATGGGACGGGACGGATTAAGGTCATCCCACGTCCCATCCCGGCCATTATATATGGGACGGGACCGGGACGGGCCTTGAGTTTTTTTTAATAAAAACTACCGGGCCCTATCCCGGTTGGGACCGGGACAGGACGGGATGGGACGGGACTAATCCCGCATGATCTATATAAAATTTCTTTTCGTTTTTTCGGTTTAAAGTTAACAATTTACGAAAGCAAATATTCGTTGATATTCTTAAAACGAAAGACATTAAAATAGAATGTCGCAACAAGATTTACAAAACATAATTAACTTGACGAGTCTAAACATCCAAAATAAAATATAAGAACAAAATTACATAATTATCACTACTCCTTAAACAATGTCGCAATTGAGTTCAATTTTCCTTTGCTATTTGTAGATGAATTTAGACAATTGTTAATTTATAATGACAAAATTATATAATGATCACTACTCCTTAGGTTTATATATTTAATTATTTAATATATATTTAAATTTTAATATATGCGGGACGGGACGGGCCTTGTGGGACGAGGAAGGTAAGGCCCATATCCCGTCCCGTAATATTTTTGGTGGGACGGGACGGGACGGGATTTAAAATTTTTAGATGAAAAACCACCGGGATTAGGACGGGATCGGGACGGGACCGGGACGGACCCGGGATTTGCGGGATTTGTGACCGGCCCTAAATCAAACTAACTAGTTATTGACTTATTGCACCGAACCCTTTATTTTCCAGTGTAAAAGTGCTTGGTCTTATGTTAAATTAAAATAAAATAAATCCTTATTTACATTTTATTTTATTTAATTGCCACAAATATTGTTTTGCTTCCGTTAAAATTCAAAACAATCAACAAAGCCTAAATTAATTTTACACAAGATTAATGAGATTTTGGAATGGAAGATGAAATCTCTGCGTTATCTAATAGTCGACAGTCACCGTCATTATGTATACCTAATGATTGCAAGTTTGCAACCCCTTCTTGAATATTAAATTTAATTAATTAACATTCATCTTTGAAGAACTTTACCAACCAAGATAAAAATACTAATATAATTTGTATAAATTTAACTTCTGTAGACCCAGAAAGAATGGATACTGGAATTAGGAAGGTGGAGGTGATGAATAAAGTATTCTAAATGAAATTACTTTAAAAAATATTAAATAAATCGAATAATATTTGGGTTAAAATAGTGAATGAAAAGTATCTTAAAGGATATGTACTTTGAAAATATAATATTAAACAGAACTCGTCTTGGCAGTGGAAGAAACTCATAAAACTGAGAATAGACTTTGAATTAGGTTTTAGATGGAATGTAGGTGATGATAATACTGTTAATTTCCGGAGAGATTGGTGGATTTTGAGAAATCCATTGATCAATTTTTGTAAAGATGATGAACTTATTAATAAAGAGTTGGCAGTAAAACATTTTATAAAAGAAAACAAGTGGGATGAAAAGAAAATTAGAGAGGAAATTGGTACCTATCTACCGCAAGAAATAATTACATCGATCGTATCTTACCAACTCCCAAAAACGTTCATTCAGGATCGCCTCTATTGGGATCCGGCGGAATGTGGAAACTATTCAACCAAGTCAGCTATGAATGCTATTTACGCAAGGAGTGGACTCCCGCTAAGTGAGAATGAATGGATATGGGGATTGAACATCATGCCCAAAGTTAAAAATTTTCTTCGAAAACTTTCCATTAATGGACTACCAACAAAAAAAACTAGAAAAGCAAAGAATAGCGGTCCCTATGACTTGCTGTCTTTGTAATCACCAGTTTGAATCTACAAATCATTTGTTTTTTAAATGCCATTTTCTGAAGGAATCCTTATCTAATGATACGATTAAGAATTCTATTAGAATTACTAATGAAATAAGGGATAAAATATCAGATAAGATGGCATGGTTATGGTCTAATCTTCCTGAGTCTGAACTTACTTTCTTATCTGGGTTTGGTGTAACATTTGGTACTCAAGGAACCAAATAATTTTTAATAATAAAAAACCTATGAATATTGATCTTATAGTCAGAAATTAAATTATTAATTAGAATAAAGTATACAATAAAACTAAAAATGATAAAGAGAGGAAAAATATAATAACAAAAGGAAATCTAAAAACATCTGTTGGGATAAACCAGAAAAAGAATTTATTAAACTAAAATTTGATGGATCCAAAAAAATAACTGGATAATCTGCCTATTGGTTTATTCTCTGAGATCATAATGCTACGAAGATTTCTCTTGCCTTTGGGCGATGTGGTAACATATCGGCCCTGCATGCTGAAACATGTGCGCTAAGAGAAGGTCTTGTAAAAGCTTACGACCTTGGAATTAAAATATTGAGGTTGAAGGAGATTGTCTTACGTTAATTAACTTAGTTAAACAGATTTGGAAACTGCCCTGGGATCTTGATCTTATTTTGTCTGACACTTCTCCTATTTTGGTTGGTTTCTATCAGGTTAGGATTAGGCATGTGTTTAGGGAGGTCAATCGGGTTGCGGATCTGTTGGCTGAGTTAGGTCATGATGACCAAATGATTTCTAGTTCGTCATTCGGTCCAGTCGACGAACTCATCTGCAAGGATGCTATAGGATGGAGAGTCTCGAGAAGATGATTTACCCTAAGTGCTTACCCTAAAGTTTAAAAAAAAAACTATATAAGTTTGAAGCTCACCCTTTACCCCACAACTAAAATGATATATTAATTTTCTAGGAATAAACAAATCACCTATAAAATTAAAATATTTAGATTTCATTTTTTTTTTCTTTTAGATTTTATCAACTAATTGAGTTTGACGGACCATACTCGGTTTATTAAGTTTACTAGATTTTTTTCGCTAACAGATCTTTCGCATATCTCCGTCAAATAAATTTTTTTTCTCCTATCGTTAATTTGATCGCATGAATAGTCATTGTTTGAGAAATCTCGTTCTCCAGATTCCACCATGACTACCAACATTACCAATACCTTGATCCTTATTACTTATATCCCTCTTATCACACTAGCATGACAATTAATGCTATCTTGCTAAAGAAAGACAATTTCCAAGATTGGGATCTCTGTTTGCGTAATGCACTATCTACACGTTGTAAACTTGGATTCATCAATGGCACAATCACTAAACCAACAACAACCGATAAGACGGACTCAAGTGAATGCCATGCTACAAGGTTGGATGATACAAGTGATGCATCCATCCCTCCGAACTGTTGTTTCGTACTTTGATACTACAAAGGATTTTTACGATGATGTAAAAACTCGCCACACAATTGGCAATGGTCCCCGATTTCAACAAATGCGATATGATCTAGCGAGATGCATAATCAATGGGCATACAATGTCGGATTACTACGCTCGACTCAAACGCTTATGGGATGAATTACATGTTCAGGTTCGTGTCCGTTGTACCTGTAATTTGTGTATGTGCAATGTAGGCACGCGTATGGATAAAGCCCATGAGAAAGAAATGGTCCACCAGTTCCTTGTTGGTTTGGATGACTCGTTTTCTACTGTTTGTTCCAACACCGATTCTCATAAAACCCATTCCGTCGTTGAACAAAACATATGCTATGATCGTTCAAGAAGAACGCCAAAACACCATTAACATTGCTTTTGTGATTCTCCTGCTGATGGTGATGTGTTTGCAATCCAACGTTCAACCGCTCCTCGTCGGGACGATCGTCACCAGCCTACACGTCGTGAAGAGCCCAAACGTGCATCTTCTGATCGACCAATTTGCACACATTGTGGACGTCAAGGACATGAGCGGAAGAGTTCCTTCAATATTACGGGTTATCCTGATTGGTGGCCTCGTGATGCTAATGGCCATCCCAAGGATGACTCATTTGGCTCATCCACCGCACCACCAACAATGGTTGCTCATGTTGCGCATCCTGCACCTCTTACAATGAAAAACTCGTCTTTGGCTATAGGCGATCGTTCATGGTTTCCAGAGTTATCTGATGTCCAGTGGAGTTCACTAGTAAACATGTTTAACAATACCCAATCATCAAACACATCAAAATGGTAAATCGTCATCCTCTTGGCTACTCGATAGTGGTGCCTCATTTCATATGACATGAAATTTATCATTATTGGGTGATCTCCATAAAGTCTCGACTTCATCCATTATGTTACCATATGAGATTTTGAAAAATAAATCAAAGGCTGAAAAAGTGAAATTCTCTACAAATTTTATTTTGCACAAAGTTCTTTTTTTCCTAAACTAAAGTACAATCTGATTTCCTTATCACAATTAATGGATGAACTAATGGTGTCCCTTGACATTTACTAATAAGTTATGCCTTTTGTAGTACCATACTACGATGATGTTGATTGTGGTAGGTGAAGAGAAAAACGGTGTATTTTTGCTCCGTTCGCCTTTGCAAAAGTCTCGTGCTTGCTCAACTGTATGCTCTTCCCAGTATGTCCTTTGGCATCGTCGTTTGGGTCATCCATCTCCCTTAACATTATCTCATCTTCCTCGTACTATCTTTCTGGAAGGTGTATCTAATAAACCTTTTATTTGTGATTCTTGTCATATTGCTAAACAATCACGTTCTAGTTTTTCTATTAGTATCTCACATGCTGTTGAACCTTTTGCTTTAATTCATTGTGATGTCTGGGGTCCTTATCGGACGTCGTCCACATCCCGGGCTTCCTATTTTTTAACAATAATAGATGATTACTCTAGGGGAGTTTGGGTTCATCTTATGAAACACAAGTCTGATGTTGCTCGTTTAATTCCACACTTTCGTTCTATGGTTATCACTCAATTAGATAAAATTTTACTATGTGTTTGTAGTGATAATGGAACTGAATTCACATGTCTGAAACATAGCTTTCTTTCTTACCCGTGGCATTTCATTTGAAACGTATTGCATTGCTACACCAAAACAAAATGGGGGGTTGAATGAAAACACAAACATATGTTAAATATTGCTCACTTAATACGGTTTCAAGCAAATTTACCTATACAATTTTAGGGGGAATGTGTTCTCATTGTTGCATATATAATCAATCGTACTCCATCGCTCATCACAGAGAATAAAACTCTGTATGAAAAATTGATAATCAACCGCCTTTTTACTCTCATATTAAGGTATTTGGTTGTTTATGTTATGCAACGACCATTCTTAGATCTAGCGACAAGTTCGCTCCTAGAGGTCGAAAGTGTACGTATTTTTTGGGTTATCCGGACAGAACAAAAGGTTGGAAGCTTTATGATATTAAAACGCAAACCTATTTTATTTCTAGGGACGTATCATTTTCTGAAAATGTTTTCCCTTACTCCTAACCTCAACCGACTACTCACATGCCAAATCACATCATTCCACCTTCTGTTTATGACTCTCTTCCACATGCTTCTCAAGATGTCGACGTCATTATTCCTTCTATCTCCACCCAATTAACAAGTACATCTGACATGGGAGTACATTAACCGCTTCAACTTCGGATGTGCAACAGGCCTAACAATTGGTTGATCCAATTTCTGCCACACCAGCCTCCACTACCACTAATCCAACATCATTACTTGAGCCTGTACAACATAGCTCTCGCCATCGTACAACCTCAGTTAAGCTACGAGATTTTATTTGTAACATTGTTCGTACCAATACTACACTATCTCTCGACATCTCTTCATCAATGTCGTTAGGTATGTTATATCTTTCTAATTTTGTTAGTTATGATCGGTTTACATCCTCACATTGTACATTTCTAGCTTTCGTGTCAGCTGTGTCCGAACCTCGTGTAACACCTATTTTTTTTACCAATCCAAGATGTTACTTGTGAAAGAACCACACAATGGGTCCAATCAGATTAGTTTGGCAACAAGCTCACCTTTAAGGATCTTACAACAAGAACACGACAAGAGGAAATAAACTTAAAACATCCAACCTTTATTTACAATAGAAACATCAAGAAAAGTCCACGTAAAAGTGCTCAACACTCAATCAGCCAAACATCTTATATGAACGCGTTAAACAAAACAACACATGTATCCCACAAGGTGTTCGTTGCATAACTGTAGTTATTAACAAAAAAACACTTCACCTTGACCCATATTAGACTACACGTGACCCTGGCGGACCACCCAACTGCACTGGAACCTCCATAGCCTGACGGTCCAAAAAGTTACCAAAAAAAAGATTGGCATAACCCATTAACTAACAATCCTTGGTCTATCTCTGAGGAATCTCATACAACACATAATTATGTATATTATTTAACATGCACAACAAAATGTAAGACTTGTAAACAATTCACCATATAAATGATAAGAACTCTCATGTTGATATGGGTTATATAGATACCAACCCAACTTCCCTTAGCATGGATATATATGCATATATACATTAACCTACCATAATGTGAGTGTCATGTATATTCTCGTAGGGGAGTGTAGCCACATCTTTGGCTTAATATTATATATATATATCCAACCAATTGTGACTAATGGCGTCCGCTTTGCCCCATTTTGGCATAATGAATATATAGCCGACCATCATGACTGATGGTGTCCGCTTTGCCCCATCTTTGACATAATGAATATATGGCCGACCCATCGTGAGTCGTGACTAATTGCGTCCTTTCTGAAGATGTAAGTGTGTTGTGTAAATGTAATCACATGCGCACACTACTTTGTTTTTATATATATATATATATATATATATATATATATATATATATATATATATATATATATATATATATATATAAGCGTATCATTTATCAAGATATAAAATATTTAGGATATACACGTCACATTGAAATTCATGTAAGTATATAGCACTCAACATGCTAGCAAATCAGTGATCCTTCAGCTAGGTCAATCTACGGAAAGGTTAACTAAGTAAGTCACGGAGACTTACCTAAAATAGACGAAAATCGCTAAAGGATTCTAACCAGCCTTATGAGTCGAACGGAAAGAAACTCCTGCAGCATAACGACATAAATAATAAAAATCCATTTCGACTACAACGGTCAAAATACGTTATGATTAACATCATAAATCATTCCAAGATCTCCCAATACAATAACTAGTATTAACGAGTATCTAAGATCCGGTTAGTATCACTCTAAGGCTACATATATAAGGATAAAAATACAAAATAGGAATAAACACATAAATTACTCTTTAGAAGTTGGATTTACGTACCGAATGAAACTATAGTCTCGATGCGACAAAAACTACCATCATCCCACATCCTAACATGAAGCCTCTACTAAAGTAACCCACTTCCATCGCTCTTTCACGATTGTGTTTCAGAATAAAAATGTCATTCGGAGTATATGTATATATGTAGATATACTAGTCGGGTATACCATCGAACCTTTTACGTGTCCCAATATTTTAAAAATATCATAAGAGAAATGAAAATCGTTTTACGATGTTTCATCTCCGGAATAGATTTAAGGTTAGCTTACGAATTAGAGGTTAGCTAATCATGATTAAATATAAACGTTTTTGATTAACGAGGATAAAAAAAATAATAATAATAAAAATCCTAAGTTTTACACCTCGGTCTTTTGGAGGGGCTCTTACATCCCCAAATTGGCGTCTGTCGTGAGTGAAGAAATAACGGCTCTTGATAAAAATAACACGTGAACTCTTGCTGATTTACCACCAGTAAAAAGGCCCCTTGGCTATAATTGGGGTTTTTGACTAAATTCCATCGAACGACATAAGGATCGTCTTATGATTCTTGGTAATAATCAGTGTGAAGGTATAGATTTTCATGAGACATTTATGCCCGTTGCTAAGATGGTGGCTGTTAGAATATTTTTGTCTATTGCAACAAACGAGGGTTGGGATATACACCGGATGGATGTCCATAATACATTTTTTCATGGAGCCCTGACCGAAGAAGTTTATATAAAGCCTTCAGCGGAATTTCATTCTTCATCTTCAAGCAAAGTATGTCGCTTGCAAAAAATCTCTTTATTGTCTTCGTCAAACTCCACGGAATTGGTTTGCTAAGTTATCATCCTTTCTTATACAATTTGATTTTCAACATTTCAAGGCGGATTATTCCCTTTTCAACTATTTTCGAAATGGTTATACTTTACTCGTACTTGTCTTTGTCTACATCGATGATCTGATTATTGCAAGATCTAATAAGGAAGCCATTAAAACTTTGAAGCAACACCTTAGCTCATCTTTCCACATGAAAGACTTAGGACATCTCAAGTATTTTTTGGGCATTGAAGTACCACGCTCCGCTGATAGGATATTTCTGTTACAACGAAAATATTCTCTAGATATACTTGTTGAAACAAGGATTTTGGCTGCTAAACCCTCTTTTATTCCAATGGAGCAGAATCATAACTTGGCTACTTAAATTGCTCTAACATTCGAGGACCCAGTTCGCTATCGTCGACTTATTGGAAGGTTAATATATTTAACAATTACAAGACTAGAATTGTGCTATTTAGTCCATACACTCGTCCAATTTATGAATATGCCTATTGTTGATCATTGGGATGCTTCTATGCGTGTCTTACGTTACGTTAAATCTCATCCCGGACAAAGTATCTTCATCTCCTCATCTAGTACACTTCCATTATCGACGTATTGCGACTCGGACTACGCTTCTTGCCCATCTACACGAAGGTATGTAACAAGCTATTTTCTTCTTCTTGGCGACTCTCTTGTCTCTTGGAAGACGAAAAAACAGCCTATTGTTACTCGTTCCTTGGTGAGGCCGAGTATTGGGCCATGGCCTGCGCTTAATGTGAACTCATTTGGGTTCTTTCTTTACTTCATTCACTAGGAGTTTGCATTATCTTGCCTATGAAACTATTTTGCGACAAACGGATGGTTCTCCATATTTTTGCTAACCCAGTGTTCCTTGATAGTAAGACTAAACATATTGAGATATATTGTTATTTCGTTCGTGATCTACTGCTTGCCAAGCAAATCTTGACCCATCACATTTGATCAAATGTGCAACCTACTAAAAGCACTCGTTAAAAGTCAATTCTGATTCTCATGCACAAGTTACCTATTCGGGAATCCTCATTCACCAACTTGAGGAACTTGAGGGGAGTATGCAGATATATCTAACCAATTGATTCTTTATTTACATATATATTTAATTATAGCATTTCACTTATTGCCTAATTAGTTTATTTGCCCATATTTTTAAATTTTATTAGGAATAACCATTAATGAAATGATTGGGATTAAGTTCACTTAAACACCACCAAACTGAGTATGATATGGAGTATAACCGTAAAATAACCAAATGTTTCCACTTTTGTTAGGATTTTGGGTGTTTCTTATCATATTGATAATAGCATTTCAGGTGCCTTGTCTTTCCAAATGGTTGGTATTTGATTTATGAGTTGATCGATGTTTGAGGCACGAGCCATACACAGGTCAAATTTGGTCTGTGTGTCTCGATCGATGTTCATCGGGGCTGATTTCGTGGTTGAGTTTTTATATTTGTATAGGAGGTGAATCTTATTTTTTACTTTATTTATTAATAAAGTAAAAAAAAAAGAAGAGTAAATTTAGTTATGGGATTATAATATAATCTCATATATTATAAAGATCAATAGATAATAAGATTTTTTTATTTTTTTTTTTGACAAACACGGTAAGCAACTAGGAAAGGATCATCACCTCGAGACTCTCCATTCTACAGCATCCTTCCGGATGAGTTCCTCCACAAGATCGGAGGAAGAACTGACCACCAACGGATCACCAAAACCAAGCTGAGCCAGCGCATCTGCAACTCCGTTAATTTCTCTAAAAACATGCCTAACTCTAACCTGACAAAAACCCAATAAAATAGAAGAAATGTCAGACAGAATCAGGTCTAAATCTCACCGAGGTTTCCAGACTCTATTGACTGAGTTGATCAATACCAGACAATCACCCTCAACTTCAATGTTCTCAAATCCAAGATCAAAGGTTGCGACCAGACCTTCTCTTAGCGCGCATGCTTCAGCATGAAGAGCAGAAATGTTACCACAACGCCCAAAGCCAAGAGAGATCTTGTTAGCAAAATGATCTCGATATCTTGTTAGCAAAATGATCTCTTATAATGAATCCATATGCAGAATCCCCATTTGCTTTTTTAGCTCCATCAAAATTTATTTTTACGAACCCATTCTCAGGTTTGACCCAACTAATATTTTTTGTTTTTCTATTCTTAGTTCTCAATTTCACTGTATTCTTGTTCGTTTTACTTACTACTTTATTCCATTCCATGATTTGATTTCTAACTTTTAGGTCAATATTTTCTGGATCTTTGTTGTTGAAAATTTTCTGATTTCTGGTAGACCAAAGGAGCCACCAAAATAAGGCTAGATAAACGAATTCATTTTCAAGCATATTAGTCCATAACCATAAAATTCTCGCGGAGATTTTATCACTTGCCTCAATGCTTCTTCTCAAGGACTCCTTAATCACAGGTTTAGAGAAGGAGTTCTTTAAGAAATAATGACACTTAAAAAATAGGTGATCAGCAGATTCGAATTGGTGATTGCAAAGGCAGCAGGTCATAGGAAAAACTATTCTTTGTTTTTCTAAGTTTTCTTTTGTAGATAAACCATTAATAGATAATTTTTATAGAAAATTTTTAACTTTTGACATGAAGTTTAAATTTCAAATCCATTCACAATAAGATATGAATCTAAAAAATCAGCGTAATCTTTCTCACTTTCTTTTATTTTTTTTCCTTTCAATAAAACTTTACTATTTTATCTCTATGTACGTCATAAATCATTCTCTCTTCTCTTTTTTTTCCAAACCCTTTCCTTTATCTGACACCAAAACCCACTTTCTATCTCCTCTGGTTTCTAAACCCCTCTATTCTTCCTTCGTTCCGATCATTGGCGTATTGACAGGTTTTGGCTTATGCGTTCTTTACATCATCAGCTTTCTTTCGATAGTAAAATTCAGTTTTTTTTGTTCCGTCATTAGTATTCTCTGTTTTTGGGTTTTTGATGTCTAGCTTTGGGCTTACAGCATGATCGTCAAGTTTTTTATTTTCTGGGTGGCAGATCAATTTGGTATTCTATTCTTGAGAAATTGGGTGTGAATTCATCTTCATCCTTGTATTTGAGTAAACCCTTCGGTATTTCTGCTAAATCATGGGACTATTGTTTAAACTCTGACTGAATTTCTGTGTGAAAGCCTAAACTTTAGGCATCAGCAGTTCCGCAGTTAATTTTGTCTTTATATATGCTGACTGTTTTAGTGAAGAATTGGTTTGCAGATTTTGATCGGAAATTGGAAATAAATAATGTGTTTTGGTTTTTGGATACTATTATTATCGTGATTTTGTTATTCATCGTGAGTATCGATACTCATTAAATTCATGGAAATCTAATTTTGTTGTAAACTTCGATTAGTATCTTGTGCTGATAAAGTAGGTTATTTAGAATTGAAGTGCTTCAGATGCAGAATTCTGTACAACTTATCATTAAGCTTGTGGATGCCTGTTATTTAGCAGAAAAACTTTGACTACTATGGACTCGGATTTAAGTTCTTGGTTTGGCCAAGTATACGGGAAAATTGAGGCCATGGGTTTGGAGGTAGAGGAGATTATCAATCAGGTACTGTTAGCGTTATTCTGTAAGAAAAATCTTAGTGAATGAGACATTGTGATGTTCATTGGTTTATTGAAGTTTAAATTTTGTTTTTAATCTCAGAATGCAGTCAAATATGTTGAAAACCAAGTCAAAACAGTTGGTGATTGTGTTAAAAAGTTGTACACAGATACCATAGAAGATTTTCTTCCTGTATCCTCTGATGTTCAAGTGAATTCAGAACATTCTGATTCGAGTTCAGTGAATAATATTGATTCTGGTATTTACGACAAGTCTGAAGAAGATACCGAAAGAGAGGATGTAGAAATTGGAAGTGTGAATTTGATTGAAGATAATAGTTTTTCTACTAAATTGGATGATGATTGTATGCTGCACAATCTGTGTGAAATGCAATCACAAGATCTTACTGTGCTTGTCATACCGGACATTACCGAGGTGTTAGCTAGAAGTGAAGTATCAGAGACTAAATTTCCTTTATCCTCTGATGATTCAGTGAATTTGGAACATCTTGGTTCGAATTATGACAAATATGAAGTTGATACCGGAAGAGAGGATGTAAATGTTGAAAATGCGAGTTTGAGTGAAGACTTTGCTGCTAAATTGGATGAATGTGTACTGCACAATCTGTGTGAATTGCAATCTCAAGATTCTAGTGTTCTAGTGAAACCGAACATTACTGAGGTGTTAACCAGAAGTGAAATATCTGATACTGAGTCTGCTAAAGATGGTGACTGCACAGCTGAAGAAGCCAAATTGCGTTCTGAGATGGAAGAGAGTCGCGAGAATGATGAATGCGTTTATAATATCCCAATCCATTCAAGTTCATCTGAAGAAACTAGTCTTTCTGATTCTCTTTCAAGTTCATCTGGAGCAATTAGTATTTCTCATTATGTGAATGAGGAAGATGTGTCGAAAACATCAAATGGTAAGCACTTACATAAATGTGATCTTACGTTTCACATCGATTATGAAGTACTAACATTTAGTCTTGGCGCCCATACAGGAATGCCTTATCAACCAACTGTTGACGAAATTGGGGACATGGAAGAACTACAACTTTACGAAAAACAAGTTGATGATATGAACCAAGACGAATCATGTGTGTTGGTTGACGAGAATGAACTTTTTACCATTAGCTCGGTTTCTCGTCTGGAGGGCAAGCAAAGATCCTACAAGGTAAATATCAAACTCACCAACCAAATAAACCCTTAACTCTGATCCAAAGGTGTTGACAACTGATGTTCTTTTCTTACCTTATCTCAGAAGAAGATCAAGGATCTCTTGTACATGAGAAGATGGTCAAGCCGCAAGAATCATGAGCGCGAATACACGTCTTTTTCCCACCAAGGAAGCTGGATAACTGAGGCTTCTTCTTCGGCATTGGATTCTTTCAACTCCAACCTTAAATCCAACTCCTTAGAATCTGGCTGGGAGATTCTTTAGAATTGAATCTACATTCAAATATGTGATTGTTCACAAAGATTTTGATTCATGATAGTTGTTTTACAATCTTAGTTACAAAATCCAATGACGATATCAATTCACTGTCTAATTTAAACGAATTCATGAAGAATCAGTCAAATTTCCAGGGTTAAGATGATCATACAAAAGAGAAGCATACAAGATTCGATTCCAAGTATCAGGTAATCCAGGTAGACACCAATGGCTACAATCACAGATTCTCTTATACTCAGTTTCTGAAATTGTTTTCCAGTTCTTGAATCGATAAATTGAAGGATGAGCGTCTCTTCTGTAACTAGATAGTTTGGTAATGTTCAAGTACGTAACTTGATCTTTCATTTCCTTGATCTTACGTTCGATGACGTCGGTCAAAGGCCGTGGATATAGCTGTATGTATGACTCATCCATGATCGGACGGCTAGCGTTTAAACACCATTGTTTTAACATGTGCTCAGGGGAGACGCTGCGGAAGAATACTCTGGTTTTTGTGGGTCCACGTTTTCATGTATCCAGTGGGCCCAGGTTGATAGGGCCCGCTCGTACGCCAATTCTATCTTCATTTCCTCTGCTTGTTTCCCTTTGTATTGGAACAAATCCCACCTGCGGACCCCACATCAAGGTAAGTCTTATCTATTAACCGGACAATTAATCTTAATTATATTAAGTTAGCATAACATTTAAGAAAGACCATGGACGAAAGCATAATATTTAAGAAAGACCATGGCCGAAAATTTATCACTAGCTTGTAGAGATGTTATAAGAGATAAGTTACTCGAACTCGTTTATTTTCTAAACGAATCGAATATAAACACATTTTAAAGTTCGTGTAAAATTTCGACCGGGTTCAGGCTCGAACCGTTTATAAACAAGCCGATTTTGAACTTGTCAATGCGCACATTGTTCGGATAAAGCTCGTCATTCAGCTAAAATAACACTACATGAACATTATTTTGGCCGAACAACTCAGCTCAAACTTATTCATATTGAAAACGAGTCGAATATAAATATGTTTTAAAACTTGTATAAAATTTAGGCTTGTCTTGTACATCACCCACTAGGGTAATTGATTTGGTCAAGAAATTATTTTTCAATTTAATTAAAAATATAAACTTATAGCTATTTAAATACGTTTTTTTTTTAGCTATTTTTTTTAAATGCATGTTAAAATTAGGTTTATTCATGACTCAAATGTATCATTTTAACAGAGTAAGTTAAGTTTTTCTTTTTAAATTTTATTTTCTTTCCTATATTTAGGTTTATTCATGACTTAATTTTTAATAATTTTTTTTAATTATATGTCATGTGTAATTTCATAGAAAAATAAAGAAAATGAAAAGTGATAAAATTAATGATAAGAGTGAGACTAAAGCAATTGGATTATACATATGAAAATGATGCTTTATTAGTTAAAGGCAAAGCCGTATAAGTGGTATGATTCTGAAAATTATCTTATTTTAATTTGAGAGTCAAAAGCTATATTATTTTAACTAAGGTTGGTTTATTTTTGGAATAACCCAACTCAGATTACGTATAGAAAACTAGCACTTCTTAGATGTTTATTGTGAAAATACATGTAAAGCACGAAAGTACCACCAATGTAAATAATTAGGTAGAGCTTTAAGTAGTGCATGCTTACACTTTAATCTTGCCGTAGTGTTTCCACCAATGGCCGGTGTTGAATACCTTATACCATAACGTCGGCGCCCTTTCCACTGCAACGCGGATGGCACAATGTCGTCGAGCACCAACACCTTACAGCCGGTGTTGTGGGTCTGGTCTAGATTTACCAACAATGGTGCCCAATAGAACTTCCAAGGTGAAATTATAATCCTACGTTACATAAAATCATAAGGGAAATTGTGTTACCATTGGTCTAAGATATTGCAATTCTCCGTAGATAAGCAATACGAGTTCATCTACTTTCTAAATAAGCTGAGTATGAGCATATTTTAGAGTTCGGTTCATTTTAGGTTCGACTAGTGGTCGAATCACATTACAACAATAAAAACGATCAAATGAGTCGATTTTTTGGTAGCTCAGCTCTTGATTGACCCGAAAAAGCTTGGCTCGAACTCGTTTAAAATTTACACATTTAGTATGATCACATTTTTAAACATGGCTAAAAATCATAAAGATGACTAAATCTTCGGCATAGTTGTTATATTAACCGAGTAGGCTCGAATTTGACTCATGCGTTTAACTAAAGTTTGGTCCGTTTGGTTCGGTTCGGTTCAATTCTAAACATACTAATGTGAGCGTATTAAAGTTCCGCTCTTCGGCACAAAGAACAGTCCTAATTATCTCTTAGTGTCCATTAGTAAATGTGGAGGATTATGGTTCCCACGTCGATAATATTGGGATAACAAGTCTAGTATATTGGGATAACTAGGCTAGTCCTCCTATTACCAATTGGTTTTAGGTTGGAACCCTGTTGAGCTTATGTGATGGACTTGGGCCCAATGTCCATATGCGCTCAGACGTGATGAACCCCACGTCAAATCTGATCCAACGAAATCTATTAGTAACATCGTACCTCCACAGACGTCGACTTGAGACATGCGAGGCGAAATGGAGGTATAGAGAAGACAAGCAAGAGACTCCCACATGTTTCTATTGAAGGAATCTCCTGCGATAATCACCCTCTTTCCTCTTTAACTTCTTCATCATTTTTCTTCCATCAAACCTACATTATATGCATATCAAATACAACAACAAACCGTAACGTCAATAAATATCCACACTAACACAAACGTCAGAGTAATCGTTATAACTAAAAATTAAGTACAATGGAATGTTGCAATCGTTAGCTTCCCATCCCCAACCTTCATAATCTAGATCCGGACGTCCATTTTGCCGGCAACTAATCTCTTCTTCAAGAAATGGACATGCGTTGACTTTATATCTTGGATTCTCTTCCGGCTTGTAAATCCATTTTCCTTCATACATTTTACACTTGTCCCCTTTCTAACACCACCGCTGCTATTTTTCACGGCCACCGGAGTTGCTACCGGTGCTTCAGCCTTGACTGACGTTAAATTGGAGATTGGTTGAATGAGGTCACTACCACGAGTGAAATTCGTGGAGTTATCGGACTGAGTTTCAACTCCGGCGGAGATGGGTGGTGGGGCAGCGGTGAAGTTGGTGGAGATGGGTTCGTCGGAGGAGCTAATGAAGGTGCCAACATCAATGGAGCTTTTAGAAGGAAGATATTTAGGGATTATAAACGTTGGAGAGGTGTTGTAGATTAGGGCAAGAAGAAAGAGAGTAAGAAACCCTACGAAAACGCAGAGCTTCCATGTTTGATTAATGGCAGAATTGATGAAATATTCCATTTACGAGGTTGTGTTTGATAGATTTTGGTTGAATAGATTAGTTAGCTTGTGAAATTCTTATATATTTATGAGTTGTTTTTGAACGTGAGTTTTGTGAATGTATGCCAGGTCGATCGAATTAATAAGTATGTTTTTAATTTTTTAATTATGTATTGTTTAAGGTTCAATTGTATATTTTGATAGGGTTCAAATCCCGCAAATCTCGGGCCCGTTCCGATTCCGTCCCGATCCCGGTGGTTTTTTAATCTAAAAATTTTAAATCCCGTCCCGTCCCATAAAAAATATTACGGGACGGGATTTGAACCTTACCTTTCTCGTCCTGCAAAGCCCGTCCCGTCCCGCATATATTAAAATTTAAATATAAATTAAATAATTAAATATATAAACCTAAGGAGTAGTCATCATTATGTAATTTTGTTATTATAAATTAAAAATTGTCTAAATTCATCTACAGAGGGACAAGAAAAATTGAACTCAATTGCGACATTGTTTAAGGAGTAATGATAATTATGTAATTTTGTTCTTATATTTTATTTTAGATGTTTAGACTTGACAAGTTAATTATGTTTTTTAAACTTGTTGCGACATTCGATTTTGATGTCTTTCATTTTAAGATATCAACGAATATTTGCTTTCGTAAATTGTTAATTTTAAACTGAAATGGCGAAAAAAAAATTTGTATAGATCATGCGGGCTTAGTCCCGTCCCGTCCCGGTCCCAACAGGAATAGGGCCCAATGATTTTTAGTAAAAAAATTCAAGGCCCGTCCCATATATAATAGCCGGGACGGGACGTGGAATAGCCTTAATCCGTCCCGTCTCGTCCCATATATTTTGAGGTTAACCGGTAAGTAGTACTTGCCCGTCAAAGGTTTGTTTTTATTATTAATTGATTTATATTTTCAGCATATTAATGTCATGATTGAAACAAAATAGGACGTATGTAAGTATATTGTCTTGATGTTTAGAGAAATTGTTTCTTACAAATTTTATATAAGTGGTCTTAGGGCATGTTTACTTGCAGATTGGTTTATTTTCGGGTTTATAAACTAAATGAGTTTATATGGGTTTATAGTTTATTTTCGGGTTTATTTTTCAATGGGTTTATATATATAAATCATATAAGGTTGTTTACTTGTAGTTTATTTTTTGGGTTTATTTTTATTCAAAATACACTTATACCCCTTAAAAAATCGAATAACGACGAAGAATACATAGAGATGAACAAAAGATATCGGGTTAGAAAAGCACAAGGCTAAAATCAGGTTTTAAACAAAAATAAACTCATTTCAGCAAAAATAATCTTGCTCAGATAAGTTTATTTTTGAGTGGTTTATAAACCCGAATAAACTCATAGAGAATTAAACCATTCTTCAAGTAAACACGCACAAAAATTAAACTCATGATTTATAAACTAAATGAAACAGAAATAAACTACAAGTAAATATCTTAGTAAATATCTTAAGAGTTAATATTACAAATAAATCAAAATATGTATATAGGATCATATGAAAGTATATTTGTCTTGATGCTTAGAGAAATTATTTCTTACAAATATTATATATTTGTTTCATTGTCTTAAATATCTTCTAAGAGTTCATATTACAAATAAATCAAAATATGTATGTAAGATCGAAATATGTACGTAGAAAGTATATTTGTCTTGATGATTGTGAGTGATAAGACAAATAAAAAAAATGGATCGGGTTATGTATATAAAGATTGACTGTGAGTGGTAAAAAAAAAAAAAAATAATAGAAGTGGATCGGGTTCTTGATAGAGCCTCTAGGCTCTAGCTTCCATGTGCATATACTTTCTAAAGGGAACATGTGCTTGGTTTTAGAGGTTGTTTCTCCCCCAATGATACAGATATTTATCTAAACTCAATGAATAATGATCGACGTATATGTCATATACTTCAAACATAACATAGTAACGCCATAATTTGTAAACATTTTTTTTCGTAAAAGTTAAAATGAATTTAATACTCGGACTTTGTACAAAAGTTAAAATGTTTTTTTTATTATCATAAATTATGTTCCGATATCAATAAAACTATAACTTTAAATAATTTTTATAGTAAAATAAGAAATAATTATATCTAAAAATTAAGAGTTTAGCATGATATCATAATTCATAAATAAGACTATAGTAAAAAACAATTTAACCATAATCAAAATTGAATTATCTACCATCTATTAAATATTATTTATTATAACTAAAGAATGTAAAATATGAAATAAAAATATATAATTTGAAAATATTATACGTCTTAATTAAGAAAAATGAGAATTTTTTATAAATATATCTAACTTTATTTTGGTTGTTGCAAAAACAAAGATTTGACTTAATATAAAGTTGTTATGATATAGTATTATACTACTTTTAATATTCGTACTTTGTGCAGGGGTTAAATTATAATAAAATTGTTAGTATTTACAAACTCTAACGGAGTTAATGACCTTTTAGGATTTTAGAAATTATAAGTTGAGTTGTATATAGGATGGTTGTGTTAAATATGTCATCAAATTAGTGGTTATAAAATAAATTGTCTATAGTTTTTAACCAAATGAGTGATGTTTTAATAAAATGAAAAATAATCTATAATTTTTATGCATTTCATGCATTTTCTTATAAATACTATATGCTTATATATATATATTACAAAAATGAATGAAATATGTAAATTGCTCGTAAATTAAGTAAAAATTTTTTACCAAGCATATCTTCTTTTATATAAAATTTCAAAAAAGGTAAATTTCAATTTCAGAAGTATTTAAAAGCCAAACATTTAATTTTTGTCCTTCGTGTGATGGGTCGAAACTTAGAGATAATCTATTCCCTTATGGCATTGCGAGGCCATTGTTGGGTATTAAGTTGTTGGGTGGGGCAGTGAGTAAAGATGATGGGTTTGTTAGAAAGCTAGACATGAAGAGAGCGGTTAAAGCGGTTGAGTTGATGCACCTTCTTCCACAACTGAGGGACCAGCATAGTGAGCTTCTCTTGCTTCGTTCTTTATGAATGTTGCTAAGATGGAGAGTGTGCAGCAGCTTATTTTGATTTTGGACTCTATAGATCGGTCGAGGATATTGTGGTTTGTGGTGGTCCTTTTTTTGGGGTCTTCAATGGCGCGCGGCTTGTTTCTTTTCCTATTTGGTTTGGAGGGCTTGGTTTATACTCAACTATAGAGACTTCTTCTTTTGCTTTTGTGGCCTCCAAGGCCCAATCTTGGATCCTTTAAGACCATATCTTGCAGGACAATGGAGTAGTTGATATGGACTTTGAGTTTTTTGCAGCGTTGGACAATTTTCAGGCTTTTATTTCTACTTTCGATATTTTTGGGTTTACTTTCAAGAACACCGTCCCTCCTAAAGCCAACATGCAGTAATCTGAGCCTCCGCCACATCCACAGATGTAATATTACATTTCACATCGATTATAAAGTACTAATATATAGGATGCTTTCGGTAAAGGTGAATTCTGGAGATTGTGAGATTTATAGGGATGAAAATTATGGAGAAGTTATGGAATTACGGGAAATTACAAGCAGAGTTAAAAGGTTATTAAATTCTCCTCA
Source organism: Fagopyrum tataricum (assembly GCA_002319775.1). Taxonomy (NCBI): domain Eukaryota; kingdom Viridiplantae; phylum Streptophyta; class Magnoliopsida; order Caryophyllales; family Polygonaceae; genus Fagopyrum; species Fagopyrum tataricum. The sequence goes on from CM008286.1 coordinate 10,088,027, forward strand.
AAGTTACCCAATGCACAAGCAACTTTTTCCGGTCCACGACTGCCATCTATCATCTAATCACAGGTTCCGAATATCAATGCGCCCCCTCAAGTGGGTCGAGAGCCGCCGGATAAAACACCAATTTCAACGCCATCTTGGAGTTCAATGTTATTTGGGGCCAACGCTTGGAAGCGGTTACCAATACTTTCAGATAACCTTGTCGAATCAGGAAGAGTGAAGATTGCTTTTCCACATGGAGAAGATGCGGCGCCGTCAATTACCTGTTGATCCGAATTTATTCAAGTATTGAATGCCCCATGGAGAAATTCGATTACCATTAAACTACTAGGTATAATGATTTCTTTAAATGCTTTTGAAAGAATTCTACGTCAAATATGGAAACCGATTGGAGACTGGACGGTTTTAGACCTCCCGAATGACTTCTTAGTTCGTTTTGAGAAAGAAACATATATGATTGAGGCGTTAACTGGTGGCTCCTGGAACATGTTTGGACATTACTTGTTAATGCAGCAATGGGATCCTACCTTTGATCCTTATACGTCCTCAATTACGACTACTAGTGTCTGGATTCGTATATCTGGACTGCCTTTCTCCATGTATAATGGAAGTATGTTGAGAGTGATAGCCTCAGCAATAGGAACTCCTTTGAAGATTGATGACAATACTCTCAGTTTGACGCGTGGGAGATTTGTTAGGGTTTGTGTCAAGGTGGATCTAACACGTCTACTAAAGGGAGAAGTCATTCTTAATGGAAAGAAGTTGAAACTGGAATACAAAAATCTGCATTCGATATGTTTTCGATGTGGAAGGTATGAACATATGATGGACCAGTGTAGTCACACTTTTATTTCAAGAGCATAACTAACTGTTCTTGTAGAGGGCAACTCTGAGACAACAGATGAAATCGCAAAGGAAACAGAGAAAGAGTCCAATGCAGAGAAAGAGGTGAATAACTCTCCTGGAGAAGAAGAAGAAGAAGAAAATGGACATGGGCCATGGATGATAGTTCCTCGGAAGCCAAAACTGAATAAAAACAAGAATGTTGGTAGATCGCTGGGAGAGCCCAATAGAAAGGTTGGTCAATCTAGAGTTGTGTCTGGAGGACCAATTAACGCTCCAACAGATGGGAGATCAGTTGAACAGGGCAAACATATTATCCAGGAAAAGGAGGTCTCTAGAGGAGTCTATATGTCTAAACAGAAGAATAAGAAGCGTAGTAGAGGTAATTGAGGGGTACATGACGCTGGGAGAGTGGGAACTATTTTTGCAAAGAGCAATATAACATCTACGAGTAATCTTCCCTACCAACATGTCCAACAAGTTAAAATTTTACACCGTGATGTTCCTCCCACAGTGGTGTTTAATGCTGAACAGGGAAATGTTTAAATAGAGTCTACTTTTGTCGCAGGGAAGGGTGTTGAAGATAACATGGATACGGATGGAGGAACTGGAAGCCTAGATTCCCAAATCTCGGTGGTTCTGGATTCACAACCTTGACCCTAGAAGGTGGGAACTACCGTCCATTAAGTCTCTTAATGATAGGTCCTTTATGGAACTGCTTCGGGACGGTGAAGCCCACTTTCCGAAGATCGATTAGATATTTACTTCGTAAATATAAACCAGATTTCGTTTCGTTATTTGAAACACATTTTTCGGGGGACAAGGCTGCGGACATTTGTAATAAGATGAGATTTGAGTGTAGTGATCGGGTTGAAGCTATTGGTCAAAGTGGTGGAATTTGGCTTCTTTGGAATGAGTCGACTTGTCAAATCTCGGTTATTAGAAATGATAGGCAGTTTATACATGCTATTGTGAGTGTTGGTGAAGGTGCTTTTAATTTGATTGTGGTTTATATATGCCCTGATCTTACAAAAAGGGAGAATATATGGGAGGATTTTACAAATATTGTCAATGATGCAATTCAGCCAATAGTGATAGGTGGAGATCTTAATGTGATACAAACTCTGGAGGAACGTAAGGGAGGTTCCTCACGTCTTTCCAAGGAATGTATAGAGTTTGGGAGATGGATAAATCATACACAATTGATTGATTTATGCTATCAAGGGACTCCCTTTACATGGCAGAGAGAAAAGGAGGTGAATACCAGATTGGCTAAACGCCTGGATAGAGTTTTGATGTCCTCAATTGTAAGGTTAAGATGGCCTGAGGCTAGTGTGCAACACTTACCTAGACTTTCGTCAAATCACAATCCGTTGTTGCTTCATTTTGATGGTAGATGGATGGGGAATCCGCGTAAGAGGTTGTTCCGCTTCCAAGCTGCGTGGCTTACCCATCCGGGGTTCTCAGATATGGTTTCTAAAACATGGGATCAAATTGCTAATCTGCCATGTGCTTTACAAAAACTTCAGAGGGTACTATGCAGATGGAATGAGGAGATGTTTGGAAGTATTCATGAGCGAAAGGATGCACTCATTTAGGAACTGGAGGTTATCTCTCGGGAACTTGCAAGTATCCCAACTGATGTTTTGATTAAGAAAGAGGCGGAAGTTAACTCTAGACTAGACCTTGTGATGGAACATGAGGAATTGTTATGGTGTCAGAAACCGAGACAAAAATGGATCACAAGTGGAGATAGGAACACTAAGTTTTTTCACTTATCAACGGTGATACGTAGACAGCGGAATCGAGTTGAAGCTTTAAAAATGGGAGATGGTAGTTGGTGTGTGGATCGAAAGGCTCTTGAGGAGCATGCATCGGCTTTCTTTAAAGATTTGTATGGTCCATGTAATCTTCCTACCCTTTCTTTGTTACCATCAAGGGGCTTCCCGGAGCTCTCTGGGGAATGTTTGATTGAGCTGGATAAGAAGTGGGTGGAGTTTGAGATTTTGGAGGCAGTAAAGCAGATGGGTGCCTTGAAAGCACCTGGCCCGGATGGGTTTCAACCCATCTTCTACCAACAATTATGGAATTCGGTAGGACCTTCATTGGTAAAGTTTGTGCGGAATTTCTTCGACAGTGGTATCCTTCCTGTGGGGGCTAATGATACTCTCTTGACACTCATCGGGAAAGTGGATAGGCCGGAAATAATTCAACAATTTCGACATATTAGCCTTTGTAACGTTTGTTATAAGACTATTACAAAAGCCCTTGCTAATAGGTTGAAGCATGTGATGAATGACCTGGTTAGTCCCATGCAAAACTCTTTCACTCCGGGACGTATGATTTCCGATAACATTGTTCTTGCTCAAGAAGCTATTGATTCCATGCGCAAGAAGAAGGGGCGTAAAGGTTGGATGATTCTTAAAATGGATCTAGAGAAGGCATATGACCGTCTCCGCTGGGAGTTTATTGTTGACACTCTTAAGGCACTTAATCTATCCCATAATTGGGTAAAGTGGATATCTCACTGTATTTCCTCAGGTAATATGAGCATTCTATGGAATGGTGAACGTTGTCAATCTTTCTCTATGACAAGAAGGATCCTGCAAGGCGATCCGATATCTCCGTATTTATTTGTGCTATGCTTGGAACGGTTGGTTCACTTAATTGACAATGCTATTGATAGATCCGAATAGAAACCAATCAAACTTTCACGTGGTGGGCCCCCTATCTCTCACTTATTTTTGCTGACGATATACTTTTATTTGCGGAAGCCTCAGTCCAGCAGATAAATGTTATTAAAAGAATTCTTCATGAATTTTGTGGTTCTTCGGGGGCAGCGAGTGTCAATGGAGAAGTCTCGGATATTCCTGTCTAAGAATATATGGGGAGATCTTGAACGTCAGTTAAGTGAGGCTTGTGGCTTTCCTTCGACTCGTAATCTAGGGACCTATTTGGGCATCCCTTATTCCATGATACGGTTAGGAAGGCCAGTTTTAACGATGTGGTGGCCAAGGTTAATTCAAGATTGGCAGGCTGGAAAGTTCGAACGCTAAGCTTGGTGGGACGTGCAACCCTGGTCAGGTCGGTTCTTACTACTATTCCTCTTTATCACATGCATATTATCCTTCTTCCGGTGAGTGTTTGTGATGAGCTTGACAAGGCATGTAAAAATTTCTTATGAGGAGGGGATGTGAATAATCGAAAGATTCATCTCCTAAGCTGGAATAAGGTGTGTCAACAAGTGAAACATGGAGGGCTAAGAGTGAGACCTGCTGCAGATTCAAATATGGCCCTTATAAGCAAATTAGGATGAAGATTATTTAACTGCAGAGACCAATTGTGGTCTAAAGTTCTTCGAGCTAAGTACCGTGTGGGGGGTGATCATTGGCCTTCCCGCTTGATCTGTAAAGGGGGAGCGTCATATATTTGGAGAGGGATTGTTAGGGGTTACAATAAGGTGATAACCTAGAACTTGGGTTGGAGTGTTGCGAACGAGAAATCGGTTCTCTTCTGGAGGGATAGATGGTTGATGGATGAGCCACTGGACAACCTGAGTCATATACCGTTAACATCTACCGATTTGACTATGCGTGTGTGTGACGTGTGAACGGAAGGGAGTGGGTGGAACTGGAATTATCTTAGTTGTTGGCTCTCTAACTTAGGCTTCCTCAGGTTGTCTACTTTTGCTTTATCGGAGGAGGTGGATAAAGATGGTAGCATTAGATGGATGGGGGATGCTAATGGGAAATTCACTGTGTCTTTTGCGTATAATGCCATTAGGAAGTTTGCTCCTTTGATTCATGTTAGGGAAGAGTTATTTGGGCTGATTTGGCAACTTAAGGTTCTAGAACGTATTTACTTCTTTTGGATCTTAGGTTGGGGGTTCTTTTGACTAATCAAGAGAGATTTAGAATACATCTTAGTGTGGATTCTTCTTGTAAGTCATGTTTGATAAGTAATGAATCGTTCATGCATATTTTTCGAGATTGTAAATATGCTACTGAGATTTGGGAAGCTATTATTCCACCGACATACCACGACGTCTTCTTTCAACTTGATTGGGATTCATGGCTCTTTGAAAACTTGAGAACGAAGGTGATTGCAGGATCATATATTAAATGGAACATACTTTTTCTCATTACGTTGTGGTGGCTATGGAATTGGCGGAACTCAAGAGTGTTCAAGGATAAGGATGATGAGTTGAGTAAGGTGACGTCGATTTGGACCCGATATGAAGTGACTATAGGGGCTTTTGACAAATCCCTTCAATTGAATGCCTTGCTCCGATCCCTAAGCAGGAAGTTATGGTGGCATGGAGGAAGCCTCCCCGGGACTGGGTTAAAGTCAACACAGAAGGAACGTCAAGAGGGGATGATGGCAGGGCTGCAACAGGTGATGTGATCCGAAATAGTAATGGAGACTGGTTGAAGGGGATTTCGATCAACCTGGGAAGTGCTTCTGCACCAATTGTGGAGCTTTGGGGACTTGTTTATGGTCTTCAGTTGGCGTGGAATGAAGGATACAGAAAGGTAATGATTGAAGTTGATTCAAGGTTGGTCTTAGATTTCATCAATAAGGGTGTGAGTTCCTCACATCCTTTTTCTAGCATGGTGTTACGATGTCAAGGCTTGTTACTCCGAGATTGGGTCGTTAATCTCGGTCATGTTTTGCGGGAGGGTAATAGAGTGGAGGATTGTCTTGGCAGTCTTGCCTTTTCTTTTAATGTTGGAGTTCTTATTCTTGATGCCCCTCCGATTTGTGTTAGATCTCTTGTTATTGACAATATTAGAGGAATTTCTTTCCTTCGATGACTCGTTTGTAATTCCTTTTTTTTTGAATAAACGCCTTTAGGCGTGGGGGTCTTTTCCCCTTCTTACCAAAAAAAATAAAATAAAATTACATAGTAAATATCAAACTCGCCAACCAAACAAACCCTTAACTCTGATCGCAAGGTGTTATCAACTGATATTCTTTTCTTAACTTATCTCAGAAGAAGATCAAGGATATCTTGTACATGAGAAGATGGTCAAGCCGCAGTAATCATGAGCGCGAATACAAGATTTTGATTCATCATATTTGTTTACCAACAACAAAATTCTTACAATCTTACTTACAAAATTCAAAGACGATATCAATTGACTGTCTAATTTACGAAGAATCAGTCAAATTTCCAGGGCTAAGATCATCAAACAAAAGAGAAGCATACAAAAGTCTATTCCAAGTATCGGGTAATCCAGGAAGACACCAATGACTACAATCACAACTTCTCTTATACTCTGCTTCCGACATTGTTTTCCAGTTCTTGAATCGATAAATCGAAGGATGAGCGTCTCTTCTGTAACTAGATAGCTTTGTAATGTTCAAGTACGTAACTCGATCTTTCATCTCCTTGATCTTACGTTCGACGACTTCGGTCATGGACCGTGGATATAGCTGTATATATGACTCGTCCATGATCGGACGGCTAGCGTTTATACACCACTGTGTTGACTTGTGCTCAGGGGAGACGCTGCGGAAAAATACTCTGGTTTTTGTGGGGTCCACGTATTTACGTATCCAGTGGGCCCAGGTTGATAGAGCCCTCTCGTATGCCAATCCTATCTTCATTTCCTCTACTTGTTCCCCTTTGTATTGGAACAAATCCCACCTGCGGACCCCACATCAACTAAGGGGATAAGTCTAATATATAAACCGGCCAATTATCTTAATTATAATAATTTAGTATAGCATTTAAGAAAACTGTAAATGAAAGTCAAATATAATTCATATTGGAATAATTCAAATTATATCACGTTGAAATATTGTAGCAATTTTTAATAATTTGAAAGTACACGCAAAGCATGAAAGTTACCGAAAATTTATTACTAGTTTGATGTAATTGATTTGGTCAAAAAATTATATTTCAAAATTTATGATATGTTATATCACTTAGGTCAAGCCGGCCTAGATAAAATAATTAAGAAATATAGTACATTCACTTTAATATAAACTTTTTTTTAGCTGTTTATATACATTTTCTTAGCTATTTTTGAAAAATTATAAATTTTTAGCTATTCGTTATAATATTTTTTATTTTATCTATTTCGATTAAAATGTATCAATTCACCCTTTATTGAAATCACTCAACATACTTACATACCATGAAAATGCATGTGATAATTGAAAGTAAAAAGGCTATATTATTTTAACACAGTGAGTTAAGGTTTTTTTTTAAAATTATTATTTGGGTTTAGTCATGACTTAAAACTTGATGAATTTTTTAAAATTAAATGTCATTGAAAAATAAAGAAAATGAAAGTACATGTAAAGCATAAATGATTTTTTTTTAAAAAAAATAAAAATCCATGTATGATGTATGGGTTTTATCTTATTTTAGTTTGAGAGCCAAAATCTATACAATTATTTTAACAGAGTGAGCATTATTTTTGGAATAAGTCAACTTAGATCACGTATAAAGACTAGCACTTATTGGATATTTATTGTGGAAGTACATGTAAAGCATAAAAGTACCACGAAAATTTATTAGTAGTTGGCGTAATGGATTTGGACAAAGAATTATATATCAAAATTATGATATGTTAGGTCGAGCGACCGAGACAAAATAATGTTAAGAACATTATATGTAACCAAGTGTTGTAACAAGTACTAGAATTATTGTAGCTAATATAGTATAGACTATATATTATAAAATTAGGTAGAGCTTTAAGTAGTGCATGCTTACGATTTAATCTTGCCGTAGTGGGTCCACCAATGGCCGGTGTTGAATACCATAATGTCGGCGCCTTTCCACCGCCACGCCGATGGCACAATGTTGTCGAGCACCACCACCTTCCGGCCGTTGTTGTGGGTCTGGTCTAGATTTACCAAAAATGGTGCCCAATAGAACTCCAAGGTGAAATTATAATCCTACATTACATTAACTTCAATTCATCGTGTACCGTTGGTCTAAACTAATGCAATATCGGATAAGCTACTTATCGTTTACTTTCTAAATATGCTGAGTTTTAAGAAAATTTTAACGTTCGGTTGATTTTAGGTTCAGCTAGAGCTCGAATCGCATTACAACTCTAAAGTCAATCAAATGATTTGATTTTCGTGAGCCCAGCTCGGACTCAACCCAAAAAGAGTTTAGCTCGAACGATATCATATCGGATTCGACTTACAAAAAGATCGTAATTGACACGTTCGTTTAACTAAAGTTTGGTTCCGTTGGCTCGAATAACCGTCCTAATGATCACTTAGTGTCCACTAGTTACATCGTACCTTAGCTTTGAAGACCTTGTAGGCCGAGCCACGGGCGTCGACTTGAGACCTGCGAGGCGAAATAGAGGTATAGAGAAGACAAGTAAGAGACTCCCACATGTTTCTATTGAGTGAATCTCCTACTATTATCACCCTCTTTCCCCTCAACTTCTTCATCATTTTTCTTCCATCAAACCTACATTATATGCATATCACATGCAACAACAAAACGTAACGTCAATAAAAATCCACACTAACACAAACGTGAGAGTAATCGTTATGCACTAATAGCCTAGCAAAGTGAGCAACGGTATTATAAGTCCTTCTAACATGACTAAATTAGCATAAATAGAAAAAAAGAAAAGGATTAATATAACCCAAACTTACGTACAATGGAATGTTGCAATCGTTAGCTTCCCATCCCCAACCTTCATAGTCTACATCAGGACGTCCATTTTGCCGGCAACTCATCTTCTCTTCAAGAAATGGACATTCGTTGACTTTATATCTCGGATTCTCTTCCGGCTTGTAAACCCATTTTCCTTCATACATTTTACACTTCCTCTTTTCATCACCACCACCACTGCTAACATTCACGGCCACCGGAGTTGCTACCGGCGGTTCAGCCTTGACTGACGTTAAGTTGAAGATTGGTTGAATGACGTCACTACCACGAGTTGAATTCCTGGAGTAATTGTTCTGAGTTTCAACTCCGGTGGAGATGGGTGGTGGGGCGACGGGGGAGTTGGTGGCGATGGGTTCGTCCGAGGAGCTGATGAAGGTTGCAACGTCAACGGAGCTTTTAGAAGGAATAGATTTAGGGATTATGAATGTCGGAGAGTTGTTGGAGATTAGGGCAAGAAGAAAGAGAGCAAGAAACCCTGCGAAAACGCAGAGCTTCCATGTTTTATTAATGGCAGAATTGAAGAATAATTCCATTGTGTTTGATAGGGTTTGGTTAAAGAGATTAGTTTGAATGCTAATTTCTGATATATTTATGGGTTGGTTTTGGGTGTGAGAGTTTTGTCAATGCATGCCAGATCGATCAAATTAGGTAGGTATTTCAATTTTTAAATCATGTATTATTAATGGTTCAATTGTATATTTTGAGGTTAACCGGTAAGTAGTACTTGCGTCAAAGTTTTGCTTTGATTATTAATTGATTTAGATTTTCAGCACATTGATGTCATGATTGGAACAAGATAGCACGTATGTAAGTATATTTGTTTTGATGTTTACAGAAATCATTTCTTACAAATTTTATATAATTGTTTTATCTTTTAGATTTTCAAATTACAAATAAATCAATATATATTAATTAGAGTCGTTCGTCTCCGGGACGAGTATGGAGAGAGAAGGAAGCTCGACCAGGGTCAAAATGTTGAATCCGTTGGGCCAGATCCAGACACAAGTCTAGACCCATTGGCCAAAATGCCCGGCTCATCAACCTGGATTAAAAAATTGTATATATATCATAAAACATTAAGTACAAAATATAAAATATTTAACATAATGATAAGAAATTTTATATATTACATAAATATCTTTTAAAAAAATTTTAAAAAAAAACTATATTAAAAACAAATTTAAAATACAAAAATATCAATGGGTACCCGCCAGTCCGGACGGGCACGGTAGTCACTACTGGCCCGTCAACTGGACTTGGCCCAGGTCCGGATAAACAGATAAATATTTTAATAAAGTCCGGTCCGAATCCAGCCTAAATCCGAACATAAAAATTTATTTGAGGTTGGAGTTTACATTTCTATTTCTTATATCCTCACATTTGTTCCAAATACGCTTACGGATTCATCCCCATTCTTTCGTTTATTGTTTATGAATGAAACAAAGAACTTGAGCAGATAACCATTTGCGACATCGGAACTGAGGAGACGACGTACGCAACCCTAGAACCATAAACCCTAAATCTATAGGAAGGCAACTTGAGAAGGCAACCTAAGAAGACTACCATTTGTTATGGCATACCTTCAAGATGGAGAAGCAAATATTGTAGCCCTAGATCTCTAGATGTGTTGATGCATGAAGCCTCCAAACAAGAACCCTAAACCCCGATTTTGAACAAATTTCATGTCAAAATCCAATATAGACGGACAATAGAAAGGGGGTCATGTTCATACGAGTGCATGTGTGCGTTAAGCGCAAATCAAACACATAAGCTCAATGAGGTTCATCCTCAAACCAATTGGTAATAGGAGGAATAGCCCACCGAGCTTATATACTAGGTTCGGAATGTTCTCACTTTAGATGTGAGGACTTATTATCTTCAACACGCCCCCACAAATACAACTAAGGTACAAACCTTAGTTGACATTTGCCCATAGGTTAGGATCAAAGACCAAAATAGAGGATAACCATGCCACTGTGATACCATGTCAAAAATCCGATATAAATGGATCATAGAGTGGGGTCGTGTGTATACAAGTGCATATGTGCGTTAGGCCCAAGTTCCAAAACACAATAAGTTCAACGGGGTTCCATCCTAAAACCAGTTGACAATTAGGAAGATTATCCCACCAAACTTATATAATAGGTTCGGAATGTCCCTACTTTAGATGTGTGAACTTATTATCTTCAATATTCTCCTCTCCACAATCGTCGTTACGAGTGACCAGTCCGGAAAAATAAACCTTCACATATGAGTCAACAATCGAGAATGATGAAAGGGATTTGTAGATTTAAAACCACAAATTTATTTGTATTAAACACATAACACAATTCACTACAATGTTTTTTTTAAAACAAAATCTACACAAAAAAATCTCCTAAAAAACAACAAGCACCGCAACAATCCACAACACACAAATACAAATCTAATATTACTAATCCAAACTAACTCTACTACTCGACATTCAATGTATATCAATAAATATCTACCTTGAATTCACGTATACCAAATATATTACGCAATGTCTAAAACTAACTTAAGCATCCTCTCTCATTCAAATGTGTCTCTAATTGTACTCTTAACGTAAATCTTTTGATATTTAACAAGTTTAACCAAATCTGAAACATGTTGCAAAGTATTGACCGATAAACATATCAACATGATCATTAGCATAAACTATTTCTCACATGATCCATTCTTCTCGCTTCTCAGAGAATGATACCAATTAACCGTGTTAAGGAAATACGTTAATTGATTTTCTTTCTCAGTATTTTGCTCCTACTTATTTACAGGAAGGAATATATATATTCTTTTCCTTGTTTATGAGATTTGATTTACTCAATCCCTTATTTTATGGGATCTTCTTTCATCATGTACTTGTATATATTAAGTTACTTTGCACATAATGAAAATCACACAGTTCTCAATTCACTTTATGGTATCAGAGCCCGTTGGTTCTAACACTTTCAACTTTTGTTAAGCGTAAGCTATTCAATGGCTTCCTCCTACAACACACTCCCAAATGAGCATGAGCCCACTGCTCCTTTCATCATGATTAATCTCCACCACATAACCAAACTATCTTCCACCAATTATCTTGCTTGAAAACCTCAAGTTGAGGCTCATTTAATAGGCTATGGCCTATACAAGTTTGTCGATGGAACTCATCCAGCCCTCTCCGCAACAGTAACAACAAACAACCTTCAGTCCCCAAATCCAGCCTACAAGACATGGCATCGTCAAGACAAGATAGTGTATGGAGCAATCATGAGTTCAATTGAACCTTCTCTGAACCATGTCATATCCTAGGCGACCACATCTAAGGATGCGTGGGATCTTCTCGAAAAACTCGAAAACATATGCACGACCAACTCGCGAGGTAACATACTTCAGTTGAAAGATCAACTCAAAAGCATCTCTAAGGATCATCTTCTGAGTTCATGATCAGTGTACAAGAATTCTGATTATCTAGCCAAACTCGGGAAACCACACGATATCGAAGATATCACCGATCGAGTTTTAGGTAACTAAACACCGACTGACAAGGCTTATTTCCTAAGGTCGTTATTATAAGCTTATCAAGTTAAATCCGAACTTAATACTAACCAATGTATAGTGATTAAGTAAGGGTCGAACCCAAGGAGTTGAACAAGTTTCTATTCAATTTTAGTTATTGATTTGGTAACAAGGGGGGGGGGAATTTGGATTGTTTAAAACAAGACAAAGACAATTATAATGTTGGTGAAAACAAGATTGATTTAAGAACTACACTAGGTAGGATCTTGCATACATATAAATTGGTTGGTTCTTTTTAGAAGTATTCAATATTTGTTTCTTATCTTGATCGTATTTATGCATTAAGCCAACCGGCATTAACACAACTTAAACTAGTTTATTAATCCGTAAACCTACAAGATTAAACCACTAATTAGCATTCTACCAAAGATAAAGAGATACATAAAAGATAAACAATCCCGTTAATCTTATTATGTAGTTAAATTCCTTTCCCTTTAAATAATCACATACAAGCTTTTACCTAAGGGTTTGCTTACTAGATTAAGGACCCGAACCGGAATCATTAATCCTAGCCTTTTGCATGCAATTATACAACTTAGGTGATCAAACTAAGTAGAAAATAAACATGCAAACTAAGTTAAATACAAGGAATATAACACAAAATATATTGAATAAAACTTCTATTTAAAAAGAACTTACAACCACTTTATAATGCAGCTTCAATCCACCCAATGTAGCCAAGGGGAGTTTAGAAACTCATTACAAAGAACACTATGAATATAGAGTTTTTGTGTGGAAAATGAGATGAAAATACCTATAGCCAAGGGCTCTATTTATACTACAAAATGCATTAAAAAGGAGTAAGAGCGGTTGTGCTAAACAGAGCCACCATAATGTCCTTAAAGTCGTCGAAAACAGCCGAGTAAAAGGCCTCTGACCGCTAACCCGCACCCGCGGCCAAGGGCGCCGCGGGGGGCGGTTTAGGCAAAAACGTTTCCAACTTCTTCTTGGCCGCGGGGCGGCTCGTCATACCCGCGGGGGCGGGGGTCCTTGAATGCTCTTGAAACGTCTGACTCTTTTAACTTCGTAACGCTTCTGGTGAGAATCCGCAGGGGCGGCCCAGAGTTACCGCGGGGCCGGTGACACTGGATCTTCGGCTTCACAAGGCCGCTGGCATGGCCGCAGGCAAGGGCGCGGGCGCCGTCTTCGCTTCGTCAGGCTGGGTCACCGCAGGGGCGGACAGGGTTGCCGCGGGGGCGGTGACATGTCTCTTCATGGCCGCGGGCGAAGACGCCGGCTGCGGCTCTTGGTGGTGGTCTTCATGGTTGACACCGCAGGGGCGGACTGGAGAGTCCGCGGTGGGCGGTGACAGGCTTGTCTTGGCCGCGGGCGTTGACGCAGGCAGCGGCACTCATCTGTGTTGTCACCGCGGGGGCGGACAGAGGATGCCGCGGGGGCGGTGTGCACCAGAATCTGAACTTCGATGATTTTCTTCAACTCCTAAGTATTGCTAATACCTTCTTTTGCTTCAATTTGAATCTTTTATCTGGATCACAGTATTAGCAATATAAACTGACTCAAAAACATAAAAACGACTCTAAAAGCTATCCTAAAATGATAGTGATTCCATCACCTATCAAACTCCCCCATACTTAGACTCTTTACTCGTCCCGAGTAAACAACACATCAAACAATTCAGCTTACAAGCCTCAGGAAGTATGGCGTAGTATAAAAGATGAGGAACAAAAGAGAAAAAAATAAGCAAAGAAAATGAGAGAAAAGAAAAAGAAAAGAGAAGGAAATATGAGAAAATGTGAGAAAAACTACCATCCTTATTGCTCCAAGAGTGACCTACCCGGACATCCTCCTTATGACTCCCCTTCTTATGTCGCCAACGCCGGAAGGAGAACCTACACTCGATATCGCTCATTTTGCCAAGGAGCCCTTTCGGGTTTTCACCTTGCCACTCTTCTTTTTTTTTTTTTTTTCATTGATGATCTCACCAAAAGTCTCACCTCCCTCAAGTCCAATTTGCACCAACCTAGAGTTGGTCGGACTACCTTCTTTTTACCTAAACCGCCCTTTCGGGTTTTCGGTTTATCCAAGGATTTCCTTGCCTTTTTCTCAATTCTTTTGGCTTTTCTCTCTTTTTTTTTTTTTTTTTTTTTGAAATGAATTACAAAGCTGAATTTAAATCAAATTCAAATGACTAGAAAAATTAAACAAACTCAAAAAAACATAGCATGATAAATACCCTCCCCCATACTTGAAGAACGCTTTGCCCTCAAAGTGTGAAAATGAAAGCAAAGATAATAAATGGAGAAGGGCAAGAGATGTGGCTCACTAGTGGGATGGTCCGGCTGGACCATCCGGACCGTGCTCCGGAGGATACGGGAAGTGGCTGAAAAAGTGCTCCTGACGCTGGTACAAGCCGTCAAGGCGGGCCTGCTGTGCGTCCATCCTCGCCGCGTAAGAGGTCTCAAAGTTGGCTTGCCAAGCCAACTGCTGAGCCTCCATCATCCTCTCAAAATCTGCCTGCCACGCCTGCTGCTGCTCGAGCATAGTCGTCTGGTAGCCGGTCTGCCACTGCTGATGTTGCGTGGTCAGAGCCGCCATCTGAGCGAGCAGGCTGGCGTGAGCGGGGTCATCCTCTGCCGCCGCGGTGGGCATCTCCTCATCGACGGACATGTGGTCCTCCTGTGGGACCCTACTGGAGCTCGCCGCGTGCCGCTCAATAATAGCGACCTGTGATCGCCTCGGGATGGTGGGGTCAGCGGCGATGTAGAGATCGGAGAGCTCATCTCCTAATGGTAGCGGCCGGGGGAGGTAGATGATGTGACTCCCATCTGAAAAAGATGACCAGAAGAGGTTTTCACCATCTCTCCTCAGGAGCTTGCACCGCCGAAGAAGGGCCTCGTCATAAAATGGGATCGCCATCCCATCCTCTAGCTCGGACAAATCCATGACCTGCTCCGCAATAAGGGAGATGATCCCACCTCCTACAATGTCTCGCGGCTCATCCTTCCTAATCCGCCTCAAAGCGGAGAAGAAGAGACTCATCCAATCTGGCACGATGTCACATGTCGCAACACAGGAGTAAAGCAAGTAAAGGTCCTTGAGGGCGACCTTGTTCTCCTCTTTGTGTCCACAGAAGACACACATGAGGATCTTGGACAGGAGCCTCAAAGAGGGGTGAGTGAGTTTGTTGTTGTACTCACCCCCCGTTCGAAAGTTAGAGCCGGTAGCCGCTTGCCAAAAGTCCACTAAATCTTGTGTAGGAGGTCCCTCCCACCATTGATCCGAAGGGTTCTTAGACACCCCAAAGGCCTCCTGTAACTGAGAGAGGTTGACTGTGTACTTCCTCTTGTTGAATTTAAAAGTGAGGCCGACACAGGCGTGGTCCTCTAACTCCGTGGTAAATGTAGCCACGAACTGTCTGGTCAGTTCGGGGTACGTTTTGGCACTCCTTTCAAGTAAATCCCCGATCCCAGCATGGTCGAGGAAAGATTTCATGCTTTCCAACATGCCCAATTGTTCCAAAGTCGGAATGTGCAAAAACCGAGTGGCAAAGACTTGCCGGTTTTGCACAATCTCATATCGAGCTTTCTCCCTATCAGTCATCTTATATTTTCGTGTGGCATCCATTCTAATCACAATTCCAATTAAAAGAATTAGAATTTCACAAAGAAAAGGGAGTAGACGACCTTCTGTTTTTATCCGCAGGGGCGGTGGAGCTGAGCCGCGGGGGCGGAGCGAGGGTGGCGCAGGAGCGGCGAGAACGAGGCGGCGCAGGGAAGGTGTGGCTGGGTGGCGCTGGGCCGTGAGAGTGAGGGAGAGTGAGGGTGTTGAGAGAGGGAAATGTGAGGAGGAGTGAGAAAAGTGAGTGGGTTAGGGATTTAAAATCCCGATCCTATTTTTTTTCTTTTCTGGGTTTTACCGCAGGGGCGGTGACAAGGGAAGTGGAGACGCAGGCCCAGCGCTGGGTGCGGCGCTGGGAGCGCTCGTTCAAGGAAAAACCGCGGGAGCGGGGGTCTGTCACCGCGGGGGCGGTGACAACGTGGTGCTTCCGCTGGCAAGGCCGCTGGAGGCGGGCTTGGAGCGCTGGTTCACCGCGGGGGCGGTGACTTTGGGCCGCGGGTGCGGTTTCCTTGACAGAACGTTAAAACCTCCTTTTCTCTTATTTTCTCGGGTTGCCTCCCGAGCAGCGCCTTTGTTTTACGTCGTTGGCTCGACGTAAGGGCTTCAATTCTCTGCTTAGGCTTCCTCCAAGACCATCTCATCGATCGGATCATTTTTGATTCCTTCGTGGTATGGCTTGAGCCTTTGTCCATTGACTTTGAAGATTTTGTGTGTTTGTGGATCGTAGAGATCCACCGCACCATGTGGATGGACTTCGGCTATGACGTACGGACCTGTCCATCTTGAGCGAAGCTTTCCTGCAAAAAGTTTTAAACGTGATTGAAATAAAAGGACTTTACTACCCGCTTGGAAGTCCTTTCGGAGGATATTCCGGTCATGCCACGCCCTGGTTTTTTCCTTGTATGCTGTGGCATGGTCATATGCATCGAGCCTCAATTCTTCAAGCTCTTGCAATTGGAGTTTCCGGAATTCTCCAACTTCATTCATGTTCATTGTTGCACTTTTTGACCGCCCACCAAGCCTTGTGTTCTAGCTCCACCGGTAGGTGACACGCCTTTCCAAACACAAGCCGGAATGGTGACATCCCAATTGGGGTCTTGTACGCCGTGCGGTATGCCCACAAGGCATCGTTGAGCCTTAAGCTCCAATCCTTCCTTCCGGGGGTAACCGTCTTTTCAAGGATCGTCTTGATCTCTCGATTTGACACTTCCGCTTGCCCATTGGTTTGTGGGTGGTACGCCGTGGAAACCCGTTGGTGAACATGATACTTCTTGAGGAGGGCGGTGATCGTCTTGTTGCAAAAGTGCGTTCCTCTATCGCTTATCAAAGCTTTAGGGATGCCGAATCTTGCAAAGATGGTATCCTTAAGAAAATTTGCCACAACTTTAGAGTCATCAGTTTTGGTGGCCTTTGCTTCCACCCACTTGGAAACATAGTCCACCGCAAGTAATATATAAATATTCCCAAAGGAGTTAGGAAAGGGGCCCATAAAATCTATTCCCCAAACGTCAAAAATTTCACAAAAAATAAGCGACGATTGAGGCATTTCATTTCTCCTAGAGATATTACCTATCCTTTGACACCTATCACACACTTTACAAAACGCATAAGCATCTCGAAAAATGTGTGGCCAAAAGAAACCAGCTTCTAGTACCTTCCTAGCCGTTTTGTTAGCCCCAAAATGACCTCCACATGCTTCGGAATGACAAAATGATAGGACAGATTGTACCTCGTTGTCCGGAATGCAACGTCGAATTACTTGATCACTACAATGTTTCCACAAGTAGGGATCGTCCCAAACATAGTGCCTAGCCTCGGCTTTCACCTTTTCCCTCTGAGCTTTGGTGAAATCTGGTGGATACTCGCCTCTCACAAGAAAGTTCACGAGGTCAGCAAACCACGGCTTAAAGGAATGGAGCTTACACAACACGTCTGCAGGGTATTCCGCTGGGGCGGCCAGATCACGCCGCAGGGGCGGGTTGCCGCGGGGGCGGTCCTCTTCGGCCGCGGGTGCGGTTACACAACAGAGAGTTGTGTAGAAGGTATCGTCCGGGAAACTTCCTAGACTGGCCTTTCCTTCTGCTGGATCTTCCTCCTCTAATATCAACCGACTTAGGTGATCAGCCACAAGGTTCTCTGCTCCTTTCTTGTCCCGGATTTCTAAGTTAAACTCACTTAGAAGTAGGACCAACGAATCAACCTTGGCTTGGTCTCCTTCTTAGTCATGAGATAGCGTAACGCTGCATGGTCAGTGTACACTATTACCTTGACACCTAGCAAGTACTGCCTGAATTTTTCCAGGGCAAAGACCACGGCCAACATTTCCTTTTCGGTGGTAGAGTAGTTCCTTTGAGCTCCGTTCAAGGTCATTGATGCGTAGTGGATTACATGTGAGGCTTTCCCGTCCTTTTGTCCCAAAACCGCCCCTACAGCGTAATCACTAGCGTCACACATTATCTCAAATGGCTTCTCCCAATTCGGTGATTGGATTATTGGAGCACGTGTGAGGCATTCTTTCAATGTGTCAAAGGCCTTCTTGCATTCCTCATCTACTATGAAAGTGGCATCCTTCTTCAAAAGTTCACACAACGGTGCGGAGATCTTTGAGAAATCCTTGATGAACCGCCGGTAAAACCCTGCATGACCTAAAAAGGATCGGATTTCACGCACATTAGTAGGATAAGGTAAAGTTTGGATAACATCAATTTTAGCTTTGTCTACTTCTATTCCTTTAGATGAGATTATGTGGCCTAGTACAATTCCTTGCTCCACCATAAAATGACATTTTTCAGAATTGAGAACTAAGTTGGTTTCTACACATCTTTTAAGAACAAGGTTTAAGTGTCCTAGACATGCATCAAAACTATTTCCATGAACGGTGAAATCATCCATAAAAATTTCAATAAAGTTTTCAATGTATTCAGAAAAAATACTTATCATGCACCGTTGGAAGGTGCCGGGAGCATTACATAGTCCAAATGGCATTCTACGGTACGCAAAAGTGCCAAAAGGACATGTAAAGGTTGTTTTCTCTTGATCCTCCGGGGCTATGGCTATTTGAAAATAACCTGAATACCCATCTAAGAAACAGTAGTAAGGGTGTCCCGCAAGACGTTCAAGCATTTGATCGATAAATGGGAGAGGGAAGTGGTCCTTTCTAGTTACCGTGTTCAACTTACGGTAGTCGATACAAACCCTCCATCCGGTTTGAGTCTTACTTGGCACCATTTCTCCATGTTGGTTCTCCACCATGGTGATTCCTCCCTTTTTCGGAACAACTTGTGTTGGACTAACCCATTTGCTATCCGAGATTGGAAAAATCATGTCCGCTTGAAGGAGCTTCAAAACTTCCTTTTTCACAACATCCATCATGGGCGGGTTGAGCCGCCTTTGAGGTTGCCTTGAGGGTTTTGCATCTTCCTCAAGGAGGATCCGGTGCATGCAAGTGGAGGGACTAATCCCTTTTATGTCCGCTATAGTCCACCCAAGAGCCGTCTTGTGCTCTTTAAGCATTTCCACCAACTTCTCTTCTTGTTGAGGAGACAACTTGCTAGAAACAATTACGGGCAATGTGTCATTGTCTCCAAGGAATGCATATTTGAGATGTTGGGGAAGTTCCTTTAGTTCTATCTCCGGGGCCTGCACAATTGAAGGAACAAGCTTCTCGCTTGAGGTTAGTAGAGTGGGCCCAATGGCCAAAGGTGTGATGGGGAGCCTTGTGTGGCTATCCACTTGGGCTAGAACATCTTGCATAGTAGAGGTCAAAACATATTCCGATTTATGAGCATCAATGTCATTTTCAATTATACTTTTTAGTTCATCAAAATCGGAAATGTTAAACACATCTTGCACAATTGGTTCAATTATGTCAATAGAGCATAAAGAATGGTCATCAATGGGGTGTTTCATGGCATCATATATGTTAAATTCAATAATCTCACCATCAAATTCCATGCTCAATTTTCCACTTACATAATCTATTTTTGTTCTAGCCGTTTTCAAGAAAGGTCTTCCTAACAAAATGGGTGCAGCATGCGTATCATGTTCCATGTCTAAAACAAAGAAATCTGCCGGAAAAATCAAGTTGTCAACCATTACAAAAACATCTTCAATTATTCCTTTAGGATACACATTAGACCTATCGGCTAATTGGACGACAATTCGAGTTTCATTCAGTGGTCCAAGACCAAGTGATTGATAGATAGAATAAGGAAGCACGTTTATCGATGCACCTAAGTCTAGCATGGCTTTATCGAAACGAGTTTCACCTATGACACAAGGGATACTTACCATGCCGGGATCACTACATTTCTTGGGCATCCGTCGTTGGAAAATCGCAGAGACATGCTCACTTACTTGGACCTTTTGTTTCCCCTTCAGTTTTTGGTTTCTCTTGACCATGCATAGCTCCTTCAAGAACCGAGCATACTTAGGAATGCTTTTCACAAGTTTTAGAAGACGGATATTTACCTCGCATTTTGAGAAAGTCTCAAAAAGATCCTTATCATCAATCACCCTTCGCTCCCTGAGTGCTTCCGGAAAGGGGGCCGGTGGTTTCTCAGCATATAATGGTGGGAAATTTGGACGGATGTAAGAATCCTCCTCCAAAGAACTCTTTGACGTCTTAAAACCGCAGGGGCGGTGTCATCCAGCCGCAGGGGCGGGTTCTCCATCCGCGGGGCGGGTTATCCAGCCGCAGGGGCGGATTAGCGTCAGAGGACGCTTCCTTTGGAACCAAAGCTGTCTTTGGTTGTACTTGCCTTCCGCTTCTTAATGTTAGAGCACTAACATTCTCCTTGGGGTTCATGACGGTCTGGGAAGGCAGGTTCCCCGAGGATCGAGCTTCGATCCTTGTGATGGCTTCCGTCATTTGTCCAACCTGTTTCTCAAGATTCTTGATGCTAGATTCTGTGGTTTGGACATGAGTAGCAAAGTGTTTAGTCAAAACATGTAACATATCATCAGTGGATTGGGACTTACCTTGGCGAGGCTGTTGTTGTTGTTGGTCCCTCCACCGATAGTTTTGTTGATCACGCCAACCCGGCATGTAATTTTGAGCATATGGGTTGTCCCGTTGTCGTTGCTGTTGTTGTCCATACCCGATAACATTCACCTCGGCGGCTTCATCTTGAACTTGTGGGCACAAGTCCGTGGGATGGAAGGGATCGGCACATACTCCACAAGCCTTGAGTTGTTGTGGAGTTCCCATCAAGGTGAGCCTCTTCACCATTTCTTTTAGCTCGGCAATCTCCGTGGATATCTCAGGTTGGCCGGGGTGTATAGCATGTACCCTTTTTTGGTAGAAGTCCTACCAAAGTTTCTTGTTCCCTCCGCCAATTCCTGAATTTTGTCCAAAGCTAGCTCGGGGGTGGAGTTTAGAATGTTTCCTCCACAAGCGGCGTCCACGATCCTCCTCTCATTGTCTAGTAAGCCATTGTACAAGTACAAGACTAGATCTTGGGTAGAATACCCATGGAAAGGACAACTGGATCTCAATCTCGCGAAGCGTTCGAAGTACTCATAAAGAGTTTCGTCCGCCTCTTGCTCGATGTTGCTTATCGCCTTCTTCAAGCTATTGGCCTTCTTTGCGGGGAAGTACTTCTCCAAAAAGGCCTTGTGGAGGTTGTCCCATGAATCGATACTACCGGATGGAAGGTGATAGTACCAATCCTCCGCCGCATCCTTGAGGGTAAAGCCGAAAGCACGCATCTTGATTTGCTCTTCGGTCACGTTTGCCGGCTTCATGCTCATGCAAACGGTGTGGAATTTGCCAAGATGCTTTATTGGGTCTTCCCCACTTAGTCCATGGAAGGATGGGAGTAAGTGGATCAAGCCCGGCTTGAGCTCGAAGTTGACCCCTTCTCCAATTGCCGGTATGGTTACCGCAAGAGGGTGTTGAGTCAAATCTGGCTGCGTGAGTTGTCGGAGTGTTCGGTTCGCCATTTCTTCTTCGTTCCGACGTTGCCTTCTTTGCCGATTGTAGGTTCTCTCGATTTCTGGATCAAAAGAGGCAAATTCAAAGTTAGTAGCACGGGTTTGAACCATAAAAATGGTCCAAACCAAAAATCAATAATCAAAAGTACAATAAAAACTTAAATAAAACTCCCCGGCAACGGCGCCAAATTTGACAAGGCTTATTTTCCTAAGGTCGTTATTATAAGGCTTATCAAGTTAAATCCGAACTTAATACTAACCAATGTATAGTGATTAAGTAAGGGTCGAACCCAAGGGAGTTGAACAAGTTTCTATTCAATTTTAGTTATTGATTTGGTAACAAAGGGGGGGGGGAATTTGGATTGTTTAAAACAAGACAAAGACAATTATAATGTTGGTGAAAACAAGATTGATTTAAGAACTACACTAGGTAGGATCTTAGCATACATATAAATTGGTTGGTTCTTTTTAGAAGTATTCAATATTTGTTCTCATCTTGATCGTATTTATGCATTAAGCCAACCGGCATTAACACAACTTAACTAGTTTATTAATCCGTAAACCTACAAGATTAAACCACTAATTAGCATTCTACCAAAGATAAAGAGATACATAAAAGATAAACAACCCGTTAATCTTATTATATAGTTAAATTCCTTTCCCTTAAATAATCACAACCAGCTTTTACCTAAGGGTTTGCTACTAGATTAAGGACCCGAACCCGGAATCAATTAATCCTAGCCTTTTGCATGCAATTATACAACTTAGGTGATCAAACTAAGTAGAAAATAAACATGCAAACTAAGTTAAATACAAGGAATATAACACAAAATATATTGAATAAAACTTCTATTTAAAAAGAACTTACAACCACTTTATAATGCAGCTTCAATCCACCCAATGTAGCCAAGGGAGTTTAGAAACTCATTACAAAGAACACTATGAATATAGAGGTTTTTGTGTGGAAAATGAGATGAAAATACCTATAGCCAAGGGCTCTATTTATACTACAAAATGCATTAAAAAGGAGTAAAGAGGCTGTGCTAACAGCCACCATTAAGGGTGAATTAAAGTGGTTGCAGACAGCCACAATAATGTCCTTAAAGTCGTCGAAAACAGCCGAGTAAAAGCCTCTGACGCTAACCCGCACCCGCGGCCAAGGGCGCCGCGGGGGCGGTTTAGGCAAAAACGTTCCAACTTCTTCTTGGCCGCGGGGCGGCTCGTCATACCCGCGGGGGCGGGTCCTTGAATGCTCTTGAAACGTCTGACTCTTTAACTTCGTAACGCTTCTGGTGAGAATCCGCAGGGGCGGCCCAGAGTTACCGCGGGGGCGGTGACACTGGATCTTCGGCTTCACAAGGCCGCTGGCATGGCCGCTGGCAAGGGCGCTGGGGCGCCGTCTTCGCTTCGTCAGGCTGGGTCACCGCAGGGGCGGACAGGGTTGGCCGCGGGGGCGGTGACATGTCTCTTCATGGCCGCGGGCGAAGACGCGGCTGCGGCTCTTGGTGGTGGTCTTCATGGTTGACACCGCAGGGGCGGACTGGAGAGTCCGCGGGGGCGGTGACGGGCTTGTCTTGGCCGCGGGCGTTGACGCAGGCAGCGGCACTCATCTGTGTTGTCACCGCGGGGGCGGACAGAGGATGCCGCGGGGGCTGTGTGCACCAGAATCTGAACTTCGATGATTTCCTTCAACTCCTAAGTATTGCTAATACCTTCTTTTGCTTCAATTTGAATCTTTTATCTGGATCACAATATTAGCAATATAAACTGACTCAAAAACATAAAAACGACTCTAAAAGCTACCTAAAATGATAGTGATTCCATCACCTATCACCGACTATCAATCCGTTATTGATGTTGTTCGCGCAAGGGATACTCCAATCTCCTTCGAAGAGCTTCACGAGAAGTTAATCAACAAAGAACTTATACTTCGTCGTCAAACTTCTCCTACAACAACATTTCCTACTGTTGCTAATCCTACAAATACCCGTTTTTCTCCCTCACCCTCACCCTACAATTCTCCTCGTTCACCTTTCTCATCAAACAAAAGCTTCTCAACTCATCCCAATCAAGCCCCAAATCAACCCACGGGTTACCAAGGTCGTTGCCAATTTTGTGGTAAGCATGGTCACTCCCTTTCCCGGTGCTCAACCTTCCAACGCCAATATCCAAACATATCCCTCCCTAAACCTCCACAACGCAAGCACACAACTCCTTCCCAAGTTCATACAGCCGCCACTAATCCCCCCATCGCCTTGGTTACTTGACTCCGGCGCCAATCAATATGTTACTTCTGACCTCTCCAATCTCTCCCACCAGTACCCATATGATGGATCGGATGAAATCGGCATAGGTGATGGGTCGGGCCTACCCATCCAAAACACTGGTTCCACTTCTCTTCCTTCATCTTCTAAAATGTTTACTCTATCTAATGTGCTTCACGTTCCTACCATGCATAAAAATATAATATCTATCAATAAATTCTGCATTGACAACTCTACCATCATGAAATTCTCACCTAATTCTTTTTGTGTCAAGGATCTCCACACGAGAATACCTCTTACCACAGGACCATCTAGGAATGGACTCTATGAATGGCCTGTCGATGTGTCCCGACGTCCGCTTGTGCTCAATACCAACATCTCTACCGCTCTTTGGCATCACCGTCTTGGTCACCCATCTCCCAAAACGTTGTCCTTCTTAGCATCACACTTGAAGTTTTCCGGAAAAATTCACGAGCCATGTAACTCGTGTCACATCAATAAAAGCCACAAATTGCCTTTTGCAGTTTCGTCACTCACCACAACTAGCCCTTTAGAAGTTGTTTTTTCAGATGTATGGACGTCTCCAGTTTACTCTTATGATAATTACAAATATTATGTTCTTTTTGTTGACCATTTTTCCAAATATATTTGGTTATATCCCCTCAAAAAAAAAATCCGATATATATGAGGTGTCTGTAAGATTTAAAACCTTAGTTGAAAAACGCTTTCAACGTCCCCTTCAAACACTTTATTCGGATAATGGAGGTGAATATGTAGCCCTCAAACCATATCTCGCACAACAAGGTATATCTCATCTCACCACCCCACCACATACACCCGAGCACAACGGATATGCGGAACGTCGACATCGTCATCTCGTTGAGACATCTCTATCTCTTCTCTCTCATGCGTCTATGCCACCAAATATTGGACGCATGCTTTAACAACGGCTGCATTTCTTATAAATCGCATGCTTACTCGAACTCTCCAAAACAAGTCTCCATTCGAAACACTATTTAACATTTCTCCAAATTATACTTACTTAAAGAGTTTTGGTTGTCGGTGTTATCCATGGTTGCGTCCCTACACAAGTCACAAACTCGATCCCAAATCAATAGCTTGTGTTTTTGTAGGTTACTCTCCCACTCAACACGCTTATTATTGTCTCGATCCAACGTCACATAAAGTTTATGTCTCTCGACATGTAAGGTTCATAGAGGTTGAATTTCCATTCTCACACAACCAAACTCACATTTCATCTCCATCTAAATGTTGCTCTCCTATCACTCCAATAATAGCTCCTTCCACCACAAATTCTCCACCAAGCCCAAATTTAAGTAGCCCATTATCACTAGGCCCAAATCCTACAATAACCACCAATTCTAATCCCATTTTACCACACTCTGCCGCACCAAACCCTATTCCACCATCTACAATTTCATCTCATACCTCGTCATCTACTCCTCACCCCACTACTTCATCTATCATCCCTTTGTCTGATTCATCTTTATCTTCTCCAACGTCACCCTCTTCCACTTCACCTATTCCACCTCCCCCACCGCGAGTCATCATCACTAGAGCTCGAAATAATATCCATAAACCAATTTTCAAACTCAATCTCTTGGCTGAAATTCAACCCTCCTCTTTTGAACCCAAAACCACTTCTCAAGCCCTAAAAGATCCGATATGACACCAAGCTATGTCAGATCAATTCAATGCCCTTGTCAAAAATCAAACATGGAAACTTGTTTCGGCTAAAATGGCGTCTAATATCGTCGTTTGTAAGTGGGTGTTTCGTACCAAGTATAAACCCGACGGTACTATCGAACGGTATAAGGCAAGATTGGTCGCCAAGGGGTTTCATCAACGACCCGGTCTCGACTATGCCAAGACTTTTAGTCCTGTTATAAAATCAGCTATTGTTCGCTTGCTCTTAACACTTGCAGTAATTCACAACTGGCCGTTACGACAGTTGGACATCAATGACGCTTTCCTTCAAGGGCGTCTAAATGAACGGGTTTACATGACTCAACCTCCCGGATTTGTGGACTCTCTTCGACCTTCACATGTGTGTGAACTCAATAAGGCTATAATGGTCTTAAACAAGCCCCAAGGGCATGGTATCAGGAGTTGAGAAGCTTTCTACTGCAATCTGGTTTCTCTAACTCTGCTGCTGATACTTCATTATTTTACCGTAAACAACAAAATGGAGCAATATTTATACTTGTTTATGTTGATGATATAATTATCACCGGAACATCATCATCCACTGTTGAATTTGTTATTGTTGAGCTCACTCGCAGGTTCTCACTAAAGGATCTCGGACTTCTCCACTATTTTCTCGGTGTTGAAGTTATTCCGTGTAAAGCAGGCCTATTCCTCCAACAACGCAGATACATAACATACTTGCTCACCCGCTTTGGAATGATGGAGTCTCGTCCATGTTCGACTCCCATGTCCACGGATTCTACGTTGATTCTTAATGCAGGGGAAGCTTTGTCAGATCCGCTGCCCTTTCGTCAAGCTGTTGGAGCCTTACAATACTTATCACTTACACGACCTGTCATTGCGTTTACGGTAAATAAGTTATCCCAATTTATGCATAAGCCAACTGATCTGCATTGGGGTGCCGTGAAAAGACTATTTCGTTATCTTGTGGGCACCTTGAATCATGGTATTCTCATAAAACGTCACTCGACTCTTTCACTTCATGCCTTTTCAGATGCTGATTGGGCGGGTGACTACTTGTCTACTGGTGCATATATGGTTTATCTAGGCAACAATGCTATCTCATGGAGTTCTAAAAAGCAAAGAACTATTGCACAATCGTCAACGGAGGCCGAGTATCGATTTGTTGCTAATACTGCAGCTGAACTTCAATGGTTACACTCCTTGTTGTTGGAATTGGGTATACGTTTTTCTGAAGGCCCAGTCATATTTTGTGATAATGTTGGAGCTATCCAATTGTCAGCCAACCCTGTTTTTCATTCCCGCATGAAACATATTGCACTAGACTATCATTTTGTACGGGAACGGGTCCAAAGTTGTGCGCTTCGTGTAACACGTGTCCATAATGACGATAAATTAGCTGACGTGCTCACTAAGCCACTTCCTCGCCAGCGGTTCAACATGTTAGTCTCCAAGATAGGCCTCTCAGACCGGTCGTCCATCTTGCGGGGGTGTTAAGGAAATACGTTAATTGGTTTCCTTTCTCAGTATTATGCTCCTACTTATTTACAGGAAAGAATATATATTCTTTTCCTTGTTTATGAGATTTAATTTACTCAATCCCTTATTTAATGGGATCTTCTTTCATCCTGTACTTGTATATATTAAGTTACTCTGCACGTAATGAAAATCACTTCGATTCACTTTAAACCGTAAATATGCTTAGTCCTATAGGGATAACATGATCTTTCAATGAGTAACTTGCACTTAGACTGTCATAATATTGTTATAGAGCGATTGTGTGATAAAGTAAAAATATAATGATAAAGGTGGATCGAGTTCATGAAATAGAGCCTCTAGCTCTAGCTTCCATGTGCTACATGCCTACATATATATTTCAGAAAGATACATGTGCGTGGTTTTAAAGGTTGTTTTTCCTCGAAGGATAAAGACATGTAACTAAACTCAATGAATGATGATTGACGTATATGTTTATATGCTTCAAACATAACATAGTAACACCTTTCTAAACATCTTCTCGTGTCCAATGACACGTGTTAGTACTTCGTATATGATAGGAATGTATATGTAATATTGTAATTTTCTTCTTCAATGATATATACTAGCTAGTAATGTATATTTAATAAATATATTAGTTTTTAATAATTAAATTTCATGTAGTTTAAATGTTTCAATTTTTTGGTAGAAGTTTAAATATTTTAATTAAGCTAACGACTAATTTATATTTGTATACTTTATTTTTGAGATTAATCAAACTAAAGTTATTGGTGATATTTTGATATGTAGAAGGAAAAAAAACGCAGTTTAAACTAGATGGTTTCAAATTTTAAAGGTAAAATAAAAATTAGAGGATTTATAAGTCTACAACTATACTTGAACAAGAGACGTGCTAACAAGTATAATTATATTATGTAAAGTTATACAATTTATAGGTGACGGCAAGCTTGTTATAAATCATTTTAAAAATTAATCAAATATTTAGTCAGGAAAATTAAAATAATATATAATTTTATAATAGAAGACTATAAGTTTTGCACAATATATTTATGATGTCACTCCCAAACAATTACATTTTATAATATGATCCTTCGTAATTCACAAATTAATGATTAAGGTAACTTTCAACCGATTTGGGTTACAGTAAGATAACGTTTATAAATCAATTCAATCAAATGCATAAGTCATCGATTGTGAAACAACACAGACAAAATATATTTCAGAAACTTGCAAAAAGTTTAATATTTAATATACGATTAAATATTTATAATTGTAAGCACTTCCCAACGTATGCAAATAAAATTTTGAATGCTTCGGGAAAAAAAATCAGCAATTATCTAAATGTGGGGTTATATCATATAAAAATTCAAATGATCCCATTATTTATTCATGTTTGGTATGTTGTTACTTTCAATGATTAATTAATAATTACTATAGCCAATTGAGGTTGGTTCCATATGCTCATTTTCATTCGAAATCCCTTTTTGGGCAAGTTCGATAGAAAATTCAAATTATTTCGGGAATTATAATTTTTTAAATAATTGATAATTCAATTGTAATTGGATTAAATTTTTAATTCAAATAATGTAAAAGATAATTTTTCTCCAAATAATCTCTAATGACCATGTAATCTTGGTATGCTTTTATATTATTATGGTTTATTGCTTTAGCGGTCTTTTGGACAACTAAAATTCCTGATATTTTAAATTTATATTAGTAATAATCATTGACAAAATCATTTCGTTATCTTTATTTTAAGTGATTAAAATTTACATGTTTAGATTAATTTTATTTTTATTGTCTACTGTAAGTATGCCCATTAGGTGTAATACGAGTACTTGCACAACTCACTAGGACACGTCATTCTTGTGATGACATTCATTGGATAATAAGAAAGTTACTCCTCATTCATTCTATTTGGTTCTCTCTTCCGCTCTTTCACATGAAATCATATACACATACACATCGTAACATGATATCAGAGTCAACGATAGAGACTTTAGAGACAACGCCCAATTTTAGTGCCAATTTCTCTCCGACGACATTAGAAACTGATTCACACGGCCAATTTTATATTCATTACTCGGATTCCCCCATGCTCAAGTTGTCGACGACTCTACTCAACAAAACAACTACAATTGCTAGAAGCAATATGTAGAAGTACGTGTATATACTCGCCAAGAACAAACTCGGCTTTGTGAATGGCGAGTGTAAGAATCCAAACACTGATTCAAAGATGATTTTCAAATGGGAGCAGTATAACAATATGTTGATTTCTTGACTTTCTCACTCCATGAAAAAAGACATTGCATAATTTATTCTCTATTACAAATCAGCCGCCCAGCTTTAAAATGAACTTGGTGTTCATTTTGATAACTCAAATCGAACAAATTTCTATAAAATATAGCAAGAACTTAGTTCTATTTCTCAAGGATATTCCTCTATTACTTCATACTTCACTCAATTGAAGAAATTGTGGGACAGAATGCATGTTAGCTCTTGAAGAATATGTTTATAGTTATGGATCTAACAAAGTAACCTTATCTATGAAAGTTCAACAGATAATTCAATTTCTAGTTGGACTTAATGATTTGTTTCATGTTGTTCGATCCCGCTCATGATGAGCACATCTATTGATCTTGGAGAAGTCTATAAAATGCTTCTTCAAGAAGAGTCTCAAAGAGGTTTAAAGACTTGTGCCACTACAAGTGAAGATATAGCAACTTAATTTATACTCTCAACATAGAGGGATTTCTTCCAAAGGTTCTTCAAGAACCATTTCAGATTCCACAAACAAACTCCATTGTGATCATAGTAAGGAAAAGAATCACACTATAGATAGGTATTGAAAGCTTCACGGTTATCCTACTACAGGTTCACCAAGAGTTTCTTTTTGTGATCATTGTAAACTGGCAGGTCACATGATGGCTAGATGTTGCAAAATTCATGGATATCCTGTTGGACACAAACCGGTTGTTGTTGCCTCCTCCAACTTTACTCCTGATCATGAGTAAAATTTTGTCATTGTTGAACAACAATGGTGCTGCTGATACCGGCCAGTAAGGACAATCATAATGTTTTATTGGTTGGTAAACCACTTTGCATTTTCTCCTCTCACTTGAAATCTCAATGGATCGTTGATAGTGGTGCTACCGATCATATCACGCCTCATCCTGAGCAATTTTTATCATATGAACCTATGTCCGGCCAATAATATTCCAATCACCATGCCCAACGGTCTCAATGCCATGGTTTCTCAAGTTGGCATTGTTGATCTTAGTCTTGATATATCTCTACACAATGTTCTTCGTGTACTAGAATTTCGTTTAACCTATTATTTGTCCACACGCTTGCTAATGAGATGATGACTAATATGGTTTTCTCCTCTAATCACTCCTCTATTCAGGCCCATTTGATGAAGCATCCAATGGTGATTGGTAAAGCTTGTAAAGGATTGTATGTTGTCGACACAATCTCTCCCATAATCCCCCTCACTCCTTGTAATAAAGATGTCTTTGATATATATTTTGTATCTAGTTCCCTCATGTCATTAAGTCATAAAATATGGCATTGCCGTCTAGGACATTTACCATTTGAACAAATGCTTCATATTGATTCTATTAATTAATGTGAAAATCAAGAATCGTGATGCATGTCAAATCTTTCCCCATACTCATCAACATAGAAAAACCTTTCCCTTATCCCATTATCGTACTTCTCATGTCTTTGACTTGATCCATGTTGACACTTGAGGTCCATATAAACAATGTACATATAATGATTTTATATATTTTCTTACCGCAGTTGATGACTTTACCAAGTGTACATGGACTTATCTTTTGTCTAACAAGAGCAATTTTCCAAGCTTTTTCTTCACTTATCCAAGCACAATTCCATACCAAAATAAAGACCATCTGTAACGATAATGCTTTTGAATTTTCTAGTCTTGCAGCCAACACCTTCTACTCCAAATAGGGAATCATTCACCAAACTTCATGTCATATAGCCCTCAACAAAAATAGGGTTGTTGAAAGTAAACATACACACATCCTAAAAGTTGCTCGAGCCCTTTTTCACTAATCTAAAGTTCCTCTATCCTACTAGGGTGAGTGCATTCTTACCGCTACACATATCATCAATCGATGTCCCTTACAAGTCCTAGAGTATAAGACCCCTTTCGAGCTTCAGTGTAATAAACCTCCTGATCATACATCTCTCAAAGTGTTTGGTTGCCTGTATTTTACCAACACTATACCTGTCCTTCGAAACTATTTGAACCAAGGGTTTTACCTTGTGTTTTCTTGGGTTACCCTTTTGGTAAGAAAAGTTACAAAGTGTTAACCATACATTCTATAGATATCATGTTCTCAAGAGACATGAAACAACATTCTCTTTCCACCATCTTCTTTCCGCTTCTACCATTCTTCCTATCACCTCTCAATCAACTTCTTTTGATACGTTCATATTTTTACCATCCGCACCAATCCCTGACAATGTAACTTCTCCCCCAAGAAATCTTGACATAGTTCATTCTTCACAAACACTCCACGATATACTCCAATTAACCCTAGCTCTTCATTTCTACAAAACACTCTACAATATAATCCACTTAACCCTAGCTCTTCATCTCCTTCTCTCGGTGATCATATAGTCGAGGCTTCCCAACCTTCTTCACCTCTTCCCCCACGTTGGTCAACTCGGTCTCATCATGCACTTAACTACCTCCAAGACTTTGTTTGCACGTACAATTAATGCAACCAACTTTCACTCTTCTGATCTTCCCTCTTCTCATTATGCCTTTATCTCTCGTCTATCTTCCTATGTTGAGCTGACCAAATATATTGAAGCTTCTAAAGACCCAAATTGGGTACATGTCATGCACCAAGAATATCGAGCTCTCCAAGACAATCACGCGTGAGGTATCTTACCCTTTCCTCCTTCTACAAAACCTTTTCTATGTACATGGGTGTAAAAAGTCAAGCTTAAAGTTTACTGTACCCTAGAATGCTACAAGACAAGGCTCATCGCCAAGGGTTTCACTCAGAAGGCCGGCATTGATTACCACAAAACCTTCTCTCTAGTTGTAAAAATGACCACAATTAGAGCTATTATTGCCATAGTTTCCTCCAAGAAATGGATCTTGCACCGGCTTGACACAAACAACGTATTCTTACATGGAGAGTTTCATGAGAATTTCTGGTATTCCTAATCCTTTGAACCTGGTTTGCAAGCTCAAGAAGTCGCTATATGGCCTCAAACAGGCTTCTTGCCAGCAATTCCATTGACTTACCACAACATTATTAGCTCATGGCTTTATTCAATATAAGAATGACTATTCCTTATTTGTTAAGAATCGTTCATCTCCTATCTTAATAGTTGCAATCTATGTTGATGATCTCCTAAGAACATGCTCAGACATAGAGGAAATAGATCATCTAAAGATCGACCTTGATCATACATTCAGCGTGAAGGACCTTTGTATATTTCACTATTTTATTGGTTTGGAGAATCTATGTTCCTCTGGTGTGGTCTTGTCTCAACGGAAATTCACGCTTGAGTTAATTTGTGATGCTCTTCTTCCAGATGAAAAGATCATGTGTACACCATTGCTTTAAACTTCAAACTACTTCTAGACAATGGTGATCCGATCCATTGTCTGATGCTTCGGAATATAGATGTTTGGTAGGGAAACTAAATTTCATAGCACATACAAGGCTTGGTCTATGCTTTATAGTCCAATGTTTAAGTCGTTTTTATGCAAGCTTCATGCACTTCGCATGCTCTTCACCACACTTTTCAATACCTCGTAGGTATGATTGATCATGGAATACTCCTAAATGGATTTGAATATCTCTTACTGGTTGCTTACACATATTCGGACTGAGCATCTTTTCCCACAACCAGACGATCTATTGAAGGTTTTGTTCTCCTCCTTGGCAACTCTCCAATAAGATGGAAACATAAGAAATAGGGAACGGTATCTCGAAGATCTACAGAGGATGAGTATAGAGTTATGGCAAATGCTGCAGTTCAAATCACATGACTTGTTCGTTTGCTAGATGATTTTGGCATTCCTTAGGCAAAAACCAGTTCACTTATATTGTGATAATAACTTGGCGATTCAAATAGCTCATAATCTTGTGTTTATGAGCGCACTAAACATATAGAGATTGATTATTGCCATTTCACACGAGACAAGGTCACGGAAGGGCTACTTCAGCTTGATTTTGTTCCAACTACATTCCAACTAGCTGATGTTCTTACCAAAATTTTACCGTATGAACACAAACATCATTTGCTTTTCAAGTTGTTCCCCCTTCCAGCTTGCGGGGCGGATGTGAGTACTTGCACAACTCGCTAGGACACGTCAGCTAGTATCACGTTTTTCGGTTACAACACACTTTATCTGGTGGTTCATAGATGATACTAGTTTTAATACCCGTGCCCTGCACGAGTTAGACGATAATTGTGTGTCATAGAAAAATGTTTGATAATTCATTATGTTGAAAATTGTCTTAACTGTTATGTGATACTTGTTGTAAGGCTGTAATTTTCACATTATGAATGAAAATGAAGCAGGAATTCAAATCTTGCAATAACAATCGGGAAAGAGGATTTCGGGACGATATCCTTTCAGATACTCGAATGCCAAAGTTATTATCAATACCGGAAAGGCAGAAAGAATTAAGGTTTATTAAATTAAATGTTAGGGTATGTGATATGGATTAACGAATAAATGACAATGTAAAATTGATGAGGTGACCGTACGAAACTGTGTCAAGTATTAGTTCACGGGTTGTTTTAGTATATAAGATAGATGAAAAGTTATATGTAAAACATATACTAACAAAAAAAAAGGATAAAACAAATCATAAAATTTAAGTTAATAATATTAAATAATAAATGAAAGAGATTTACCTAATATAAGTAGTATGTCTAAGTTAAAAATAATAATATCAAATAGTTCAATTTAAATAGTGAATTGCCTAATAGTTAATAAGATTAATAGCATATGTCAAGTTATTAAAATAAAAATATTACTAAAAAGATTTTTAAAAAAAGAAAAATAAAACTAAAAATAATAACAACTATCAATTACTAAATAAATCAACTTTAAAAATTATTGAAAGTGATACATGCTATCAACGTATTTATAAAAAATAATAGAATTATTTTTCCGGGAAAAAAAAAAAGCTAACTCCAGTTTTGATTTGAAATAAATTAATATGTTAAAAGTCATAATTTAAGTAAAATATATTTAATTTATATAAAAAATAGCAACTTTCTTAATTTTATTTTTGGGATTTTTTTAGTTCTGATTTTTTTTAAAATACTTTTGTGTAAATGACAAAAAAAATTATTAAAATTATTTGCTTTATTTTAAAAAAGTCGATATTGTTTAAAAAAAAAAATTTGGGGAAAATATTTTCAATTTTTTTCCATATATTTTTAATATAAATTTATGAGTTTTTATAAAAAAATTATTTAAAAATATCCGAAATTTTTCCAGAAAAATATTAAAAACGACTTGTTCCAAAAAAAGGTTTTTTTATTCTTATATTTTTATTTTTTTAAAATGAAGAATTTTTTTTTTTGAATCCACTAAAACAAATGAATTTTAGAAAAAAAATAAAGTTTTTAAGTTTTAGAAAAAAATATAAATAAACAAAATATTAAGATCTTTAAAAGTTTTAAATAAAAAATAAAATTTATAAATTTTAGAAATATAATGTTCAATTGAAAATTAAAATTATAAGTTAAAAAAATATTAAGATCTTTAAAATTAGATTGCAAATTTTAATGATTTTAATTTTGATTTATAATTAATTAAAGGTCAATTAATAATATGCGGGATTAACAAAAAAATTAGTTAGTAAATTATTTAAATTAAATTTGTAAATTAAATATTTTAAATAATTTGTTTAACATGGTAAGACCTGAATTAACAAAAAATTAACACGTGTAAATTTAACGACGTGGATTCACCAGACTGTGTCACGTGTAAATTTAATGACGTGGATTCACCATACTGTGCCACGTATAAATTTAATGACGTGGATTTACCAGACTGTATAGTAAGTTCACGGACTGCTTTAGTATATAGATATTTAGTATATAGATAGATATATACACTTGCAATGACATTCACTTGATGATAATAAAGTAACTTCTCCTTAACACATAAATATTGTGACAAGGCGGGTTAATTTGGGGTATTAATATGGAACTTAGGGATAACGGTTTGATAATTTCCGAAGCAACTAATTACCAATATTCTCATTAAAATTTCCATTAATTAGTATCAATTAAAAGCTTTCTTACTACAATTGCATAATATCGAGATCGACATTTTCTCAATTTGCAGCATCAGTTATTTATAGAATCATAAATGTTATTCCTACGCCAATCTTAATGATCACACCTCCATATAATATCTTTAAATAGTACTTTTATATACATTTCATTCATTATTTATATATTTGAAAATATCATATTTTTTTTCAATTTTCATATAACTCTTTGTCGTTTTTATCATTATTTTTATATGATTTTTTAAATTATTGTAAATCAATATAAATTTACCCGGCCCTTCTATTTGTAATTTTATAATATGTATGATTTTTGTCTCTAATGCCAAACCACTGTGAACCAAAGTGCTATTTTTATGTGTTCCGAAGTATTTTGAACTACATTTTGTTATTGAAACACAATGTAAAGAAATTTTAAATTTGTTTTGTATGTGTTGAACTATTAACATCTTAAATTATTCATCTGGTAGTTTGTAAATGTGGTGGTAATCAATATCAATAAGCAATATAAAAAGACAAATTATACAAACTAAATGTAATGTTTTTAAAAAAATATATATAAAATAATGTGATATTGTTGATATGTTGGGAAGAAATGTGTCATATAATAACACCTTGGTAGGTAAAACTATTTTATAAACTTACAAGCTACTCTTTTCAAGTTTTCATAATCAATTAATTTATCAGACGTGTGTTTTATTAAAAGAAATATGCAATAAAATATTTAGATATATGTTACTTAGAATAATAAATATATTATTTATTATTTTAGAATAGTTTATATTATTTTATCCTTACAATCTTATCCTTTTATTTATGTTTTTATGTAATCTCTGTCCTAATATATTTGTATAATACATTCGTGATTTTTTCTCCCTGTAAATCTATCATTTCTCCACGTTTAAACTAAGAAACGTACGGATATTAAAAAATATTAACAGACATACATTCATGAAATCCTGTGCTAAATTTATGTATTCAATCGTGTGATTTGGTCTTAGAAAAAGACCACGAGATTAAGCAAAGCAACAATGGCCATCAAGATGCACGAAGCAACGGCGGCAGCTGATCCACTTGGCGGCGCCAGAACTGTCACAAAATAATAACTCTCAAAAATATATTTCTATAAAAATATATTTTTAAAAATTTCTCATCCCGTCACAATGAGGAAAGGAAGGACTCGTGATATTGCATAGACCGGGGAGCGTGACGGCTTTGGACATGTTGAAGGTTCTGCCGTAGCCGTTGGCAGCAGGGACGGCGACGCAGTAGAGACAATGGGGATCGTCGTTTAACACTTTCTTCATGCCGTCGCAACACTTCTCGTTA
The DNA here is from genome assembly GCA_002319775.1 of Fagopyrum tataricum. Taxonomy (NCBI): domain Eukaryota; kingdom Viridiplantae; phylum Streptophyta; class Magnoliopsida; order Caryophyllales; family Polygonaceae; genus Fagopyrum; species Fagopyrum tataricum. The sequence goes on from CM008286.1 coordinate 10,124,695, forward strand.
GGGTCCACAGAGTCAGACCACAAAGCAGGCAAGCAGTTAAGAATAGTTATCCTGGCCTCCAGGCACGTGGGGTCTCCACCCGAAGCCACATGTGTCACCGCTAGTGCCGCCACCGCCAACACCCTAAACAACGTTGTCGCTTTCACTGTATTCATCGTGATCGTCTTTTTTTCTTCTTCTTCTGATGCAATTGATATATTTCCGACGTTATGATAGGATTTGATATATTTATATATTTACGTGGTCTTGAAGAGGCTTAAATGTGTATGGGATTATATGCATTGAAATTTGTCCATGTAACGGAAATTTTTGAATTAGTTTTCCTTAATTTGAAGATTTTGAATTGATTGCATTAATTTGGTATTTAGCTTGAATATATAGTGATATTTTTTTTTGGTTAAATGAATATAATAAACATAATCTATATTTTATGACTTGAATATCAAGAATCAACGGTAAAAATGAATAAATATCTATCACAATATTAGAGATATTTAATTATCATGATTTGTTCTTATTTATGGCTAATTATTAATTATGTTATATATATATATATATATATATATATATATATATATATATATATATATATATATATATATATATATCAGGTAAGAGCTTATTTTACGTTAAAAAATAAGAACACTTGTGAATCGACGAATTTATGCACGGATGACTTAAATTTAACATCTAAATAAGACAATGTTCTATTGTAATTTATAATATAGTCTCACGCATATGGTAACAAGAATAAGGCAATGTTCTTATTTATGGCTACTTTGTTTTCAAAATACCATAATGAATTTTATTTTAATGATTCATATTAAAATGGACAATAAATAGAAAACATATAATACAGGAAATCAAATCTGGTAAATATGGATAAATTAATAGTCATGGACAAATTCAACCTTATATTTTAATTTTTAATGTTTAAAATTTTTGTAAATTTCCTTTTTTTTGAACCAACTTTATAAAGTTGCTCACTTTATTTTAATTTTAAAAGAGCGTCTAGTTTTTGTTAAAAACTTCAAATGATGTATTAAAACAAGGTTTTTTTTAATCCAAAAAACATTATTTCATGGTAAATAAAATATTTTTATAATGAGATTTTTTAGGAACAAGATAAGTGACTCGATCACCGTAAAACAACGGTGAAACAAGAGGCCGTGAAGAGGCGGCATACAGAGACAACCGCCAAGAGGGCAATACAAGAAACAAAAAAGAGAAGAAAAGAGCCGAACGAGAACAACAACGGATAAAAAGGTGGTGAAGGGAGAAATGCATGAAGACAAAGCAAGTGAGACAATGAGTCAAGCACTACCGAAGAAGCACCGACGGAAACATGTACAACAAGAAACGAACTTATGAAGATTATATTTTAATAATTATTTTTTATTCATCGACATACCATTGTTGACAGAAACAACTCATCTTGTTCGTGTTTACACTACCGCACTCGTGCTCACGCCACACGCGTATTCACGCTCGTGTTGTCTTATAGCCCTTCGTGTTAAATTAAGATCATTACTCACACTCGTGTTATCTTATAGTCCTTTCATATTAAATTAAAACCATTTCTCAAACTCGTGTTATTTTATAGCCATTACTAACACAACAATATTAAATTGTCATAAAAATCACGACAGATAATATTAATTTTAGGCTACAAACAATTTTTTTGATAATTTTGATATCTTGTTCATCCACGTATAAAATAAGTGTATCTTAGTTCTTAAAATAGTGAAGTGGACACCGTATAAACTATTAATTTGAAGTGTTGATGATTTCAGATAGTATCTAATTATATTATTAGAGGTTCTCACTCAAACAACATAATACATATGAGTAATTGAACTTGAATCTATAGATATTTGCAGTTAGACATGAGTTTGCAGACGGGCACTTTTGGGCCACATGTTGGATTTTAGGGCCCAAAGATAGTAAATGGGCTCAAATATGAGCTAACGAGCCCAAACAATGCATTACTGCCTTGCTTTCGTACACGCGGGAAACGGTCTAAAAGAAGTCTCGACACTTCATCTTCTTTACACTGCCATTTCTGACTCCACTTTGACACTTTGCTTCTCCACTTGAATCCATTTCCATCGCCCAATCATCTTCTTCTTTCCCTCCCAAGATCATCAATGGCGGATCAATTTCCACCTCGCTGGTCCCCTTATTCTCACGGAAGTTTCGCTTCTCCAGCGCCGGCGGGGGTTGTGCTGCCAGCGTCGGTGGAGGAGCTTATTAACATTATATGCAATGAGCAATCGCAGCCACCGCTGGGAACGCTTGTGAGGAGAAAGCTTTCGTTGCTAACCGAAGAGGAGTCTCTGCGAATTCTTAACCTAATTCGTCAAACGAAGATTACCAGGTCCTTTGATGGCTTCGTGACGTACTTAGTGAACAATAGAAGCCCTATCTCTGCTTCTCCGAGACAAGAGAGCATTTTCTCTTCCCCGTCGTTTCCGACGACGCTGGCTTCGGTTGCCCCTCCCAACCCCCGTGATTTAGGTTTCTTTCTTACTTGCTTTACTTATTTAAGTTATGCAGTAGTTTTTTGTTTGAGTTTTGCTTCCGGTTTCTACATGTTTCATTATGCTAGAACACAAAGGTATTTGTAGGGTTCAATTAAGCTCGGGGCGTGCTGAAAATGTGCACATGCTTTTAAATGTTTGTGTCATTCACCAATCACCATTATCCTGATTTCTCCTGATATGAAAACCCGCAATTTATTGGCAGATGAGGTAACATCTTCAATGCAGGATCGTCTTAGACTTTCGCCCATCCCAACTGCTAGGCAGCCTGGTGGACAGACTCTTTCGCCTTGTATAAATAACCGACAGTCTAATGAGCTGCAAGCTCTCTCTCACGCCACCAATTCCACAAATAACTATAGACATGCATCATCTCCCAAAACTAGTATTTGGAAAGCTAATGGGCTGTGTCCTGTGTCTGCAACTAATGTCTTGAAGGCTGATAATGCACAGTCTCATATGCCCTCTATAAATGCCTGGAAGCCTAATGGACAGATATCTAGCCCTGTGCTACAAGCCTTAAACGAGATCGAGTTTAGGAAATCTTTTTTGATTTTAAGTTATATCGGGAGGTAAAATGATGCATGTTTTTTTATTGGTGTTGGGAGAGCTGGAGCATTATATTTAATCACCTTCTAACTATTCCGTTTTAATGGGTGCGTTTTACTTGTGTAGAAACAAGCTAGAAGAGGTGACCTCTGAATGGGAGATAAAAGGTCTTGCAGGTGTTCAATTTCAATCCATGGGAGAATTTGAGAACGTAATTTGGGATAGATTTGGCTCTCGGTATTGTGAGAATAAAGACCGTATCAAGGTTATCATGCTCTTAAAATGCTGTTACATTCTTATCTCAGCAATCAGAACCATGATATTATTGCATTTAGGTGTATATCATGTTTGCGGGGTTGTTCTTATCCTTTGAATTCATATTCAGAAGGTGAAAGTACCGAATTTTACAAGCTTCCCCCTTTTTTTATATAGATATGAAGAATTGACTAGAAGCATGTTGAGAGTAGTTCTCAAGAATTTTGGTATTTACATTCTGGGGCTCCTTGATCTGAATAGAAAAGAAAAGGTTTTCTTTTAGGTCATGTACGACAATGAATGTGCAAATTGATGTCTCGCTTTGAGTTTAAAATTCCTGTGAAAAGCGTAATCATATCCTAGCAACTAGTAATTGTTGTGCCATTAGTATAAATTGTATAGTGTACTTAGTTCCCTTATTTGCCTTACAAGGCAGAATGGAATCTTTTCTCTTCTTTTACTTGATTTTTTTGTCTGCATTAATTGTTTGTCTCGTATATGATTAATTTATCAGCATGCTGATTGGGAGTCTGGAAGATACTATTACCACTGCTATGTTTATCCCGATGGTAGTTATTCTCTCAAGGTTTGTGTTCTTGCTTCATAATGATTCCACCTGAAGTCAATAGTTGATTCTTTTATCATCCATTTTAGTAGAAAATGTCAGGTTTATGATGGAATATTTTGATAATCATTCAATGGGGACATGTGTGCATGAGTGCACCAGTTTTTCCATTGTGTAGGAATTCAAACCGAAAATGAAATTAAACAAACCGACAGCCGAACCGATAAAATCGGTTTCCGGTTCGGTTCTTGTCGGTTTTCTCAGTTTCGGTTCGGTTCAATCGAACCGACCGAAATATGCTCAGCCCTATTTTTAATGTAATCTTGTTATTTCAACAAGGGGTATAACTGTAAAAGGATTAAGAATTTGTTTGCTGATGTTACATCAGTTAGTAATTTTTCTGTTCAAGTTCTGTTGGTTTATTTTATTGTTTTTGTTTCATGCATTGTGAATTTGTGATTAGGGTCCAATTTTAAATAAGACAGCTACTCTCCTACAAAAGGTTTTAGGTGATGAGAACGTGCTGATTGTGAAATTTTACGACTTGGACACTTCTAGTAAAAAAATTGGTTCTTCAGCTTCATATGCTGCATTTCACAAGATGGCAGAAGAAGGAATTTTTGTCGGCTTGAAGTGTTTTAGGTTTTATGGTAAGGAATTACGTTCTTTTTCCAAGTGGTTATTAGACTATAGTGCTGATCCATTTTCTGAGGTAACCTTCTATGTCAACATAATCTGCCAACCAGCTTTTAAAGATGGTGGGAAGGAGGAGAAAACAAATTCTGCTTCCGGTGCAGTCAAGTCTTACTACGTCAATGTGGATTCCTTTGCTCGGTTTTATGAGAACAAAGCTTCTCGTCTCGATATGATATCAATGCACGACCACAGGTGTATTTTCATGCATGTGCACAACGCTTCGAGTTTATCGGCTTACATGCCCAGGTTGGTGGAAGTGGAAACTCTTCTCGGGAATTTTTATTAAGTTATCTTTCTACTTACCCGCCTTTTCTCTTTTCCCTCCTGACATGATTCAGGTTCTCACTCATATTGTCCAAAACGACTACATTAGAAGTAAACTTGGATGATCCGGAGGTCTATGTGGAGATCATTAATGATATTCCTTGCAAGGTAAAATCACTTTATGCATTCTTTTCATTACCTTCGCTCACCATGTTGACATTCAAAGAAACAGGATTGGAATAAAAAGGATATTTAAATAAGTCGAGCATAATATTTTTGCATATGTTGTTTTCTTGTTACTTTGTTAATTGTTATTTCTTCTCGCCAGGATGTGGATGGTTTGCCTGTATATAAAGATGGAAAAATTCAGATCCATACGGATGGAACTGGTTTTATCAGTGAGGAACTCGCTCTAAGATGTCCTCGGTATTATAAAGGGAATTCTTCAAATGACCAACTATTTGAGGTCTGTATTTAATCTTCCATTAAATAACCTGCTAGATGTTTATATTTAAAAAATTTGGGTTAATTATACAACACCACATTGCACAAAACCACCTTTGAAAATAGAAAACCCATTTAACTACCTACAATTATGGGGCGTTTTCATTGCAAATGACTTCCTTGGTCTCTTTTTTTAGTTTAAATTTATTTTCCAATGACAATTTAACAGAGAAGAAGTTGATTGGTGCTTTGCGAACAGTATGTGGTTAAAAAAAAATTCGTTTTTTTATGAATAGTTTAAGATGTATTAATTTTTGTATGTTTATAAGCAATGTCAGAAATTCTCATATACATATATAATTTATGTCACTATTCCTGTGATACACTGATACATAGACTCTTAACATCTTGGTTCTTTCCCTCTCCCCCTCTTTGCATTTTAACATTTTATTGAGCTATCTCCAGAGATATCTTGAGATTCTTCAACTTGGGACTGCATCAACCATCCACTTTAAACCTGACATGTTACAACCGGTATCAGCATCTAGCTTTACTTGTTTAAGCACATTCGTCTGATTATTAATTTCTGTCCAATCCTGATTTCCACCCTGTTCCAGCCATTGTTGATCCAGTTTCGCATGTTCCACAAAGGCTGCGCTGTTAAAGGAACCGTTTTAGTGAATAAAAAGGTATGATTGTTGTCGAAACACCTCAAAGTGTTGTTTTCTTTTTTATGCTCCTGGGGCAGCATAAAACATCTATCTATATTTGTAAATTATTGTTCTCGTCATTCTCTACTAATCATTCCTTTTATTGTGTAGCTTCAAGGTAAAAGAATTCAAATACGACCTTCTATGATAAAGATCGAGCGAGATCCAAAACTTTCACGCAGTCCATGTGTAAATTCCTTTGAGATTGTTTCGACGAGGTATATCCAAGAGATGGTGAATCACTGGCAGTTATGTTTCTTTTTATAAACTTTGACCTCGGCTGTTACTGTCTTTTCACTTCAGATATGTTTTTTACTTTTTTCCCAGCAACCGGCCTCGAAAGGCTCGTCTATCACAGTCTCTTATTGCACTTCTCAACTATGGTGGTGTCCCAAAAGATTTTTTCATTGGTATACTAATGAATGAGATTTGGGATGCACAAACCATCTTTTCAAATAAGAGAGCAGCTCTGAAAGGTGATACACAATTATGATGAACAGTTCAAATTGTTAACTAGAAAACCTGATTTTTTGTATTTATTATTATCATTATTTTTTTCCTGATAGTGTAAAGTTGTATATTTTTTTTAAATGCAGTGGCAATCAATAATGGAGAAATGGACAATAATTACACTGTTGCAAAGATGATTTTTTCAGGGATTCCACTTGATGAACCCTACATTCAGTGTCGATTGCCTATTCTTGCAAAACAAGAGCTTAATAGTCTTAAAGAAGGAAAACTTCCAATTGATGATAGCTTTAATATTATGGGAACAGTAGACCCTACTGGATCTCTGAATAGTGATGAAGTTTGCATTATACTGTAAGTTATGTTCTTTGACAACTGACGGCTTCAGAACTAATGTTCCATCTCGAATAGTTATTCACACCTGAATCCGTTGTCATTGATAATGAGCTGTGTCTTGTCTGTACAGTGAGACTGGGCAAATTGAAGGTGATGTATTAGTTTATCGGCATCCCGGGGTTCATTTTGGAGATGTTCACATACTAAAAGCTACTCGTATAAAGGGTTTGGAGGAATTTGTTGGAACCTCCAAATATGGCATATTCTTTCCAACCAACGGGCCAAGATCCTTGGCTGATAAAATGGCTGGAGGTGACTTCGACGGAGACATGTACGTTGTCTCCAGGCATCCTACGGTACCCCTCTTGTTACTCTATCTCCTGTCACAGTAATATCCATGTTTCCTGTTCTAAGTTTTAACTGAGTTCTATTTGGCCTTTGTTTTCTCTTTTGGGTTGCATGCTCTTTCTATTTGTTTTATTCATTTATCCAAATTTCTTGTGTTTTTATACATTGAGAAAATTTCCGAAAGCCACTCTTAGTATATGGATATTTTTTTTAAAAAAAACCCACCAAATTTATTGATTTTTTTTTTTTGTAAGACCCCAAATTTTCTGTAATTGTTTTTGAAAACTGCCTTAAAGTGGGTTTTGATTGAAGTACTCACTTGAAAGGACATAATGAGCAACAAAAGAATGATTTTCCTTTCCTGGTCAAAAGGAGGGACAAAACCATCATTTAATGTAAAGACATAAGGATATAAAGCAAAAGGTCGTTAAAAAAATGCAAATTTTGCAACCTCAATTTTGAAAAACCTAAATAAAGTTTCAGATACAGACAACTCTTCCTCTACGGACGTACATAAACATTGGTTAATGTTTTACAATACAATTATTCACGATTTCACAAAGTTTAGTTCAAATTTTACAACACAATAGTTCATGAAAAACAATCCCTCATACTTCTTCAGTAATAGCTCATAACATTTAATTGTTCATATCTACTAAATGCACAGTGTGTATTTGCACCTTTTGCATTTTTTAATATAACTCACACTTATTTCAAAAAAGAATAAAATTGTTTATATTTCGCTAGTATATTTTACAGCACAATAGTTCATTTTCCACACGTTTGTACCGGAAGAGTTATTCTGTTCCTGAAAATTCCCCTTTTGTGTATTACTAGAGTTTGATCATTTTCTCTTATACATTTTAGCATTTCTGAACTCTTAGCTGAGTATAAGAAAGCTGAACAGATACCTTCTTTCAGCTGCTCACAACTTTCAAACAAAGTGAACCATGGTGTCCTACTCCCATCATTTCTCAGTCAACATCAGTCAATAGAAAGCCAGCTGACTTTCCAGCAGAGAAATTGGAGCCTGAACTCTTCCAACTGTTCTTGACCACGAGGTTTCAGCCTTGGTATGATTTATTTCCTTGACTTATATGGCCTTGTACATTTCAAGTTAATGACATCTGTTGAATTCAGTTGCTTCATCATAATATTTTTTGAGTAATTGATTTTTTTTCCATCCAAAGTTCAATTATAAAAGCTTGACCCCTAGATTTTATGCCAAAAACAAGTGACCGCGTTAACCTATCAGATCACAAATTTTTCAGGGTGATCTTTACATGACAGGAATCAGTAAATTATACTTGCATCTAAAAATAAGCAAGCTCAGGATCTGAATGAAACATTTTTCTACTTAATAACGTAGTACTAAATCTGTTTTCCCTTTAAGATTCTTTTTAGTTCTCAAAAGGAAGCTACATAATCTATTTTCAACATTTGAATGCAACGTCAGCATCTCAGCTGGTCTGGCAGCTACTTGTTGGCTATCCTACATGGATCAGTATATTGACGTTGAACAAAAGGTTGATAAAACTGAATTGGTTGATAAAATGCTCAAATTGGTTGATATATATTATGAGGCACTTGATGCAACAAAAAAAGGAAAGAAGGTTAGTATTTTTCACCCATGTCTCTTTATTATTAGCTAATACCACCCAGTAACATTGCGTACTTTATATCCCTGCATAGGTTACAGTTCCCCATGATCTCATTCCAAATCAATACCCCCACTTTAAGCCGAGGATAGGCCAAAACTATCATTCTAAGTCTGTTTTGGGAGAAATATTTGACAAAGCAGATGAACTGAAAATGGAGGCACCTGCAGTTCAAGGTAAGATTACCTTCCTTATTCAAACATATTCTGCAGTCTATATTATGGGCATGGAAAATTGCTAATTCTTGAATAGTTGTCAACAAGGAACCAATATTATGATTATTGTCCCTTTTGAACATCTAAATAAATGTTTAGATCAATATCATGGAAAGGCATATGAAAACCAATTCATTGAAGTGTCCTAGAAACCAAACATTTGAAAATAAGAGACATTTTATGTTAGGATACAAAATAGCAATATGAGAATATTGGGGGTCATGGGTTATAACCTGGAAAATGAGGGATCTAGGTGCTATTAGCTAAAGTTGTTAGGCTGTTAGAGGGATTTACTAATGTCACATGTAGGTGACCTGGGAGATGAGCTGCATGAGCATAAATAAGGCAATAGGTCTTATTGCTCATTATCCAGAAATATGTGTACTAGGCTTTTGCCTCTGAGATTGGCTCTTGTGGAGTTTCTCCCTTGCGTGGCTCTGGCTCAGTGGGTTCCTTTTGGTTTCTCTAAGATTTTATCTATCATTGTGTCACACTGATGGAACTTTGAAGAACTTTGAAGCATTCCCAGTTTCAATGTGAGATAAGAGAGCGAACTTTTAAGGCTTTCACACCCCTTTAATGGGTTGATTTGGTCTGAAATGTTCTTCATGTCAGTTTTGAGCTCGAGATGCTTAAATCTATAGATTGAATGAGATGATTCAATAGCATTTATCGTCGAATTTATGAGACTTCAATCTGGACCACCCAAAAATTTTATATTTTTGTTCTGTTTCCTTACCTGTCCAAAGTGCGGAAGCTTCCAAGCCTTGATATTGAAGTTCCTCTGTCATGCATTATATCATGGGAGGATCACTATAAAAGCTACAGACAAGAGAATGAAGAGATTGAAAATGCAATAGACTCCAAAAGTGAATTCTCACAAGACGCTGCAAGCAATCTCATTAAGAAATACAAGCAGGTTACTAGCTTTCTATGATCACCACCTTGATATTGAACCTTACACATTATAAAGTGTTTTTCCCCTGCCTTGAATAGATATTGTATGAAGCTGATGAGTTCGAAAAAAGCCCAAGAGCATGGGAGGATATACGTTATGATGCACTCGCCATCTATCATGTCGTGTATGGCTATGCAATGGAAAATAACCAAGCTAGTTACTGCAGATTTGCCTGGATAATCGCTTCTCCTGTCCTATTGAAGATATTCATGGAGGATCTCGACGAGAAGCCTATCGCGTGCTTACCATCTGTGCTTCGTGAGGTCCTATAACAAGGTAACTCCATTCCTCTTGATCTTTCATCCCATGCTCTATATTCACCCTGATGATCTATTGCTGTGTTCTTTATGGCTGAACATTGACTCAGTAGACTGGGCCCGATGTTATTAAACTATAGGGCCATAATTAGGGAGTTGGGCCTATTGGTGGCCCATATGTTGAATATAAGCCGCGAAACCCCACCTTAAATGGCGCCAACGGAAACCAACGAACACAACAGTACACCACGTTCTTGTATTTATGATCATTAACTAGTAGTATGTATTCATACGTGATGAATGACGATAAGACCTTACCCATCCCAAGACAAAACTCCGTTTATTTTATTTTTTACTGCATTTTTAATCACTTGTGAATTAGGTAATTTAGTAGACTAAGTAATCAAATTATTATGCCTTAACGAGTATATTTTATTCTGCATACATCTTAAAACGTGACCACATCAACTCTCCTGCATCTTGAAACGTGGCGAATTCTTACTGGCCCGTCCAAGATTTCTGAATTTTTAACATGTCAAAGACGAAAACAAATAATAGATATAATCATAGATCAGAGAAGTCTAAAAAACCAAGAGAAGAAATAAGAGCAGATCGACTTTAAAACTGCACGAGATTGGCACATGGCAAGCTTTTGCTCGGGAGGTCACATCTTAATATCTTGGACTCGTGCAGTTGTACAACGATAAGTCATATGAACTGTAAAATACCATTAATGCATGCTATAAGGTCATTTCTAAAACAGTTTTCTACTGAAAATAAAACAATTTCTTTTATTATCTTAACTCATAAACGTTTTGTACTGAATAAAAATTGATGAAAAAAATTGCAAATTAAGATAATAGATTAGAAAAATGCCATTGCCATATAAGATTGTCTAAATCCATAATCCTTATGCTATTCTGTCGGGTGTACTTTTTTCTGAAGATACACTCAGAGTCATTGTAATTTTTTAGGAAGAATTTATGATTTTCTCCGCTAATTTTGGGAAGATCTTAAGAGTGGAGGATGACCAAAACCAAACTTTCTAAACACTAAAAAATCCCCGATAAAATAATGAAAAAAGTCTGAATTTGCTTACTATCCTTTTACAGTTTTCACACATGGGTGTATAATCACGCGGGAAACCACACAAACAACCAAAATTTTGTTTATTAATTTCCAGTTTTCCACACTTAAAAGGGGTAGAATCGAGAAAGAAACAATGAGGGGGCTAAAAGTGAGAAAGTAACTTTTTAAAGCAAATATATCAAACCCTTTTGATTTCATTCCATGATGAAACAGATCAATTTGTTCATATTGAAGATATTTTTTCCACCAGAAAGCAATTTGTGATTCTAGTTCTAGTCCCACAAGTGCACAATCTTCCACAAATCAACCATCAATTACTCATCAAATTGAAGCAAGAACTCATCAATCACATATTGATTCAGTGAAGATTGCAGAAAAAGTCCTCTTTTTGTAATATTTACAAAAAACTAGCTCAAACTATAAAAAATTACAAAAATATGTCTCAACTAGTGCATACGAGCGCACTGTCTTTATAGGAAACTAGCTTAAACTCTAGTTTCTAGTCCCACAAGTGCACTATCTTCCATAAATTAACCATTAACTAAATGGGTTATTTCATAGTTAGCACTACCTTCCACAACCAAAAAGATTCCTGCTATTTTCCACAGCCAATCGAAAATATGGGTTATTTCTTGCAATTTTCTAAAAAAGAACAAATCAGTAAGAAAAAGTGGAGACTTTTTTCTTCATTCCCCAGTTTCTTTGTCTCTTTGAGTCATACTATATATTCAACACAAAACACTCTCAAATCTCAAATTCTAAAGGCCCATTTCTTCTCCCACCGAACACTCTCTAACCCTGAAATCACCAGATCCCAAAATGGGTCATGTATTCGCAGCATTGTTAATCACTCTCTTCTTCTCCTCACACCAAACGACGGCGTTTTCTCAACTCGAGAACCTCCATTTCCATCTCCACAACGCAAGCACAAGCCGAGCATTATATTCAAAACCGAGCAGCAGCTCTTGCAACCCGTTTAACGGAAAATGGGTATTCGACCCGACTTACCCACTTTATCAATCCTCTAATTGCCCTTTCGTCGACCCGGAATTCGATTGCCAGAAGTACGGGCGACCCGATAATAAGTACCAGAAGTACAGATGGCAGCCATATGACTGTGATTTGCCAAGGTAAATCGTTAATTTCATTCTGTCGGTGCTCGATTTGAATTTAAGATGTTAATGTGAGCTCTTAATTATCATACTTTAACTCAATCCAGATTCAATGGGCTTTATTTCCTGAGAAAATGGAGAGGGAAGAAGATAATGTTTGTCGGAGATTCTTTGAGTTCGAATCAATGGGAATCATTGACTTGTATGATTCATTCTTGGGTGCCCAATGCTCGAACGACTCTTGTTCGAACCCAACCTCTTTCCACTCTTACATTCGAGGTATGCTTCTTTTTCTTTCTTTTTTTTTTTTTAAAGAGAACTTATTAGTGCAATAATTTTTTTTATCCTCTGTTTTTATCTTTATTTTTATTTAATTTCTTGAAAAAATCTCTTTTGCCCTATCATATGCGTGGTCTTTTATGTTTGAATAGGGGGACACGTTAATTTATTGTGTAGTGTAGGATATGGGCTTTTACAATTAGCCATGTTAGATGTGAATATGTGATGTGCGGTTGTCTTCTCCCTTTTTCTAAAAAGACAAAAATCTATTATTTTTAAATTTGCATATAGTATCCCATCATACATTTAAATTAAGGTCGATATGATTTATTGAGTATTTATATTTTGTAATAGTTTAATATCCTATCATATGTCTTCTCCCTTTATATTGAATATATACATAGTAAAAAAAATTTTTAGTAAATTTGTCTCGAGAAGGATTGTCAATCTTATTTATGATTTATCATCCTTGTTTTTGGTATAATTATCCTTTTGTAATAATGAGATTGAAAATTTGACATGATATCATTCTTTCCATTTTGAACCCACATTTTACATATTTTGTTAATTTTCAAAAGGGCGATTTTAAAGGAACGGCGGAATAATTCACAAGTGCACGACGTTTACGGTTTCCGGAACCGTGACGGTTTCGGAAACCGTAACCGTAGTAAAAAATGGGATTTTTTTCCCCCCTTTTTGACACGGTCACGGATCCCGTGACCGTGGGATTTTTTTTTTAAATTTCCCCTCTATATTAGTAAAATTTGTAGGGTTTAATTTTCAACGGTTACGGTTTCCGGACCCGTCACGGTTCCGGAAACCGTGACCGTGGGAAATTTAGCACGGATACGGTGTCCGGAACCGTGACGGATCCGAAAACCGTAAACGTCGTGCATTTGTTAATTGCTCCGCCGAGTTCCGTTTTCAAAATTGGCAATTGCTTTCAACATTCCATAAAAGTATAATTTACCGCAAAAAATGTTGAAAAAAGAACCTCCCTTTATCTTTTATTATTGAAAATATAATAAATTGCCATTCAATAAGAAAAGGATTACTGTGGGCCTTGTGGGGTAGTACTGCCCAACATTAATAGCGGCATTGATTCAGAATTTGCATTCTTGTGCCCGTTTCCGGAGAACCCGGTCTCAATTAAACCCCGGTCGTCCGGTGGACCCGAACCCGAGTTTTCTACGCTTTTTTTGCTTTTCCACCGAATTTATTTTGATTTTATAAAATGCCAACAGGATTATGACGTGTCAATATCGTTATACCGAGCGACGTACTTGGTAGACCTCGTGAATGAGAAAGGGCTAGGTACTGTTCTAAAGCTCGACTCCATGCGTAACGGAAAAGCCTGGAAAGACATGGACATGTTGATCTTCAACTCGTGGCATTGGTGGACACACACCGGTGGATCCCAACCGTACGATTATTACTCTTGATTCTCGTACTCAATTTGAACTGATTTTCCCGCTAATTTCTCTGGTCTTGGATTTGCAGTTGGGAATACATACAAGATGGGGACAAGATATACAAGGACATGAATAGAATCGTAGCGTATTACAAAGCATTGACAACTTGGGGAAGATGGGTTAATCGTAATATTGATCCTTCTAAGACTAAAGTCTTCTTCCTAGGCATTTCCGCTAGCCATTACATGTAAGTAACCATGATTAAGGTGTTTAAGGTTTGTGAACCGGATACGATACGGATATCCATGGATATTCGGATTTAAATTATAATATCTCGTTGATCTTACAGGGGAAGTGATTGGAACGAGCCATGGAAGTCTTGCAAGGGCGAGACTGAGCCATTCTGGGGGGCGAAATACCCGGCCGGGACACCGGTTGCGTGGTTGGTGATTGAGCGAGTGATGCGTCGGATAACGAAACCGGTTTACTGGATCGACGTCACGAGTCTTTCGGAGTTGCGGAAAGACGGCCACCCGTCGGCGTATAGTGGACAACATCCGGGCACTGACTGCAGCCATTGGTGTCTTCCTGGGGTTCCTGACACTTGGAATTTGCTTCTTTATAATGCCCTCTTCTAATTATATATAATATTGGGATTAACTAAATTGAGCATTGTAACTTTTAAGGATTGGAAATTAGGGTTTATTTTTACGACAAGTATAAAAACATTTGATTAGTTTTGATCATTTTCTTTGAAGGAAAATTCCTCAATGTGTCTATGAAATTTTGTAATTTTTATTTGCTAGTTTTTCTCCCCATACTATTCTATAATTCATTATTACTCGTTGTGTATCGCTGGGAATCATTTCCGATAATAGAATGATTACAAATGAATCAAAAACTATATTTGTTTAGAAGTCTTTTTACACATGAAACTAACCTAATCTTTTTCATTTCCATTCCTTTTCCTTAACCGATTCCATTCCGTTTCCATTCTATCATTCCATCCAAACGGACACTTACTCTTTTCCATTTCTTCCTATCTAATCCCGAATATATATATTTTAAAACTAAACCTAAATTTGATCAATAAATTAAGCTAAAAACATTATTATTTGAAAAGAAAAAAAAAATCATAAGTCAATTGATCTAATTATTGTGGGGTTTATAAGAAGATTTCAAAATAGGTTTCTCCATCAACGGTCCCGAAAAAACATCATGAACGATTGTGAACTGATGTGAGTTATATGGACTGAAACCAAAGGGAGATTCCATGATGACCTAACAATTTGTGATGTCAACAAGGATGACCTTGTAGTTCAGGAAGCAAAACCCCTACGTGGGTGGGGCCATGGAGGACATCAATGTAAACCTTGAATATGGTTGGGCCATGAGGGACATCAAGTAAGGAAATCTGAATCTGGATGGGATTGATGGGTTGGTTGTGTAACTTCTTGTGTAGATACATAAGATGAAGCTCAACTTGCAAAAACCCTAGTATAAAAGAACAATGAGTCAATGACTACTCTATCCAGTAAGTTAGTACCTTGAATAGACACATAGTTGCAATATGTATCAACATCCTATGCCAATCCATGGTAATCATGTGAACGGTAGCTCGCGAGTAGTGTTTTTCGTTCCTATTTCCTTTTCTTCAACGTCACTTACATATTGCCCCGACGTACAAATAAAAATTGGACAACATGAGAAGTTTTATTATCAATGCTTATAATTTTTATTACCATAATGTATAAATTTGGTCCCGTCAAATGATAAGGTTTACTTGAAGGTCGAGTTGGCGGCAAATGAATCGACATGTGATGTTTGTATACTAAAACATGCATTTACGGTTTTCTTTGGCTATTGGATGACTAAGAGATCAAAAGGTGGAAATCGAACTTGCACGGCCATTTCACAATTTAACATATTAACTATGAAATTCAACCCAATTGTAGTCCGATTTTTCTCCTCGATCAAGCTTGTATAATTGTTTATCATAGTCACAATCACATACTATAGTTTTTGCAAATTCAAATTGTCGCATAATGCGATCCGGTAAATGTCACTCAACAATGTCGAAGCATATTAATGGAGCTTAGACCATTCATTTGTGGGAACCCAGTTAACGTATCTCAAATAGTTCCAATACATCTCTTGAGCACAATCAAACTAACCTTAGGAATCGAATGTAGACTTTTTAACCCTATTGGCTCTAACAAGCTTAGCTTCCTTATGCCCAGAGGCATTCCTAGGAGCACGCTCGTCCCCGTCTGATAGAATATATGTACAAGTTGGTATCTCAATTGTTATTCATTTTTATTTCCATAATTGTAAAAAAAAATAATGAAAATAATAAATAAATAAATAAATAATGTAAACAACAATTATATTTACACTCTTACTGCTAGTGCCGTTGAATAAGATTTCTCCCATAAGTTACAAATAGACTTGTTCAAATCCGGGCTCGGGCCGGACTCGGACCGGGCCGAGCCCGGTTCACGGACCTATAAAGAGTGTCGTGCCCGCCTGGCCGGGCTGTCCGGCGGGTACCCGTTTTTTTTTAAAAAAAATTATTTTATTTATTTTTTGAAAAAAAACTTTAATTCCTTCATTCTTTAATTAGGGTTCGAGAATTAGAGTTTATTTTATTAATGTTTAATTGTTTATGTGTACAAATGTCAAACTATAATACATATATATATTTTTTTTCTGCTGGGCCGAGAGGCCCGACCGGACCTCATACCTTGTTCGTACCCGGCCCGCCGGGCCGGGCTTAGAGGCCCGACCGGACCTGGCTTAGTGTTCATACCCGCCCGTTTTTACAGGCGGACCGGGCCGGGCAGGCTGCCCGGACTTGAACAGGTCTAGTTACAAGATATAAGTCATTGCATGAAAATTTTACAAGTATGTGAACAGCTCACGCGCATAGTCATCGAATTTGTAAGAACGGGCCTTTTAACACCCCCTCACGAGGGATAACTCCAAGAAAATTAGGTCGTTCTATGGTTTAAAGAGCCTAAATTGCATGAGTAAGATATTGGAAACAATCATGTCCTTACAAATATATGTTTTTTATGTGCTATAATTGTTTAGGGTTTTTTTAATGCAAAAAGCAAGAGCGAGCATGGATTTGTTTGTATACTATTTCATGAAAAGTGTTGATTGTAAAATGCGAGAGTCAAAATATAATAAATATTATAATTTTCAAAATGAAAGAGCCGAGCAAAATTGTCTCCCTCATAACATGATGTATATTAAATTATATTTATATTTGGTTATTGTTGATTGAGATTTGATATGTTTGTTTGTAACTCTTTTATTATATTTGATTTTACATATTTAGTTGTTTTCGATATTAATGATATTAGACAATGCAATAAAAATACATTATTCTCATTTATTGTTATTGATTTGTGTTTTATAGCATAATTTGACAAATCGGTCAACTTGTGTTATTTTCTCTCATTCGTTTTTTTTTCCTGACTTTTGCTATCGTATTCTTTCATCATCAACCCTAATCGGCCCATCTCCTTTGTCCAATCAGCCGATCTATGTATTTCTTTTTTGTTTGTTTTTGTGTTTTATTATTTTGGTTTTATAATTAATTTATCAAATTGTTAAATTATAGCTATATTTTATCGGCGTTCGATCATGACCCTTTATTACAATCGAACCTTGTAATATTTGCGAGATCTCATGCTCACGTATCAACCTTCATCTATCACTATCCATGTCTATGTTAATGGTTTTGGTCAATATGAAAACTTAAAATTAGTTCACCTCAATCATGAAAGTTATAAATAACCACCTTATGAACACTAAATGCAGTTTCACTAAAATTCAATTTTATTTTGTTACTAATCTCATCGGACAAAAAGCCTCACTAACTTGAATTTGATACATACTTTCAAATTCACTAAAATCAACCCTTACTTAATGACTTAAGATTTGATCTCTTGCATTTCAATTTTTTCGATTCACTAGATGTAAATTCACTAAAGTTCAGTTTTATATTGTTACTAATCTCATCATAACATATCTAACTAACAAATGAGAATAACATTCGTTAAAATCAACCCTAACTTGATGACTCAAATAGACTATGTAATCAACACTAACTTAATAACTCAAATAAACTAGTGATTCAAAGGTTTTGACGTTTTGTTACGTATAATTGTAAACCAGTGTGTGAAACAACTGTTCTTCTGAAACCTTCAACTTTTTATTCTCGTTAATAAATTTTGTTTGTCCTGATATAGTCTGCGTATTAACAATGAAACAATTTTATAAACTCAATATTGAGTTTAAAAATAGTATTATTTAACAAGTAAAAAATGATAAAATTGTCAACTTCTTACATGATAAATGGGTTATACCGACGCTACTTTTTTTTTCTTTTTCTTTTGAATATAAAAAGCGGTTATTTCAGTCTATTCCAAGAGGCAGTCCATTCTAAAACATACTTGCGGATGAGAACACAAAGTTCGGGATCTTCAGAAAAATTGGTGTTGGGAGTTGAGATTCTCAAATGAGTCAATAGGTCAGCAACGCAATCGATTTCTCTGAAAATATGTCTAACATGGACTTCGTAAAAAAAACAAAGATCTAGTCTAGAGTCGGATATAATCATCTCAACCTTCCACAAAAAGCTTCACAAACCCTATAGTGTCTTAATTACACACATATTTTCACCTTCAATTTCTATCTTTTTAATTTGTAATCCAATAGCCTCTTGTAAATTGGTTTTGAGGGCAAAGGCTCCAGCTTTTATAAACCGAATTGATTTAATTTTTTGCGTCAAGGCTTAAAACATCACCATTGTGGTTCCGGAACACATATCCAACGAATGTGATTCCCGAATCGAGTTTTGATTCATCAAAGTTGAGTTTAAGGAATCCAACTACGACACTACTTATTAAAATGGTTCAGAATATCAATCAAATTGACACAAATATCAAAGTTAGTCACTTTATAAACGACTCGAAATATTGGGATGTCAGTAAAATTGATAACGAGCTACAAAGCATCATCGACCCGGATATTGGTGGAAAATAAGGAAACAATCATACCAAAAAACGAAATTCATGATAAACTATATTGGAGGTACAATAAAAATGGTTGATTCACTACAAAATTTGCATCGGAGATGATTGAAGAGGATTTGAGCATCCCAAATTAATGCTTGTGATTAGACTGGAAACTTGATACCCAACATAAAATTAAAATTTTCCTTTGAAATATTATTTTAAAAAACGGAATTCCAACCAAAGCAAAGTTTGACGAAAGAAGAATTGTCTTGTTAGGCATTGTAAATTGTGCAATCACCAACTTAAGGACTTATTCACTTACTTATTGAATGTCCTTTTAGCAAAGAAATCATTGTCAAAATCGATAGATCAATTTTAACCGAACTCTACATTAGTCTTGGAAGTAACAAAAAAAAACATGATATCTTACGGAAAATAAAAAACAAATTTGAACATAACAAGTTCACATCTCTTAAATTGAACGTCATCGATCTTCCGCGACGACGTCTGTTCGAATTCGACGTTGTACATGGATTGAGCGCTACCGGATGACGTCCAAACTAAGCGTCGGTATCATCCGACGACACTCTACCCGGACAACAGCGCCTTTCAACTTTCGTCAATAACAAGTAAATCAAACGTAAATAATACGTTTTATAAAAGAAAAATTCTTTAAATTTTAAAAAGCAAGACTCTCCTAACATGAACAAAACTAACAAGACTCTCCTAACATGAACAAAACTAATTCGGAGTAATCAGTATGCATGGGGATATGTGATATATCTCACATTACCCAAAAATAATGCCACGTGTAAGTATATTAGACTAATACGTGGCTGAATGTCAGAAAAGAAGTCAAATCTTTTTCTATCACTTGTAGATGGTCAATCCCTCATTTGACACATGTACAGCTCACTACTCTCTTAGTCAGCCCTTTGCTTTCTCCCTTTCTTACACGTGTCCTTCCAACAGGATTTTGCCTCTCACCTATGCTCATCTTCATCCTCTTGCCCTGCATAAATCCCCTCCACATGCACGAGAAATTCATATATCCAAGAAATACGATAAAGCCTTAGCATATTTCAGTTTCATCCAAATTTTCAAATCTCAAAACCAGAAGAATAGTTGAGAGAAATCTTGAACAATGGCTTCAGCACAGCAAGAGAAGAGAGAAAATAAAACCAGCGAGAGAAACATCCAAGTGGAAGAACACAATGTCCCCAAGCTCGCAAGCCAGTTTGAGGCTCTCGTTGATAAAACTCAGGGCGATGCTGCCACCGTCACTGTTACCACCACCACCGGAGCGTGTACCACCGGCGGTCCAACTGCAGCTCCTATTGTAGAGGAAGCCCACAAGGTGATTCGACGATTTGAAGTCAAAGATGCCGGAGAAGATACGCAAGCAAGCCGGGGCCACCGTGAGAAAGAAGGAAAGGCCCGGTTTGAATCTATCGCCGACAAGGTGGCTGATGATCGCGGCGCCGGAGTTAGAACCAGTGTCACTAGTAGGGACTCGGCGATCAGTCAAGAGAAACAGAGGGAGGAGCGTTCCGATAGGGAGGCGGCCATCAATCAAGAGAAACAGACGAAGGAGAGGTCCGACAGGGAGGCGGCCGCGAATCAAGAGAAACAGAGGAAGGAGAGGTCCGACAGAGAGGCGGCCATGAATCAAGATAAACGGAGGAAGGAGAGGTCCGACAGGGAGGCAGCGATCAACCAAGAGAAACAGAGGAAGGAGCTTCACGCACAGGGAGGAATCAAACAGGGGAGTAGAGGGGAAGCTCAGAAACAGGGCTCTTCTTATGAAGTGGGAAAGTTTGAAGTTAAGAATGAGGAAGATGTGTCGAGGCGAGACGCAAATAAGGATCAAGGAAGTCGGATAACTCCGTCCTTGGAAGATATTTCTGATTACAGACAGACTGCACAGCAGAATTCTGCGGAAGCCATTAGAGAGGCAGAAGAGAGGTACTCGAAGGCGACGGAGCTTGCAGCCGCCGCAGCTCGTGAGGCGAAAGAGTCTGCTAGCCATGGACTCGGAGCCGCGGCGACCTATGCATCCCACCTTGGCTCCAAGGCGAAGGACCAAACTCTCGGAGGAATCGAGTACTTATCGGAGAAGACTGCGCCTGTGAAAGACACGGCAGTTGAAACCGCACAGCGAGGGTATGTTTCCACCAAAGAGACCGTCGCTGGCGTCGGACAGACAGCGGCTGACTACACTAAGCAGGCGGCGGGGCAGGTGAAGACAGGCACAGTGACAGTTGCTCAGAAGGCCGGAGAAACAGGGAAAACGCTTGCTCAGAAGGCCGGGGAAACAGGGATGACAGTCGCCCAGAAGGCCGGAGAAACAGGAAAGACGGTTGCCCAAAAGGCGGTTGAGACAGGAAAGACTGTGGGAGTGAAGGCAGTGGAGACAGGAAAGACGGTGGGGGAGAAGGCGGTGGAAGTTGCCGCGGAGGTGAAGGATAGGGCGGTGGTTGCAGGGTGGGGGACCGCGCAGTATGCTGGTGAGATGGCAGTGGGGGCGACTAAAGTGGCAGCAGGATTGGTCAAGGGAGTGACTGGGTACACGGTGGATACGGCGGCTGCAGCTAAGGATGTGGTGGTAGATCTTGGGAGCAGGACGGGAGAGTATGTGGAGGAGACAGCACTGGCCGCTGGAGAGACGGTGACTGAATATGCTGCTCGGAAAAGGGAGGAAGCCAAGAAGGACTTGGAGGCGAAGAAGAGAGTAAGCAAATCATATGTCTACTTCAATTCTACAATTACACAAAATGTCGTTACTCTTGATTAAATACTAATCATGATGTGTTTTGGATGATAAATTAGCAAGGTCAAGCTCCAATAAGTAATCTAGCTGCCAGCACTACTACTGCGAGGGAGAAGAGAACAAGTGGCGGTGGCGGGCTGTTATCATCCACTAATACGGAACAGCAAACCAGCTGGACAGAGAAGACGCTTGCCGGAGCAAAGAAAGCTGGAGAAGGAGGTTCAGAAGTGGTGGAAACCATAGTGGAGGAAGGGGGAGGGGTGTTGGGAGCAATCGGAGAAACCATAGCAGAGATAGCACAGGGAGTGGTGGCGCCACCGCCTCCTGCAGCTGCCCTGGTGGACCCAACGGCGGACAAAGCTGCTGCTTGTGATGATAAAAGAAGATCTACTTAAGAAGTTTTTCTTGTTCAAGTGTCTTTCTGATTTTGGTATGGACTTGCAAATAAATGTTAGGGATCCTATCAAGAATGGTTGTAGTTTTCTGTTGTTGGGTTTCTGTTTTGTGTATGAATAATGTTATCTAGGGTATATAATCTCTAATATTATGGTGTACTATACCCTAATCTCATAATATTATGGTACTTTGTAGTTTTTTTTTCCGTGTCACGTCTTACTGTGTATGAAAATGATGCAATATCAAATCAGATTAGAGGACTGACCAGCTAGGAAGATAATACAGCAGTTTAGCCACTAAACTATTGTATCTAAAATCGTAGATATTGACAGCGCCAAGTCTAAAATGAGGCTTGTGGCAATAAAACTGGTAAATCATTACAATATTGGGAACACTTGTTACATGACACACATATATAAGGGAGGACTCTTGTAGATCATGCCAGGCCTACATTTTCGGAATCATCCGCTCCCTGTCGCGTGAGTGATCAATCTCGGATCGGATAATGAGATCCAGTCCAGTCTGGTTAATCCGCAGTTTAAGAATCTTTAACCATCTGCTACAACAATTCAAACCCACATCGTTTTCAAGCAATTTTAAGCAAATTGCATAATAGGAGAATATCAGCTTTCACTATTTGCTGAATCTAATAACAATACAACCACTGTCACTTTCAAGGCAGCATTATGCAAGATGCAAGTGAAAAAGTCACCTTAAGATCACTGTACAACTTCAGAAGGATTAATATCTTCCAAGACCACTTTCAGAGAAGCTAATCAAGCCACAAATTATCTATAGCTACGAAGAAGATCGAGGCAAGGACATCATCTGTAAGAAAGACTAAGCTGATCTACATAAGACAGGTGATCTAAAGACTTTTCATTCCTTTGCGCGAAAAAAGAGAGGGAGAAGCAGAATCCAAACCAACCAACAAAAATTTATTCAATTATAGCAGGACTAGAACATGTTTCGAACTGCAATGCAAGTAAAAAAAATGACAGCTTTTAGAGAACAGATGATTGGATTCTTACCAGAGATAGATCAATTCTAGGAGCATCAACTAGCGGAATCCTTATGATGATGAACTATCGGTATCAGAATCTACAAGGAATCATACCAGTTATAATTTAGCATCTTGAGAAAAACAAATAAGTTGGCAGTGTTAATTCACTTACCACTTGAAGAGGATCCAGAATCACTGCTAGAGCTACTCGAATCATCAGATATACTTCCATTGCCCCCTGGTTTTCCTCCTTCATTAGATGGCGATGAAAAGGTGTTCTTCTCCCCTAATCAAAGGAAAGAAGAAAACAAAGGTTCAGGTCATTGATTATATAAGAAACATAAAATCAACTGGAAAAAGCTCAAACTAATCAGCTGGAGAACAGTACCCGTCTCATCTTCTTTTCCTATTACTATTGCAGAACCAGCTTCATCCTGTAAAATGATTCTAACAATAATTAAAATCCAACAGTAAAATACAAAATTTCTAATAAAATACCATTCAGTACCTTCTCGTGTAGACTCGGTTCACCTTCCATCCCGATTTGACCCATTAGAACACTTCTCTTCATCTTACTCACATTCTTTTTATAGTAAATTACAAATCTATCAAGATCCCACAGAGTCTCCGTATCCACACTATCAATATCCACTTCAATCTCATCATCATTTTGCAAGAGAGACGGATTCCTTTTCTTAATAATCCGCACAACACCTTCCAGTTTTTCCGAGGGCAAATTTTGCAAGCTTACACTGAGTTTCTCTTTTTCTTGAATAGTCATTTCCCTTTTATTTGGATCCTTGGCCTTTGGCTTAGGAAGGCGTGCTCTACCGGATGCAGCTGAATTCGCAGTTTTTGCTTCAGGAGCAGGTGGACGCTTTTCTGATGAATCCGCACTCTTTGGAATATCAACAGGAGGCGGTGGTGCTCTTGTTGGTGAGGTTGGAGGAGTTCTTTTTGGAATTGAAGTTGCGACAATAGACGGTGTTCTAGCTGGAATATCAGTCTCTGGTAAACTATCTGCCTCTATATCCACCCACTTATCCTCGAACATCAATAGGAACTGCTTTGCCAAAGTATGAACTTCATGTCCCTCCAAGTTATAAGTCATAGCATTGTTAAAAGTGAGTCTCACGTCTTCTGCGAATTCCTCAGCAGTCTTGTACCAATTTGTTGCTAATCTTGTCTTCACAGTACCCAAGTCCATGGGATGCTTAATTACAGCAAAATAATCATACAAGCCAAGGCTTTCTGCATCAACTGGAGTGTTGAACACCCAAGCACTTTTTTGTTTCATCAATTTATCTATTAAAGTACTGCAACTCTTAAAAACCTTACTTGATGAGTTGCCCATTGCAAATGTGGAAAAGGAATTCTCCCCTTGCTTCTTGCCATTAGGCTTTGACTTCTTTGTCTGATTTGGAGCAAGTTTCTCTTTAATGAGGTTGACATCTGAACTCTTTTGAAACTGACTGGACATGGATGTCTTCATCATTCCTTTATCAGCTTTAACATTCCCAGCTCTACTACTCTTTCCACCAGGCGTATTAAGAGGATACTGCCTGCTTTCTGAACCATCAACCTCCATATCAGAATGAACTCGTTTCACTGGAAAAATTGTACTACTGTAGCGTTCAATCCTCTTCATCAAATTCCTAACTGTGCTAAGCTCTCGCTCAAGCTTTGTCTTCAGGTCATGAATGTCATTCTTTGATTTGAAATCCAAACTAAACGAAACTCGCTCCTCATTATTCAGGAAGCCCGCTTCTTCTATTCCATTACACAATTGTGCATCACAATGGACAGGATCAACACCTTGAGACCAGCTATATGACGAAACATCATCTGAAACCGCATCAAAGTGATTAACAAGGCGTTCTCTACCAGAACTTTGCTTCTGGTGACCTAAATTGTGTGATTTTTTCTTGGGAAGCTTGGATTTTGATCCTTTAACGGGTTTCCCCAAGTGATTCTTGTCACCGAACTTCTGCCTCTCCATGGAGTGAAGCAACAGTGATAACTAGATTCCCCAAAAGTCAAAACTAATAATCAAGCCCAACTAGACCTTTCCCAAAGCCCTAAAATACAAGCAATTCGGAAGATCTCGCAGTGCAGCTAGAAACGGAAAGTGTATAGATACAAATAAACATCAAAAGAAGATGCTTTGTGATTTCTAGAATAACCGATCACACTAGGGTTTCGTTACGTTAAGAGGGGGCCTAATCGCGGAAGGAAGATCCATACCTGGGAAGATATGAATGTGTATAAGTTTGAATTATTGAGCAATTCACCAGAGAATGACCATGGTAGGAGATTCAGACAGTCGAAGCAGCTGTGCTCAGTTGCACGGGCGGTGGAAAGGGGACAACAAGCAGGCTGAATGAGATGGGTATGAACTGTGAAGGGACAGAGACGAACCCAGATGAAAGATGGGATTAATTCTCTTCATTTTCCTTTTTAAACAAATAAAATTTGAAAAATTCTGTATAGTGTCCTTAAGGTTTCGTCTTTTCTTATTGGTAACCACAAAGTTTTTCTTTTTTATTTTCTGCCCTTATAATTTTGTTTTATTGCAACATTTGACCATTCTCAACAAACTATTAGTCCCTTTATGTTCAAACTAAAAGGGTACCAAATGGAATTTTTCATAAAATTTTTACATATCAATCCAAAATCTTATTTTTGTAAATTGCACTAGAAGCAAATATCCACATTTTAAGGATAAATTACCACCTATCTTTTCTGTTTCTTCAAAAATAATCGATAAAAATAGCTTTACCATTTATTTTTCCATATGATCCTTTTCACAAAGCTTTTGTAACAGATTTTAGTAAAAATGAACTTATTAACCTTTATTTTTTGATACCAATAAAAAGTTGTCCTTTTTACTCTTCCGCGAGTGTTTCTTGATTGGCTATATTTACCTTTATTTATTGTGGAGCTGTAATTTCAAGCAGAGCTGAGCTTCGTCAGTCGTTCAAGTAGTGGCTATGACTCTATGAGCTATAATAAGATTTGATGATACATTAGCCTGGGATCAGAGAAGTGATGAGCTATGAGATTAAATAATACAGTCAATGAACTATATCTAAATCGTAGATATTGACAGTATCTAATCCATAAGAAAAAGTCTAAAACGAGGTTCGTGGCAAGAAGAACACTTTGTTACATGCCGCATTCTATGAATCTTCAGTTCCTGGTCGGTCATTCGAATTATCACTCACAGTTTATGAATCTTCAGTTCCTATTTGAGTCGTACACCGTACTTTATGTTCTTCAGCTCCCAACTGAGCAATAAACATTTCTCCAATCTGCTAAAATAACACAACCAAGATCATTTCACCGCAAAATGCATTAACACAACAACATGCACAACATAACAAGATTGCCAATACAGCTGAACAAATCAATCCTTATAACTACTACTCTTAGTCTTTTTTGAGAAGCAAATCAAGTCGTAGATTAAATAATCTGCAAAGATTCCAAGAAAATCAACACTGAATGTTTATCGGACGTACAGGTGCGATATTTGCCTAGGAACAATTTCCCTCTTAGTGCATTTTGACCAAAATTAAACTGATTTCCTTTGAGAAGTAAATGTCCAAACACAATTATCTGACCCTTAAAAGCTTATTTAATGCTTTAGTCTGTTATGTGAAGGCTTATGGAGTGAATCCATATGAGATGAAACTAATTTTGAGATAAAAATCAGTATCTTAAGTTAAAAAAGCACTACTGAACTAACTTCCTTCTTAAAAATGCTACCTTCAAATGGTCAGCTATATTTTTTGGTGATTGCGCCTCACTTTGTTACTGTAAATGCATCATGTATCCACTTTTCCTTGTTTCACCATTCAATGACTCGAGCTTACCTAAAAGCCTCAACTTCTATATCATCAACTAAAGAAGAGCCCCCTTCCCACGAAGTCTATCATAAATTTCATGTAACAAGACGGGTTGCATCTCCGATCAGAATTTTATCCATTCACGAGAATTAGAAAATGGTTAAAATTCCATCCATTTTAGGGTGATATCAAACAGCCACGTGTAAAAGCAATCATGTATTCACTTTGGCCAGTCATAAATCAATACCCAGCTGAAACCACGAGATACGTCCAAAATAATAAACTCAAATATCTCAAACTATATAATCTATACCATAGTAACTGTATGCAATCATAGCAGGACTAGAATATGCTTTGAACTACCAAATGCATCAAGATAGAAGAGCCAAAATTGCAATGCAAGTTAAAAATTGAAAGCTTCAAGAAAAAAAATGATTGGGTTCTTACCAGAGGTATAACAATTCTAAGAGCATCAACTACAAGAATCCTTATGATGATGAGCTATCGGAATCAGAATCTGCAAGGAAGCGAACCAGTTTCCAAATTAGCCTCTGGAAAAGCATCTCATAGATTAACTCACAGTTTTACAAACATAAGTAAAATCCCAACATCAGTTGAAAGTGTGAACTCATATACCACTTGAAGAGGATCCAGAATCACTGCTAGAGCTACTCGAATCATCAGATAAACTTGCATTGCCCCTCTTTTTTCCCCCTTCATTAGATGGTGATGAGAAGGTGTTCTTCTCATCTAAGCGGAAGCAATAATAAAATAATGCTTTAGATCATTCTTTATACAAGGAGAAAAACAGGATATGTCAACTAGAAAAGCTCAAACTAATCAACTGAAGCACATTACCTGTTTCATTTTCTTTTGGCATTACTATTGCAGAACCAGCCTCATCCTGTGAAAGGATTGTAGCAATAATTAAAACCAAACAATAAAAATATAAAAACTATGAATAAAATATCATTCAGTAACCTTCTCATGTAGACTCGGATTGACCTCCACCCCAATTTGACCTAGTAGAACACTTCTCTTCATCTTACTCAGGCTCTTTTTATAGTAAATTACAAACCTATCAAGGTCCCAAAGAGTCTCCGTATCTACACTATCAATATCCACTTCAATTTCATCATCATTTTGACAGAGAGATGGATTCCTTTTCCTGATAATCCGCACAACACCTTCCAGTTTTTCCGGGGGCAAATTTTGCAAGTTTACACTAAGTTTCTCTTTTTCTTGAATCGTCATTTCCCTTTTATGTGGATCTTTGGCCTTTGGCTTAGGAAGGCGTGCTCTAGCAGATGCAGCAGAATTTGCACTTTTTGCTTCAGGAACAGATGGACGCTTTTCCGACGAATCCACACTCTTTGGCATATCAATAGGTGGCGACAACGGCGGTGGTGGTGCTGGTGGTGATGTTGGAGGAGTTCTTTTTGGTATTGAAGTTGGGACCAGGGATGGTGTTCTAGCTGGAATGTCTGCCTCCGAATTAGCAGATACATTTACTTTTCGTAAATAATCTGCCTCTATATCCACCCACTTATCCTCAAACATCATCAGGAACTGCTTTGCCAGCGTATGAACTTCATGCCCCTCCAAGTTATAAGTCATAGCATTGTTAAAAGTGAGTCTCACATCCTCTGCGAATTCCTCGGGAGTCTTGTACCAATTTGTTGTTAACCTTGTCTTCACGGTACCCAAGTCCATGGGATGCTTAATAACAGTGAAATAATCATATAAGCCTAAGCCTTCTGCATCAACTGGAGTGTTGAACACCCAACCACTTCTTTGTTTCATCAATTTATCCAGCAAAAAACTGCAACTCTTATAAAGCTTACTTGACGAGTTGTCCATTCCAAAGGTGGAAAAGGAATTCTCCCCTTGCTTCTTGCCATTTAGCTTTGGCTTCTTTGTCTGATTAGGAGCAGTTTTCTCCTTACTGTGGTTGACATCTGAACTCTTTTGAAACTGACTTGCCATGGATGTCTTCATCATTCCTTTATCAGCTTTGACAGTTCCAACTCTACTACTCTTTCCACCGGGCATGTTAAGAGGATACTGCCTACTTTCTGAACCATCAACCTCCATATCAGAATGAACTCGTTTCACCGGCAACTTTGTACTACTATAGCGTTCAATCTTCTTCATCAAATTCCTAACTGAGCTAAGCTCTCGATAAAGCTTTGTCTTCAGATCATCAATTTCATTCTTTGATTTGAAATCTAAACTAAACGAAACTCGCTCCTCAATATTCAGGAAACCCGCTTCTTCTATTCCATTACATGATTGTGCATCACAATGGACAGGATCAACACCTTGAGATCGACTAAATGACGAAAAATCATCCGAAACCGCATCAAAGCGATTAGCAAGGCGTTCTTTATCAGAATTTTGCTTCTGGTGACCTAAATTGTGTGATTTTTTCTTGGGAAGCTTGGATTTTGATCCTTTAAGGGGTTTACCCAAATGATTCTGGTCACCGAAGTTCTGCCTCTCCATTGAGTGAAGTAACAACGATAATTTAAATTCCCAAAAGTCAATACTAAGACCTAACCCCAAACAGACCTTACAAAAGCCCTAAAATACAAACAATTTAGAAGATCTTGCGGTGAAGCTAGAGACGAAACATGTACATATACAAATACACAACAAAAGAAGATGTCTCATGATTGCACGTAACAAACGATCAAATTAGGGTTTCCTTACGTCAAGAGTGGGCCTAATCGCTGAAAGAAGATCCATACCTGGAAAGTGATGGATGTGTAGAAGGTTGAATTGTTGAGCAATTCACCGGAAGATAAACATGGTAGGAGATTGAGACAGTCGAAGCAGCTGAGCTCAGTTGCAGGGGCGGTGGAAAGGGGACAACAGACAGGGCGAATGAGATGGGTTGTCAAGGACAGAGACGAACCCAGATGAGAGAGGAGATTATTTTCCTTCATTTTCTTTTTTTAACAATTTTGTTTTGTTTTTACGTAAAATAATCCAAGATCTTATTTTTGTAAGATTACACTAGCAAATACCCACATTTATACCGTTTTTTTTTTTTAGTGGTAGATTCTCGTTAAGAATAGATTGGTATATTGGAGTTTTAAAAAATTTGTTTTGGAAATTTTTTTTTTCTTTTACTTCTAATCGATGTTTTCAATTTCTTCTTCCATTAGCAATGTGGTTGAAATATTTAGAATTTGTGTCCATATTTTTCAATTGAGTGTTTTTTTTGATATTTGTCTCCAGTATGTTTGGTGAAAATAGAGTAGTCGATTTTGTTTAGTCAGGAGATTCCTTTGAATGTTTTCGAGGTTTTGATTCAACGTGTTAGTTGAATTCATTTGAATTTCTTGTAGTTTCGATTCAACATCTTTCAATTGGTTGAAAATATTTTCAAATTTAGTTTTACTCCGCTCTTTTGCTTCTTTTTTTTCCAAAAGTTGGGGTTTTTTTTTGTAATGTTATAAACATTTAATTTTCATTAAAGTTGGATCGCCAAATTTATTTAACAATATTCTCAAGGGATTTCTTTTTAGTCCACATATTTCGAATTTAAACAGATATGGGATAAACGTATCCGAAGCTGCTAGCTCTAGACAAATTTGACAGTGATCCGAAACAGTGAAGGCGTGGTTTTTAAATTTGGGTACCTTTGAATAATTTGATTATTCATCAATACACGGTCTAATTTTTCAAGGATATTACTCGGACTATCCCGACTTTTTCTTCAGGTAAAGATATTATATGTAGTTTGCATGTTTTTCATATTACATAAATTTTTAAAATTCAATAATCTTTTAAATCTATTTGAGTTGGTTATGAGCCTTCCAAGTTTGTCCTAAATGTTGTTGAATTTCGTTTAGATCGTCCAACAAAATACAAAATACAAGAGAGTGAGACCCTGGAATAAACGTGAGGAGGGAGTTTTAAAATTGGTTATTTGAACGAAATGATGTTCATCAGCCTTTGTCCCCAAAGAAGCGCCACGTAAAACATCTCAATCTCCGTCAAAGCCTGTGACGTGGGTTTGGGCCATATTGGGCCTACTGGGCCAGTCTTTTTGAATTTGGCTTGATCGACGTGAATATTGTGGGCGCAAATTGTGGTACTGGGCCGATTTTCTTGAATTGACCCATATTTAGTCTATACTTTCAAATTAGGCTAATAGGCTTCATCAACGAAAAAAATTGCAATTGGTGGCGACAAAACGTGGTGACCCGGTGATCTGGATCTGGATCTCTGGAAGAAGTTCTCCGAATGAGTCGATCTTCTAGAATTAGACTATATCCAACACATCTTTATTAATTGGATTTTATCAACGTGAACATTACAATTAGAAACGGGATATGAGGGGGGCAGTGGCTCCACTAATATTACATAAAATCGGTAAAAATAAATGTTCACAAATTGGTTCAGTTGGTTGACCCTTACTTGGTCCGTCTTCTTGGACTGGGCTTTCTCACGTGACCGTCTTATCAATTGTATATGGTTTTTTATTTAAAAATATTTTTGCCATACAAAATCCTAACAAACATCTACAATCGGGCCGACCTTTTAAAATTGTGTTATACTTGGCCCATCTTCCCGAATTGGGCTTTATCAACGTTAACTCATTCAATTGGTAGCGGCAAATCATGATTATGTGTGAGTTTGGTTTTTATGTTTTAGATGAACCCGTCAAACTAGTATAAGTTAACTGAAATGTCAACGACAAATATTTTGTTTTACCACTAGTTTCATGATATATATTTCCACAGGTGCTTGTAATGTTTACGTGATTTTTAATTTATTTGTTACCGAAAAATATATATGTACGACGACGACGTCCATTATTTTTATTTTAAAAAAAAATTGGGCGTCAGCATCAGGAGCCCCAACTATATTTATCCACTGCAAACGGGTTTCAATTCGATAAGTCAAGCATCCATGCAGGTACACAACCGCAAAAAACAAAAGAAAAAGAATTTAAGGAGCCACCGCAGACGGCGGCTCTTCATGGTGATGCGGGTCAGGACCACCGGGAGAAACTCTTTGTTGTCCGATATCGTCGAGTTGTCGTCGATGTTGAACGCCATGGAAATTGAGCTCGTGAAGAAGCTTGTAGCTATCTTTGTTCATCTGGCGAAGATCACGTGCATGACACGTGTTGGTGATCATGAGGGTGAAGAATAAGGTAAGAACTAAAACAATGGCCAAGTCAGAGAAAGAGTGTTTCGCCATTGGTAGCTTTTGTGATCGAACGTACGTGCAAATTGATAAGTGGGTCGATTAAGGATTTGAAAATTAGGTTTATGAGTGTGTGTTAGTGGTGATGGATTAGACTATATTTATAGCTACCTCGGCATTTCGGCACAATAAAAAAATTATATATTTATAATACAATGCCATATAGTTTTCGTTATTATATAATGCCTATAAATCTAGATTATCCTATACGTACTTAACTTAATATTTGACCGCCTATATTGTATCAAGTACATGTATCTTTTGTAGGTCGAGGCCCACGGTAAGCAAATCTTGTATCATAAATTTAACTCTCTTGTTTATTCCATGGGGCAGTGGAACATAGTGATAATAAAAGATTAAGAACTGCATCCACACCTTTGAGTATAATTAATCTCATTTAGGGGATACTTGATCAAGTCTTAAGGTTGACGGATCAAAGACGTGGAGGAGATGCACGTCGAGTTAAGTCATACACATAAGTGTGCGAGGTTATCAAAATCAATTGTCAACAAACCGAGTAACTCATGAACTCATAATCGATCGGGACAACGGACAATCCAAACATCTCAACGATGTTTATATTACACCTTAATTTAAAAGAGGGTTGCTAAGTACGGAGTAGTAAATACACTAAGAGGGATGTACTAATGCATAACGGACGCGAAGTGCGATTGTGCGTCACACTTTAAAAAAAAATTGGCTAAATTTTTTTTAAAAAATCTAACGCTTGCCGATTCATTGCAATATATATATATATATATATATATATATATATATATATATATATATATATATATATATATATATATATATATATATATATATATATATATATATATATATATATATATATAAATCCATGGGTCTTCAAAGAAAACCGAAGTCGGCGCGCATGACGACTGCGTGTCAGCGTGTCAAAGTCCGATATAAACGAACCAGATAAAGTGAGAGTTGTGTGCATACGTGCACACATGTATGTTAGGCCCAAGTCTAGCCCATAAAATTCGGTAGAATTCCATCCTAAAACCAATTGATGATAGGAGGAGGAGTCCACCGACCTTATATACTAGACTCGAAATGTTCACAACGTTCGACGTGAGAACTTATTATCTCCAACACAACGTTTGGAAAAAAAATTAAAAAGAAAAATTCAATGTTGTCGACTGTGTCAGATATAAAACGTGAAGCGCATTCGCAATGTGCGTTAGTTATGTGATAGTAAATACGATGCAGTGAATTTAAGAGTCTGGTTTTAAAACATACACGTAGAGAGAAGGATTGATGTAAAACTGAATTTGTATGACGAAGTTAGATTACTCCACAAGCATTTAGCTGGTGAAGCAGCCATAGCGTAGAGATAATATTGATCGAGTGATACATCATGAACAGAGATTTATATACTTGATTGATCTAATAAGTGGACCGACACAAGAATTATGTTGTCTCGTGATATGATATACTCTGAGTATAATTCCACTGGATGTTATGGACTTTCTTACGGCACTTCTTCACTTCTTTTAGTATGATCAAAAGTTTGAGTTTAGTCACGTCGTATTTTTTATTTATTTATACAAGGTAAGCAAAATAGGAGAGCTAGTGTCTAGACACCGACCGACCTATAGCATTTTTACGGATGAGTACAACCACGTCGTCTGGGAGATCTGCTCATTGAGATCGAGGAAGATAATCTGATGCTGATCAATTCAATCAACCACGTTTGGAAACCCCGTGAAAGACCGACATGATCATTTCAGACATTTTCGCCAACATCTCAGGCTTTTCTTGTAAAACAAGATACTTTTAATTTAGAAAATAAATGAGCAGATCTCGAGTAACTCGATTAATACTAAATAATATATCTATAATGTTATTTTATCCATAATCTCAAGTTGGTTCAATTATAAAAGAGTTTAGCCTAAATTTTATACGAATTTAGCTGATTTTAGAGTCGAGTTTTTTTCGGTGTCAGAATAACTCATCTCAAATAACTACTCTAATTTTAACGTAATTCATATATTTTACCCTAATTTAAATTTAATTTCTTAAAACATACATCTGTAAAATAAGTACGTATCTTATTATAATGATCGTATAAAGACACTATTATCTTATTATTAAACACTTAAATAAGATGTTAAACGTATATATCCTCATAATTATATGTCAAGAGGACTAATGCTGCTGGCGGCGTGATTTTAACTTGTTGTCAAGATATTCCCTTCGACTTTTTCTCTTTATTTTAGATAATGGAAGCAAATGAGTTGAATAAATAATTATTTCATTAATAGTATAACCAACAAATTAACGAAATAAATAACCATTTGTGCTACTTAATGATTGAAGGAGGCAGCACTTTGAATCTGAGAGATTTGGGTGTGGGACATGTGGAATTTCTGCGGGTATTTTGCTAGATCGACATCTGGAGCTAATACTTTTTATTTATGCAATAAAATCATTTTATTTTCTAATTTTTCATTATAAAATCGCAGACAAATTGCACTAAAAGGGAAATATAAAAGATAAAGATACGCCACTAAAGCGACTAGGCACTAAGTAGCCACAGATTTAGTTAGGGCATAGGGGCAATTTGTTTTAATTAGTAGTTGCTTAATGACTCACGAAGGTATCATTAGGATACACTACTTAGGTGTCCACGTGTATAATTTGATATCGATATGTATGCCGACGTGTTTTGTTATACTAGTGTTAGAGCTCAACTCAACTAATCGTGTTAAAATACCGTTTATTTATTATCTAGTGTCAAAGTTCGATACAGACGGACCGGATAGAGCGGGGGTCGTGTGCATACGAGCGTACATGCGCTTTAGGGTCAAGCCCAACACATAAACCCGATGAGGTTTCATCCTAAAACCAATTGGCAATATGAAAAGTAGTCCACCGACCTTATATACTAGGCTGAGAAGTTCTCAATCTTTCGATGTGGAAACTGATTATCTCCAACAACTAGGAAGATCGACACAGGAATATACAATTAGAAAATTTTCCATAAATTTCATCCTTAATTCCTTCAACCCAATCATTCTCAATCAATTCCTCTACCGAACAACCCATGATAGCTTTGTAAAATAATCCTAACACATGAATATATTCAAGATCCGGAATCATGAAGTCGTATTAGCAAGTTGTACTTGAATGAGACAAACAGTGAATATATTCAGGCGATTTCGATACCTACAATAATGGTTGGATAAGAATAGGTGCAGCAAGTTGTACCACCTTAGATATGTCCATAAGACTTTCATGTTTGTGTGCATCATTAACAAGTTGCATCTCACCAAAGGGTTATGAGAGCATATTAGTCTCTTCTAGTTGTATCTCATAACGGTCTCTTCTAACTAACAAGTTGCATCTCAGTTACTCGTATTCTCATATTTGTCATCTAGATGATCGCATAAAAAGAAAATTTTGTGTCATTATCTAATTGAAATCTTCGGTAATAAGTAAAAGACATAGTGAAAAGGCATACACCGTATAACCCATTTATAAGTCACGACCTAACATGACATTGTTAAATATATCGCACAAAGTTTGAGTCCAAACTACATTATTTTACTAAAGGTTATAAATTGAGTATATGTATTCCGTCTGCACGCATAAGAAGAAGTAACAAGTTCATTAGCTCTAAAACACATGTGATATATAATTAGTATATTCGATCAATGTAAAGAAATAGATTAGTCATCCCTGTATATTTGCTTAATTAAACTAAATTTCAGAAGAAAAGGAACGTACAATTTCATATTCTCTAGCGTGCAAGCTTCAACATCTCCTAAAGAAAAGTTGAACCTAGTCTAGCCTTTCAAAAAATTAAGGAAATTACAACTAAAATCGAAGAATCAAGGACTCGCAAATAAAAACGAAGCACTACACAAATTTGATCATACACAAGGTATATCCCAAACGCGTATGAATTTTTCAATACTTTTCAGGCCAATATCAGAACGAAAGTCTCGAGTCCCCATTGCCCCAAGCTCCACGATCAACTTAATGTTTGTTGAATAGAAAACACCGATTATCGGAAGGGTTACCAAGATCAAGCTTCAATCCTCACACAATTCGGTTTGTTAAGAAGAATCTTTTAGGCGTAGAACAACGACTCGCTGAGGACAATAACATGGGAGATAGAACGGAATTCAGAGGAGGAGAGGTTGCGAGAGGACCAATTGAAGGCTCCGACGAAATTTATGATCCAGTCGAGAGAGATCGCACTATCAAGAGGGCATGAGATCGTGACTAGTCACAGTTTCTTCATCGGGAAAGGAAGTAAGGTTCTATGTCACTGAAATTAAGGCAGATGGTGACGGAGACGATGCTGATCAAAGTGATTCCATCGGTAAAGTTTGAGGGTCCGGCGATGGAGACGCTGGCTGTTGAAGAGGGACGAAAATTAGAACGTGAAGCAACAAAATTGGAACGTGAAACAGTAAATTTGGAAAGTGGCAAGGAAGAAAATTTATGAGTGAGTGGTAAATTATTAATATAGTTAAAAAGATGTGGTTAATGAAGAAATCGCCTATTCATTTAGTCAACTCTCCCTTTTTCAGGAGAAAAGGAACCCACATCACACAACCTTTATGTTCTCTAGCGTCTTCAACGAGCTTCAAGATCTCCCAAAGATAATTTGAACCTAGCCTTTCAAAAAAGTAAGCAAATTACAACTAAATTCGAAAAATCAAGAACTCGCAAATAAAAACGAATCACTACACAAACTTGAATCATGCATAAGGTATAGCGGAAACAGATGAATTTTACAATACTTTTCAGGCCAATAGCAGGACAAAAGTCTCGAGTCCCCATTTCCCTAAGCTCCACGATCTAACATAATGTCCGTTGAATAGATAACACTGATTATCGGAAGGAAAACCAACAACAATCTTCAATCCTCACACAATTCGCCTCATTACGAAGAATCTTTGAGGCGTAGAACAACGACTCATCGATGGCAATAATAGGAAGCTAGAGCGGAATTCAGAGGGGAAGGTTGCGAGAGGACCAATTGAAGATTTTGATGAAATTTATGATCCGGTCGAGAGATATCACACTATCAAGAGGTCATGACATCGAGAATCTAGTTTCTTCATCGGGAAAAGAGGTCGGGTCTCTGGCACTGAAATTAAGGCAAATGGTGGCGGAGATGATGCTTATGAGGGTGATTCCATCGGTGGAGTTTAAGGGTCCGGCGACGGAGACGCTGGTGGTTGAGGGGAGACAAAAATTAGAACGTGAATTTATGATTTGAATAAATATTATACTTGATATTAGCCAAAATGACAAAAAATTTATGATTTATTTTATCTTTAAATCTTATATTTCTATTACAAGTTTTCAAAGTGTCAATCTTATTTGATGGTTGATGTTGAATAACAAAATACATCAAATATGACCGAATTGAAAAAAATGGATAACAAATGGTTTTTAAAATAATTATGTGAAAAGAAAATTTATTATGTTTTAGTAAAAAATTTTTGCCTGATATAATTTTTTAACAATCTGACATGAAATATGTATAGATTGTTAAAAAATATTTGAATTAATATTTAAGTAATTTTAGAAAATGACACTTTAATAAATATGAAAATCAATACTCAATTTTTAGGGCGTTATGTCAACAATTTGTCTTCTACTTTAATACTAATATATATAGAGATTAGTTCAAACATGTACAAGTAAACAAAGTATAAAAAAAAACATAACCAATCAATAGAACAAAAATATGCATGAACTAACAATATAAATATAGTACATAAATATTAAATGAATTAAAATAAAATTTGAATTACAAAAATAATTGTTAGAATGTTTCTCATAAAAATGCATAAATGAATTAATTAATTGTTTAAGAATTGTACAAAGAAATACGAAGTAATAAAATACCCGCCAGAAGGAGAAAAAAATTGGTACAAAACTCCCTAAAATTACAAATTAATTACTATCATACGTTTTTATAAAATTAAGGGAAATTTCTCATGGTGTCCATGAAGAATTGTAATTTCCATTTGATAACCAATTGTTTTTGAAATTCTTTGTGGTGCCCACAAGGTTTTGTTTAACTAATCTCCATGCCCATTCACACGTTTTCCATCCAACAATGTTAATTTATTGTAAGATAAAATTAGTTACAATAAATTAAACCAAAAATAAATTCGTTTTTAAAACAAATTCAATTTTAAAATAAATTTGATCTAATTAATTTGAGTTTTAGTGAATGTTTAAAATTGGACTATGCCAAAAACTTTAACAATATTAAGGAGATAATTAATAAGTAACTTAATTTAAGTAGCTATAATGATCAACAAATAAAATAAAAAAAGGGTATTACCTTAATAAATAAAAAAAGTATCTTTGTCATAATTTTTTTGCCATCAAATATACTAGAAATTTAAATATATAAAGTATTTTCTAGAAAGTGCAAGGTATTTTCTAGCAAAATTATACATATATTTATTTATTGTTTAATGTATTATTTTATTTGTTGATCAATTATTTAATCTAAGTTACTTATTAATTATCTTCTTAATGTTGTTAAAAAATTTGCATGGTCCAATTTAAAATCTTCACTAAAGTCCACACTAATTAAATTAAATTAAATGACATTGATTTGTTTTAAAAATAAGATTGTTTTAAAATAAATTTATTTTTTGCTTTATTTATTACAACTAATTTATAATTAAATATATCACTTAACATATTGAATTGAAAATTGGATCAAAAGTAAAACAATGGTCATGAAAACTAGTTAAATAAAACCTTGTGGACACCACAAGAAATTTCAAAAATAATTAGTTACCAAATGAGAATTACAATTCCTCATGCGCGTCATGAGAAATTTCCCTAAAATTAACACCACACCCTTATTATATTTGGTAATTTATATAAATATCTAAATCATTAAATTAGATCAAGTCATCAAACCATATAGAATACTCCACAATTTATCCCTATTCAAATTGTTTACATATAACTTAATTATAAGTTACAAATTTTTTATAATATTATATGGCACGTAATGGGAGGAAAAAAAGAATCAAAATATCAAACATATCTTTATTTCTTAAGTAAAAATTAAGTAGAAGGGCTATTCTCATCATAAGATAAAAAGAGGACATCATATATAATATATTTTGGGAATTACATAAAATTTATGTGCGTATTAAACAAAAAATTAAATGAATGCACAAAAAAAAAAAGAAAGAGATGAAATGGAAGTTAGACCACTTTTTCTTTGACAGAGGAGAAATTAGCGCACCATTAATTGTCGGAATTTGTTTATTATTGTGATTAATTATATTAATTTGTCGACAACATATCTTTATATTATATGATATGATACGTACGTGCTCATGCCAAATTTATTTGTCTTCAATTGGCAGCTCTTGGATATACACATGGGTCGTTTAAAAACTTTCAACTCAGATTTGTAAAACGGTCGAGATTCCTTGGTCAATTTCGTAGGACCAAAGATTTATATTTATAATATGTATGTACATAAAATGACGGCAAGCATAACATTAAATATATCAAATGAAAAACGATGATTGGAATGTGCAAAGACGAGTCACTATTTTTTTAATCTAAAATCGCATTGTATTTTAAAGATTATTAGTGATCTGAATCTCAACATGCAACTGCAATATATATTTTCTGATCGATTTACGTAAGCAAACTGTAGAAGCTAAGAGTTAATATTTGTTTGAATCTCAACATGTAACTGTAATTCTAGGAAAACAAGACCGGTGTGTAGAACGAGGCAGATGAAGCTCTTTATGTAAAATTTTCGGGAGGCATATTTCCCGGATAACACCGGTCCAAACTTGCGAAGGTTAACGCCCAGTCTTAGAATTTTATAATGACTGGTTATCTCTAGTGCATAAACGTACTATATTGTAGTTCTTCATCTTCTTCATGCATCTGATGTGGGACAATTTCTCATGTATGGTGTATTTTATGTACCTAACTTTGCAACTTCATTTCTTATTCATTTTTGTTGTATAAGTAAACTATGAGAATGTGTGTGGACGAGTTAATGCTTTCATTTATCCATGTTAACATAGGCTAGAGTCCATAATTGTGTCCACAAAAGTCATCAGTGCGATATACTAGATCATATGAGTTCCAACAATATCCACATGGATAGAAATTATTATAAACATATGTTAAAAAAAAAAGTTTTGAAAATACAATCGAAAAATCATTGTTTCTAGGTTGGTAGCCTGTTTCGGCTTTGAACTACTCGTCGAATTTACTCGAAAGGGTAGTGAACACGATGTCTTGAACCACCAAAACTTCGTTGATTTAAATTGAAACAACAACTATCACACAATTTCATCTTCTCACAAAACTAGATTATCTTGTCATGTTCATTTTAGTCTTAAACATCTCTGATTATTCATGAGTAAACTTTGGTAAACTATCCTTTTTCATTCTCCTATACATACACGAGCTCATGTCATACCCATAGGGAAATTGACTGACCATAAATCATATCTTATTGTACCAAAATTTTATTTCAAACTAAGGAATCATTAAAAAAGTCAACCTTAACCTTTAACTCATTTAAATGTAGTCATGTTCATCCTCTTAGTAATTAGGAAGATAACTGAGCCTCCCAGTGCTAATCCTAATTCAACTTGATTTGGTTGTCACACTGTACACATACTTTCCACTATAGTCGTTTAGAAAAGAGAATCCTCTCGATTCTAATGCAACAGTGCAATACCCACCGACAATTGAACCCGAACCCAACCACCAACAATCAAGCACTTTTACTCTCAAATCAATTGGGTTTTGTTTAAACCCTTGTGTTCTCCCTATCGCTGATTCTGAACCAATTATCACACCGATAGGGCAAAATTCAGTGTAATATGGTGGCGTACTGGCACGGTGTTAGCTTGAAGCAAAACCCATTTTCATAAAGGTCGAAAGAAATTATGTTTAACAACGTCCCGAGTTTGAGTTTGAGTTCAAAGAATGAAGAGTCGGACTCACCAACAAATTAGAGCTTGTATGGTTTGAGAATTGGGTAATAAGGAAGGTTGAATTGACAATTTACCAACAATGAGAACGAATTATTATTATAAATATTATTTTTTGGTAATGGAGTCGGGGAGAACAAATTCTCGTCCATGATTTATTTAACAAAAAATGTACAAGTGAAGCTAGGGGTTGTTGTTTGCTTCTCTGAAAGCGTGGCGAAACTGGACAATCCAATCTCTACGCAGGAAGTCGCATCTCGATATCACGCTTAAAAAAAATGATACGTCGGGACTTCTTGGCCCACCAACTTGACAACCAAATTCGAATCGATCTCGATAAGTACATGAAAAATTAGATACTAAAATGTCATGGAGAAAAACATGACTACTCTTAACAAAGCATGACCGGGTCAATGATGTTGGCCATCCGGTCCACCCGGAGAAACTCTATCAACATCTGGTTTTGATTCCATCAGCTTCTTATAATACTCGAGTTTGGAGTGATGAAACCCTAGTTCATGGAGAAGAACATCACTCTTAACTTCCGGGTTATACGACTGCAGATTACGTGCCTGCATGCCAACAAAGAGGAAATGAAACATGAGTAGCATTGTAAGTAGTCCTCGAAGCAATGTGGTTTGTTTAGCCATTCAAAATCACTAAAGTTGAGGAAACTGTTATATATAGAGAGAGAGATGATGTATATTTGATATGAATGCAGTTCAGCATCAACCTCTATTTATCCAGAAACTATACAGCATGCAGACAAGACTATGGATTTAGAAACGACAAAAAAGGTTTGATATCCAATCGATTGTGCTTTAGAGTCTTAAGTAACGAATTCAACAAAGAATTCATTTCTCTTTGTAAAATGAGGAACTAACTTTCCGTCCAGCCAAACGGAGCCTTAGAGCATTCTTTTAAGTCTCCAATAGGAGTTGTTTAATAAGAAAATACAGTCAATCCATAGCTTTAACTGCAGCGTGGTGCTGAAGTGGAGAAAACACATTCTCTAAGGGAGAATACCTTTTTAGTCGAAAATCATGTAGGATCAGCACATCATAATCATCAGCTACGGCGATTGCTTTTCCCTTTGATTCGCCTTTCTGTGTGTTTTTTTTATGTCCATTAAACGTTGTTTGGGTACCCATCGCCGCGTGCACTAAACTTTATCTGACTGTGTTAAATGGGATACTCATAGGGCCAGCTTTATCTGACCGTGATAGATGGGATATTCATAAGGCCGCTTTCCACGTCTGGCCGCAATTTATAATTCTAAGTGAATAATCCAGCATGTGATAAGACTGAGACGTTGTATGTAAGAGCAATAAGTTCCCATCAAAAAAAAAAAAAGCAATAAGTTATTTGTACTAACCTTATCCTTTGTTTATGCTAGTGTGATGTATATTGCATGTCCTGTTTAGAAAGCGTGAAAAACAAACGTGATTATGCAAGCAAGCAGCATGTACAGTACTAATTAATGGATAAACATATATGTATATCCGTAGTTTGAAGGTCACTGTTTCACCATACAGAGTTTCTTACCGATTGCAATATAAATATGTCATAACACTAAAGGGATCTGGGTAAACAATGGATGACAATGAATGATTGTGTTCATTAACCTTTTAGGGTATATCCACCCATCACCCGACGGTTGACCGGGTGGTTCAGTTTCTTCCACAAGCGGTTAAAGTCATGAATATAGCAACTTATAATGAATTTTCCAAGTATTTTTCCATATGTAGTACAAAATTAATATATTTAAAGCCAATACTATCTATAACTAAAATTTAAAAAAAAACTAATTTAAACTTGTTATTACTCCCTCTGTTTAATACTCAAATTTTCTATAAATATAATTCTAACTACCTTATCATTTGTGTTTTCAAAGCACTATTTCATCTCTTTCAATATAACTCTCTACATTCGACCATCGTTTTTATACAATTTTTAAAAATTATTGTGTATCATTAAATATTATAATTTCTACTTTTAGATTTCTTAATATATGTGTTTTTTTTTACCCTAACGACATCTATTGAGAAACGGAGAGAGTATAATGTAAACCACAATAAATTTCCATATTTTTTGTGAATTTAAGAATAAATGTACAAAATTCAAGATATTTCGGGTATACCAAGTACACCGTCCGCCCATCAACCGGATTTTTTAGGTTTTCACTCACTCTTATGGGCCGGGTGATTAGGATATCTATCAAGTACGGGTGAAACTACGGCCAATACTCCTGAGAACCAAAATGCATTGCGTAGTGGCCAATAGGATTTGTGAGTTATCTCCTAGAAAAATGAAAATTAATGAGATAAATGTTGTGATCACATTTTAAGTTCAATGGAAATTGATGATGAAATTCCAGGCAAAGAAAGCTAGCATACAAAATATGATGAATTATGCAAGAATCTAAAATTCATCTTGTGCTATTATCACAAGATGACTAAATGAATGAGATGTATGAAAACAGTTGCAGCCTTTCACCTTTAATAAGTTATAAATGAGAACGCCATCAAATTATATATCCATTATGTGAGCAGACTGATATCAATATATTCCATGGAACAAGGTCAGGTAAATCCGTTGAGCGTGGGATATGTGTTCCACATCGACAATATGAAACCGGGAAACCTAACATATAAGTACAAGGGTTACTCCTGCAAATTGGTTTTAGGATGGAACCGAGTGCTTGTGTGCGTAGGTTCACTTTGACGTGCAAAACCCTCCACGTCTCTGACCCGACGAATATAAAAATAAATTAACAAAATCCACTACAGAGCATTTCTAACGTTTTATCATATCGGTCAGCTCTACATTGAATGAGACAGTTAAACCTCGAGTTTCAATAGATATATAGCCTACACAAAAGCATCTGCTATTAGTCATAAGCTGTAATTAGGCAACAATTTGTATCATTTATAACTGTTGAGAAAGTAATAGATGGGAGGTGCATTATCACATGAGTATATTATATGTAAGTGTAAGAAGGCAAGTCTTTTTGAACCCCTTCGTGAATCAGCAGCAGGTGAAAATATTTACCGCATTATCAATTACTGCTTATCGCATTTTACTGTTTCAACAGATTAACTAATTAATTTGATAACATTTAC
The DNA here is from genome assembly GCA_002319775.1 of Fagopyrum tataricum. NCBI lineage: Eukaryota > Viridiplantae > Streptophyta > Magnoliopsida > Caryophyllales > Polygonaceae > Fagopyrum > Fagopyrum tataricum. Next base: position 10,169,229 of record CM008286.1, read on the forward strand.
CTTCAGTGAACCAGCACCAGGTGAAAGCTGCATGGCTGGTAAGTCTGTACAGAGCTTATTTGGCTAAAGAAGAGGCTTATAAGAAACATAAATTGATACAGATTCAAGTTCTGTGTAAAGAACAAATTGATCATTAAGAGTATGATGTGATCATAGAAGAAGATGAGTCAGAACTTTATTTCATTCAAGAATAGAGAGCTTACAGAGTACAGCTTAACTGTGTACAGCTAAAATGAACAGCTAAAATGATATGAATAAAAGCAGAAGATACAATAATTATAATAAAATATAAAATTCTCCAAGCTCATAGGAGGTTTGAATATAATGTCGGGTAATAGGTCCACCGGATCAAAAAATATAAACTATCCAGATAAAATAAGACCGTAGTAAGCAAAATATTTATAAACTTGATATCATTTACAACATCTTCATACTTATTTTGTTTGATATTTGTTAGTGAATTAGAAGATTATTCATTACACTGATCAACAAGGATGACTGTTCCAATAATCTCCCTCTCAGGCCCAAAATCTTCAAACACTCATTTAATCTCCTTTTAACGTTGAATCTCAATGTCAAAGAGACATAATCATAACCAACATCCATCAAACTCAAGGGAAAGTATGGTTTGTGAATATCAGAATATTCAAAGATAATGCAGTGGATGTCTCTTGTGATAAACGATACATCTTGTTTGGGCAACTCAGTTGTGTTGCTCGACTACCTTTACGTCTTTGTGTTGAGTGTGGGAAATGTGTCCCATATCGACAATATGAAACCCGTGAGCCTAACATATAAGTATGAGGTTACTCCTGGAACCCCGAGTGCTTGTGTGTAAGGTTCACTCTGACGTGCAAAACCTCCACGTCTTTGACCAGGCGGATATAAAAATAAAATTAACACTTTGCAAGTAAAGATAGGAGATATCTTTCGTGAATAGGGTAGTCGAGCAACACAGCTTAAGGTTGATTTGGTGCAAGAGAGAAGGCTCCCCTTGATAAAGAATACCTTATGGCAGTGGCCAAACCAATCTAATGAGAACAATATAGGAAACAGAGATATCAACATCTACAGCTCAAGCTGGTTACAATTTGGAATGCAAATTATTATATTATATGACATAAAATAGTAATTATCATTGGCAGAAACATCAGCAACTGTAAATGAGCATGCCAATTTGAAGGTGTAGAATGACAAGTGCTACCATATGTGGCCATTATCAACACCATTCGGCCCAATTTTGTGGCCACAATCTGCAATTTGTACATTTGAACAGACATTTCCATTTTCATCTCAAATATGGGTTATAAATGCATGTACCCCTTGATTTTTCTCGATAATATTCAGCTATGAGAAAACTAGTGTGTGTGTGGCAAGCTGCACAGGCAATTCAGACAATCAGACAACACAATCAGCAATTCAGCATGATGAGATGTAGAATCAGGAATTTAGAAGGACAAAGGAAATGCTGAACTTGATATCTAGATATGGATATACCAAACTGGCCCTCAAGGACAACCCATTCTTTATCATCATCAAATGCAGAATTTGACCTTTGCAAAGGTCCAAACCATCACATAAAACCACACCCACAAATTTGAGCACAGTAGGCATAAATCCACAAAACAGTAAACAACCCCCAAGTTTTCTCTACCCACGCAACACGACCATAATGCATTGATTAGTGTGTTATAGGATACTACATTCCAGCGGGGCATTCCATCGAACACCTTGCGAGCAGCCGATACAAATCCGAGAGAAGCATAGATTGATATCAAGTTGTTGGTGAATTAGATGGGTTGCCTCGCAAGTCGCAAATGCACCCATGGTTATTGTGCAAACTTAGTTAACTATGTTAGTTAGCCTAATCTAGGTTCTTAGGCTTCCTTTGATTCTTCTCTCTTATGAATATGCTGTGTATATATATTGTCATTCCTCTCCTAAATCAATATACGATTCATTCATCATATCCATATAGTATCAGACTAAATTAATCCAACACTTCCGCCACACATAAAACCCTAAAACACCATGACTGAGTTTGCTCCCACTCTTGCAAACCCATACGAACCCACAAAACCTTTCACAGTTGTAGTTCTAACCAACATAATCAAGTTGGTTCCGAGCAACTACTTCAATTGGAAACAAGCAGTGATTGCAACATTGGAAGGATTCGATCTCCAAGGGTATGTTCTAGGAACAACAGAGATCCCTCCAGCCATAGAAGCAAACTCAACTGTACCAAACCCAACTTTCCAGACCTACAATCGTCAAGACAAGTTAGTTTATGGCGCATTGCTTGCCACACTTTCCTCCGAGGTGGCAAGCTTTGTGGCCGCTGACACAACTGCTAGAGGAGTATGAACCACTATGCGCTTAACATATGGGAACCCGTCTAGAGGTCATGTCAAGCAAGTCAAGGAGAGATTACGCTCACTTGTGAAAGGTAACAACCCCATCAATGTCTTCCTTCAACCGGTCAAGTCCCTTGCCAATTTGCTTGCTTCGCCGGATGCGCCGGTTCAACAAGAAGATTTGACAGATTATGTTATGCGAGGGCTAGATGAGCAGTATCTTCCCATTGTTCACGCAATCAACACGTTCGTGATACAGAAATTGGGTTTGCGGCTCTCCATGAGAAGCTGTTAAACCATGATAACATGAGCAGTATCTTCCTATTGCAGTCATGCATTTAGTTAGATTTTCCCTTTCCGCATTCATGTTTTAGCCTTAGTTTGTGTCATTTATGTTTGTTTAGTGTTACTTTGAAAGAATAGATGTCTACACACTATTTGTGGCTTTGTAGGTGATTTGACACATTTTGGAGCTAAAACGACGCATTTGAGGATCAAGCCTCGAATTGGATGCATTGGAGCGAGCATACGTGCACGGAAAAGGGCTAGGAATCAAGCTAAAGGCAGGTAGGGAACGAGCAAAGAGCATCTTGGTTGAGATCCAACCCAAGATTTCTTCCTTGAGCGTTATATTTTATTTGCGGGCTTTTTCCCTTAAAATTATATTTTATTTGCGGGCTTTTTCCTTTTAGGCTCAATGTCTTTTTAGCTAGATTTTTTTATTATAAAAGGAAGCCTTAGATTTATTCCAAGGTGAGCCGGAAGTCGCCCAGAGCTAGCCCTAGAGGGCTGAGCCGTCTCCTTCCTCTTCCTTTTTTTCTTCTCCATTGTTCTTCATTAGTTTAGAGTAAAGATTCAGACTTTCACATTGATCGAGTTTTGTTTGGAAGACATTGTTGAGTTGAGATTTGTCAAGATTGAAGGTTTTCTTTTATTGAAGTTAAGTTCTTTTTATTCCCTTTTGTTATTTATTTATTTGTCTTTCTTTGATATGATTGTTATTGGCTAGAACCTTGTGGTTCCAAGGTGGATAGATATTTGTTTATGCCTTGGATTATGATGGATTAGACCGTGCTTTGTTTTGGCTTTGAATTGCTTGAAATCTTAATGGTTGACTTGTTCTTGAACATAGTTAGAATCCTTCTAAACTAGCAACCTAAGTTGGAATTGAAACTTACCCAGTGATATTTCTTCTTAGATACATAAGTGGTTGATCATAGGTAATAAAGGTTTATCCTTTATTGGATTGAGTGTGCTTAGATTCCTTGCTAAGTAGGGTAATACCTGAGACTTACCCGGTAATGGTTTACCTTTCCCTTAGTTTGTAGTCTGGTTTGTTCAGAATTTCCTACCTCTCTACCTTGAGACTTATCCGGTAATAGTTAGTTGGTTTGGAACTAGATAGTCTTGAGACTTACCCGGTAATAGACTATCAACCTCGTAATGTTCATCCATGTGGCTTTTCTACCATATATCCTTATGAGTCTTCCTGAATCTATATGTATAAACAATGATCTTGAACCCTTGAAATCCATTTTTCTTTCCTTTAACTTGATTATCTTTGTTTTTCCCTTTTTGTTTGTTTGTTTTGACTTTCAATCAATAGTGACAATTGATTTCGAGTCCTTAAACCCCTTTTTAAAAACTTTTTTGATTTCTTTCCCTTATCTTTTCCAACATCTTGTCTTTAATTAAGATCTATTTTATATTTAATCATTGATGCATATTAATTCTCCCAGTCCCTGAGATCGACCCTGAAATACTTGTCTTACTTCGTACGATCCATACACTGTGAGTTCGTTGCTAAGTAGGGAATTATTACAGGTTATAAATTTAAAACTATCCCTTCCTAGTTTTGTTATCCTGTGAGTTTCTATCTCTTTTGATAGGGATTTATAGGGGTGTAAAACTAGCGAACAAACCACGAGTTACATATGAAAGCGAAGGAGAAAAGCTCATCAACACCATCAACTACATTCAACACACAGATGAAACGCAACAATGGTAAAAATTCTAACTCTACTTGGTCTGCCTCTACTCAGTCTCCTACTAATCCGAAACAAAACCAGTACCAATCACCAAACCCACCCATTCAGACAACCAATGCTCCAAGACCCTTCAAGGGCCGTTGTCAGTGGTGTCGATAAGTAGGTCATGTCTTAAATAAGTGTCGTGTGTTTAAAAACCTGCACCCAACCATTGAACCACCTCCATCAGTTCGAATTCCTACCCAACCTCAAGCTCATGTGACTACCACTGCTCCAAATAACCCCGCATGGCTGGTTGACAGTGGTGCAAGTCACCATGTCACAAATGATTTGGAAAACTTGGCTCTCCACTACCCGTACAATGGCCCTGATGATATCCAAGTTGGAAATGGTAAGGCTTCATCTATTACGCACTCTGGTTCCCTTGTCAAATCTACTCCTAGTGTCAACATAGAGTTATCAAATGTGCTATGCGTTCCGGCTATGACCAAAAATATAATTTCGGTATCCAAATTTACCGAAACTAATCCCTATGTTGTAGTCTTTAAATCATATTGTTTCTATGTGCAGGACCTAATGTCCAACATCACTCTCCTTAGAGGTCCTTGTGTGGATGGTGTGTACTACTAGCCACAAAGCTCACCTCAAGTTAACTCGGCTACTAGAGTCTCTCCAGGAACACTCCATCACGTTCTTGGGCATCCTTCAACACATGTCTTTCGAATTCCAACAAAACATTTTTCCTCGCATATTTCCAACTTTGATCAGTCAAGTTATAGTTCCTGCAACATCAATAAAATACATAAACTGCCTTTTTATACATATATTGTCCACTCTAGTCAACCTTTAGAAGTAATATATTCTAATGTTTGGTCTTCTCCCGTTGCTTCGTATCATGGGCATAAATATTATGTTGTTTTCGTGGACCACTATACCCGTTATTCATGGTTCTATCCCTTGAAATTAAAATCAGAAACAAAAGATATCTTCATGAAATTCCGGGCACTGGTTGAAAACTACTTCAATCTAAAGATAAAAACTCTTTATTCAGATGATGGCGGAGAGTTTATTGCTCTTCTACAGTGTTTGAGTGAATAAGGAATAACTCATCTTACCACACCTCCTCATACCCCTGAGCATAATGGAGCCTCGGAAAGGAAGCATAGACATATTATCGAGACAACTCTTTCCTTACTTACATATTCGAGTATGCCTTTAGATCACTGGCCTCATGCAGTTCTTACTGCCACTATCTGATCAATCGTCTACTCAATCAAATTCTTCCACACCATTTCATAAACTCACCAAAAATCTCCCTAACTACTCCAAGTTAAAGAGTTTTGGTTGCTTGTGTTTTCCATGACTCAAGCCATATAACCACCACAAACTTCAACCAAAATCTATTTCTTGTGTCTTCATCAGTTACTCTACCACACAGAGTGCGTATCAATGCTTAGACCCAACTACCAAGAGGGTATATACATCCAGACATGTTCGATTCATTGAACATGAAATGCCATGCAAAAATCTAGTGCGAAATATGTCTCCAGTCTAGTCAAGTGTATCAGACACATGGTCCAAATTTGGCCTTACAATTTGTCAATCCATTGGGCCCGACTTTGCCTATTGACACCCCTTTACCAACATCCCCACCATATTCCACTCCACAATCACCAGCCCAGTTACCACAAGCTGCTATTGAGCCTCAGTACAACCCTACACCGACCTCCTTCACGCCAGACAAATCTACCTTACCTAGCCCAGTTATAAACCCAGTCCTTCCACAACCTCGTCCAGGAATGGTAACACGCTCCCAAAATAATTAACCTTTCATAAAATTAATCTCACATCCACCTTAACCCGAAACACCCAACCTAAACCTCGTACCACTGCCCAGGCTCTAAAATCTTCTGAGTGGAGGTTGGCTATGGAGAACAAATTTAAAGTCCTTGTTGCAAAACAGACGTGGGTTCTTGTACCTCCAACAGCTACTGAAAATCTTGTTGGTAACAAATGGGTCTATAGAGTCAAATATAAAGTTGATGGCTCGTTGGACATGTACAAAGGTAGGATGGTGGCGAAAGGTTTTCATCAACGAGCGGTTTAGATTACAGTGAAACATTCTCCCCAGTAGTCAAGCATGTCACTGTCAGATGTGTCATGTCTATTGTTGTCTCAAATGGTTGGAAACTAAGGTAACTGGATGTCAATAACGCTTTCTTACATCGGACACTTGAGGAAGATGTCTACATGGTTCAGCCACCGGGGTTTGTCGATGCTAACAAGCCAACGTACATATGCAAGCTCAATAAAGAAATTTATGTCCTGAAACAGGTGCCCAGAGCTTAGTATAATGATCTTCAAGAGTTTTTGCTCAAATTGGGGTTCTTAAATTCGGCTTCTGATGCATCATTATTCATCTACAAACGTCATTCACAGCTCTTGTATTTGTTGGTCTACGTTGATGACATAATTGTCACAGGAAATGATGACAAAGGTGTCACTGATCTTATTAAATCTCTGCCTGCTAAGTTCTCGGTCAAGGATATGGGTTCATTAGCTTACTTTCTGGGAGCTGAGGTATTGCATACATCCAATGGTGTGTTTTTGTCTCAGCGGAAGTACATCGATTGACGTTGGTCTCTCCTTTGGTTAGGTTGGGTAGTAGTCTTTTTTATTGTGGGTAAAACGGCCCTCAACGCGGCCTCTACGAAGATGGCTAAGAATGAAAGGGCACGTACATTTTTACATGTTGATGGAAACCGCATCTACTTCTTGGCCTCATTGACCTTATAGAGTAGATGTGACATATATATATTTGATTATATACATCAACTTAAAAGTAACAAATAAATTAGCTGCTATTTGTTAATAAAATCTTCACAAAGCGCCATAGATTTTAATTCCTTGCATGCACCAAAAAACCACAAAAAATGTAATATACAAAACTAAATTTCCCATTAACCCTAAAAATCAATACAAAGGCACGTACATTTTGTTTGGTGAACAAGATACAATAGAAGAACGGAACCAACAAAACTTACGTGCGAGTTACATGTTGAAAACTAACCCACCAGAATCATCAATAATTAACATCTTAGTGTGGGGAGGAAGATCCTCTAAAAAGTGTAAACCTATATCTAGAGAGAGAAATCAACAAACGAGTTTGCGACTACATTGCCTTCCCGAAACTTATGACCGCCAATACCATACAAAAAAGCCTTAACAACACAGTCACGTAGCTAGTTATGTCAAACCTTAGCGGTCTCTAGTTAGATTATGAATGTCGTAAAAGACAGCACAAATTTTCAATGGTGATGTGGGTCAGGGCCACCAGGACTAACCCTTGCAGGATCGTATCTACTTCTAGCCGAGTCTTCTTCTCCACTCTGAACCATTTCTTCAAGCACTCTCATCTGCTTCTCTAGCTCCACAAACGCTTTCGAGCGTAATCGACTACCATCAACAACGACCTCCTGCTTCAGTAATCGGCTATTTGCAGTTTGGATCGTGAAACCTAGGATTAGGATAATGTACACAAAACGCATAAGGTTGTATTGAGTTTCCATGTGTAAATATATCACTCTTAAGTCTTACTTGTGTTTTCTTGATTGTGAGACGTGGTTGAATATATACCATGAATTCTTGCATAAAATATTGTAAATGGAGGCTGAAATAAGCCGACAAAGGTCATAAATAAGATAGTTCCAATGATGTTAATTACAATACAAAGTAGTTAGCATGTGAACGCCTTACGTACATGTTTATAGATAAACGGTCTTTACAGTTGGATATATATCAGCAGCACGTACCGTTTTCAAAAAATAAATATTTTATTTGTAAAGTATGTAATTATGTATGGCGGTTTGCATATTTATGTGTTTTATAATCCAAACGTCATTCCTTTGATAAAAATAAATAATCTAAACGTCATTAATAACCACCTTTGACATGTACTTTAGGTCAATCTAACTGTTAACGGTATTCGAAAGGACCTTCTTGCAGAGAATGTGTGCCCTTTTAGAGGGTGAAGAGCCGCCATTAATGTTCAAGATAATTAAAGTTTAACGGGTTGTAAACTTGTAGACTCGGATTGTGCGTGTTGATACGTGGATTAGGCTAACCGTTTTTGTTAGTTCTTCTAAACTGTGTTTCAATACGAAGAAGATGGATATGGACCGGGTTCGCAGTACATATATGAACCGGGTTTGACAAAAGCTCTTAAATGTGATTGGATCGTGTTTGAGTGGGTATGCTGGATTACATCCCAATCTTCTAACAAGTCATGCTTGCGTGAGAATCACGCTCACCGAAGCCGAAGCGTCATATGTCTTCGCTCGGGTCGTGTTTGACCGAACTGCATCACCGAGCTTTATTTATTCATAATTCTTGAGTTTGTTTTTTTTTTTTTGCAATATCGCTGTAGATTTGACCTTGTTTTGTTTTGGAAAACGGCCTGGTTGGATTTTCAGGTTTAATAACGTGTTAAAGTCTACTGAATTGTACGTTGAAATTGTGTGTATACGAGTGATCATGTACGTGAGGTCCAAGTTCAACACAAAATTTTAGATTTTTATTATAAAAATAATTGATAATATAAAACTATATAACAATGTCATTCTCGCAAAACGTAAAAAGTTTATTGTATTAATCAACAGAGATTAATTTATCAAACGCAGTTTGAAACTTTCGCTTGCCCGTTAAAATTTTGGATCTTCGGTCCGAGGCTTAGCTTCTACTCACTTAAGGACCTCACTTACTGATACTTGTTAATTTTAAGTCAACCGCGACACACTTTAATCCTAAAACTAGATTACCTATACGAGCTCGGTTTATCTCTCGTGTTTGAAACTCGAAGCTTCTGTTATAATAGAAAGAAATAACCCTTCAAGGGTACTCAAATCACTAACGAGTTTAATGAATTGAGGAAATACAAAACAAAGCTAAGTACACCTAAGAGGTCGGTCTAGTGTGACTACGACGAGTAATAGTAATATATATTACGTGCTGATGATGTACAATTTCAAGATTATCCACGCCCCCACGAATGCTGAATACGATAATGTTTTACCAAGTAAGCACTTACATCATCGGAACTAAGAAGTAAAACATCCTCGTCAAAAAACTATTATGATATATGACAAAGGAAAAGCATCATGCAATTTATTGTTTTAGAAGATAACGTTGGTCTTTTAGCGCATGTGTTTTCGACTTTCACATTGTATGTAGCAGTTAGTCGAACGACTCGACATCATAATATGTGAGTTATATTATATCTATAAACATAATGAGACGTGAACTCGTGTCCATACGAGTGACAACTCTACCTGTTCAGTTAACTAGTTGTATTTGTACAAACATGTTGAGATTTGTATACCACTTTATCTAAAAATAACAAATTAACTAAACAAATGTATAAATGTACATTTGTTTAGTTAATTTGTTATTTTTTGAGTTTAGCATATAAGTTCAATGAATTATTCCTTGTCAATTGATTTATGATGGAACGTTAAAGTTTATATGTTGGGTTTGGGCCAAACACGCATGTACGCTCGTATGCACATGACATCCGATCTACGGTCCGCATGTATCGAACTTTGATATGGTATTAAAGTCAGGTTAGCCTCTATTCAGCTCGTGATCCTACCTTGTGGGCAACTGTCAACTCGGTATGTACCCTAGTTGCCTTGCAGGGACGTGTTGAAGATGATAGATTTACATATATAAAGTGAGAAGTGAGGACATTCTCAACCGTGTTGAAGATAATAACCTTTTACTTCTCCTATTGTCAATTAGTTTTAAAATAAAACATGTTGTACTTGTGTGTTGGATTTAAACCTAATGCGCATATGCACTTTATGCATACGGACTGTCTTATCAAAGTTTGACACTAGTCAACAACACCTCCTTGTTGATTTTTATGTGCTAAGCTGTTACACACGACCCTAATCAAGCGTCTAGCTATTAATCTCAATCTCTTTAGTGTTAGAGATAATATGCTTAGGGTTATATTAGAGTTAGTAATTGTAATTATGTTATTTGACCCGTGTACCCTCATGATATTTTCCCTTCATATATATAAGCGATTTGTGACGAGTTCCCATGCATGCACGAGACTCTTCTAATATTCGTTGTTTAACATGGTATCAGACCGCTCCTTAACAACCCTAATTTTTTAGGATTAGATCCGCTTCATCCCGTCACCATACTCTCCGCCGCGCCCTAGCTATCGTCACCCCTTCCACCACCAATGTCAGACGTTGATCCCGTCGATCCACCATATTTTCCGCCATATCCCTACATCACCACCGTTCACATCGTTCCCATCACTGAGTTCACACGGCACCAAGCCACGTCCTCGGGAAACTACCGAACCTGCGGCATCCCATACCGCATCTTTGGCATCCCAAGCCGCACCCACGGCCGACCCCAACAACGACAACATTGTCCTTGGGACGGCCTCCGACGAACTGGTTGTAGTCACAACCGTTACAATCCTATGTCACTAGTAGTACACCTCACCAACCATCATACAACACTCTATACGAGAATTGGTACATGAATACAAGGACAACTTCTCATATGAGTAGCGCGTCATGTACTCTATCTTCCTATTTTAATTTGTGTTCTTTACCTTCCATTTCAGTCGGAAATGGGCCAAATGGCACCACGGTGCTAGTTGTTGGTTCGGAAAATGCAACCTTACCAAACTCACCAAACCTACAATTACGATCAGTCATACATGCCCCTCACATTATAGAAAAACGTGATTTTGTCAAAAAATTGTTGTTGATAATAATGTGGATGTTCAATTTGATTCGTCGGATTTTTCTGTGAAGGATCAATTCAGGAAAAACTATTCACCTATGTGATAGTTTTGGAGACTTATATCTTGTCACTACCACGTTAGTTTCACACAAATCCAGTCCATCCACTAATATTGTTGTTACGACCACCGGCCTTTTGGCATGCTCGTTTTGGCCACCTCGGCAATCATTCTCTTCAGGTTCTCAATTCTTTTTTGAGTCGGTCACCTTATTAAAAACTTTATTTATGTCCGAAAATTCAAAATTTTTGATAATAATGTGGTTGTACAATTTGATCCGTATAGTTTTTATGTGAAGATCTCAATTCGGGCAAAACTATTCACCGATGTGACAGTTTTGGGGACTTATATTTTGTCACCACCACGTCAGTTTCAAATAAATTCAATATGTTCACTAATATTGTTGTCACAACCACCGTTGACATGTGTGTTCCTCGCCCATCCCAAACTGTGTGTGTTCCTTGTGTTAGTTGGGCAAGTATAAGTGTCCACTCTTGTTTTCCACATCTCTCAACCCTACTTTAGATATTTTTGACATTATCCATCGTGACCTGTGAATGTCTCCTATTAGTAGTGTTGGTGGTTTTAATACCATCTTGTATTATTGGTTTATTTCTCCAACTTTACTTGGATGTTTCCTCTAAAAAAATGAATCCAATATCTATGTTGCTATTTTAAATTTTCACTCCTTTGTTTATACTCAATTTCAAAAGAAAATGAAAAGGTGTTCAATGTAATAAAAGTGGTGAATTGAATAACAAGTCGGTTCATAATTTTTGTCAATGTCAAGAAATAGTCATTTGCTACTCGTGTCCCCAAAGATCCCAAAAAATGGTAAAGCCGGGCCTATTTTGTAAACTTTGAATGACAAGACTTGCAATCTCTTGTGCCATGCTCTATGCTCCCAACATGTTAGGTTGAAGCTCATCGGATTGCTTATTACCTTTACAACATTATTCCTTCCAAATACATACATAATCTCACTCCAACTTTCCGTCTTTATTGTCGTGTTCCCATTTATGACCACTTAAGTATTTTCAATTGTCTTTGTTTCCCGAATATTAGTGTCACAGTCCCTCACAAACTCTCTCCTAGGTCAACTCCATGTGTTTTTCTTGGATACTCCCAAAATCATCGAGGTTATCGGTGTCTCAGTCTTGATAATCACAAGGTTTTAATATGCCACCATGTTATCTTTGATGAGGACATATTTCCGTTTTGGTCCAACATTGAGACCGTCATCACACCCCCTTCTACCAGTCAGAGCAACTCTTACACGATACCTCTTTAGCTCTTTTTCCCCGATGACTGCGGGCTTCAACCGTGCCCGCGGCCTAACCAGCCGCGCCCATGGCCCGTCCAAGAATCCCACGCCGAAAATCCCAACAACTCCCTCCTCGAACTCACCTTCTTATTACTCCCATTTTCTTCCTAACAAGGCTCATCGACAACCTCGACATCACCCACCCTAGTCAGATCCAATGACTCTCCACCATCCAGCTCACTTGTTCCGCCTACCCGCATGCATACTCGTTTGCAATCGGTTAAAGTCAAGCCTAACCCAAAATACACTCTACACTCTCAACCTATTTAACCTATCTTAAAAAATCTCATTCTTTCTCAATAAGACCCGAACTGACATTCTACTATGACATAGAATTTTGGAGCTCTTATTAAAAGTGGAACATGGATACTGTCCCTCGTCCTTCTGGGACTAATGTTATTAACTGCATATGACTTTTCAAGCATAAGTATACGTCTAACGGTACCCTAGAACATTATAAATCACACTTAGTAGTGAACGAACGAAGTCAACAAATTAGTGTGGGTTGTGATGAGACTTTTACCCTAGTGGTGAGACCTGCTACAATTCGCTTTGTTCTCGCCATTATAGTGTCTAAATGATGGCCTACACATCAGTGAGATGTCAATAATGTATTTCTTCACGGACGTTTGCAAGAAACCATGATTATGCGGCAACCTTTAGGATCCGTGATCCAAATTTCCCTAATGATGTATGTCTTCTCCAACGTTCCTTTTATGGTCTCAAGTAGGCACCAAGGACTTGGTACCGACAATTTATTACTTACCTCTACAATATAAATTTTAAAAGTTGCCAGACTAATCAATCTTTTTTGTTTATCAAGGGCCAACCTATATCTTGTTGTATGTTGAAGATATTGTGTTAACTACTTCCTCTTACACTCTTCTGAAATTACTAATAACTTTCCTAAGCTCCAATTCTCCGTGACAAACTTGAGAAGTCTTCATTATTTTTTTGGAATTTCTGCAACAAAATCTTCATCTAGTCTTTTTCTTTCCCAAAGTAAGTACATGAAAATTTTACAAAAGGCTTGGATGACGGCATGCAAACCGGCTACAAAACAAGTAAACACTGACACTAGTACCACACTTGTGTCCGATCCGACGGCCTATCGTAGTCTTGTTGGTGCCCTTTAGTATCTGACATTTACTAGACTTGACATTACCTATGTTTTTCAACAAATTTGTTTACATATACATGACCCTAAGGAGGATCATTTGTAGACTCTCATATGTATTTTGTAATACGTTAATGGAATTATTCAGTTTGCCCTTACCATACTCCCGTCCTCCTTAGACTCACTCACTAGCTACTCCGACTACCTACTCTGACGCCGAATGGGCAGATTGTCCCGACACTCGCCGATCCACATCAGGCTACTGTGTATACATTGAAGATAACATTGTCTCATGTTCTTCCAAACGCTCTTGATCTAGTGTTGAGGCTAAGCACCAAGGTGTTCTCAATGTAGTTGTTGAAACTTGTTGGCTTGTTCTTTGTTATCTGAGCTAGGTCTTTTCAATCTTAAGGCAACTCTGGTCTGCGTGACAATGTTTTTGTTGTCTATTTATCCTCTAATCTTGTCCAACGTCAACGCATCAAACATGTGGAGCTTGACATTCATTTTGTTCGCGAAAAGGTTGCTTTAGAACATGTTTGAGTACTTCATGTGCCATCCGCTCATCAGTATGTCGATATATTCACCAAGGGTCTCGTCACACCTATTTTACAATATGCTTAGGGTTATATTAGGATTATTAGTTATAGTTATGTTATTTGACCCTTGTACTCTCATGATATTCCCTTCATATATATAAACGATACATGACGAGTTCTTAGACATGGGACTCTTCTAATATTCATTGTCTAACATTTAGTTCTCTATTCCCAATATTTCTACGTTATGTTGGTTTTATCTCTTTTTTTGGACTATTGAACCTCGAGCATAATCTCATTCGCCTACCAAAGTTTATAATTGAGTTTTGAAAAAATAATATATAAGGTTCTTACGGAAAATATTTTATTTTTATAAAAAATGTAAAATCACCTTATATATTGTATTTCGCTAAATTTATACATCAATGCGCACAAAATTTATGTTAGATGAGTGGTTAATTCAATAATTTAGTTAGTTACTTATTAATAAGATTATTAATTTCTACATTAAATCGTTTTTCAAAATACACATATTATACTAATGATTTTAAACTTAGTAAAAAAAATATGTTTAATATTTTATAATATAAGTATCTTGTTTTTAATTAAAATGATTATTTTTTTCGTAAACAAAAAACTAATTATATTATATATAAAAAAAACAAGTGCTTATAAAAATATTTTATTAAAATAAATATTCACTAAAAAATATAATCATAAAAGGTATTAGGGATATTTTGTACAAATAATATAACATCTTACTGGAAAGTTTTATGGGTGATCTAATTTCATAAATGGTATGATATAAGGTAGTTTCTTAAATAAGATTATAAACAATAATTTGTTAAAAAATACAGTTTTAAAAGAGTTTTTTCAACAAAATTCATTGCATAATTATGTTATAAAATTTGACACGATAAACTCTAATTTCAAAATCAGTGCACATCTTAGGTTCTCAAAATGTGACGTTCGATGTGTTCAGTAGTCAGCGTTTTGTCAAAGAGAAGTAAAATATTGCTTAATGACACATACTACACTTCAAATTTGCACCATTGTCGTATCAAAAGTCGTAAGAGCAAATTTAAAAATGTTATTTAGGACCAATATATTAAATAAAGTACTAGAGCTGATCGAGCTCGTCAACAGATCAAAGTAGAATTTTATTTCATACATCATTCATACCTTTTCAAGTAAAGAAGAGATCAAACACAAAAGGGACGAAACATTAGAAAGCTGATGCGGCAATTTGAAAAGTGGTTTATAGTTTATGTCAGAAAAGTCACAAGTCTGAGTATACATCTACTTTGTCGATTAAATTTACGATAAATAATTGTGTTTCTATAGGGTTTCGTTTTGGAGAGATTTATGTAGGGATGGACAAAAATCCCGCCAATTCCGATCCGTCCTGATTCCTGCGGGATTTCATTCAAAATTATAAATTTCGTCCCGAATCCGTCCCGTCAAAAATTATCCGGGACGGGATATGTGCCTTAACTTCTCCATCCCGCTAGGCCCGTCTCGTCCCGTATATAATAAAGTTTTTTTATTTAAAATAATAAATAAGAATATAATCCATAAACATTAGTGAAATACTTATATAATTATTATATAGTTACGTTTATATATTTTAAAAAATAAATCAGGTGGGTCAAACTGTCAAAATTGAAATGTACCAAATTTATTTAGGTTTGTTTTATTGTATATATTTGGAACTTTAATTTAAATCTAATATGCTATTATGAAAATTCCGAAAACTTTTAATGTTTTTTGCGTTTTAAGTACGATAAATACGAATATTTTGTGGATAAAACGTAATGTTTAAAAACATTAAATAAACTAATGTACAAACGGGATAAGGCCCATCCCGTCCCGTCCCGGTCTCAGCCGGGATAGGACCCAGTGGGATTCAATCAAAAATCCCTAAGGCCCGTCCCGATCCCGTCCCATTGAAAAATAGCCGAGACGGGACTGGGATGACCTCAATCCCGTCCCATGCCCACCCCTAGGTTTATGGAGATCATGGAATGATCGGGATGATTGCCGTTGAAATTTATTTTTTTTTAAAAACATAAAATGAGAGGAATTATTGGGATGAAGAAGTTGAACGGCGGGATGAAAAAAAAAGAGAGACACCGAACTGACTCTATTAGTTTGAAACTAACGCAACGTACTTGTGTCACGGACCGCTCATCCGTGACGACGCCTAAATTGGCAAGGCATGACGACTTGCCAAGATACACCACCAAGGCACCCTTTGACAAGGATAAGGAGTCGTGGCATGAAAGAAGGCCAATGTATATAAGGCTTGTCAAGATGGCACGAAAGAGACAAGGAGTCTTCCGGGAAAATCCAGGACGATCACAAAGGATCCAGAATACTCAAGAGGATTCCTGAATGCGACAGAATATTCCGGAAGACGGCGGAACATTCCGGAAGGTGGAGGAACATTCCGGAAGGTGGAGGAACATTCTGGAAGGTGGAGGAACATTCCGGAATAACGTGGAATTATGTAGACTTGTGTGGAAACCTCCGGAACATTTTGGACTACTCTAGAGAATGACGGAATTATCTAGGACTGTGTGGAATCCGTAGGCTTGGCTAGAACCCTACGGAATAATCTAAAAGTGTAGGGAAACCTAGGTTTAGTTGTAGAGAGGAAGGCTCCGGAATGATCTAGGAGAATTGACTTCCGGAACCTTCTCATAAAGGAGGTGGCCTTGGGCTATAAATAGGGAGTGCCACCCCCTCATTTGCATCATCCAAGTTCCAAGCTCTCATCCAAGCATTGTAAAGCTCTCTTATAATACAACGCTTTCTTTCCCACACACAAAGCCTTCAAAGTTCTCTTAGCCATCAATCTTAAGTTCTTTCGTTGGCAACATCGGGAATAGGCTGATCTTAGCACAACAAGGGGTCGAGACAAGCTAAGAGCCGCACGGTTTGGAGTTAGGGAAACTCAGCCCGTGACACTTGTACACACACGGTCTTCGTGACATGCGTGTAAATTCGTGTAGACACAATCCAACTTTATGCGTGGTCCGTACTTTTATTTTGTGGGTGTATAAAACATAAGTTTCAAATAAAGTAAATTAAAAATAGTTATTATCTTCTTAACGATCAACTAGTGTATACCTACACCTTGTGCGGAGTTGAGATTTAATAAATTCTAAATATTATAATAATATATAAAGGAAATATATAGACATATATAAAAATAATATATTATATTCAAGACGAATTGAATTCGGTCGTGTCCAATTTTATCCAATCAAATAAGAAATCTAATTAAATTAAACGAACAAATTATATAGCTAGCTAGAAAGGGACCTCGAACATGAGACCATTTGGTTATAATAAATGCTTACTCATCATCTGAACCATCAAGACACTAGTAATAATTTTATTTTTTTTACATAACAAGACCCCAAAATATTGGAGACCCTGTTCTTATGAACAGGTTACACCGGCTTCGAGCCGGGCCTTTGCTGATGAGATATTGTTTTAATAAGATATAGATTGTGAATAAACTTGGACTCATATAGACTTTATTCCAAATATATATGGATAATATATAGTATTTATGTTTTGGAATGTCACCGTCATAACCTAGACGGAATCCATTAAGGAACTTGAACATAATTAGCTTGTTTTTTATGGGGTACGTAAACTTCATTAAAATATGGCTTGTGTCAGCCTAGCACATGAACAACTTTTGTTTGATTTCATTATCATCAAATTACGTCCGATTCAATATTTATACATCAGCAGACAGAGTGAAGTGGCTCTAACAGCATTCATTATCGTCAAATATTTATATTTTTAAGGAATTCATTATCCTCAAATTAAACTTGATGGTTAAAAAGGAAAAGATGCTTCATGACGATTCGACGCACGAGAAGGCATTTGTGGAAGAAAACATGGGCTTTTCATATTAGGGTTCATCCAACCTCCGTCATTGATATGCATGCGGAGGAAGACTTTTGTTTATTTAGTGGATCGGTATCATCCGCATCGAGAGTAATTCATAAATGAATTGAAGAGAATTTTGTTTCAATTTGATCACACTGTAAACCTAGAAGCCGATTTATCGATCATTAGATGAAACCCGAAAAAAGTAAATTGGATTATTCAATCTCGTTATGTTTACGATCTTGGGATGTGTACGATATCTACGGTTGAGATATGGGGTATCTAGCTTGCATGATCTCGAGATTGTTGGGACATTAGAGCTAGATATACGTGTAATTATCGATACGGATCCACAACTAGCTATGATGCTTCTTAATAAGAACACCACCCATTCCCTAAATGTCATCTGCTAACTAGTTTCGTACACAGATGTAAGGCTTCGTGTAATGAGATTGATTATTCAAGCTTGTTATGTTTTTATGATCTATCTTATAAATTTTCTGTTAACCTGCACATTAGATTTCGTGTATTGTTTAACCCTCTCGAAGGTGTAATGGATATTTTAAATGTTGATGTGAGGAGTCGAACAGTTCATGGGTGATGACTACTTATCTTTTATTCATATCAATAAAAACGTGCCTAAATGTGCCGGAATCACCGACTCTCCTTCTCAAAAAATTAAACTAAGAAATTTATATGCACGAAAAACTACTAACTCTTATTCTTAATAAAAAAAAATAAAGAAAAAAAAAAGAAACTAAATTTGTATGATAAGCCCGCAATTTAATGAAATAAAAGATGCTGTAAGAAGAGAGTTCATTGGTCAACTCACACATAAACAAGGTCCGATTAGAGGTTGGGCTCAAGTGACATGACTAATAAGGCCCAACTAGGATTATGGCCCAGCGTGTTTTGAAGCAGGCCGGGCCACTAATTTGATTGGGCCATGATCATTGTTTTACGGATTATTTAAGGACATATCTTAGGCCCAAGAAGTTAAAAAGAGGTAGATATAATATTTTACATTTTTACCAACACATTTTAGGCTGTCATAAACAAATTCTGTAAAATAATTACCTCTTATTGGTACGTAGTTATAATCGGAACGATAGTATGTCGTGCGTTTAACGGTCTTGATTGGACATTCAAGATGTGCCCACAATTTATATGGGATGTCTAATGTCTTATCTTTACGTGATAATTTGTCTTAGGTTATAAATTGATGAATCTTGCTGCATATTCTGGAAAAAATTGAAATGAAAAAAAAAAAAGAAATATAATAAATCGGTCCCTCTTTAGTTTGATATAGTATTATTTTCGTTACTTGTCATGCCTGTGGTGCACGATCATACGCTACAAACACAAAATTACACACCTTTTAATTATGAAGGGGTGCACAATTAATCGTGCGTCTTATAGTGCACAATCATGCCCCTTATGCTCACACATTTATAAATAAATGGTGTATGTTTATTTATTTACATAAATTTGAGTAAATAAGTTATAAAACAATATATCAAAGGCTCTCAACAATTTTATTTTTATTTGTGATGAATAAAAAATTAAAGAGATTTACTTTGTCCGATTGATAATAGGTTTAGAGGTAAAGTCACTGAATCTGAATTCAAAACTTCACAAATTGAACTCATTATAAACAAAGACGACAGGTTATAAGACATAGTGATGGTTTCGATAAAGAAGACAAAAATAATGGTAAGTCGAAAGTTAATTGGAAATAATATGTAACATGTACGTTGGAGCGGTCACTACCAATCACCTACTTTCACTACAAATAGCTTACAACTAAATGAATATGTTTTAATAATCTACAATCGATATTTATCATCAAGTTAAGTAAGCTAGGTGAAAACATACAAAACGAAAAGGATCTGAGCATAATAACTGTTCTTCCAAGTCGATGAAACCACTAATTATAGTGGGAATCGATATGCAAAATACACTTAACTTTGCCTATATGCACGCAAACCATGGCTTTTTCTGCTGCTAACGAAAAGGACTACTCCAAGACTTGTTCTAATTTGAAACAAATTTCTCGATGGTATTCTATAAGTAATTTACGTACTCATCTTATAACTTGTTTTGAGAACACGTATTAGAAATGAAGATTAACACCAATTACGTACTTAAGTTGTTAACAAGCAAATAATGCACATATAATATTTATGTCTATACCAGCGGTCTTTCTTGATACTGTACTTAGCGTTTAGCATATATTGTAATTAGACATGAGTTTAACACATAAAATTAGTAGAGTCTTGTCGATATATAGCCGAAACAAGTTATTACTAGGTGTTCTTGTTCTTATTTTACGTACCCGGACACACATAATACATTTGGTGACATTTTAAAGATAATAACGTGGCTTTGTTAAGAGTTAGTCGATGAATTTATATAGGTTCTTATGTATAATGGACCTTCCCTGAACCTCTAAAATGTATCAAGTAGTAAACTAATTTTGAGGTAAAATGTTAAATTAAACTCGCATATTGATCTATATGTATTTATCACATATCATACGATAATATTTGGCTTTATAATATGATTTGTAGTCTCATTTTTATTTGATTAATAACAACTCATACACAAAAGACCTATAATTTGTTATTTATAGGTAGTTATATGCTAGCTTTTACAAAATATAACATATTATTCTTGTATCAAAAAAGATTTGCACTAACCCAAACTCTATTTAAATATTAAAAGAATAGTATTCTTTTAAACTATGTCTTATTGTGTATACCTAAATTAGGGCCTGGTCGGATGCATATATACCCACAATAATTGGTTACCTTCTTTCCAAAAACAGAAGGGTACGTTTTAGTTCTATTAGCTGGCGTTTAAAGGTGATGCACTATAACAGCTAAAGATTTGTTAACTATGTTTAATCAAATTCATAATATTAATCAATATATAATTACTACACATCAGCTAAACTAACCGCGTCACAGACAATATGGATATCAAATTAATTCATCTAACCTCAATTAACAGTTGTCAAACTTAACTTAAAAAAACTAACTTGGCCTTTTTGGAAGGCTTGGAGAGAAAAGTATGAGACAACCAGCCAAACCGAGCCTTAATGCATGATTGGATTACAGTGTATTTAAAAATATATATATAATTTTGCTTTATTATAGTTTAAGTGGTAAAATTTGTGTGGTTGGTAAATGCATATTTTTTTTAAAAAATTATATATTAATATATATGTGAAAATAATTATATAACATAAATTTTAGATGAATATTTTATTTAATATTATAATTAAATTATGATAGTGATATTTTAAAAAATATGAATTTGATTTGTAAATTTAGCTTGGATAATAATCGTTATCGCCGTTTGATGGACTTTTTTTCTTTTTGGTACACATATATTATGTGGTATGTTGATTAATCACTATATTTTTATTTTTTTATTTTATATTATATTTAAAAATAAACATATAATAAAATTACTCTACAAATAAAAGATGATATTTGATGCAATAAATGTGCTTTTCTTTAATTTGAGAACAAAAAGACACCAACTATTCAATAAATCAAGTAACAATTTAAGAACTCTTGATATCAATTATTCAATAAATTCAATCTATTTAATTTTAAATAAATTTAATATTAAAAAATGCTTTAAAAAAATCCTAATAAAATCCGAACGTAGAACAAATCCGACCACTAGTTCGATCAGTATATAACTTGACCATTTATTGATGATAGTCATTTATGAATATTGTTCCTTATTGTTTATTTTTGGAACTAGGGTGTGTTTCACATGCATTTAAACTACATTAATTAATTGGAGATTTTTATGTATATTTAGAAATTTAAAGTAACTTACTAACTTAGCTTCTAATTGATCTCTTGGTGGATTTCATAAACAAGAAAAATAAGACGTAATAAGTAATTTAGTTTATATGAAGGTAAATATTCGAATCATCATTCATTTTTATGTACATTACGGAAAAGTGAATTAAAAAAAATTTAAAACAAAAAAACTCTTTCTTTTCGCTCTCTAGAAATCTCCAACAATCCCATGTATAATCTACGAGGGAATATTGAGTCGAAATACTTGAGTTCAGTCCAATTGGATCAATTTGATAAAAGTTCGATTCGGGCTTATTATTTTACAAAACACAAATATGAATACCGAAATTTCAGCCTCAATCAATTCTAAGCAAAACTAGCATGAACATACCAAAGTTTAGCTTGTGGTGGGTATTGTATAATGTCCTTCTATACCCCATCTCATTCACAATTAAATAAACCTTTTTCTGAAAAAAAAAAGGAAAAATGAAAGAATAATTTCGAAAGATTAATGACTTGCAATTTTTTAAAAAATAATTATGAACTAACTTTTAGTTAAGATGTAAGATTTCTCTTTTCCTCTCTACTCAGAAGTTCACGAATTACTAACTTTTAGTTAAGATGCAAGATTTCTCTTTTCCTCTCTACTCAGAAGTTCACTACTTACTAAACCAAATAAGCTTTAGAGAGGTCCCCAAAACTAATAAACCATGCAATTAAGCCAAGGCAGCTAGGCTTTTAATTTAAATTTAGAGTCATTAAGAAGGTGTATACATTTCATTAATTAGCTTAACCTAATACCCTAAGTGAGTGATGTAGAATAGTTTACTTTTTCCCCTTTTGACCTTAGAGTGCATTCTACAAGTACCTATACTATCAATCTACTTACCCACATAACCCTATTTTGGGAAGCAATAACCATGCACAATTAGGTGACTAATGCACAATTTGACTTTCTTAAACACCACTACTTAACAACTTGTGATTAAGACCACATCTAATTACCCTAAAGACACTATCTTTAATTAGTATCTTTTATTACAAATAAAATATCGATTTTATGTAAGTTTTGTAGGGTAGAGGGACAAAAACCCTTGAAATTGCATGCGGGCATTTTATCTTTTCAAGGGTTACTCTTTTTCTTTAGCGAGAGAAACAACACAAAAGTACAGATAAGAAAGAAGGCCACAAAAGCTGCTAGGTATCATTATCAGTTCCCTGCAAATGGAGGGAAAGAGAAAGAGAAGAGGCATTGATAGAGAAAGGGCTTCTTTTCCTTTTTAACCAAGACCATATTCATCTATAACCTTGGTACAATAATGAGGGAAATTGTAGGAAAGAGAAAGAAAGGGGATGTTTTATGTAATTACCCTTGAAAATGGGCTTATTTCTTTAATTTGAATCTCTCCTGCCCTAATCATCATCATAGTTGAACACCAACCATTCATTAAAGGTGCTTCCTTTGAAGCTCTCATCTTCCTTAACAATAAATAAGAAAGAGAAAGAAAGAAAGGGTTTGCTTTGTGGGGGCTTCTTCCCAAAGAATCACTTATCCTGCATACCCTTTTGCTAAAAATCAGTAAATCAATCAGAAATTCAGAATACAATAACTCATTTACAAGGTGGGCTTTAAATTTTCTGCATCAAATTTCACCTAATTTCACACAACTGAGTATATCTTTTTTGTTTTTATGTTCAGGAGAGACTGTGGCAGTTGTATTGGGCAGTGAGCATCTGGTACAGAGAAGGCAAAAGCAAAGAGACAACAGATTCATTGTTTTTCCTTTTTTTCTTTTTTGAAGAAGAGTGGTTTTTCATTGGGATCAGCATCAAATCAGTGCAGCAAATACTACCTCAGTATATCAGTCTTATCAGATCGATCAGAATATCAGATCAGTCCTCCATTGTTTTTCACCTTTTTCCCTCTCTTTTACACAACCTAATGAAACTCATCTAACAAGTATTACCTTGAGAACTTGTTCATCTTCTAAACAAAGCAAAACCACTAGTCCTTTTTTACACCCTCATTTTTTTAAGCTGGATTTCCAAAGAGAGCAAGATGAGGTTGGGTCCACTCAATTCCCAAACCACAAAATCGCCATAGACACATCTCAAGAGCTTCAGCAGAAACCTAAAGGAAGAGGCTTTAGAGGTGGAAATATGAGAGAAGGTGAGATTGTTCAAGTTCAAGGCGGTCACATTATAAGGGCAACCGGAAGAAAAGACAGGCATAGCAAGGTTTTCACGGCGAAAGGTCCACGTGACAGACGGGTGAGACTATCAGCTCATACTGCTATTCAATTTTATGATGTTCAGGATCGGTTGGGATATGACCGACCTAGTAAAGCTGTTGATTGGCTTATGAAGAAAGCTAAATCCGCCATTGATAAGCTTGATGTGCTTCCTCCGTTCAATCCCAGCGCTATTGTCGAAATGGGTCAAACGGATCTAGTCAATAGAGACGAATCTGAGTCTTCTAGGTTTGAAATCGGACATTTCCATCCTCCGACGACGGCGGAGACAATGAAATCGTTCTTTCCCTCATCGTCTACAACGAACCCTATGGACTTTCACGGGTACCCGCATCAGGATTTGTGCTTATCTCTACAGAGCTTCCAAAATCCGGGTTTAGTACATTCTCAATCGGATCCGGGTAACCCGAATTCCAACCAAGCCCTATATCCGGTTGAGTATGAGACCGGAAACAGTAGCGGTTGGACGCCGGAGACTAATATGAACGAGATGGGTCAATTCTCAAGGCTACTAGCATGGAGTGGTGGGACCCTACAATCCAACTTCCATCCTCAACCGTCGATTAGAGCTTGGGATGATCTTCCGATGAGTTCGACACCCGCCGATCATCAGAACCGTGTCCCGAAGGTCGAAGGTATGCAACAGATGCAGAACGGAGATGGGTTTATGGGTTTTGAAGATATGCATGGGATTAATTTATCTTATAATCACAACAGTGCTTCTTCCATGTCCACTGATTCTAGCCGTTAATTAGAATATGAGAGGGATATTAAGGCCAGAAGCACTGTACATCTAGCTTTACCTAATTTTGCTTCATTGTTAACAAAAATCAACTCTGGTTTGTTGATACAATGCTCAAGAACTCAAAATCTTGACATGTTTTGGGGGTTTTTGATTCAAATTAGTATCTGGGTTAAACTTAAACTTGTTCATGGTTGCAGCAAGTTCAATTACCACGAGGGATAATGGTAGCTTTTTTTTTTTTTTGGGTGAGAATCCAATTAAGCATCTTTAGTTATGTTCTTTTTAACACTTTTTTCCTTGGACACTTTGATTCTTGGAATATGAATCTCCTTTTTACCCTATTGTTTGGTTCGATTCGATTCAAAATACCCTAAGGATTTGCTGTTGTTATTGAGTCTATTAACCCTATTGTTTGCATATATACAGTAGCAAGATTGTAAGTTGTTGCAGCTAATAGTGAAAAAAGGAATGTTTGATTGTAATTAACATCAATAGTTGCACTTCTGTCTGTTGTTAGCTTACATATAAACATAAAATATTAAATTAAAAATGTCTTAATTATAGTAGACTTGTCTCAAGATACCAAACCAGAATAATGAAGAGTGGGTAAGTAGGCATCACATGGATAGAGATACACATTTGCTAGCTGTATGGTCCTCCCAAATCTTCTCTCATTAGGTTACTTTAATTGAGAAAAAAAAATTTGTAAGAAATTTTTTATATAGGATAAATTTTATATAAATTATAATTTTTAAAACATATTTAATAGGAAAAGAATGTTCTTGATTAAAATTAATAAATATAAATTTGTTATAAAAAATAAAAATAAAATCTTACATGTAGATAGGACTGGAAAAATAAAGAAACATTAATACGAAAAAATAATATTAATCGTCACAGTTATAATAAATAATGCAAATTTATGTTAAAAAAAATAATGCAAATTTATGTAAAAATAAAATGGAAAAAACAAAGTAATATTAAAAGAGTGATGACGAAAAATAATTTAGGGGCCCTTTGATTAATAGAATAGAGAGATCTGGGAAATGGATGAAGCATTATGAAATTAGTATTCTCTTATTTGTCATAAAATGACAGTTAAGCATGATGGATGAATTAAGTTGGTAATGAGTAATTAAGCTTAAACAAAGATATATTAACCCTAATGGATGGAGTATTATAGAGAAGCTGAGTTGGGTTGGGAGCAGGTAAGATATAATCTGTGTACTTGGAAAACTATGTTTCAGTGTAGCAGCTGGGGGTGTACAGTAGCATGTGCATGCAGCCGCAATTTTCCTGTCAGATTAATTGATCTTCGATGGCTATATTAGTTGCACTCTGCTGCTCCTCTGTAAAGTCTTCTCCTAACACCATTTTATTTACAAATATACTATGCAAATTTAATTTACCAAACCTCATTTACTCCTTTCTTCCCTTTGCTTTAAGTAATGTTTTTAAACTTACATTAATTATGTTATGAATGTTTACTTTGATTATAAAAAATTACGCACACAAACTGCGTAATTAGATACTCCCTCCGTTTCTCAATAGATGTCGTTTGGGTAAAAAACACACATATTAAGAAATCTAAAAGTAGAAATTATAATATTTAATGCTGTATAATAATTTAAAAAAATTGTGTAAAAACGATGGTAGAAAGTAGAGAGTTGTATAGAAAGGGAGAAAATAGTGTTTTGAAAATATAAACAATAAATTCAAAAGTAATATGAAATCTATTTGTAGAAGGTTTGAGCATTAAATATACCTATAATGTCATGTATTGAGAAATAAATTTTTAAACCTCTAATGACATCTATTGAAAAACAAAGGAGCACTAAACAGTAATTTCACCGTTACGTACAAAAAACATAAAAAAAAAACTTAGTTTTGTATGTCTAGATTATACACACTTAAAGTTATACATTTTCTCCTATTGAAGTGCGTACTTATTTTAATAAGATAATTTATTTTCACCTTTGCTGAATTCGTTTTTATGTTACAGGTAATTTAATATTGCTTAAAATTTAATATAATAGTATAAGACACAAAACTTCAACCAATCATGGCATAAGTTAAAAATTACTCTGATCAAGAATTTGTAAAATAGGGTAAATCTAATCGATCTATAAATTGAAAAAGTAAATCAACATTTTGAAGGGAAAAAAAAAAGAAAGAAAATTATATAAAAACTTATCCTGTAACTTTTGGACCATGTCCTAAATTGTTTACAAACTTTAAACAGTGACTGCCATAAAGATCGTACGTTAACTTACGTGGAGATAAAATTTTCCACGTCTTTAATATACAAACTCACATTTTAATGTATAAGTTTGGTGTTTGCTTTTCAAAATACTAACGAATTTTATATAGAGTTTATGGAGCATATAACGAAACTTTATACGTTAGATTTGACTCGTTGGAATCTCACATGATATCGATCAAAGTAGTTTGATACTAGCTTATAATTGGGTTTGTTCACCCCAAGACACTAATTGCAATATATGTAACTGTTCGTGGAGGATTATGGTTTTCACAACGATAATATTGAATAACAAGTCTAGTATATAAGATTGGTGGACTAATTCTTCTATTGTCAATTAATTTTAGGATGAAACCTCATCGGGCTTATGTGCTGAACTTGGTCCCAACATGCATATACGTTCAGACATGCGATGAACCTCCACGTAAATTTTCTGACCCAACGAAATCTATCGGTACAACAAAACATTTCACGGAAATTTGATCCCCTAGAATCTCACACGTCAAACATGTAGTTAATATATGTTAACTTTTGAAATAATATAATGACAACCTTGAAGATAAAACTAATGACTATAAAAAAATTTTTATAAAAAAGAAGGTAATTAGATTAAGAATTGTTGGGTTTAGGAGAAGAAATAAAGGTCGTTGATATCGCCATCAAAATATGGGCTTTTGAGTGGTCCATTTTACTATGGATTGATTCAACATAAGGTTAAAGACTTAATAATTAAAGGCTTTGCACGCTGACAGATTTTAAAGTTTAGTCGTAATGTAAATATTCTACTATTTAAGTTAGTCGAAGGTAGCATCTCAGATTCTCTACATATGCGACAACCATGCACATTACATTTATTTTATAATCCTTTTTTTTTCTTCTAACTTTTACTCTAAGCTAGGTATAAGTTAAGTTGATTACGATCTTCTCAGATTTAATTATTCAGTTTCTTAAATATTTTGAAATAATTTGATGCAGCAATGGTAGTGTTTTCTAAGTTAGATCTGGACCGGATTTTTCAAATGTTTCGAAAAAGACCTCTTGACCCGACCATAGAGTGTTAGAGTCGGCTTGTGGTCCAAGCCTCAAAGGATTTTGATGCTTTGGGTTTAGGTCGGTCGGACCAAATTAAAGTTTTATTTTTAAAGAAAAGTCTTTTGTGTCTTTGTGGTTGAGATTTTCCGGACACACCGAAAGAGTTTTTCGGTCCTAATGATATCATTAAACTTTATAAAATTTCGGATTTAACACACACCACTTTAAACGGTTAAACAATCCCTAAACTTCAAATAATGAGAATAACACTATAACAAATTTTAAAAAAAAGTAACTTGTAATTTGGAGAAGAACTTCTTCCTCCTCTAACAATATAATATCAACTCTACAAAAGACAACAATATGATAACCAACAAAATCATCAATATCAACAAGAATAGTGAAAAACCAACAAAACAAGCCAAAACAATATTAATCGATCTTCATTGTGCAAACGGCAATCCAAATCTTCTAATTCCATACACAACACAAGAGGAAATCTAATGGATCGTAATTGAATGTCATTGTAACTAAAAATAGCATAAACATAAGAAAAGAGAGGATTAGATTTAGAAGATTCTAAACCATGAGAAGGAGAAGCATATATGTATGGAGAGGGGATATCGGGGATGTGAAAAATCGAAAGAGAAGATACGAGGATGTCAATTTGGATTCTTATCGAAAAGACAACAACCATCGAGTTGTTCTTCGCTAGATGGAAAACCCAGTTATACTATCGTTAGAGGAAGAAGATATTCTTCAGATTTGAAAATCCATTTCTTAATAAGGCAAATATATTATATGAACTCAAAGACAAAACAGAAGAGTGGCATATATAGAGCATTATACAAAAGTGATCCGAGGATCCTATTCCTGGAAAAAGAATTGCTACTATGATTCTTTCATCAAGTGGAAGAGTATATATTGTTTTAACCAAAAGAATGACATGATTAGTAAATCTAATGAGTTGCATGTATAGTTTATGTAAATATGATCGCGTGAGCTTTTTGTTTGTAACCCCGAAAAATTGTCATTCCAAAAAATTTGAAAGAGGATTTGTGATTGACTTAAAAGAATGGGTTGTTATCCATGTCAACATAATTTTTCTTCTTTTTCCGTGATAAAGTGAGGACAAATAAGGATGGGTGACCTCCTAGGAAGTTTATGTCACGCATGGTTTGTATGGGGACAATGTCCCTAATACCTCGTTTGCTATCCATGTCAACATAATTTTTCTTCTTTTCCCGTGGTAGAGTGAAGACAAATAAGGATGGGTGACTTCCTAGGAAGTTTCTGTCACGTATGGTTTGTATGGGAACAATGTCCCTAAAATCTCGGGTCTTACAGATGGTATCAGAGCTAACCCTGAGTTACGAGTGTGTTTGCCCTATTAGGCGGACACTCGGCTCGGTGGATAGTTCTTGACCTGAAGTGGACGTCAGGAGTTTAAGTGGAGGAGATTGTAATATCCTGAAAAATTGCCATCCCGTATCATTTGAATATTCTTCTTTTCTAGTGGCACAGTGATAACAAATAACTCTGGAGTTAAGTGTGCTTGCGCAAGAGCAAATTTAGAATGGATGACCTCTCGAAAAGTTTATGCGCGAGCATAGTTGACATGAGGAGGTCTTACACTGTGTATGACATATATATAAAAGCGGTGAAGCATGATCTTCGAACTTGGTAGATGAAGTGTTTACTTGGCAGATTGAGCCAACCGAGCCATTCATGAATGGTGTTGAATTTCTCAGCAATACGAAGCCTTATGAGGAGGATGTCAATTACAAGGCAGCAATAGTGACAATTCACCAAAAGATGGTGTTTAGTTTCTTAGCGGGCATTGTAGAGAACACGAGTTGGGTCATTGACGTGTTCCGCTGATGAAGTTTTGAGAGGGTTGTGAGCAATGAGTATCCAATGAGTAAAATAACGAAGTTGTATTAAGGGGTGTTAAGACCTCCTAAAATACCTTTACACCGGGAGAGGGATTGTTGTGAGCAATGAGTATCCAATGAGTAAAATAACGAAGTTGTATTAAGGGGTGTTAAGACCTCCTAAAATACCTTTACACCGGGAGAGGGATTGTTGTGAGCTCTAAGTGTCCAACAATCGAGTTGTAAGAATAGTTAATGGTATGAATTGTGATATATAACCTCCCCAATAATCCCAATCCCCAAATAATCCTAAATTCATCACTTCTAATAATCTTTATCTAAATCTCTTAATACCAAACAAGACTTGTCTAAACTTCTTAATACCAAACACCACAAGACTGCAACTCAACTCAACTCAAAATAATCACAACAAAAAATCTTTTATATCCGTTTAAGTTAATCTAAATTAAGAATTAAGTTTAAATGATGTCGAATTGCCTTGGTTCGATTTTAGAATGTGTGTTTAATTCTTATTTTAACATGAACTCCCTTCATTAACCTTTTAACAAAGGACATGCCTTAATTTAATTATCATATAACACAAACTTAAAAAAATTTCTTAGCATATGCATTATATCATAGATTGAAAAAAAAATGTTCTCATCAACTATTATTAAACGTTCCTCCTTATTATGAATTTAAAATATTTTTTCTTCCGAAATGATCATACCAAGATAAAAATAAAAATAAAAATAAAAATCTATAATAATCTTTCTAAATATATTTTTTTACCCATACTCTAATGATATAGGTCACAAAAACCAACTAATTAATAATGGATATACATCATCATATAATTAGTACCGCATGATCCAGTCCATTATTGTTGACATATAGCAATATTATATACTCCATAAGTCCATAACTTAATTAATGAATAAACAAATCAAATGATGAGTATCTCAAAAAGAGGAAGAGAAAACCCTATTACGATCATCGATCGACTGCCGACTTCCTTTTTATTATTTCTTTTTAATAAATCATATATTCTTTTTGGCTTTTAAGAAAGATTTGGATCCGCCAAAATCGTCTTTGTCCGTACATGGGTTGGATCAAGGTTGGAGCCGCAGAAAGAGCCCAAAGATTAGTTGATTACTTTAATCAACCCATTAACTTGTAGGCCGCCTTCATCTAATCATGTTATAAATTGTAATTAACAAGGGATTAAATTTGATCAGCTTTGATAATGTAGGTATAGGACTAGTAGGGTGATCTGTATATACACAATACAATCTAACCAGGGTGTCCTCATGATTAGCCATATCGAATTATCGATCTCTTGCATGTGGTTTTCTCTTTTTTGCGCCAAAAGTGGGTATGGTATGGAGCTAATCCTTTAATTAATCTAAGCTTTGGCTAATCACTTTGGTTTGTAAATTATGTTAGAGCCCATTGTTTTCCCAAGCGACGTACGTCTTGATGAACATGGTCCTCTAAGAATATATAGTTGTTATCTCCTCGGTAAAATGGAAGAACAAACAAAATTATGACTGAGAATCATGTATGTACGAAAGAATATGTTAGGATGTCAAGACAAAAGTCCGACCAACATGAATAAAAGTCTCAACCTGTTGCTTGACTGTCATCTATTATGTATAAAATATATGGAAGATAATGTTCTAAATTGATAATAAACGGGTTAACGAGTTTGATAGGTAAGGTTTGTGAATTATTTCTACTTCTTAATTAGTTTTAAGGATGAAGTCATACATGATTTATGTGTTAAAGTTCGGGCTCAATATGAATGTTATGCGACGAAACTCTCCACGTCAGACAGGTCAGAATCTCACAAGTCCGAAGTGCAATATATGTAATTGGTGATTGCTTTACTTGCTTACTAGATTCAACAAACTCGGATTTGCTATGAACTTTTTTCACGCGCTAAAGTTTTGACTGAGTCGGACTTCGGGTCCTGAAATTTTTTATAAAAGGGGAATAATATTTATATTAGATATAAAAGTATTTAATAGTTGAAACCTTATTATTAGATCTCGGATTTTAATTCTACAATTTACCTCTATTTTTAATGTATATTTTAAATATTTAATTAAAAGGGGATTTGAACTGGACTTCTCGACGGATGGACCTGGATTCTTGCATGTAGCCGCCCGGCCCATGTCATACTCGAGATTTGAATTTTAACTGATTTTACTTAGATGTCTTGTTCATATCCGTCCGTTAAACCAGACATGCTACTGTCCAAGCTTTACCAAGGTCTACCGATTATTATTAGTTTTTATAATATAAAAATCTAATACGAAATAATTACTTCACTTCAAGTTGAGGTCTTAAAAAACAATTTTTTTTCCCCCCTAGTGTACGTACCTAGTAACTCAAACCAAGTCTTTTCGACTAAGATGGTAAGGATAACATCTATCGGCTTTGATTGTGAATTTAAAAATCGTTTTTTTCTATTGACAACTTGAATCCATAGTTTTTCAATAAGAACATT
Organism: Fagopyrum tataricum; assembly: GCA_002319775.1. Classification (NCBI taxonomy): domain Eukaryota; kingdom Viridiplantae; phylum Streptophyta; class Magnoliopsida; order Caryophyllales; family Polygonaceae; genus Fagopyrum; species Fagopyrum tataricum. The sequence goes on from CM008286.1 coordinate 10,201,782, forward strand.
GTTTATAAATACATTGTCAAACATATTGCACATTTGAAATGAAAGGTTATCTTCACAAACTAATTGAGGATTCAGTTTGGAGGTTGAAATGAGGTCCATTATGCGTTGATCTTTAAAGATAAATCAATCGGGTCGTTGAACCCAGATAGTCAATTACCACCACTGCATATTAGAAAGAAGAAAAGCCCACAATCAAGAAGTGTCCAAGCTGGTTCAGACTTTATATGGGCCATGAGTAGGCCCAACAAGAGCCCGTGATTTCGATTGAAGCTCACACACGGCCCAATAAGTAAAAAGTAAAGAATATAAACCCATAAACGTATGTAACTGTTTTGTAGGTCTAACGAACGGACCCATAAACCCATAAACGTATGTAACTGTTTATATTTATTTATTTATTGATGGACTAATGTCTCTACAGTTTGTGCATTTTTTTATATTATTTATTATTGTAAAAAATGTTATATTTTACTTAAGTAGTATAGAACGAGACTTGACATGTTGATTACATTACTGTCCTAAAAAGTGGTCAAAATTTGGTGTAAAAGCTGCATAGAAAATCAGATTATAGGTAGAAAAAAGAATATCTCAGGGCCCTATCATGTGCAGCCATGGACACTTCATCCCGCTTTTCTGGGTCCTCCTGTTCTTCTTCAACCTTCACAATCATCATGGACTGATAGAGATGGATGTACACGTACTGTTAAAAGTTAATTTTGGTCAAAAATTAATCATTTAGTCTTGGGGGAAATTCACCACTTTTACACAATCCACACAAGTCACGAATCATCGAATTGGTATTATCTGCAAACTTTAAATTCATCATACAGATTCATATATCCCAATTCTGTTCAAAAAAAATTGGCTATGGAGGAGACGAGTTTTGTGTCTCGGACATAATGTTATCTGTACTTTGCTGCTGCTGCTGCTGATACACTTGCTTCAGTCTCTCTATTTCTCTCTTCAATGCCTCCTGATGTGCTGCATTTGTAACATTCATATGAATTTTAATTTTGGGTTTATTAATTAAAAACTAACAAAAAAGGGTATTACCGTCTTTAAAGATCTTGTCTTGGACGAGAGCTGCAATTTGGGATTTGAGAGCGCTGTTATCGGAATTTAGGATCATGCGTTGATGGTCGAAGTATGTCACACGTGGCGATAGCATTGATACTTCTGTCTTCGTATCCGAATTCATCGTCATGCAATACAAAATTAAACACATGTGCTGTATTAGGGCTTGGAAACTGAAACGCCGGCGTTGGGGCTGCCGGCATCGTTGACGTTAATCAAGGGTATACCTGTAATATTGTCAAGCTGCGTTCCAGCTCTGATATGTATTGCAGTTTCCGAACTCGTGAACGTCTTGCAGATTGTCGATTTGCTAGAATTCTGATTTTTGTACACAACATTCGAAATGATAAAGTCATTAGTTATTGGAAAATTTATAATATTGACCTGGTACTTTTGATATTTTTTTTAATTATGTCTTATAGTTTTTCAGTTTTTAGACCGTGTCGATAAATTTTAGACCGTTTTTGAATTATACTATGATATTATCCATTGGTTAAAAATGGAAACAAAAATATAATTATTGTTTGTTAGGCATTGTTAATAATTATTTGAAGAAAAAATGACCAAGAATAATACCAACTATAAGACATGAACAAAAAATAATACAAATTTTAAAAATTACTAGCTGGTATACAAACTATTTCTCATTAAACTAATTTTGATACGGGATGAAATTATGCTCAATTTTATTAAAAAAACCGCCCATAATTTTTTAAAATCACACAAAATTACCCCTACATTATATATTATTTCAAAAACGACCCATATTATTTTTCTATACCTAACGAATTATGTTACAAAGGTTAGTAATCAATTTATTCTTTAATATTTTAGGAAATTTATGTAAAATATATCTATAAGAATGATTGAGAAGTTTTAAAAATTTTAAAATAAAATTTTGGTTAAAAGACCCATACTTGGTGAAATTCCCACAAATTTTAGTATGAAATAATATTGATTTTTAAAATTTTACAATTTTAAAATTTTAAAACATGAAATGAAGATCTTTTTTCACTAATTTACATTAAATTTATTAGTTTTAAATTTTCAAATTACACAAAAACTCCAATAAATGATATATTCTTTCATTAAATTTTACCCACAAACATTGATTTCCCCCCCTCAAACTACCCATAAAATTATAAAATAATAATGACACTAAACATGGGTCTATCAACAAAATTTTTATTTTAAAAACTTCTTAAATTTTTTTATTGAATAAACCACCATAAATATTTAAGAATAAAGTGATGACTAATCTTTATTACATAATTTGTTAAGTATACAAAAATAAAATGGGTGATTTTTGAAAGAGAATAAAATATATAAGTCATTTTGTGTAATTTAAAAAAATGTGTGGACGCTTTTTGTAATTAAATTTTGTCACAATTTTATCCCGTATCAAAACTGGGTTAATGTGCAATAGTTTATATATGAAATAGTAATTTCTAAAGTTCGTATTATTTTTGGTTCATACCTCATAATTGTTATTATTTTTTGTCATTTTTTCTTATTTTGAAAGTATACATGATTTATAAATAAATAACTTATATTTTGTAAGTAATAAATGCTAATTTATAAATAATAGAGATGTAATCTAAAAAGTTAAAAAAATCAGGATACAATTCAAAAATTAAAAATTCTAAGTACATAACTCGAAAAATGAAAAAAAAAATCCGGAATTTACCATAATTAGTGGTGTTTCAAAGGATGAGTTCAAGTTACCTTTTTACCCTCTTAGGGTCAACAAATGTTTCATGAAAGCCGGCGGTCGGAAGAGGCTCCATCGCCGTGATACCTTCCCCCGTCACCGGAGTACTTTTATGATTTTCTTCATCATTAATCTTGAATGTAGAACTGTCTACCTCCTCATGTTCCTTCTTCATCACCGCCTCCACCTTCTCTTTCCGGCACCGCTTGTTGGCGTTGCTGCTGCCGTTCCCCGACGACGATGCTGGCCCCGATAACGAGCCAGCAGGAAGCCCATTTGGCGTTGTTTCTTTGAGATCGTTGTTGAACATCGACATTATCAACTGCTCCTCATCGTCAAACTCGGGATTATTCTCAACGAAGGCCCCGGAGTCGCTTATTGATCTCCGGTGAACCTTACGCTTGGAAGATGAAAACTCGACGAAATCATCAATCCATGAAGGATTGTTAAAGCCGTTATTAGACCCATCTAACGCCGTGAGAGGCGGAGCTGTGGTGGGGTCCGGTTGGAAGTCCGGCCAGCTGGTTAGATCCTGAGCTGCCATTGTTGGAGCTCGAGGAGGTAAATTTGCCATCCAATGCACTATACAAAGAAGATACAAAAATGGCGCGCGAGTTGGTTAATTAGCAGTTAGTCAAATTTGAGGTTGGATAGAAGATTGAATCCCGATATTGGTGGCGGGATTTTTGCTCAAAGTGTTAGCTAGGAGGAGATCCAGGGATAGAGATTAATTAGAGAGGGTATATATAATTGTTCTGCGACGTTTACTATATATGTACCATGACGGTGTGCGTCATCACGCCCCTGCCGTTTACAAGTACGAGTGGAGCATTGTCAAACTCGACTAGTTTATAACTAGTTGTGTTTGAAATAAGTTTAAATTTTATACGATGTTAATATTTGAGTCGTTTAGAAAGCGAATAAAACTTAATCCGAGCTTTTGACGAGTCGAGTTCGAGTTTTTAGCAGAACGAATTGAGTTTTATCCAAATGAACCGAATATTAACATGTCCAAATTCGACACGTCTATAAACGAGTTAACCCTTAATTATTTATACGAGCTTTAAAATGTGTTCATAATCGACTCATTTAAAAAATGAATGAACTCGAGCCGAACATGAGTAGCTTTTTTCATATAACAACCTTAACGTTGTATACCTATTATTCACGTATGAACATGCGAAATGTGGTTAGGTTATTATACAACACGAATTACAATTCGGGTTTGGTTCAAAAAAAAAAAAAGAACTCGACTCCGATGGAATCTCTCTCCTACTCGTAGAGGATGAATTATGTAAGGGCATGATGATTTGAAAAGGGAGATAGAGTTAGGGTAGGGTGGTCACATTCACGTGCTGAGGCTTGAGGGTGGGGAGGATAGAGACAAGCAGTCAATCCTTACAGCTATCAATATCCTATCGTCTTCGTCTTCCAACATCATCTATTAATCGTTTAGGATATCAACGTACCCTCAAATAACGGATTTGCAAACTTATATATTTTGGTATCTCTAGAAGAGCCCATCTTTTAATTTATTTTTATCATCGTACTGAGTAACTCATATGCATAACATTTGTCGACAAAAATTTCCCTTTACTTATATCTTGGTATGTATGCGAACATTTATTTCGATATAAACATGAAAAACTATTGAATCTAGTCGACTACTATCGTTTATTTATAAAGTTAATTATTCAATTAATAATAATATATATTTTTATTATACAACTAGTTTAATGTCCACAGTTTATACAGGTTTTATTATTATTTTATGAGTTGATCACAAATATTTTATTATTATTATTTCTTTTTTTTTGTCCGTAAATATAAATATGCATGTAAATCGCATAAACTTGTGTATTTTTTTTCCGCTAATTTTACAGATATGTTCTAATAACAATATTCCCTTTTCTGAACTTTGATTTAAGGAATTAGTATTGGATGAAGTGATTATTCAATCATATAAAATCTACAAATGTATTATTGTCATAACTATTCCAAATAGATAGGATGAGTTGTAAGTTGTAGCTTACAGGAGATTTTGTAATGCCTTTTGTGACATTCCATGTGAATATTAGCTATTCCAAAACCCTTATTTTACGGAAATTTATATTCCTTCGTCTAGTCCTCTCAACAGTCTTCTCTTTCAAAATACATCCACATGCAGTTTTGTCCGTATATAATATATATACAATAGACCCGATTGTATTCAGGGCAGCCTCATTGAAAAAAAACGCACGGATATGAAGACGACATAAAGTCCGATCGGATCGAATAATCCTCCGTCTATCCGTTTGATTCAATTCGAATGAATCAAAAATCCTATTCGGGCTGTTTGTGAAAGATTTTGTTGGGTCTGAATTGATGTGGGGTCAACTGCATATGTGCGTTGGGCCCAAGTTTAACAGGTTCCATCCTATGATAAGATGATATATTTCGTTGGGTCAGAATGGACATGGGGGACCATCACACATCCAAGCGCATATGCGCGTTGGACCCAAGTCCAGCACATAAGGCCGCTTTCCAGCAGGATCCATCCTACAACTAATTGATAATATGAGGACTATCCCACCAACCTTATATATTAGACTTGTTATTCCAATATTGTCGGTGTGAGAACCATAATCCTCCACAGTTTGTCCGTTTAAATTAAAAAAAATCAAATTTAAAATATTCTATATATATATATACATAGTAAACTTAGTATATGTTGGTAAATATCTTAATTTATTATATTTTTAAATAAATTTATATTAAAATAATTATTAGATGGGTTTAACCTAGACAATAAATTTTTACGAAGACCAGTCTGAACCGGTTGAGTCCAAATATGAAAAAGACTAATAATATACATACCTTTATTAATCCATTTTCTCAATTTCAATTAATCGTGTAAAATTGATAGAATACAAGAACCTTGATATTTTCATAAAAAATACACTAAAACAAGGGTTAATGTCCCTGAATAAATAAATTCATAATTAAACCAAGTAATTATCCAATCACATAAAAAAAGACAAGAATTCCAATATTTGTTTCTTGTATGTGTATATATCAACTTAAGATCCATTGTCCTCCCAAATGCTGCTTTCAATTGACTTAACATCAAGTGGGCTTAGTTGACCTGCAAATCACAAACATCACTTCATCAAACTTACCTTAATTCCCTCAAAAAAAAAATGATCACAAAATAAAAATAAAAATATACCTGAAAGATAATACTGCTGATTAAACCCACTAATCAACTGCTCTTGTGAGTTATGCTGCTGCTGATGACTTATAAGATGATTATTAATATTATTACTCAAAACTTTCTCTTGCCCATTTGATCCAAAATATGAACTTTGTCCACCACCACCACCACCGCCAATCTTCCATCCAAGCAATCCATTTCCGCCACCAGCGCCGCCACCCTTATACATCAAGCCACCCTGAGGAGCCACCCCATTCCGGTGACTCGCTTTATAAAGCCTAAGTTCATCATAAACTCTTCTATACTCACCATAAGGACCAAGAATAGGATCCCTTTGTCTACAAAAAGCCTCCCAAACAAGCGAATCCGCAGCTCGTCTCCTATCATCTTCATTCGCGAGTCCTCTGACGATCTTCTGCACGTTACTAACTCCGAACACCTTATGGACCGCCTGAAACTCCTTCGCCTTGTCGGCCGGGAAGAACGGAGCTAAGATGCATTTTTGTGTGCATTTCTTCCTTTGATGCTTGCATGCTGCACATGCTTGATGTGTTGTGGTACTATTAGGGTTTGGGATTGTGCTTCTTTGCATGGCGTTTGCTTGATATATAAAAGAGTGATATTATTTCAATGTGTTAAGAAACAAAATATGAACTTGTTTTTATTAATCTGTGTTATGACATAATCATATATACTATATGATTTTATGGAGGATAAGAGAAGGGGATGATAATCACGTATGTGGGTTTTTATAATTTTAGTTGGAGATAAAGAAAGAGAACACAAGAATTTGATGAGCAAGTTAATTATATATATTTTTTTATTTTTATTGTTTTATTGTGTTTGTGCATGAAAAGATGGCTGTTATGTAGAAGATTAGGATTGAGAGTTGTTTAAGAGTTTATGATGAGTGGGTTGTTTAGGAAACAGTTGGCTCACAGGAAGATTAAGATTAATTTTCTGATTCGTTTTGTATATACTAAACATCAAATTTCTGTTTATCTTAGTAAATTAGTATAACCGCTATTTTTTAGAATTAATTAGGAATTTGATCAGATGCGGGGACAAACATTCGGAGTATTTTTATTTTGGTTTGTCTTGTGTTAATGATTTGAATTTCCAATTGTAAACTAGGGAGTATTATCATGATCGATGTGTTTGTATTATTTTTGTTTATTTTACCCCTTATTTTTATAATTTTATATCTCAAAGGTTTTTTTTTACACTTCTTTAGACCAAAAAAACAAGATAAACTATTTTTAAATGTCAATAAGGACATTAATTTTGGTATAAAGAAAATTTCTTTACGTGTGTGTAAAACTCGATACGATTAATTATTTCTTTCCGAGTAATTATCAATACCAAATTGATTTAAGTTAGGGAGCAAATATATAGGTACGGTATTATGGAGCATTTTTCACTAGTTAGTGTATTTGATCTTATGGTTAAGATTAGTCCACGTTATTTAATAATTTTTAGGCAATATGGTCACATTTTTATAATTATATGAAGTTTATGCGGTAATTTTGTGCTTTTGAAATCTGTTTTAAAAGATTTTGACGTAGTGTCAATTTTGTCATTTTTAAAAGTGTAAAGAGAATATGTTTTATTTTACTAGTTCAAATTGTTTGTTCTCATGATTTATATATTTGTTCAATTAGTTAAAATTGTTTGTTCTAATAATTCCTATTTTTAAAACATTTTTCGTACAAAATTTTTATATATTTTCATTCAAATATTTTGAACCTTTTTATTCCATTCCCTTCTTTTTCTAACAAACATTTTTTTCGTTCAAATTTTTTGTAGACATCTTTCAAATTATTTGTCATGCGATTATATTGTACTAATAATTCATACAATTTTATAAAATTTGTTCATAAGTTCGAAATAGTAATCGAAATAATAATATAAAATGTTTGAACTAATAGAATAATCGATTATAATAACCATATCTATAAAAATATAAAACTTAATAATATAAACTCAAAATTTAAATAACATTAGTTCGAATATTGTGCAATGTAGTTCAAACATTGGGTTTTAATAGTTCAAGCAAACATTGTGGGGTTCATGTCATCATTCATCAATGATCCTCCTGCGGAGCTTATTCTTGTTTTGACTATGGATTTTTGTGGTCGTTCGACCCCTAGACTTATTGTTACTTAATCGTTTTTACCGTAATCAATAAACGCGCTTTTAAGCTAGGAGGCTTTCCTCCCTTTTCTACCAAATTGTTTTAGGATGAAACCTCACCGGGTTTACAAGTGTACATACGGTAAAAACGCGTTTATGCACAATGTTCGAACTTATGTGTTGGGCTTGTGCTCAAAACGTACACAAACAGACCACACACATGTACAAGTGTACATGCGTGTTAGTTCTCACATCTAAATTGATACATTTTGAGTCGAACACGCATGTACACTTGTACATACACGACCGCCGCTATATAGTCCGTTTGTGTACATTTTGAGCCTAGTGTATAAGGTATTGTCAATTTGTTTTAGGATGAAACCTCACCAGGTTTATGTGTTGGGCTTGAGCTTAATGCGCATGTGCGCACGTATGTACAGGACCTCCGCTCTACGGTTCGTCTGTGTCGGACTTTGACACACTCAATCCTCTTTTTATGACATGAATGATATTGCTTGTCACGTCATCGCCAGAGCTAAATTTACTATCAGAATAATAAGTCATATCATTTTAGGGAAATACGTTGATTGTTTGTATCACTTCCAATAACTTCGAAGTTGATATTATTTCGAGTTCAATGTTATTAGTTAATATTACTTTTGAGTTATTCGATCATTTAATAATTATGTTGTTAATATTTCACTTTCAAGTGGATATGAGAGTAAGTGACAACATAGTGTTCACACTTAATATAGTAGTAGCTAGAAATAGTCGTATATTCGTGATTAAATCTTGAAGGTTTTCGTTATTCAAAATTTAAGGGGTACAAATGTTCTTAAATAGCTCTTTTGCGCACTATCTCCTGCATCCTCGTACTTCAATTGTAATCATGCGGTTTTTTTTTCCCATCTTTCCCTCAATGATCCTCGTACTTTGGTGTCTGCCTCGTGCTGTTTTGATGTAAGATTTTATTTTCTCGTCTTGTTCAGGCACAACTAGAGTGTATGTCGTTCTATAAAACCTCTCGAGTCACCAAAATTATTAGGTTCTCAAATTCCTCACTTTAAAATAAATATAAAATAATATGAGAGCCTATAGTTTACTAGTAGCTGGATCAAGATTACTACATAGAGGAGAATCTGTGACTACCACCAGGCACCAGCAAGATGAGATGAAAGGTGATCAATTAGAGATTATGATTACTACTTTTGGAAGTATTTATCACCCTTGTGCTTCACATTAATATTCACTTTGAAGCAATCTTAACTCATTACTCTTAATTTTTCTAATCAACCTTTTCTAATCTTTTAATTTCAGCACATGAATCATCAAACATATTCCTAATACCTTTAATATTCTCAATTTGATACCTCAGTATGATGCAAAGCTGATGCTATCATAATTTCAGACGAATCGTGTTTATTCACAGTATAATTGTCAGATCAATCGAATTATAGATTATAAAACCGGAAATCTATAATCAGAATACAAAATCTTTAATTTTAAATGTCAATAAATTGTTTGATTTCATATTTGTAGTAGTGGAAGGACAATTGATCATATTAGGCCCTATAACAAGTCTAATCATGCTTTTAATCAAGAATATGCACATGCCAACTTGTTCATATCCTTAATTATGATGACACCCACAATTCCAAAGCTTATGTTTTATGACTAGTGATCTTTTTTCTTTCTCGATTTCTCATTACGATTATATATTTTTTTAAAAATTTTGATTGCTTTAGTTTCATCCATTCCCCAAGACTTATAAAACCCAACTAACACTAATACAAATATACCCACCACCACATATACTTACCAAACACCACTACTTTTCCCTTTTCTTTTTGGTGAGCTTAGCTACTGGCCTTCTCCTTAAAGTAACATAAAGCCATTGGAAGATTACGACTTTTATTTTGTAGTTATCGAATACACAAGAACCCTTCTTCGTAGCTAGACTAGTATCGGACTCAAATACTAGATTGTTATAAAGTTTTCGTCTTGAAAATTTGGAATGACATTGATTAAGTTTGAGCCTTTGTGACGTATGGTAAATCTGACATTATACGTACTTTTTGATAGCATAGATAATTTGTTAGGACCGTTACCGATAGCACACATGAACTCAGAGGATTTGCGAAACTCGAATATAAGACTATCATATTCGATTTTTCATGTCCCGGCTATACCGATACCTAAAAGTCCATTGATCAATAATAACTAAATATGAAAATCAAAAGAAAAAAAGAGGATGTTGAACAGAAATCTGATAAAGTTACTCTTCCTACCAAATAAATTCTCCACCAATCTTTGCACCTTTCCTCTTCAAATTTGAAAACCCTAGCTTGCTTTCCCCTTCATAGAAACAGAGGAAAACAGATTCCTCTGTTTCATGAAACCTAAAAAACAGAGATCTGTGATCTAAAACCATATCATAACATGAGCACTGCAAGGTTTATCAAGTGTGTCACTGTCGGCGACGGTGCTGTAGGGAAGACTTGTATGCTCATCTCCTATACAAGCAACACCTTCCCCACTGTATGATCATAATCAAATTTCCCATTCTTATTTTCTTCAAAATTATTCACTCATTTCATTTTTTTTCGTTTTTGTATTAGGATTATGTTCCTACTGTGTTTGATAACTTCAGTGCGAATGTAATTGTGGATGGAAGTACAGTCAATCTAGGTCTTTGGGATACTGCAGGTAAACATGAAAAAATCTCAAAATTAGTCAAATTTTATACACTTCTAAATGAATAAACTAATTTTGAGTAATACTCAGGGCAAGAAGATTACAACAGGCTAAGGCCTCTAAGCTACAGGGGAGCAGATGTGTTTTTTCTGGCCTTTTCTTTGATCAGTAAGGCTAGTTATGAGAATATTTCCAAGAAGGTGATTATCCTCTAATCACTAATCATTCTTAAATTAACTTTTATGGTTTAATTAAGTTACCAAAGTACCCTAAAAGTCCAAAATTTACCTCTGTATTTTGACAGTGGATGCCGGAGCTAAGACATTATGCTCCAAGTGTTCCTATTATCCTTGTTGGGACAAAACTTGGTAATTCTCTATTAAATCTTACTTATTAAAATTAACTCCTATCCTAATTAGATTAATTTGATAATTAAATGGTTAATGTTTCATTAGATTTAAGAGATGATAAGCAATTCCTAAGTGATCATCCAGGAGCAACACCCATCTCAACTGCTCAGGTAAATCCCTCCTTCAAAATTTAGCTGAAATATTCAATCCAAAACATGAGTTTTAAAACACAATTTCTGATTTTTTTTTCCATCTTTTTTTATTTCTATAAATTACTTAAACATGATAAATTATTTTTGCTTTGTGGTTATGATCTTATGGACAGGGAGAGGAACTAAAGAAGATTATTGGTGCAGCTGCTTATATTGAGTGCAGCTCCAAGACACAACAGGTTATTCAAAGTTCTCATAAATTATTAAAAAAAGAATTTTTTGCAAAATTTAATATATTTAGAGAAGAAAAAAATGATTGTAATTGAAAAAATGAAAAAATTTCACAGAATGTGAAGACAGTGTTTGATGCAGCCATAAGGGTTGTGTTGCAGCCTCCAAAGCAGAAGAAGAGGAGAAGAAGATCAAGACAACCTTGTAATTTTCTATGATCTTGCAACCTTTTCAACAAAGTGTGTGGGCTTGATTTATGCATCTCTATTTTACCTTGTCTTGTTTTCTTGCCTTATTCAATCTCTTTACATGGCGTTGTAATCCAAATTTGTTCAAATATATAGGAGAAGCTTGCTTATGAAGAGAAATTATCAGGTTTTAGGGAGTGTTTTTGAAAACAAAATTATTGTCATGTCTCTACTATACCCTAAAATTACGAGTTGTACGAGGTATAAGATATATCTTCTCTCACCTGTTTATATGACGATGAATGTCGAGAACCTTTCTTCTCCCTTTTCTTCGTTGGAGGTCACTTGCGCTGCTGCAACTCTTCTTGCCGATGTTTTCGATCTCTTCTTCCAGTAAACCCTCCACAACAACGATTGAGAACTTTCTCGCCACTGTATGACCTGGAATGAAACAATGGCACTTCCTTTATCTACACTCTGGACGAAAACAAAGAATGTCTAGCCCTAACTTTCGAGGTCGGAATTTTGAGGCCTAATTGGCTCGATGACGCTAATTACTTCGGGCGAAAAGAGGTGGATGGATTCGTCTGCAACGTTTGGGAGAAAGCGGATTTCATTCAGTACTTTGAAGATGTTGTGACTCGTCAGCCTTGTTCATTGAGAATTTTACACTGGTATGCAAGCTCATGTCATGACTTTTGATGTTGGTGTTGTGCTCGATGATTCCAATTGTCAAGCTCCATCTTATTTCTTTAATCGAAGCTTCAATGTCAGCCATCACGTTAGTGGTGACCTTGATTCTGCGAATGCTACGTCTTGGCATGCAAGAGTTGGTTCCATTTGAAGCTTGATTACTCTTCGATTTTTAGCTTTTTGCATGTGTTATATGTAAATTGTGTAAGGTAATGACTAATGAATGGTGACAAGCTACATATGCAATCAAATGATCGAATACGTTTTGTATTCATTTTCTTGACTTCCCTTGCAAAATACTACAAGATGAAAGTTATTGTAAAGATGGAGAATTTGCAGATGAGCTGAAACAATCTAAGCAAGAGAGGATTTTACGCCGTACTCAACTGTCGAAAGTATTCTTCGTCTTTTACTACAAAATGAAACGGTTTCAAATCACAACAAGCAAGTCAATCTTATCGAGTTAATCAAATCTCCTTCGAATGAACAATCAAAAGTGAATAAGAGATTTAATAAAAAATTATTTTAATCAGTTTTATTGCTTTTTATGCGATGTATCATGTATGTATCGATGCATATATGTGTAACAAGATTGAATGTGATTCTTACATCGTACGCGAGGGAATCATTGTTATATACCTGGTAAGTAACATAAATTCGATTACAAGTAGGAAAAGAGAGTCTTTTTTATACAAAAAAACACTACTCGTGTCAAACATGCACAAGTGTTTTAAAAACTAAAGCACTAGAAAAACACAAAATACTCCCAAAAACACTAAAAAAAACACATACACTGCTGTTTTTTTTTTTTTTTCAACACAACCTAAGATATCCAATATAATTCAAGATCAGGTTGTCATGACTTCACAGATACTTGAGGTGAAAGAGGAGATCACCATCACAACGTCAGTTTTGACTTCAATCATGATGAAGCCCTTCAATAAATACATCACTCACACCTAAGTGGACCGTCGTTGCTTCAACCCACCAAGTTGGCCATCACCCCCAAGAGAGACTCTATAACACATCCCAACACTTTCCCATATTGGTCTCTAAAAATCATTGCTAGATTCATTTCGTCATTATATTTTATTGATGCATCTGCTTTCACTTTGACAAAGCGTTATTGTGGTGGTTTCTATCGGCATTGTTCTGGTACATACTATTTGAAGCTTCATACTGTTGTGTATATATGGTCACAAATAATTCTCAAAAACTATACCTTTCCTCAACAATGGGACGTTGATGGGTTCTTCATCAAACACCATTTTGTTTCTACACGTACGTCCAAGTTATCCACGCTCTCGATATGAAAGCTAACAACCTCCATCATCCAAGTTTAATATAATCCAGTAATGATATCATGGGGTGAGCATGGGAGGAGAGCAAGAGTGTGTTCGAAAACATTTAATCTAGCCCACACCTCCCTATTACTTGGACAGAGTATGATTACATGTGCAATGGATTCAGAGGAGTGGTTGCATCTTTCACGAAGTGCATTGACTATGATAGTTTTTTAATGAAGCTTCATCTTCACAAAAATGTATTCATAGCATAAACGCCAAGCAAAAACACGTATCTTATGTGGTAGTCGGAGTTGCCATAAGAGTCCATAAGCATTTATTGGGATCCCTTGGAGACGGTCTTTTCAGTTTGAAATATGCCCACACTAGGACTATTCAAATTCTAATCCAGACTAGAGTTTTGGACAAGATTTGAACCGTACATGACTACATGGACTGAAAACTTTTGCTGAATTGGTTCGGTTTGTCAAATATAAAAGGTCCAACTTTGGGCAAAAAATATGAAGAAATTTGGTCCGGACTAGTTGGATTGGAAATAAAGGTCCGGTCCAATAACAAATTTCCGGTCTGATCTTGTTCTGGACCATATGAACAGACCTAGCTCACACCGTCAAACCAATATGCACTTCTTATTGAATAAACTCCATCTTTGTTTGCCGACTAGATAATTTCATCTTTCAGGTGTCTAGTGCTAACTAGCATAACCAAAATGAGTCTTTGATCTTCCGCTGAGAACATATCATGAATTAATTGTCTGTTCAAACCTCCTCATCCCCGTAAACACATCTCACAGACTTTTGTATGCATACTTGTGGGGTGACAACAAAGGGCCTCTTCATCCCTTTTATTTCTTTTGAAACAATCCATCACCATTCCATACGTTGATTTGATTCCCGTCTCCAACTCTTTAGCCTAAAACTTCTAGTAACAATGTTTTTGCTCCTTAGATGCTCCTCCGAGGGAAAATTGGATTTGATCCTGAGAAAGATTAGAGAAAATTAAAATTCCTAAATTAACAACTTTTTAAAACCGTATGCACTAAATAATTTTCATTATTAATTAATCTCCATTATTGTTTTTCTAGGAGTCGTGTTAAAAACCTTGAAGTCTCTAAACCGCATACCTCTCATTCTTATAGACAAGCAAAGTTTCTCCCAACTTTTCTAATGAATGCACCGGTTTGAATCGATCAATAGAGCCCTACCAAAATCTAGCCATCATCGAGTGAAAGTCATCAATAAACCCATCCCGAAGCTTGAAGATACTCATAATATAAGTAGGGATGCTTTGGATCACAACTTTTAGAAGCACCTTTTTTTCACTTGTGACATTAAATGCCTTTTTTTTTATTTTAATCTTGATGTTTTTTTCGCAGTTCTATAATTGATTCCTTCAAAAGCTACTTTCTTTGAGTGTCCAAACATGGTTGGTAGACCTAGGTACTTCGCATGTTTCTAGACCCTATGAATCCTAATAACCCTCGCTAAATGAAGACCTGCAATTTCATACACATTCTTATTGAAAGATACCTAAGATTTTTCCGTAGTTAATTTTCTGTCCATAAGCTCTTTCGTAGCGGCTGAGAACACATTAGCGATAATAGAGCTTTCTTGGAGGTTTTCTCTATCAAAAAATAAACTATCGTCAACAAAGACAAGGCGTGAGAGAACCGGTCCCTCCCGTTAGAATTGAATACCAAGCAATCACCTCATTGTCGTTTATGCCTTTTTCAAACAAGATAACACATCAACCCATGAGATAAAGAGGTGATGATATATATGGTCACCTTGTCACAACATTGTTGTCGATATGACTCTATCTCTTCTCTCTCCGTTTATATAAAAAGTGAAGGTAATCAATGTGAGACACTTCATTATACAATCAATCCACATTTAAAAAAAGTCAAATCTTTCCATGACTTTCCTTAGGAAAATCCATTCAATTATTGCTTTACTCATATCAAGCTTCAACGCCATTTCCCTACACCCCTCTTAGCTTGTTTTGCATATTATGGAAAAATTCAAGAGTAATCAATGCATTTCCGTGATCATATGCCACAATAAAAGATTGTACAAAGATTGATTGGGCAAAAATCAGCAACTTTACTTTTTTCTTGTGCTTTAGGGATTAAAGTATAATGATTATATTGATTGGGCAAACATTTAAAACTTTACCAAACAACTTTACTTGCTTAGTTTACATGTGTCTTATGTCATGGCTTGTCTTGGTGACTTCAACAACGTCATGTATCTAGATGAACGAGTTAATGGTGTACTTGTATGCATGTATGAGTGCAAGGGTATGCTAGATGCATGTTAGGAGCCATGCCTCTCTGACATTCCATTCACAAGTGATAACAAGTTCACTTGGACGAATGGTACTAACTGGAGTAGGATTGACAAAGTCATGGTTAAACATAACTAGCTCGAGCATGGGGTGTATTGCCATGCGAGTTTTCCGAATAGGTCACAATATTCGGATCACAAGCCTACAATCACCCATATCTTACCTCGCACTAGGTCTGAGAGGCCCAATTTTGAGTTCTTTAATAAGTGGGTCTCCCATGACTAGTTCCAAGATACGTACTGGGAATGAGAACTAGAGTTGCAAACTCCGGGACCTACAAGTTCCGCTTGTGTTCCCTCCTTCGTGGCCTTAAAGGACCTTTGAGAGGTCTGAACACACGACACTTTGCACATATCTCAGAAAAAGAGAATGTAGAAAATGAGGATTTTCCTACTTATTTGGAGAGCTTTAGACAAGATCCCGAGTCTAGGTCCATCAGGACCGACTTGATGCGCCCTTGGATGTGCCTTTGACGTTGACCGTGGATGATGAGGACGAGACTTTGAGGGTTCGCTCAGATGGACCGCTCACCCGCTCCCGAGCCAAGGCCATCGCCCGAGCTACCAGCTCCATCATCGCCCGCACCACTTCTTCACTTGGATCCGTTAGTGGCATGTCGTGTCTCTACACCACCATGGCATAGGCTACCGGTCTCGTCCACGCCACCTAGGCCCGTTAGCGGCATGTCTCGTCTTTCCGACTCCATGACATGAAGCTAGCTTATTTTTCGGACTATATTTTTCATGTTTTTCTTTTTATGTAATCAAAGGGATATTCATTATAGAATATTCCCTTTTGATCTTATCTTCTAGGTTTTTCCTTTTTGGGCTTTTCGTTATGTATTTGTTTGGTCCGTTGGTCCATAGGTAGACAACACCCTCTATATAAGGGATGTGTTGCCTCACTTATTTTTCATGTTCAATTTTACTAAGTTTTGAGAAGAATTTCCTCTTACTTAGCTTGGGCATCAAATCTCCCTTCTATCTCTCAAATTTCTTCCTTGGATCTAATCTTTGATCCAAGAAATCCACATTCGAGGATTCTTCTTAAGAATCAACCTTCAATCCACATAAAATGATGCACAAACGATGCTCAAACGACCAAGGAGTCGTTGGAGCTTTGCTTGATCTAGATCCAGAGTTATCCTTGGTTACCTCCAAGGACGCATCAAATTAGCATCAGAGCAAAGGGATCAAAGCTAATTTCTCTTTACTCTTGTTTTGGTGCGTTATTATCTTCAACCTATTTAGCCTTTTATTCATGATGTTCTTCGTTTGTTCATGATGTTCTTCATGTTGTTCATCATGTTCATCCATTTTTCTTGATTTTTTTTTCTTTGATCAATTTGAAAAAAAAGGAGGTATTTGGTTTGCCATCAAACCATTTATCAAACCCTTCTTTTTCTTAAACCGACCAAATCCGACAACTTTGTTAATTAATTTCACCAAATTTCTTGGGGTATTTTTGTTAACAAAAAGTTTGGATATATCGCATTTGATATTCCAAGAAAAGCAAAAACTCTTCATCAATACGGATTTGTGTTCAAACAAAAAAAGTGTTTCATCAAAATGTTTCAAAGAAACGAAAAACACAAGTGAAAAGACGTCCGGAAAACCGGTCCATCCAAAAGATCGGATTTCACAAAAACGGTCAAAGACCGAAAGCAAGAAAATCTTGCCGACTGAACAATCCGTCCATTTTCTGTCTCTCCATTTTCTTACATACGTTTGCAAAATATCACTTGTTTATTTGTGTGTAATTGGTTCAATTTTGTTGGATTTGCCTTACTTGCCTAACCGCCAAACGGCCTTCCCCAAAGTAGAACCCGATAACGCACTTGAACTTGGATAACGTTGACTTAACTTGTCACCTTGCTCATTTGATTGCTTGCAATTGTGTGCTGATTTGGAGCAATGACTAACGTTGAAATGAAAACTTCTCAAGATTCTGGTCCGCAAGAGTCCAATGAACCTTTGGCTCAAGAAAATGCTTTGTTGTCCCTCGAAAACGCCTCCATAAGGAAATAATTGGAAGCTTTCAAAGCACAACAAAAGTTTGATGCCTTGAAGCAAGAGCTAGAAGCTCTTAAATCCCTACGACTTGCCCAACGTCCCACCCCAACAAATCCAATTGAGACCGTGGTCAATGCGTCCACACCCGATGGACAACGTAAAGGCAAGGGAATTTTGGGTGCCGGACCCTCAGACGGTCCCCGACTTGCGTCCGTCGTTGAATGACAACACCCCTTACCTCTTGACGGAAATGAGTCCCATGAAGAGGACGAAGAGTTTCTATGCTCAACAAGCCAAGGCCAGATACGTTATTTTGAGTGATAGATGTACTAATTTTCACAATCTTATAAAGGCTAATGGACAAAGGAACTTTACTCCACCGAAGGCCTTACCACAACCTCCTTGGAAGGAGTGGCCAGAATGTTTGTTTCCTTCTTTCAGGGGCTTTTCAAAATGGGGCGGGAAGTGGAGGATGTGTTGAGGGACAAGCTTTTGGTGGAATCAATAATTGTAGATGGAGACCTCAAAGACTAGTTGGAGAAGTGTCCAACACTGAGATTAAGGATGCACTTTGGTCTATTGGAGATATGAAGGCCCTGAGGCCGGATTGATTATTCTCTAAGTTTTTCAAGACCACTTGGGAAATGACGGGGAGTGAAGTTTGTGTCGCGGTTCGTGATTTTTTCGTCAACAGGAAGCTACTAAGGCAAGTGAACCATACCATGGTCTCACTTATTGCCAAAGTAGAGACACCTTTCTATGTGGAATAGTTTAGGCCGATATTTTGCTACAATGTTGTAACACCCCAAATCCGTAGGACTCGAGGTGCTACTAGGCTAGGATCTCACAATGGATCCCGACCCTAGTCTGACAACAAGTTCACTGAATCTTACAACAAGGCACCGATAGATTAAATACAAAACATCAAACTGTTATAAAAGTATCAAAAGGTTTATACAAAGTACTGCTGAGTACAAACAAAACATAACATAAACATGATCAAAAGATCTCATCCCACGAGGACGACCCAGTGTACGGAGCCCTCATCAGATCACCCTCTGAATCATTCTACAGTTCTTGCAGTTCTCCTAACCTGCAAAGGATCTACAACACGGTATAAAACCGTTAGCTAACCATACACATATATAAGAAGATGCATAAGCACAATCACACACCAATGAATCATAAACACATCACCATGCTATCACACATTTACCCGGTCTATTATCTTTATAACGTCCAGTCATTCAAGCGTATATATATATATATATATATCAATATAAACGTATGTGACACGAGGAATATAACCCTCGCCTCTCGGGAATAGTGCCAGCTAGAGTGGAGATCCGGTCCCACCTCCCGTGTACCCTATGGGAGTGGTGCAGGTGGCCGGCCCACTGAGCTAGACTGGCCTGCCCGAAGAGAACCTCCAAACTCCCAGCGGGACGAAAGGACAAGTTGTCACGGCCCTACAATGGGCAGTCACTAAACCATAGGTAGGGAATCAACATAACTCGGGCTATCAATCATATAGCACACACCACTCATGCACACATCCAATATATGGATAGCAGCTAAGTAACTCCTATGGACTTATCTCAACCTCGGAAGTCTCAACTCAACTCAACTCAAACGGCTCCAACTCTGGAGATCAACACTGCCTAAACAAGGCATAACAACATATATCATACTCATATCCATCACAGGGGTCACACCTAGACCCAAGGGATCCATAAGGATCATAACCTAACTCGTAAACCTCAAAGCCATCACTGGCATAAGCGATAACGTACTGAACATCATTCTAACCTCATACACAAACCTAGAAAACTACTAACCCGCTCATACTAGGAAAGGAAAGGATCTACCTAACTCTAGGTAGATCCGGGACGAGACGCACCTGCGTGACAAGGAGACGCAGGGGCGGAGCAAGCAATCCGCAGGCGCGGCAAGACTCAGCCGCAGACGCGGTGACAGCGGCCGCAGGCAACGCAGGCACGACACAGGCTCTGGCGTAGGCGCTGGGACAATGGCCGCGGGGCGGCGGCGACAATGCAGAAGATGATCCCGCGGTTCTTCTTTTCACTCTTCACGTGATCAATTCACGTCTTCTTTCATTCAAAGTTACACATATACATATACATACATAAACCAACATCAATCTATATCCAATCATCTAATCCTAAGCTAAGGAAAAAGGAATCAAAGAAAGGAAGAAGTGAAAGAGAAGATTACTCACCACACCTGTGGTCCTAGGCTGCAGGAAAGATCAACATTCACAACAGCTGGCGTCCAAGCACAACATATCAACCACTAGCATCCACATCAACATCCACCACAACAACTCTCTTACAAACTCAAAGGAAAACCAAGCACAAGATCAAGAAGGAGAAGGAGAAGCAAGAAGGACGTGAGCAACTGAGGAAGAGAAGTGAAGAAGAAACCCTTGATCAACCAAGGGAAGGAATAAGAAGAAGAAAGGTAAAACACGGGTCAAGGAGTCAACAAAAACGGTTGCAGCCGCAGGAAATCATAGGGGCGGTTCACTGAGCCGCAAGGGCAGGAACCCGCAGGGGCGGCACACCCATCCGCGGGTGCGGCTAAGCCACATCTGGGTCAAAACTAAACTCGGCTAAAGACCAAACTCGGTCCAAGAACTAGGGATCTTACACCTCACCCCCTAAAAACAAGTTTCGTCCCGAAACTTGTACAAATCCAGAAACCACTCGGACTCAGAAGCCGAGGTACAACTCTCTATATCGGGGTATCACAACTCTCCACACCAGGTATCAACCTATACCACTCTATATCCTCAAGCACGGGCATGGAGGAACTCATCATCTCCAGCTGTAAGATCATTAAACTATCCAGGGCATAGAGTAAAACACATCTAGCCAAAACCTCATCAACATAACCATGGGCATGGAGGAAAAACATCTCCAGCAATACTATGTCCACCAAAATAGCATGGAGGAAAGAACCATCTCCAGCTATAAACAATCGCACTAGCACAACAGGATCTAATAAGATCATAATCACATCATAGCTAGTACGAAAATAAACACATCATAGCATATAAGCATATAAGCACATAATACTCACCAAGGTAGTACTAAGACCTACTCGGTGATCCTACTGGTGCATCAAACTCAGCATAGAACTCTGGATAGTTCCTCTGGATACTATCCTCAGTCTCCCATGTAGCCTCATCAGGTCCTCGTCTCGACCACTGTATCCTCAACATAGGAATGTCCTTCGAACGCAAGCGTCTCATACCTCGTTCTAGGACTGCAATCGGATGCTCAACAAAGGTGTGGTCTGGCTCAACCACCAAATCATCATAACTCACAATGTGTATCAGATCTGGTATGTACTTCCTCAGCTGAGACACATGAAATACAGGGTGAACATCCTCTAATCTCGGAGGCAAAGCTAATCTGTAAGCTGCGTTCCCAACCCGATCCAAAATCTCGAACGGTCCGACATATCGGGGACTCAGCTTCCTCTTAATGTCAAAACGTCTAACACCTCGTGTCGGAGACACTCTCAGCCACACATGGGCTCCAACTCTGAACTCTAGAGGTCTACGCCTCCTATCTACATAAGACTTCTGACGGCTCTGGGCAGTCAACATCCGCTCTCGAATCAGGGCTACTCGAGCCATATCTTTCTGAATCTAATCAGGTGTCAAACCACTAACACTGCTATGCTCATCCCAACATAAGGATGTACGACATCTCTGCCCATACAGTGCCTCATATGGGGCCATCCCAATCGATGCATGCTAACACACAAACTCGCAGCATATCCTCCAGCGTCTGAATGGTCCTCTCTGAGTGACCATCTGTCTGAGGATGGAACGCAATAGTAAAGTGCAAACTCGTCCCCCAAAGCAGTCTGAATCTGCTGCCAGAATCTCGAGGTAAATCGTCCATCTCTGTCAGAGACGATCGTCCTCGGTACACCATGGAGTCTCACTATCTGCCTAGTGTACCCCTCAGCTAATCTGCTCACCAGCCACCTCTCCCAAATAGGAATGAAACGTTCCGTCTTCGTCAATCTGTCCATAATGACCCAGATAGCATCAAAACTCCGATTCGGTCTCAGCCCAGTCACAAAATCCATGGTGACGTCCTCCCACTTCCTCTGTGGAACAGGAAGTGGATGGAGCTCACTCCCAAGTCTGCTATACTCTCTCTTGACCTGCTGGCAGGTCGCACACTGTGCCACAAATCTGGCCACATCGGGCTTCAGCCCTCTCTACCAACATAGACGTCTCAAATCCTGATACATCTTACTCGTACCTGGATGTACAGAATAAGGTATACAGTGAACCTCCTGTAAAATCCTCTGTCTCGCTGCATCAACACACATCCCAAGCCTAGCTTGGATGCATCACTATAAACCACAAAATCAGATGTACCCTCTGGCTGTGCCAAAATAGGAGCAGAAGTCAAACGTCTCTTCAACTCCTCAAAGCTCTACATACACTGACCAGACCACACAAATCTTGTAGTCTTCCTCAGCAAACTCGTCAGTGGACGGGCAATCACAAAGAATCCCTCCACGAAACGTCTGTAATAACCGGCTAGGCCAAGGAAGCTACGTACTTCCTTGACGTTCGTCGGTGTAGTCCATGCTGCTACTGCCTCAATCTTGGCCGGATCCACCTTAATTCCGTCAGTTGATACCACATGACCCAGGAATGCTACCTCTGGCATCCAAAACTCGCACTTAAAAACTTAGCATAAAGTTCTCTATCCCGTAAGACCTGCAATACAGTCCTCAGATGTCCTGCATGCTCCTCTCGGCTACGAGAGTACACTAGAATGTCATCTATGAAGACCACCACAAATTGATCCAAGAAGTCGATGAAGATACTGTTCATCAACTCCATAAAGACGACTGGGGCATTCGTAAGCCCAAATGGCATCACTACAAACTCGTAGTGGCCATATCTGGTCCTGAATGTTGTCCTGTGCACATCCTGCTCTCTCACCCTCAGTTGGTGATATCCTGAGCGCAGGCCAATCCTGGAAAATACTGTCGCCCCCTGAAGCTGATCCAACAAGTCATCAATACGCGGCAATGGATACTTGTTCTTAATGGTCACCTTGTTCAGTTCTCTGTAATCTATACACAACCTCAATGATCCGTCCTTCTTCCGTACGAAGAGGACAAGTGCTCCCCCTGGAGATACGCTAGAGCGAATAAAGCCCTTCTCAGCCACTCCTCGAGTTGCTTCTTTAGCTCCAACAACTCAACAGGCGCCATTCGATATGGGGCCTTCGAGATCGTTCTCGTACCAGGCTCTCACTCGATACCAAATTCCACACTCCTCTGAGGCGGCAAACTGGACAGCTCAGCAAAGACATCTGCAAACTCACAGACCACTAGGATATCCTCTAATGCTGGACTCTCCTCCTCCTTCATGACATAACACCAGAAGACCTCACAACCCTGTGCAAATAATCTAGCTGCTCGTAACGCACTGATAACCATGCCAGATTTTCCAAGGTCCCAACCTCGGAAAACCTCTATCTGTCCTAACTCGGTAGAGAGGGTAGCAGTCCTCCTACCTACATCTAAGACTGCAAAAAGTCTATCCATCCAATCCATACCTAGTATGACTTCTTCATGCTCTAATGGCATGACAGAGAAGTCAACTAGTAAAACACGGGTCCCTACAGAAATGGGACAGTCACGAATCTCATGGGTACCTCTGACCCTACTACCATCGGGTAACCCTATACTAAAGGGTATCCCTTGAGTCGTATCTAGATTCAAACACTCAATACAAGCAGCAGATATAAAAGAAGACATACCTCCAATATCAAACAAACTCTAACAAGTAAACCATGGATCAGAATGGTACCTGTAACAGTCGGTGCAACTGGCTCCTCTGCACTCCTCAGCTCAAAAACACGGCCCTGTGGCCCTCTGGTGTCAGTGGTGCTCCCACCATGACCTCTGCCTCTACCCAACCCAGGAGTAGATCCCTGAGTGGTAGGACGATCTGGGACTCTCTACTGTCCCTGTGTCTGCTGCTGCTGCTGCTGAGGTAGCCTCTGCCCACCTCTCGCTGTACTGGCAGGGGAAGAACCTTGCTGAGATGTCGCTCCCCCTGTCTACAAAAAACAGCTCTGTGACCTCGTCCACCACAAGTGAAGCAAGTCACTATCTGCCTCGTACACTCTGGTCTGATATGTCCATACTCAGCACAGTTGAAACACTGTTGTACCCTATCTGTAGCCGGTGCAGATGAGGGCTGACTCTGGTGGCTCTAGCCTCGTCTTGAACCAGCAGCTCCTCCAGTACCACTGGTCTGCCCAGTACGCTGTCTCTTCTCAGACCCTCCGGTTTGAGAAGCTCTCCTCTGACTAGCCCGCTCTCGCTCATAGTCGGCGGCTCTATCCTGGTAGTCCATCAAGGACTCACAATGAAAACCTGCCATATAGGCCCGGGTGGCATCCCTCAGTCGTCGGGAAAACAGATATACGTGCTGATCTGCAGAAGGTGCAGCTGGTCCTAGCAATGCCAGCTCCTCCTGATAGCCTCGGAGACTGGTACGTCCTCAAACCCAGCCTCTACAAAGTCTCGTAGTTTCTCCCTCCTCAGTGAGGCAGGGCAGAAACACTCTTTGATCATGGTCCGCATCTGATCATAACTGTCAACCTGTACTCGTACAGACCTCCACCAGTGTTGTGCCAAATCTCCGAACAAAGTCTGCACCAATTCTATCTGCCTGTCTGCTAGACACCTAATGGACTCCAAAGCTGAGTCCACATGTCCAATCCACATCTCAACCTCGAGTCCCACCTTCCCAGAGAAAGGGGGTACACCCATCTGGTGAAATGCCTTCAACCAAGTGTCTGGTCTAGGCCCTCTATGCTCCTCTGTAGCTCGAGCAATCTCAGCAACATGTGCCGGTGCAGCTGGCACCTGAGTAACCCCGTGGGACCTCTCAGATGGTCCCTCATGTGCTGGCAGATATGGGATAGGTCTATCCGCTCTAGCAACCTCCTCTACTCGCCGGATATAGTCACGAAACTCTGGTCCTCCCATGGAGACATAATCCGAGTCATCTGACAGGACTCACTGTGGACCCTGTCTCCCAGCTACGCCGTTCCCAGCCTCAAGAACGACACTCTTAACAACGTCCTCGTGAACCTCTTCCGCTGCACGTGGATCAACAGCGGAAGTCCTACCCCGTCCTCTACCTAGAGGGGGTCTACCTCTACCTCGTCCAACTGCAGGTAAGGCTCTAGTCTGAACCATCTGCAGAGGACGTAAACCTAACTCAGAAGGCTATATATATGCCGTATGTATATATCAAATCAATCGCAACAGAATATCTATATATATACTGTCGAGATCTTCAGAGGGGCGATGACTCACGTACTCGATATCCCAAAACATTTTGTACTCATTTCAAAACCAAAACCTTTTGAAAAGTCAGACCCCTTTCGGGTTCTGTTTATTTATCTATTCAAACTTTATTGCAGATTACTAGTGCCATTGTTGTCAACCTGGGTTCTGATACCAACTTTGTAGCACCCCAAATCCGTAGGACTCGAGGTGCTATTGGGCTAGGATCTCACAATGGATCCTGACCCTAGCTTGACAACAAGTTCACTGAATCTTACAACAAGGCACCGATAGATTAAATACAAAACATCAAACTGTTATAAAAGTATCAAAAGGTTTATACAAAGTACTGTTGAGTACAAACAAAACATAACATAAACATGATCAAAAGATCCCATCCCACGAGGACGACCTAGTGTACGGAGCCCTCAACAGATCACCCCTCTAGATCACTCTGTAGTTCTCCTAACCTGCAAAGGATCTACAACACGGTATAAAACCGTTAGCTAACCATACGCATATATAAGAAGATGCATAAGCACAATCACACACCAAAGAATCATAAACACATCACCATCCTATCACACATTTACCCGGTCTATTATCTTTATAACGTCCAGTCATTCAAGCGTGTATATATATATATATCAATATAAATGTATGTGACACGAGGAATATAACCCTCGCCTCTCGGGAATAGTGCCAGCTAAAGTGGAGATCCAGTCCCACCTCCCGTGTACCCTATGGGAGTGGTGCAGGTGGCCGGCCCACTGAGCTAGACTAGCCTGCCCGAAGAGAACCTCCAGACTCCCAGCGGGATGAAAGGACAAGTTGTCACGGCCCTACAATGGGCAGTCAATAAACCATAGGTAGGTAATCAACATAACTCGGGCTATCAATCATATAGCACACACCACTCATGCCACATCCAATATATGGATAGCAGCTAAGTAAGTCCTATGGACTTACCTCAACTTCGGAAGTCTCAACTCAACTCAACTCAAACGGTTCCAACTCTGGATATCAACACTGCCTAAACAAGGCATAACAACATATATCATACTCATATCCATCACAGGGGTCACACCTAGACCCAATGGATCCATAAGGATCATAACCTAACTCGTAAACCTCAAAGCCATCACTGACATAAGCGATAACGTACTCAACATCACTCTAACCTCATACACAATCCTAGCAAGCTACTAACCCGCTCATACTAGGAAAGGAAATGATCTACCTAACTCTAGGTAAATCCGGGACGAGACGCACCTGCGTGACAAGGAGACGCAGGGGCGGAGCAAGCAATCTGCAGGCGCGACAAGACTCAGCCGCAAGCGCGGTGACAGCGGCCGCAGGCACGGCGCAGGCTCTGGCGCAGGCGCTGGGACAATGGCCGCGGGGGCGGTGGCTTCTGGCCGTGGGGCGGCGACAATGCAGAAGATGATCCCGCGGTTCTTCTTTCACTCTTCACGTGATCAATTCACGTCTTCTTTCATTCAAAGTTACACATATACATATACATACATAAACAAACATCAATCTATATCCAATCATCTAATCCTAAGCTAAGGAAAAAGGAATCAAAGAAAGGAAGAAGAGAAAGAGAAGATTACTCACCACACCTGTGGTCCTAGGCTGCAGGAAAGATCAACACTCACAACAGCTGGCTTCCAAGCACAGCATATCAACCACTAGCATCCACATCAACATCCACCACAACAACTCTCTTACAAACTCAAGGGAAAACCAAGCACAAGATCAAGAAGGAGAAGGAGAAGCAAGAAGGACGTGAGCAACTGAGGAAGAGAAGTGAAGAAGAAACCCTTGATCAGCCAAGGGAAGGAATAAGAAGAAGAAAGGTAAAGCACGGGTCAAGGAGTCAACAAAAACGGCTGCAGCCGCAAGAAACCGCAGGGGTGGTTCCCTGAGCCGCAAGGGCGGGAACCCGCAGGGGCACACCCATCCGCGGGTGCGGCTAAGCCACATCTCGGTCAAAACTAAACTCGGCTAAAGACCAAACTCGGTCCAAGAACTAGGGCTCTTACAAATGTGGTCTATAAGGTCATCAGCAAGCTGATGACAAATAAATTGGGTGCGTATTTTGGGTACCTCATTGACCCGGTCCAATATGCCTTTGTCCCGGGGAGGTTGAGGTCAGACAATGTATTTCTCGTCCTGGAGCTTCTAAGGACATATAACGTGCAACAGGGGAGAAAATGATGTTTCATGAAGATCGACCTTGTTAAGGCCTTTGACACAATTTCCCGGAAGTTCCTACGATTTTCCGTGTTTGAGTTAGTTGTAATTTCCGACCAGGTTCATTGACTATGTGATGAAGTGTGTCACTACAACATCTTACTCAGTCCGGGTTACCAAGACTTCACATGGGTTCTTCTAGGGTCATTGGGGGTTGAAGCAAGGATGCCTTCTATCACCGTTCCTATTTAATTTGTGATCTGCATGGAGTTCCTTTCGAGGATGATCCCGGTGGAGACTTCTAGGCCAAGATTCATGTTCTATAAGCATTGTGAGGAGCTTAGGATTTCACATATGATGTTCGCCGATGATGTGGTGTACGTCTACATAGGTTTGAGAGAATTTTGGGATTGTTTGTTACCCTACCCAAGTCCTCTATCTTCTTAACTTCCATGTCGGAGGAGAAGGCGTCTAAGTTGACCCAATTTTCGGGATTTGTAGTTGGAGTGTTTCCCTTCAAATACTTGGGGGTTTCCATTCCACCTACTATTCTTCGATCTAGGGATTACCATACTGTGCAGGCAGTTCCTATGGAGTTGGCCACATGTTGCATGGTCTAGAGTCTACTTGCCAAAGAAGGAGGGAGGTCTAGGGCTACTAGACCTCATGTCTTAACATGTAGCATTTATGTGCAAGTACTACTAGCACATTAATGCTCAACGTGATAGTCTTTGGGTCATATGGATTCACCACAAGTACCTACACACCACTGAGCAGGAGTAGTGGAATATCACTCATCGGGACTTGCCATTGGTGAAGGAAATCCTCAATGCTAGAGATAAGATGGTTGCCTTTACTGACCAGACGGAACCGATGAGGGAGATACTTGAGTCTTGCTGCCAGGTGGAGAGATTCCGAGTGATCGAGGATTATGAGATGCTTAGACCACAACGCGAGGAGGTGGACTAGTTCAGAGTTGTATGGGATCCGGACGATACACCCAAACACTGCTTTATCCTAAAGATGGTGATTGTTGGATGGTTATAAACCCGGCAGGTTACATTTCCTTGGTATTGATCATACTAGCTTGCAGCTAGTGAATGAGTGAGAGTGATTCTCATGACTACTTGATCTTTGGTTTCACATATGCATGAGAGGCTTGGAGGCATATTGGTGCGGACTTTGGGATTCTTGAAGATATTACCACTAGATCAGACGTTTTGGATTGAGTGACTCACACTATACATGGTAGGAGTTGTTCGAGAAGATCCAAGATATATGTTTTTTATAGCTACGGTCTACTACCTTTGGTATTCAAGAAATGCCTTGGTGTTTGACCAAAACAAAACCCAATAAATATCCTCGTGAGATTGACCAGGACCCACGTCTATAGTATGTTGCATGAGACATTCCCTACTAGAGCTAGAGAGATGATTTCATATTAGTAGTTGGTTTTTAACGGAGTTGTATTTTTCTCCATACATTGATGTATTTTTTATTTTTATGTTTACCGGGTTTGGTTTTAGTTTGTTGATGGCTTTGCCGAAGGTTGACTAACTATTGTCCCGAGGTTTGGGAACTTGTTTGACTTGTGAGTGTCTCTGTCTACTGATGGCTTTGCCGAAGGTGGACGAGTCCATGAGTTGTGTCGTATTTGGATGTACTTTCAGTTTCATTAATTTTAGGATAATAGATATGTTTAAGAGGATTGTTTGCTTCTCTAAAGTACTTTTTGTGTGTGTTGTTTTGGGTCATAGACCGCATGTCATAACCTTGTACATATACTTTGTTCATTTTGTATAGATGGGCCTTAACGGGCCCAATTATGATGTTTATACAATTTTTATGTATTTGCCTTTATATGAAAATAAAAAACAATAACAGTCCCAAAAGTGCCCAAAATTTTTGGTGGAAGAGTGCATGTAAACCATAGATCTTATGAGCTTTTCTTGAGTGGATTTTACATAGTGTTTTCCATAGTTCATTCGCAAACGATTCCTTTGTCAACTCTTCGTTGATATTTTCATCAACTTGGCTCTGGATTAGACTCATTCAACACATATTCACCATTTCACGAAAACACTTTTTTGGGAAAAAAAAGAAGTAATAATCTTTCTTTAAGTTCATCATTGCTTGTATATCATCGCCTTCTATCATCCATAAACATCTATATTTCATTTTTCCGCCGCCTTTGAGTTGTTTTATGGTGAAAATTCAACGTATTTCTATTACCATCCTTCATTTCATTTGCTCGGGTCCGTACTTGCCAATATGATTCCCTTTGCTGGTGAAGTCGATCAAGGTTGGAGAAGTTTATCTCCGTTATTGTAGTATATCTCCGAAAGGTGAAAGTTGCTTAATGTTTTTGTGTTCTTTTTTCCGGTACTTTTGAAGGGAGTCATTTTAGTTACCAAGATTATTTAAAAGTTGATATAAAATTCAATGTAATCGAGGATAATATGTATCATTTGTTTTTTTTTTAATAAAAAAAGTCACAAAACTTTACCATAAATCATTTAACATTTTTAAAAAAAGAATAAACAAAACATTAAATTAAACGAGAACCGGGACGTATAAGTGTTACAAACTTAATTTTAACGGTTTAACTCCATTTTTTTTGCCATATACTAAAATTTTTTAGATTTAGAATTTATACTGAAATATGTTTTGGACAACATTCTCTCTAAATTTTGATTTGGTTTAATTTAAAACCGACGTAAATTTTAATTTCATCTAACTCTGAGCTCAATTCCGTTTATTTTTAAATTTGAAAGTTTTATTTTATTTTTTGATCTACCGATTAATCTAACTTATAATTTTCAAATTTGAGTGACCAAATTTACTGATCTGATTAAGTGCCAACTTGTTTTACAGGATCATATTCCCAACTATGCAAGCAATACAACTCCGTGTTTGGTTTTGATTGCTGACAATCAAATTTAAGTTTGAATTAGAAAAGACTTCCAGAAAATACAAGGAAGTACTATTATGACCTACTATTAAACGTTGATAATTACCCAATCTAAATTGGACCGTAACATCCCATTCGGTAGGGATCGACACAAACCTAACTATTCGTGTACATAAATATCGGGTGATGGACCATTCCCAAACTAACCTGCTCCACCGTATCTCTTTATCCGCCACGTGTACTCCCCGCGCTTTTAAAGCAATATTCAACCTCCGATCTTCCTAGTTTCTTCACTTCATCAATGTCGTCTCCGATCGAACGCGTATGCTTCCGAACCCTAATTCTCAATCGCCACATCCATTCTCAACCTCCAGCATCCCTCCTCTCCATCTCCCCATGTCTCAGCTACACTCCACCGGAATCCAACGAGCCTTCCACCGCATTCGACACCAACCAAATGCGCGCCTTACTCGACGCTCACAACCTCCATGACCGCGACTGGCTATTCAATCTCATCCTTCAGAGCGATCTCTTCAATCCTAGCTTCCGAGGCCACATGAAATTTGTCTCCCCTGACTTCAATCACTCCATGGAACATCAAAGAGAGGAAACGATGAAACGGATCTTTTACCTCCTCCATCGCGGCGCTTTCCGAGGTTTTCTGACCGATTTCGGCCCCGATTCTGTGCTAAAAAAATTCGCCTGCTTTGAGGTCTTCTCGATATATGATCATTCCTTATCCATCAAGTTGGGTGTCCATTTCTTCCTCTGGTACGTTTCCTTGATATTTTTGTTTTGTGTTGTCATCTTCCTGAATCCTGATTCGTTGATGTTACTGGTAGTATTGTTTTGTTTGTTTTTTGCACGAATGAATTTTTAATCTCGATTTGGATTTGGCACAGGAATTTGTTTGTTTCTGACTGCGATTGGTTCTGGTAATAGGATTAGTGTTTTTTTTTTGAATGAAGGAATACTATATATTTTGGTTGATCCGATTTTTTTTGCAATAGCAATTTACAACAATGTCTCCAATGCATATCCTATTTATTATATTATTTTCTGGTCAACTTTCTTGCTAATCCCATCGCTGATATCTTCTCAATTCTCAATTCTCAATTCTCATCAACCTCTATCGCCTCCTCCGCCCTTTTCCCTTTCTCATCTCTCTTTCGCCTCCCCAGCTCTCCGATTTCTCTTTCTCCGTGGCAATGGCAATCCCAACCGATCGTATCACTGACCGAGTTCGAGTGATTGTGGGACACTTTCAGGCTCAGCCTACGCCAGTAGGAACCTCTTTGTCCAAATTTCCTTGTGTTTCTTATTCGCCTCCCCAGCTCTCCGATTCGGAGCTCTTTACCTTCGATACCAAGCAGATGAGAGTCCTATTGGACGGCCACCATGTTGAAGATCGAGATTGGCTGTGCAATCTTATTGTGCAGAGCAATTTGTTTAATCCTAGAAAGATAGGGCACAAAGTTTTTGTATGTCCTGATTACAATCAGTCAATGGAGCAGCAGAGAGAGGCGACGATGAAGCGAATTGAATAC
This sequence comes from Fagopyrum tataricum, assembly GCA_002319775.1. Lineage (NCBI taxonomy): Eukaryota > Viridiplantae > Streptophyta > Magnoliopsida > Caryophyllales > Polygonaceae > Fagopyrum > Fagopyrum tataricum. Next base: position 10,233,888 of record CM008286.1, read on the forward strand.
CTGTTGCGGCATGGTGTCTTCAAGGGTTGGCTGCTGAAGGAGCCTGATGCTGAGCTGAGGAAATTGGCTTTTCAGGAGGTTTTTGCAGCTTTTGACCACTCTCTTTCCGTTAAGATCGGGGTCCATTTCTTTCTATGGTATCATACTCTTTGCCTTCCTCATATTACCATTGAATTGAGCGTTTATTTATTTTCGTTCTACCGGAAATCAATTCGATGAACAAGAGAGATTCCACACTTGGGTGAAAAAATCAGATCAGTTATACAAAATTGCTAGGATTTGTGGAGTACTTTTTGGAAATGAGATCGAGACACACATATTATGAAGCTAACAGACCCTGCTTGCTAATGAATGGCTGATTAAATTTCTCAGTATGAAATGTCAGAAAATTGCCTAGCTGTTAATGTAGGGAAATTAAGATCTGTCACTGATTATGTTCAGTCATGTAATATCCTCGATGCTCAAACTGGTACAAGGTCCTGCTTGAATAGTTATTTATATTGAATTGAGTGTGTAGTTTATCATCATCAGTTTTGACATCTCTCCCCACTGGGCTTCTTGCATGCTTTAATTAGATATAGTCGGAACAGTTTCTCCACCAGAATGATCCTGCAAAATTGGCTCTGCTGTCTTGTTGCATATCTAATGGTTGAACAGAAGAATGATTAATCAATCTCTTTTGGAATTTCAGGGGTGGTGCTATTCAATTCTTTGGTACTAAACGTCATCATGACAAGTGGTTGAAACCCACAGAAGATTATGTTGTCAAAGGTTGTTTTGCAATGACCGAGTTGGGGCATGGTAGTAATGTGAGTAAATATTTTCTATGTATTTGTGGGTGTGTTTTTAAGATTGGATCCTTTTACATGTTTGTAATGTTTTGAGCAATTGCTTTTAAGGTGAGAGGAATTGAAACTATCACCACTTATGACTCTAGTACTGGTGAGTTTGTCATCAACACTCCTTCTGAATCAGCTCAGAAGTATTGGATTGGAGGAGCAGCTAATGTAAGTAAAAATTATGCTTGTTTTTTTTCATGCTCTCTTGATCTTTCCTTTGCCCTTTGAATTTCCTGCTTCTATATCTCATCATGCTAATTGTGCTGTCTGAATTGCCTATGCAGCATGCCACTCACACAATAGTTTTCTCACAGTTGAATATCAATGGGATAAGTCAAGGGGTACATGCATTTATAGCCCAGATTAGAGATGAAAATGGAAATGTCTGTCCAAATATACGAATTGCAGATTGTGGCCACAAGATTGGGCTGAATGGTGTTGATAATGGCCGCATATGGTAGCACTTCTTATTTTGTTGTTTGATCTACAGACTCTACACCTTCATAATTGAGATGCTGATTGACCTTCCTTTCCTTTTTTTTTTTCCTTTTTTTTTTCTCTCTCTAGGTTTGATAATCTCCGAATCCCTAGAGAGAATTTGCTCAATTCAGTTGCTGATGTTTCTGCCGACGGTGAATACCAAAGTGCAATAAAAGATCCAGATCAGGTGTTCATTTAGTTTAAACATTCAATTTATCAACATATATTATGTGAGTGGACTGTTATGCTGATAATTTGATACAACTTTTCTTCAGAGGTTTGCAGCATTTCTTTCTCCCTTGACATCAGGCCGTGTGAATATAGCTGCTAGTGCAGTTTACATAGCTAAGGTAGATAATACTAATTTATTTCATATAATATAATAATTTGCATTCCAAGTTGTAACCAGCTTGAGCTGTAGATGTTGATATCTCTGTTTCATATATTGTTCTCATTAGATTGGTTTGGCCACTGCCATAAGGTATTCTTTATCAAGGCGAGCCTTCTCTCTTGCACCAAATCAACCTGAAGTTCTATTGCTTGACTACCCTACTCACCAACGACGTCTCCTACCATTACTTGCAAAGACGTAAGTTGTTTTAGAGTTAGCTTTTACAATTTAATCAGAACGGTATCCTTCTGACGTCAAGAACCTCATTTGATGATGTTCACTTCTCTTGCGGAGTTATTAATGGAAATCGAATTATCATCTTTTGTAGCATATATATGCCCGCTAATATATATGTTGGGAGACTGCAAGAAACTGATTCCATCTGATTGAGATTGTTACATTTAAACTGGAATTTCTACTTCTGACTCCCCGCTTTACTTTTTATTTTTATATTTATTTTTATTTTTCCCGGTTGATTTTTGTTGATAATGTTGTTCACACTAACTCAGTTGAATTCCCAAACAAGTTGAGTCATTTTGTACAAGAGGCATCCATTGCATTTTCTTTGCATATTCACAAAGCCTACCCCTCCTTGAGTTTGATGGATTTTGGTTATGAGCATCCCGCTCTACTATTAGTCTGATAATTATCTTTGATATAGAGACTTGATATAAAGAGGAGACTAATCGAGCGTCTTGAAGATTTTGGGACTGAGGGAGATTATTGGAACAGTCATCTATATTGATCTGTGTGATGAATCATATTCTAGTTCACCGAAAAATATCATTCAAAATAAGGTTGGAGAAGTTGTAAAGGTTATCAAATTTGTAACATTTTGTTTATTACTGTCTTACTTGCCCTTGATAGTTTGAACTTTTTTGATCCAGTGGGACCTATTACCAAACTTTCAAACCTCCTATGAGATGGGGATTTTTGTATTTTATTGTAATCATTGTATATTGTAGCTTAAGTGAACTGAAAATACCGGGTATGATGATGCATTTGAATATTGTAGAAATTTTCAACCAGCAAGAATCATTATTTTTTGTTACTTTTTTCCTCTGCAGCTATGCCATGAGTTTTGCTGGAAACTATTTGAAGTTCCTATATGTGAAGAGAACTCCAGAAACGAACAAAACCGTACATGTTGTTTCTAGTGCTTTAAAGGCCACGCTAACCTGGCACAATATGCGGACTCTTCAGGTTGCCAGCACCAGATTTTTATATATTCCCTTTTGACAAATTTTATATCTAGTACAATGTGCGGTGTGCCATTGAACACCTGTCTTTTCTATTCTAAACTAAACGAGTCTAGTTGTACACTTTCAGGAATGCCGTGAAGCGTGTGGGGGTCAAGGTTTGAAAACAGAAAATCGTGTTGGTCACTTGAAAGCCGAGTATGATGTACAATCAACTTTTGAAGGTGACAATAATGTTCTCATGCAACAGGTATTATTTCCCCTGTCCAAGGACTGGTGTTTGGACAAAGATTATGGGACTCGTGAACACACATTTGTTATGCATATCATTTTAGCTGTTCATTCCAAATAAAATCATCTCTAATTGGCAAATAATATATTGTCTCAACAGTTTACCCAGATATGCATCATGAATTGCAGATCAGTTAGTTGTGAATGGCCACTGAATTGTTTTAACTTATAACCATTACGTAGTTGCAGCAGATATGATTAGACTATCAAGAATTTTATTATAGTAAGTTAGTAATCATAATTTCTCAAGTGGGACATGAATTCACGATCACTATATTGCTATTTGATAAGCCTAGATATATTTTTTTTCCTTTCTAGTTTGTCTTCTAGGTGCTTCAGTATTTTTGGAATTTATGTCCACGTGTATAATGAGCAGGTTAGTAAGGCACTCTTGTCAGAATATATATCTGCACAGAAGCAGAAGAAGCCGTTCAAGGGGCTGTGGTTGGAACATATGAATGGACAATCCCCTGTCATCCCATCACAGCTGACAAGTTCTAATCTAAGGGACAGTCGATTCCATGTACAGTCTCTTGTGTCAATTTTGTAGTTCCTCATTGAACTATTGAAGCATGTTACTGACTTGTGTATACTTTCTTGGCTAGACTGACATCTTCTATTTACGTGAGCGAGATCTACTGAGCCATTTTGTGAAAGAGATTTCATCACATCAAAAACAAGGACGAAGCAAGGAGTACGCTTTGGCTCTTGTAAGAATCTTTCTCCCATCACCTCTATGGACAATATATGTAAATGGTGATTTCAATAGAGCTTATATTGTAAATAAAGTAAATAATGAGAATTTATTAGACAGTTAAGCATCCTACTCCTCTTTACACACATTGAATATGTTCATCAATAAGCTCTCTCTTATGGTTAATATCTTATTTGCGTGATTTGCTCAACAGACTTATCAGCTAGCTGAAGACCTGGGTAGAGCATTTGCAGACAAAGCGATTTTGCTTACTTTCATTGAAGCTGAATCAAATACTCCCGCTGGTCCACTGAAGGTAAATTATGTCCAAATAGTTAGTTTGTAGAAACAGTAAACTAGATTGACAGTTATCGACCATATGGTAATATTTTCATTAATACGTACAGGACGTGCTAGGCTTGCTTAGAACACTGTATACTCTAACTATCTTGGATGAAGATGCTTCATTCCTTCGATATGGGCTCCTATCGAAAGAGAATGCTGCGTCAGTGCGAAGTGAGGTGCTGAAGCTCTGCGGCGAAGTGCGTCCACATGCTCTCGCTTTGGTGAGCTCGTTTGGCATTCCTGATGCATTTCTAAGCCCTATAGCATTTGACTGGATTGACGCAAACTCATGGTCATCTGTTCAGCATTAGTGATTTAGTCTTGACTTCATTGCGCTCCATTTCTCCCTATAAGGGGTTCAAGGCTTGCGCTCTTACACTTATGTGCAAAATGTAATAATGCATCTCCATGATGCCTTGTATTACTTCTACAAACGTTATATTTTATATAAATTGTATTAACTGTATCTCTTTCTGCAAGTTCTTGTTAATCTCTCGTGAATCAATCTTCTTTAATGTATAAAATCATTTTTTCTAGAAATTTATAAGAAAATTAAATGAAATATTTAATTTAATTTAATATTTCATAGTTAAAAACATTCTTGTAATAACTTGTTAGATCAAACACTGTAAATTAGAGAAACCCATCTGTATTTTCATATTGTCAAAAAAACTAATATTATTTATGTTTTTGGATTGAACTGGTGAACACCAAGCCTATCATATAATGCTTAAAATTCATTTGGTAAATAAAATGAATTTGAGTGCTATAAGATTCGAAACTCACGAGAGACATGTCTAGTTTACTAGAGTTGTCTAGTAGCCCGAAAGACCGCTAAGACTACAAATGAGAAACACGTTTGGGTGTGTGTTATGTGAGTCGGTCGGTGAATACCATCACACTTGATGAGAGTCTTCGAGACTATGAGGAATAATAACATAGCACTAGCGGCGGAGTCGGATAAGAGAGGTGATAGCATCTCCCATAATGTTATTTCGTTTACTAAATTATGAATAAATAAATAAAATTTAGTAATTTTAATAAAAATATAATATAAAATATATTCTAAGTCAAATTATTACTTTTTATTAATCACAATGTATGAACAAAGATGTGGGTGTGCGTTAAATTTGGTTTTTCAAAGTTAAAATATTTCTAGAATGTACCCAATTTGTTATACTTGGCTAAAACAGTAAAAAGCCTAAAATCAGATTCCTACATAAGCCACACTCTGAAATCTCCCAATCGAGAATTCATCTTCAACCCTAGTTTTCCGACAAATTTCCATCGCCTAACTCAATTGGTACGTTGATTTGTTGCGATTGCATGCGTAGTGAAGATGAGACTATTAATGCTTAAGGGATGCATTCACTGTCCAGTTGTTGAATCCCTGGGAATTGATGAGAGGAGGAGGAGGAGGACGGTATTTACGAACATGTAAACCCGAAATTCGAGTTTCACTTATCCGTGCTCCATCAAACGCCCTGCTAAAGCAGCATCTCCCTTGAATTTGAAGCACTTGATGATATCCAAACCAAACTTTAAAAATCCAAGTCAGAGTCCGAATTGGGTGGATATGGATTTGCTCATGAATGCAATGAAAAAGCCTATGAATACACTAGTATATATGGCTGTATTTATCATTGGTTTACTTGGATTTGTGCACCTCTTTTTTGGGAATCTCCCTCCTACGAGTCCTATCATGCAGCAAATCCTATCTATGCAAAAGTTTGCTCCATTGGGGTGTCTGTTATCAAATTCACGATTGCGACCTTCGCTTTATCTGCCTTATGCGTCCTTCTGAGCGAACCGACGACTTGGGACAAACTTGATCAGTTTTTTACTTGGATGATGAAGAAGAGAAGTGATACAGTGACGCCGAGCAGTGTGGTTATGCTTCAGGTACATATTTGTAGGTCGTTGTTTAAATTCAAAGCAACATCGGTTTTGATTAGCAGCATTTTACTAGGTTGGAGTTTTGGGCACAGTCATTTCACTTCAAAGAGATCTTCATTGCATAGAACAAAATCGTTCATTACGCAACAGATCTTCTCTAAATCGGGTGTTGAGAGGTACTTTTTGCTTAATGCGTGCAAATGGATGTCCCTTTTGAGTATTTTATTATCATGGTGTTACTGGTGTATATGTTGCAGAATCAGCACGTGTTTTGTTGCAGCGTCAAGATTATTGTATCTCAGCTTATTCATTTGTAAGTTGGATAGAGCCTTTAGGTACTTTCTTTGCTTCTTTATGTTTGTAATATGTCTGTTGATTGGCTAATGGATCCAGACAGGTTGTAAGATGATCTTGGAAGAGAGTCGTCAACTTTTAGATCAATTATGTAGTGAGGAAGGACAGAAATTGAACAAGGAGAGATCGCTAGATGTGGATGCCATAGCAAATGAGCTCAACAAGGAATACATAGTGGTATGTATCAAAATCCTACTTTTTGTGCACCTCTTTTTTGGGATGCCTATCCTCAAAGGAAGAGTTAATAAAGATACGTTCTCGTCTCTGCTCCAGAAGATCAATTCTAAACTTATCTTATCTTATATATATATATTATAGGAGTACAACTTCTTGCCACGTGTCACACAGAAAAATGCTAACAGCCACGTGTCATTTTAACATTTAATCGCAACCCACAAATATTAATAAAGTTTATTCATTAAAAAAATATTTAAAGAAATATGTATAAAAACATAGATTCTACTGGGAAAAATGTATAAAAATATAGATTCCTCCCACAAGAAATTTGAACGTTTAATGCAACCAACAAAACAAAGATCTTCCCTAAGCAAATATTTATTAATGTATTATATAATATTATATAATAGATAAAAATATTAACATATGAATCAGTATTATAAAGGAGAAAAAAATCATATTATGAGTTATTATACAATTAGATATTTTATTAATGTATTATATAATATTATATATAAAGTGTACAAATATTTGTTGCTTATTATTTACTCTATTTAATGACAAAAAAATAATTTATATATAATCCCTAAAGAAATAAATAACAAAAAATATTTTTATCAAATCCCGTGCAAGACACGGGTAATACACTAGTTAACTTTGTAAAATAGTAAGAAAACAATTGTTTTATTTACTGTACTCAGGTTACTATGTTGGCAGTTGTTGAAGGAGATTATAGTTTGCCTCCCATCGAAGTACGTAAAGACTTGGAATATGTATTACAAGAGATACAATCTATCCATCCTAGTCGAATTAGGGTAAGGAAATCTCCCATTTGCTATATATATATAGAGGAAATTCAACCGTGTTCTTAGGATTTGTCATTGTTGATGTTCCTTGTAGGGTATGAACGTCCATTGCAACCCGTGGGAAGGCGGGTTGTCACAGAGCGAACTGGATAAAAATTACCCACTCTTGAGGCTTCTACCACACGAGAGACCCCACAACCACGACCGTCGTGGACCCGTCCCCAAACCAATATTAGACTATTGTGATTAAAGACCCCGCAACCACGGCCGTCCCAATCTTCTCCGTCGGTCCGCAATCAATCCTTAAGAAAAACTAGGTGGAGCTACTCTATACAACAATCGATTCCAAAGATTGCAAAACCTCTTGCAAAAGTGTAATCTCGTCGATAGTATTTCAAAAGGAAACGAATTTACTTGAAAAAAAGAGAGGATGGAGATAGCAATACATTTGAGGAATTAGATAGAACAATGAGCCACTTTGAGGTGCTTAACGATCATAATCAAGTTCATGTATGAAATCATGTTTTCACTTCGTCAAATCATTTCCCAACTTCGACTGATCGGACTAGCATGAAACAAAATTTTAAAAATAAACCCTTCCGATTTGAAATAATGTAGACCAACAGAGAAGATTGTGAGCATATTATTATGCAATTCTCTAGGACACATATATTTAAGAACAATATTCCTATTGACAAGGAGGAAACAATTAACAATTAAATAATTGAAAATAAATGTGACTCCATAAACTAGACCATAAACTAGGAAACTCCCTTCCTCGGGAGATAATGACTACAATCAAGCCTACTAACTCTCGAAGTCATTTATTCAAGATCGCCTCTACTGCGCAGTTTCGAATAAAGGTTTGTACTCTACAAAATCGGTCATGAACCTTATCCATAATAATAAAGGATTAACATTGAATCCAAATGCATGGATATGGAAAATGGATGTTATGCCTAAAGTAAAATAAAAAACTTTAGTTGAAAACTGTCAATAAACGGACTCCCAACTAAGGAAGAGAAACAAAAGGTTACGGTATGTTCTCATGCAATGTACTCTATGCAACCACACATATGAGTCAGCAAAACATGTATTCTTGTAATGTCACTTTCTGATGAAAAAACATAACTGATGGATAAATCAAAAGCGAACTCCAACTAGTAAGTGACACAAACTAGAACATTTCCAACATGTTTACTCTTCTAAGAGATAAACTAGATGATAAAACACTAGTACAACTAACTATTACTTAGTGGAATATTTGGTTCACTAGAAATCAAAACATTTTTAATAATAAGAAACCACTAAACATTGATTTAGTTGTTCAAACTCAAATAAAGGATTGACAAGAAGCGAACAAAAAGAAGAATAAAAGCAAATCAAACACACCTAAGAGTAGTAGGAAAACCCGGAATATCCATTGAATTAAACCCGAAAATGAATTCATCAAACTAAATTTGATGGCTCTAAATTTGGATCTGGAGAATCGGCCTTCGGATTTATCCTTAGAGACAAAAATGCATCAACCATTACCTTTTCTATGGACAATGGAAAAACATATCGACCCTCCATGTTGAAGCATGCGCGCTAAAGGAAGTTCTGATCAGAGCATGTGATTTAGAATTAACAAAATTGAAATTGAAGGGGATAACCCTACAATTATCAATTCTATTAAACAAATCAGGAAACCCCATGGGAACTTGACCTTATTATTTCGGATATCTCTAACATTATGGCTAGTTTCTGTTAGTTCAATATCCATTACGTTTTCAGGGAAGTCAATTGTGTGGCCGATAAGCTCGCGAAATTGAGACACGGCTACCCGCATGTTTCAGCATCGACCACTCCCTAGGTGGGAGATCTCATCCGAAAGGATCCTTAGGTTGGAGAGTCTCAAGAAGATGATCCAATCTAATTTCTTATATATAATATAAAAAATAAGTACAATGATCGAAGACTTAGCTCCATTGTAAAACACTTCTAATTAGGCTGATTAAACATAAGATGTTTTTAGATCATTACATGGAACCTAATAGCTATCTATTGAGAAGATTGGTGTCAAATTTGGGTTAACGTTCACACTCCAAGGTAGTGCTGTTTCCGTTTCAGTTTAAACCGGTTTAACCGCTAATTTGATGAATCAGTTAGTCAACGGTTTGATGAACCAATGTTTGCCTTACCAAAAACGGGGGCCTCCACCTTTTGGTTCAAATTTAGGTTTTGGTACTATAATTGTTAAATTCACATCCTGAACCGACGACAAATTATAACCACTAAACCATTTATTTTAATATTGGTTTCAAACTTGTCGGTTTAGGTTCCACGAATTTACAATTTTAAAATACGACTAAACAATGAACGAGTATAATATTTTTCAATAAAAGTTGATGAGCCTAATTCATCAACCATCCGAAAGTAGGGTAATTACCATGATATCTATGAAACAAAATATAATATAACAAGATAAAGTAACATATTTATTAAATATAAAATAACAAGAACTATGGAAGATCTCAGTCTAGTGACTTTGATTCAAGTCAACCAAATAATTCTCTTTTGATAATTAAGTTATCCTCACCTCCAAAAAATGTATTTTTTGCACGAGAAAAAAGAGAAAAGAAATAAGCAGAAAGAAAATTGCTAATGAGAATGGCGTAGACAATGATTTGAAACAAGATGGTTTGTCTACTTTCAAACTTGGCCATGTAATGCTTGCAACAAGATGGTTTGTCCAACATGGATATTTGAGTCATTAAATGCTCGCAGACTTGGCCATGTAATAAGCTTACTAAGGGTTTGAATTGTGATTGTCAGGTTTTGGTAGACATGGTCCTATGCTTGATTGGGCATTTTCTTTCATTTTTAAAAGTGGACAACCCATCAACAACGTCTAACTATAGACCTATAAGCTTATGCTCGACAGTTTACAAAATAATTGCCAAAATTCTGGCATGTAGACTAGGTCGAGTCCTACCAAAACTAATCCACCCACTACAAAGCGCCTTTACAAAAAATAGGGCAATACATGACAACGTTCTAATAGCTCATGAAATTTTTCACGGATTTAGATCCAAGAAAGGAAAAGAAGGCTATATGGCCATTAAACTAGACATGGAAAAAGCGTACGATAAAATGGAATGGAACTTTCTAAAAGAGGTTCTCCAAAAATTCGGATTCAGTGAGAAATTTAGAAGCTGGATCAACGAGTGTATTACAACTGTATCTTACTCGATACTAATAAATGATTCCCCAACAAGTGTCATTGTACCCCAAAGAGGAATCCGACAAGGTGATCCGTTATCTCCACTTCTATTCAATTTGGGAGCTGAAATTCTAGCCAGAAATATACAAAAATTAAGCATTGAGAACCCGAAGACAATCGGTTTTCCCATTACAAAAAACGGCACAATTATACCATTCTTAGCGTTTGCGGACGATATTATTATTTTTACTAAAGCAACAACGGATGCTAGCAATAAGATTATGACAATTCTTAGTGATTATTGTAAAGTTTCGGGTCAAGTTATCAACTATCATAAATCCACATTCCAAACATCTAACAACGTTGAACAATCAAATAAAAGGAGGATCCAATCGCTCCTTGGTTTTAACCCCTCTAATAGTATCGAACAGTACTTAGGATGCCCTATTGTGAATGGAAGGGTAAATAAAGATATCTTCAACACTGTTTTCCAAAAATCAAAACAGCAACTTACGAAATGGAAAGCAACGTCACTTTCGCAAGAAGGAAGGGCAACCTTAATAAAAGCAAACCTAAATGCGAAACCGAGTCATCTTATGCAGGCCTTCATGTTACCAACAAGTATTCACAACGAACTTGATAAAATTAACAAGAATTTCTTCTGGAATAAAGGTCCAAATTTCCGTCCGCTCATCAGCTGGGACAAAATTTGTAAACCGAGATCCTTAGGAGGCATAGGGATCAGAAAAGCCGAGGATATGAATAAAGCACTCCAAATGAAGCTACTATGGAAAATCATGGCAGAACCGGATAATGTTTGGGTTAAAATAATAGAGGAAAAATACCTCCGTGGACAATGCATTTGGAACTATGAATGTGGAAAGAACACTTCTTGGCAATGGAAGAAATTGAACAAACTCAAAGAGGAATTCAACAAAGGCCTAAGATGGCGTGTAGGGGACGGAAAAACAATAAATTTTTGGAAGGACAAGTGGTTGTTGGAAAAACCACTATTAGAACTAGCAATTGATAAATCCATCATAAATCAATCAGAGATGGTTAGTGCCTTTATCTCTGACGGAAAGTGGATGCAACACAATGTTGAACAGTTGAGCACAATTCTCTCAAGGGACATTGTCAATAAAATTAAGAACTATAATCTCCCTATAAATAATATCAGAGATAGAGTATATTGGCATGCTAACATGAAGGGTTGGTACTCGACAAAGTCAGCAATGGAAATAATACAAAAACGGAAAATTGGTGTGACTGAAGACAAATCTTGGATATGGAAAATGAGCATAATACCTAAAGCCAAAAACTTCTTGTGGAAGTTAGCCCTAAATGGCATTCCAACAAAAGATAATCTTGATAAACAAAAAATCCCGGTAGTAATGCATTGCGTGTTCTGTAATCACCACACAGAGAGCGCTAAGCACCTTTTCATTGAGTGTCCATGTACACATCAAGTCATAGACAACGCTAGAATATCAGAACTAATTAATGAATGCGATATTTCGGGACAAAGCATTTATGAGTCTCTAATTCAAATAAAAGAAGTGCTATCCCAATCAGAGCTCAAACAACTGGTTATGATTTGGTGGAACATTTGGATGGCCAGAAATCAAACTATCTTCCAAAATAAAAAACCAGCCACACATCTGAAGCAATTTGCGTTAAAGCAAATTGCTGAATGGGATGAAGCTAATATCAAACCAAAGGATACATCTCCTCAAACAAAATCTAGAAGGAAAAGTAAAAACATCAAATGGCAGAAGCCAAAAGATAACTTTGTCAAACTTAACTTTGATGCATCTAGAAACAATAACAACCAATATGCGTTCGGGTACATCATACGTAATAACTTGGGTTGTCCTTTGGCTACAGGGAAAGGAAGATGCAATGCTGAGTCAGTTCTTGAGGCAGAAGCCTTTGCTCTTCGGGAAGGTCTAAAGAAGGCCACGCTGATAGGGATCTCATCAATCGAGATAGAAGGAGACAACCTGATGCTCATCAACGCAATAAACCGGTCTTGGAACCCCCCTTGGGAGACGGATATGATCATATCTGATATATCCGCCTTGATCTCGAGTTTCACACGATCCAATGTCATTTATATCTTCAGGGAAATCAACACGGTAGCTGACAAACTCGCTTTTCATGGTCATACTGCTCCACCTGGAGACGAGGAGCTGCCTGATGATGTTGTTTACCTCATCCGTTTGGGTAGGTCGGTTGGTCTCTAGGAGATGACCCATCTATTTTCCTTACCTTTGTATCAAAAAAAAAAATGTGGGTGTGCGTAAAATTTGGCATTCAAAGTTAAATTGTTTCTAATATGTACCCAATTTTGTTAATACTTGGCTCATATTAAATTACTTCAAAAGCCACACCTTCAAATCTCCCAATCGAGAATTCATCTTCAACCCTAATTTTGAAGAAATCTCCATCGCCTAGGTTGCTCTACAATTAATTTGGTTTATACTTTGTTTTGTAGGGTTTAGGTTTTGTGGATTTCTCAAAGTGAAAATGAGACTATTAATGCTTAGGGGATGCAATCACTGTCCAGTTGTTGAATCCCTACGAATTGATCAGAGGAGGAGGAGGACGACGATAATGACCAACATCTGCGCCCCAAATTCGAGTTTCACTTATCCGTGCTCCCTCAAAGCCGCATCTCCGTTGAATTTGAATCATTTGATGAAATCCAAACCCATTTATAAAAATCAAAACCCAAAGTCGAGTTTGATGATGAATGCAATGAGAAAGAACGTTTATCGAGAAATATATATGGTTATAGTCGTGGTGATGGCATGCCCGATTAATGCCTGGGCCAGATCGGATTCTACTGATTTCAGTATACATCATTGGTCTACTTGGATTTGTGCACCTCTCTTTTGGGAATCTCCTTCCCATGAGTCCTATTATCCAGCAAAGCGATTCTTACCCCCACTCACCACAAACCAAGACTCCATGGTAATGTCTGTTGTCAAATTCATCATGGTCACCTTGGCCTTATGTTGCTTATACGCCTTCTTCCATCACCCGTCAACTGAGGACAAACTTGATCACTTATTTACGACAAGTGATACAGAATCGCCGAGCAGTGTCATTATGCTTCAGGTACATGTTTTGATTAGCAGCATCTGAAATGCCATTAAATACTCAATCATAGTGATTAAATGTTTCTAGGTTGGAGTTTTGGGCACAGTCATGTCACTTCAAAGAGATCTTCATTTGATAGAACTAAATCGTTCATCACGCAACCGATTGTCTTTAAATCGTGTGTTGAGAGGTATTTTTTTTGCTTAACAATGGAGCTCCCTTGATGTGTCGTTTGTCATGTTGTATATATGTTGCAGAATCAGCACGTGTTTTGTCGCAACATCAAGATTATTGTATCTCAGCTTATTCATTTGTAAGTTGGGTAGAGCACTTTCTTTGCTTCTTTATATTTGTAGTATGTCTGTTGATTGGGTAATGGATCCAGAGAGATTATAAGATGAACATAGAGGAGAGTCGTCAACTCCTAGATCAATTATGTAGCGAGGAAGGGAAAAAATTGAACAAGGAGAGCTTGTTGAATGTGAATACCATAGCAAATGAGCTCAACAATGAATTCATAGTGGTATGTATCAAAATCCTACTTTTTTGGTGTTAATTATTCATCATTATCTTATGAAGTCGTAAAATAGTAAAAAAAAACACTTGTTTTTATTTATTGTATTCAGGTTACGATGTTGGCGATTGTTGAAGGATGTTATCATTTGCCCCCCCATCGAAGGACGTCCAGACTTGGAATGTGCATTACAAATTATACAATCTATCCATCCTAGTCGAATTAGGGTAAGGAAATCCCAGATTTGTGAGGTGTATATATATATATATATATATATATATATATATATATATATATATATATATATTTGACCTTGTTCCTAAGATTTGTCATTGTTGATGTTCCTTGTAGGGTATGAACGTCCACTGTAACCCATGGGAAGAAAACGGCAGGTTGTCAAAGAGTGAAGTAGACGAAGATTACCCACTCTTGAGGCTTCTGCCACAAAAGAGACCCTGCTACCATAGCCGTTCCAGACCCGTACCCAAACCCGTACCCAAACTAATATTTGACTATTGTGATTAAGATATGAGTATATATATATAAACTGTAATGCTAGGGCATGATACAATAACATCAACAGAATCCAAACCTCCTTTAGAGATATTCGTAAAATGCCAAGGATTTGTCATTAGAGATTAAAATTGTACGTTGATCTCGTAAATTTTAGATTCTGTTGATGAAAATTAATTGACGGATTCTTAATAATGAAAACTATTTGGTGCATTGATTGCTCTTGTAAATTTTCCATCGTATGAAAAACAAGAGAAGCAGAACGTAGGGGAAATGGCGTTAAAGCTTTGTATGAGTAAAGTGTTTGACAGAATTGAATGGATTGCTCGATTGGATAATGTTGATTCTAATGTAGAAACAGAGCGAGTGCCGGAAATGAAAGAAAATGGCAGTTCTCATATGGCGGCTTCATATGCCATAACTAATAAGTATAGCATCTGCGATATGTTTCATGTTTCCAGTTGCCATAAATTCAAAACAATTTGGGTCTGCTCAAATTAGCAGTTTCTTTTAAATCCCAACTTCTCAGTAAACAGAATACAAAACAACTGTTTGTTGACAACTTGAAATCCCCAAACGAAAAGTTCATCGGACAACCAAGTTTCGTAGAGTTGTACAAATCCCAATGTCAATATACATTCATTTTTACAGTACTGAAACCATTGTGTCAATGCATTTAGACTTTCCACAACTTTAACTAGAAGTGAAAGATCAGAAAGAGAGAGGCATGAATTGTCGAATAAGAATGGAAAACGAACTTGCTCTTAAATTGTGAAGATCAAACTCCATGATCAAGAATTTCAGTTGAAATCTTGGGGTATACTCAAATTAGCACTTTCTTTTAAATCCCAACTTCTCAGTAATAGAATTCAAAACAACCATTTGATGATAACTCAAACATGTATTGAGAGATCACAATGTTGTCAGTATTCCTTTCTTACCGCCAAGCTTGGACTCATTTCTTCGCTTCCAGCTTCACGGGGTATGGATAATAAATGTAATAAGTGAAGAATATAGGGCACATCAATCCTTTGTCAACAAAACATAACAGAACTCTCATGTCACCAAAACATAACAGAAAACAAACTCCATCATCACAGCACAGCAATGACATTCATAAGTCAAAAACAAACAATGTATCATCATTCAGAAATTCTACTATCTACTTACTTACTCACCGTCTTTGTTGGTCCAAGACGTAAACACCCTTGTCATTGCCCCGAGCAACCCTTGAGAGACGACCGTCTTGAGCGCCTTCTGTCCGCCTCCTTTCACACATCCCCACACCCAACCAACGAAATCAACAAAGACAGACGCAAAGAGTTTGAAGTACCCCATCACCGACTCCGGTACGGGATTGCGAAAAGCCATGTTCCAGCCGATGCAGATACAACCAAGTGTCACCATAAGTGACATCGGTTTTGGTTCTCCCTGTAACGGTTTCAAAGCGGGTTCCATCTCCATTGGCACTAGTTGATAGCATTCCTCACTTATCATCCATCTGACCCGCTTAAACCTGACTGAGTTCTGGTACAGCAACTTGCATGCCAGGGGACATCGAGTTCCAACTTTGTTGGAAATTGACACGAAATCCGGTGGATACCGTGGGTTCGTCTCAACCGCATTGGCGAAACGCTTCATCTCAGCTGGGGTCCAAGCAAGCCCATCAGCAGGAAGGTTAATCTCTATGGTATTCATCATGTTCTGCACTGCAGCCAAACTAAAATCATTAGGGAAACGTTGGACAAAGTGAAAACACAGTATGTACAGAAAGAAAAGGATGGAGATATTCCACAAGTAGAATAAGGAGATATTATTGATGGGCCAAGTCCAAGGGAAGGTGAAAAGGAACAAGAGAAGAGAAGGGTACGTCTGCTTACCCGTAGCTGAGAGTCTGAGACGATGGAGGAAAGTGCAGGGGTGCTTCTTCGTGTTCCAGACTGCAACGAGGTGGAGGACGGCGAGGGAGAAGAAGAATAGAAGAGGTATTTTACGCTCTTGACGCCAGCTGTCTCCTGGTCAACCTTAGCACCGTACGTATTTCGTACAATTCGTTGGGAGGATAAGAGAATCTTCTTTGGCGTAGAGGTGCTGCAGAGCTGGCAACAGAAGCTACATTGTTTAAGCTGCCGCTTTAGTGTATTAACAATAAAATAATCTTGTTTTCACTTATTTTAAACTAACAATACTAACCCGCAATATATTTCAGCCTATTTCTTGCAACTTCAAAAGTTCTTGCTATTTTCCTAAACCATCATATAAAGTCACCCTATTTCTCTGTAAATTTATTTACAAAAATCTGTTTCATTTTAGTAAAATTATGAATTACTTGACCTGAACGTTATTAGCACATTTTTCAATTCACGATGAGATTAGAAGGGTGAAGACGACAACGATAATTTAAGGGCAACTTACCAAACGCAATGAGTTGCATTATTATGATTGCGTCAAAAAAAAAAGAGTTTTAGCGCAATATCTTTCCGTTAAACTAGAGTTTTAGAAAAAATATGTTTCATTTTAAAAAAAAACAGTTTTGACGCAATTGACAAATACTTAAGAATGTATTTTTGTTTTGTTTTTAACCCTGAAGTCCCTTCCCGTAATCAGCCTACCATACCATACATTTTGTAATTTCTTATCCACGACCTTGTCAATTTCGATTAACGACCGTATAAGTAATGTTGAAAGCACTAAGGACATGGTCGGCGAAGAGATTGTTAAGTAGTTTAAGCTTTTTGAGTTGTTTTAATTTTTGATAGATTTTATTGGTAGAGTTTGAAAGTGTTTTATAAATTATGAAAATCTATTGAAATTTTTAATAATTGTTTATTAAGGATAGATTTGTGGATAGATTTTTATGGTATATTTATCAAAAAGAAAAGTTAAAAATAAATAAATAAATTACCAAAAAAATAGTTTAGACGGAATTTTTGACCAAATTTATGGAAAATTATTTGTTTTTGAAATTATTTTCACAAAGCTTATCAAAATATTTAAGCTACTAAAATATACTAAAACTCTAATTTCCGATAAAAGTATTTCAACCAAACATCCATCATTTTTTAAAATTTTCAAAATATTCAATAATCTAACGAAAAAAATTTAACAAACACACTAATTGTAATGAGGTAGATTGAATGACACTCGAGTTTTATATTACAAAATAGTCGTCATGGTGCATAGCTAGAGGGAGTATTAAAATTAAAAGATATTTTTTCTACAAAAATATCTGGTGTAATTTGTAAGTTAAGTAACAAAATAAGTGGATTATAAGCCATGATAAGATTTGTCGGCTACGCTAAACGTCATATTAATCATGATTAAATGGTGATTCGAACTCATGTGTGGCTCATTGTTGTAGGCTTGAATTTTTCTTCGCTTTTGTATCATTTACGCCTTACGGCTTGTTTATGTCTGTAATGGAGTATTTTAAATAATTACAATATTTTTCTATAAATAGCGTGTGTGTTTTAAAATAAAAGAATTTAAACAATTCAAATGAGGATCGTCCTTTCCATGAAACTTGTATAATTGGAATGAATACCTCCGTTAGTAAAATTGAATATATACGTTGATGTAAAAATATCAACGTTATCCATTTCTTTTTGAGGGAGCAACCCTTAGTTGTTTTTTTATAAACATCAAGAGTATTTTTTATGATAAATATATCATCGTACCTATGAAACAGCGGATGCTCTCAGGAATAGTAAAAAATTTGACCCTTTTGTTGCTTAATTTTACACAAAAATCAAGCATTGGTCATTGACCAATACCGCTTAACATTTCCATTCTTTCTGTCGCCAACTCACCTCCCTACCGCTTCAACAAACCTTTTGAATTGCTTTGCCTCCTCTTTTCTAAATTATCGGTGATTCAATCCGTTTCTTGCTTGATTGTCATTTAGTTGCTGATGTTTCAACCGATGGTGAATATCAAAGTGCAATAAAAGATCCAGATCAGGTGTTCATTTAGTTTAAACATTCAATTTATCAACATATATTATGTGAGTGGACTGTTGTGCTGATAACTTGATACAATTTTTCTTTAGAGATTTGCAGCATTTCTTTCTCCCTTGACACCAGCCGTGTGTATATAGCTGCTAGTGCAGTTTACTTAGCTAAGGTAGATAAATACTATTTTATTTCATATAATATAATAATTTGCATTCCGAATTGTAACCAGCTTGAGTTGTAGATGTTGATATCTTTGTTTCCTATATTGTTCACGGTATTCTTTATATATCAAGGCGAGCCTTCTCTCTTGCACCAAATCAACCTGAGGTTCTATTGCTCGACTACCCTACTCACCAACGACGTCTCCTATCATCACTTGCAAAGACGTAAATTGTTTATGAGTTAGCTTTTACAATTTATCAGAAAGTTATCCTTTCTGACGTCAAGAACCGCATTTGATGATGTTCACTTCTCTTGTGAACTAGACGAAGATTACCCACTCTTGAGGACCCGTACCCAAACTAATATCTGACTATTGTGATTAAGATAATAGTATATAAACCGTAATGCTTGGGTACATGTATCAAAGGACGTAAAAACTTGGAATATGCATTACAAGACCAAGCCCGATACACGTATCTATAACAAATATATCAAAGTATGACACATAATTCAACTCCGGTAAAAACCAACTATTAAGGTGTAATCCTCTCTCTATGTTTTGCGGGAAATGCCTCATGTAGTAACGTATAGACGTGAATCTTGAATTCTGATCAATCTCACAAGGATATTTGTCGGTATTCTATTTTGGTTAAATACTGAGGCATTATTGGAATACCAAAGGTAGTTGTATATCTTGAATCTACTCGTCCAACTTCTGTCATGTACATTGTGAATTAGCCGATCCAGTACCTGTGATCTAGTGATGATATCTCCGGAATCCCGAAATTTGCACCAAGTTGCCTCCAAACCTCACGTGCATATGCATGCACAACTAAAAATCAGGTGGTCATGAGACTCACCCTCACTCGTGCACCAACTCAAACATGATCAAGTATGTTTGTTTTGGGTGTTCGGTTTTAGATATAAGGGATTGATTATAATAGTTAAGATATAATTATAATTGTTATCATGAAATTCAATTAGTCCAGTTGATAATAAGGCCAAAAAGTAGGTATCAACCATGAGAAACATGTTGACTACTAGATTGACCTAGTAGCACAAGAAACCGCTAAGACTACAAATGAGAGGTAGACATATTTGTGTGCGAGAGCTATAGCATCACACCTGACAAGGTTCTTCAAATCATTGAGGAATGATAACATAGTAGTGGCGGCGGAGACACATAGGAATGATAACATAGCAAATTTAATTACTGAGTTTCTGGAGCTTGAAAAGCAACAGCATTAACTTGATTAATCTCACTTTGTAGGTGTTGCTACATACATAGCTTACGAATTTTTACAGTGATTGCATCGTTTGAGCGTGTTCATTGAGAAAGTTTCTCCAGCTTGGATGATGGGCGACGATAAATGCATCACAGAGGATGGTCAAATCCATCCAGGCAAAGAAACTCTCGGTGCTCAAAACAGGCAATAACTCAACAAAGATTAACAAAAGGTAACAAATTCATCGTCACTACAATATCATACATAAGTCAAATACATCACAACATCAAAAACAACATTGTAGCAAACAGAAATTATAACCATCAAACTTCATACACATGAATTGTATCAAGTATAGCATTAATAAAGTTTATTTTCCTACCTACTCATTATCCATGTTGTTCCATAACTGAATCATATTTGTCATCATCCTTAGCAATTGCTCAGAAACAATCATCTTAAGCGCCATCTGCCAACCTCCCACCCCCACCTGAAGAAATCAACCAAGACGCACATCAAATACCTTATCAATGATGACAATGTAGGATTAGGATAAACCATGTTCCATGAGAGACACAAACGACTAAGCGTCACCATAAGCGGGATGGGTTATGGTTCTCCTCGAAACGGTTCCAAAGGCTGCACCTCCATCTGCCCTAGTCAAATACATCATCAAAACGGATTAACAGAAGCTAACAAACCCATGATCACAGCAAAATCGATACATAGTCAAATACATCATTGTGCTCTCCTATTACCCACTACCATTGCCGTTCCGAAATTGAGTCATCTTTGCCATCATCTTTAGCAATTGTTCAACAACAAATGAGTCTTTGGATTGGGCCCGTTTCCAATAGGAATGCGTTTGACTCAAACCAGATTAAGGAAATTCCGAATGATAGGTGATTAGCCCAGCGTTAGAGCATCTCTTTAATAACTTAGTTAATCATATTAGATTGTTCACATATTTATGGTGTCTTAATTCCAACAGTTCGTTGTTGTTTGGACCTCCAATATCAACAAATGGTCATTTACAAAATGTTTTTTTCTATATTCGTCATGGTTAAAGTCTTGGATGATTGGTTTGAATTTAACTTACGTACCTTAAAATTATTTTTGTTTCTTTTCAATATTGATGAGTTTATTAATAATTTTTGTTTTTGAACTTTTTTAAACATGAGTTGTCTATAAGTTTATAACTTATTTACTTTGTAACTTCTACTTAAAGTTCATTTAATTTAACGTGTCTTTGATATTATGCTAAAATAAGCGTTAAATTTTAAATATGAAATACGAATAAAATTTATAAGGGATAGCCATATCCGAAAGCATTATAAAAGAGGGGTTTTGTTAGAGAAAACTCTAGCTTATTGTTCAATCACAAAATATACACCGGGTTGTTACTAATTCTACGTTAAGCATATTTTTTATATTAACCTCTTATATGAGTCGAAGTACTGCATTCCGAAAATTTACTTTCCTACCTACACATGCATTACCCTTATCGTTCCAAAACTGAATCATTCTTGTCATCGTCTTTAGGAATTGTTTAGAAACAATCATCTTAACCGCCCTCTACCCACCTCATATGACTCCTTTTCACACCTAGCTAAAGAAATCAACAAAGACACACATCAAGTACCTTGTCAATGATGTCGGTGCGAGATTAAGATAAAACCATGTTTCATAAGAGACATGTTAGACAAAAATATTACAAGAAAATAAAAATGCGTAACACATTTTATTTAAAAAATATTTATTAAGGATCGACACTTATTCGTCGTATCCTCACGATTCTAAAACATTACTGATTTTAAATCTGGATGACCTCTTGAATACTTTTGGGGATTTGGACTTCACCTAACGTGTTGCCTAGGTACCTTCCCAAAGACGGATCAAGCCTTACGTAGTTCAAGATAATATTTGACCAAAATTCGATTTCCATGTATCATAGATCGGAACCAATTACCCAACTTTTAGGATATGACGGAACTCGATGGGTTATCCATTATCCGCACTAGCACTTGTATTTCTCCACTTTTTACGCATTACCAGAATCACTCGGACCCACCTTCTAAGAAGTGTTTTTCAAATTATCCGACCATCATATGCTTATGAAAAACTCTAAGTTGCCGATATTTCTCTTCTTCTTCTTCTCTTTTTTGTATTTGGAATATGACTAAACTCGACGAGTTTCTTACGTATCCGTTCCAACGGAATCAAGTCAAACGTAATTCTCAAACATTTATTGGGGCATCAACTTGAAATTTGCGATTGAACTTGACAATTTATTTAGTCAAGTTTCCTACGTATTTTTTTGTAGGGATCAAATCTGACATTGTTCTACCCGCCTTCTTTTTTTTAAAAAAAAACTTTTGAAAAATGCATC
The DNA here is from genome assembly GCA_002319775.1 of Fagopyrum tataricum. Taxonomy (NCBI): domain Eukaryota; kingdom Viridiplantae; phylum Streptophyta; class Magnoliopsida; order Caryophyllales; family Polygonaceae; genus Fagopyrum; species Fagopyrum tataricum. The sequence goes on from CM008286.1 coordinate 10,256,427, forward strand.
CTTGCTCATGATCGCTTCTTCTTTGAGTAAATTGAAAGCCGTTTACGCCTTATGTCACGCTCGACCTAAACCGACTATAAACAAGGGTCGCTCAATATATCGATTATATGAGTAACTTTTTAAGGAGTCATTTATGCTTATTAATTATGACACATTGCTTCTTGCTTATTTCACGGCTTTTGAGACGTTGGACAAGTAAAGCAAAAGATCTCCCTTCCAGCATGTACTTGGCTTTCTCTTCCGAACTTTTCTTCAACTTCCTACAACTTTTAGAAACTAGAAAAGTTTAGACTAACTGATCTTAAATTTCATTCGCCTCTTGATTCCTTTTTCTTTCTTTGTCGGGCTTGCTAAAGGTGAACAAAAAGACCTTCAAAATCTTTCATTGTTGATTATATATATATATATATATATATCAGTTGCTCTTAGCTTGCGTTTGGGTCTTCCTCTCAATTTGTGAATTTCATCCGACGCGGTCACTTAATTTCCATGTACTTTGAAATCTTGCTTGAGTTCCTTCGTTCTAATTTACGTACCTTAAAATTATTTTTGTTTCTTTCCAATATTGATGAGTTCTTCTGTCGCAAATTGAAGACCCCTTTGTTTATGACCACTGCTATAAATGACTTGCTTTGTAATTATACGTACCAAAGCTTGTTTATGAAATTTGAATCCTTGTCTTCTCGGTCGAATTGAATCCAACAAGGTATAAGAGACCTTAGGTGTCCTCCCAATTCAGCCTCACGTGTACTGTCAATCTTAGATGATGTTTAGTCCTTGCTTATGCCTCATACTTCATTGCTGCAAACTTTTTTTTTTCTAACTATTTCGTTTCTTTACTTTCTTTTAATAGTAAGCTAGGACTTTGACATTTATACACCTTCCTCATATTTGATGTTTTAAAACCTTGAAGAAATCTAGCACAAGCTTTCCTCTTGGAGCTTTTTTTCAATCGATAAATAGAAGTCTAGTATGAATCCCCATATATTAATAGATGTTAATACATGTATCAAGTCGAATATTTTCGGATCATAATAGCTTTGATTGTATTTTTTTTCTTGTAGAAAATATCTGTTAGATATTTACGCATTCAAAAATAACTAGCACTTGGACACATAGTAAAGACTTGGGCTTTTTCACCCTCCAAAGAGTTTGGCAGATAAAACAAAGGTTCAAGGAGTTGAAACAAGTTGTTGTTTAGTATGTTCTTCTACAAAAGTATGATTATGCTTATGACTGAAAACACCGCCGAAAACTCGCCCTTTAGTTTTTTGTTCCAGATCTTCTACTCTTTGCTTGAGAAGCTCAACCTCTTTTGCAAGGTTCTCATTCTGTTGTCTGATGGCCTGTGCAACCATATCAGAGCCTCAATCATTAGTTTTACAGATATGAAGCTTTTATATATATATATATATATATATGACAATGATAAAGAGAAATATGAACGCCGTCGAAAGGAGTACCGTAATCTCCTGCCGGCGCATTTCTTCCTTCTTAGCTTCTGATTTAGAACTTCTCTGAACCTCAAATATAACCGCAGCACCAGCAACCTTTTTTAATGTATAATCAGCCATGGTTACCATACAAATCATCTAGATCCAATGCAGAAAAAAAATATGCATACCGTGAAAACGAACATTTCCCCAAGGAGATCAGCAGCTGCTTTAACAGCTTTCTCCTCATTTAAAGGACGAATGGCGACATCAGTACTGTGACCATATATCCGTCTTTGCATTTGTGTTGTAAATCGATGATTCGCCTGATTCATATAACTATGCAAATTGTCACTTGTTCCAAGATACTAAATCGATATAAAACACACTCCTGTCAATCCTTGACAATCACATTCAACAAAGGTATCGTCCCTACTACTCTAATACAGGATGAAACCTGAAAATTCAAGGCATTGATGTAATAAGCTGAAACCGATCAGTTGATTACTTGATTGGTAGCCCTAATTCAGCATTTCAGTGACCAATTTCTTCACATCCAAATTCCAGTTTACCAAAACTGCATAATTTTCGCCCCAAATCATAATTGCTTGGAAAATTCGATGAATTAGAGCTATGAAACAAACCAATTAGAATTTCAGGGAAGCCCAACATCTGGTAACAAAGAACAATTGCTTAAAGTGAAAGAAGAAAGAAGAGAATAACCTGTGCAATGTTAATGATGAAAAGACGAAACTTGGGATGAAGACCAGCCTCCTTCTTTATACGTTTGGCGATGGGTTTACAAGCGGTTCTAAGAGCAAGAGTTCCAAGCTTCAAAATCGGTAGCACCATGGTGACATGAATGATTTTGGAACTGGTTCAACCAAATAGCTGGGATTTGCAGGTCACATGTTCGACGATTTGACTCTGAGAAAAAATCTCAGGTCCCTGAATTGAATCGGGTGGTAAACAGGAAGAAGATAAGTGAATTGGGATCTGTCGGTCTAGAAGCCAGAAGAAGGATCGAAGAACCAGAGTGCTGCGAACTAAGTGTGAGGACGAGGTTTGGACGCCAAAAGTTGGCAAACTTTTTTTCAAGGTAAAATATGAATTAAATTTTAAAATACAAATATATGAATTTGAATTGTAAATATGATGTATGAAGTATGAACTAGTAAAATATGAATCGTTAAAAAAAAAAAATTACTTTCTTATATTATGTAAAATCTTGAAATAATGTTTTATATGGTTTATGTGAAGTTTGTTTTCCTATCATTAATACGTTCACCATGACTAGAGGATAGTTTAGAATTAAATTTAAGATGAAATTTGTTATCGTAAAATAAATTTTGTTAATTTTTTTAATGTCGGCGCCGAGGGAGTTGGTAATACTTTTTATTCCTATTTTTTTTATACATAAATTGTTTATCAAGTCTTCAAATTTTATCTAATTCAATTTTACACCCATCTAATTTGGTTTGTTAATCACTTGATATACTATCAAGTAATTTAAACTCACACGTTTTTAGTCTTTATTTAAGAAAAATCATTAACAAGATTTTTCATCGATAATTGATAGTAAAGTGTATGACATGTGTCATTTCTTATTTGTCAAGATCGATAACAAATAACATTGACTTATTAGATTTCCATGTATATTAACAATAAAATAATCTTGTTTTTAGTGATTTTTAGGCTAACAATAGTAACCCGCAACATATTTCAGGCTATTTCTTGCAACTTCAAAATTCTTGCTATTTTCCAAAACCATCCTAAAGTCAGGCTATTTCTCTGTTAATTTATTTAGAAAATTTTGTTTCATTTTAGTAAAATCTGTGAATTACTTGACCTGAACGTTATTAGCAGATTTTCAATTCAGGATTCTTGAGGCTGAGGACCTACAAATCACTCACTATGAAGGCAACGAGGAGAATTTAGGGTTTTTTGGTAGTTTAAGCTTTTTGATTTGTTTTAGTTTTTTGATAGGTTTTTTTTATAGAGTTTGAAAGAGTTTGTGAACTCCGAAAATCTAATAATTGTTTAGTATTGATAGATTGGTGTATAAAAAAAAAATTGTGAATTTATTTAAAAAAACAAGTTAAAAACAAATAAATAAATACCACATATATAGATTAGAAGATAGTTTTGACTAAAATTATTAAAAACTAATAAATTTAAAAAATTTAAAAAAAAACTTTTTCACAAAGCTTTTTAAAAAAATTTAAAAACTAAAAAAAATCTACTAAAATTATCTTTCAATCAAACACCCATTATTTTTAAAATTTTCAATGACACTCGAGTTTTATATTACAAAATAGTCGTCATGGTGCATAGCTAGAGGGAGTATTAAAATTAAAAGATATTTTTTCTACAAAAATATCTGGTGTAATTTGTAAGTTAAGTAACAAAATAAGTGGATTATAAGCCATGATAAGATTTGTCGGCTACGCTAAACGTCATATTAATCATGATTAAATGGTGATTCGAACTCACGTGGTCATAGCATCTGCTACGTGTCTCATTGCTGTAGGCTTGAATTTTTCTTCGCTTTTGATTATTTACGGCTTGTTCATGTCTCTAATAGAGTATTTTATGTACAAATTTTTTTTACAATATTCTTTTTATAAATAGCGTGTGTATTTTAAAAATGAAAGAATTTAAGCATTACTTTCAATTAAATACATGGAAACTATTCAAATGCGGATCGTACTTTCTACGAAACTTGTATAATCGGAATGAATACCTTTGTTGGTAAAATTGAATAAATATGTTGATGTAAAAATATCAACGTTATCTAGTTTTGTTTAGGGATCAACCCATATTTTTATTTTTATTTTAAATATCGAGAGAATTTTTTATGATAAATATATATACATATCTCAAGGTGGTTGAAAAGTAGTATAAGAAGAATATTCAATTATAATACGCTAATATTTTGTTGTATCAATAGAATGAATATTCGTTGTCTTAGCATGTATATGTATTTGTCAAAGTAAATACAGAGTATTGTTATATCAATATATGAACGATGTGAATTTCACCGCATAACGCGTCATATACTTCAACCGCACAACCATGTAATATATCGTATATCTTAAATGCACAACTATTTAAAGTGTCCTAAATTTTCCAATTGTCTTATAATATTGAACTAACTTGCATGGTACACGAAAACACAATATACACAAGAACATATATTGTGTTTTTATGTACCAGGTCAGGTTTTGCACCGCCAAGTATTATTAGGTTAGGGTTTTGCACTATATTTTGTGGTGATGGTTACAATAATCAATGTGAGTTTATATAAGCTAATAATATTTAAAAGATAGAAATTCTAACGATACCAAATATTATTTTTTGTAGAGGTACAACCCTCATCCAATGAAAAATATAATAGTCCATAATTCAATATTTAAGGCTCCACAAGTCAACAATCTCCTACATGGAGACCGATCTCAACCATCAACGTCTTCTTCACCGGCAACCATCATCCGATAGTTGTGCACAACCTTCAACCCAATAAATGTTGTTTGTAATGATATGTACGTTCTATATTCTTTGTTCTTGAATAAAAGGTTGGGTTCTTAGTGAAGTCGTTTTGATCGTCATTTTAGAGAGTATGATGCCTTTGCTCATTTCCCAACTCACACAAGAAATTCTTCAACCATACAACATACTCACCTTTCGCATTAGATGAAGCCACAATTTTATGCAATTTAGAGGTTCAAGATATCACAATCCTTTAAAGTCTCCTATTTGTGGGCGAGTCCCATTTAAACAATTTGAAAAGGCTCCACAACCAACATATACGAGATTATATCACCAAATCGAATTACAAGAATTCATTTCCAATTGGCCTTTGGAGTATGAATCAATCACCAAAGAGAGTGTATGCCTTCAAAAAATTGTTGTTGGTGATGAGGAGGAATTATATATAGAGTAAGATGTTGTAGCCAGAGAAAAACCCTAGCCTCCCCTTTCGTCGTCCTTGCCTACCAAAACCAGCCACCTACACCTTGCCCCTTCCGTTGCATCTTAACCCACGGGTCACAGTTCGAGCCTATAGCAACCGACCTACATTAAGCCTCACCGGAGAACCACACCCCCGCCACCTGCTTTGCTCTATCACGCAGATCCGCCCATCGCCGCCTCCCTGTCCACCACTACCTCCCAGAAACCAGACCTGAACCTGCGGAAACCGAAGCCCAGTTTCGTTACCTCCCTCGTTCGACCTTATAGATCTGCCCCCGACCCCAAATCACCGAGTTTGAAGCCTCGTTGCCGCTAGTGTTGCCTTTGCCATCGGAAACCGCCGGTTCCAATGGACCTCGAGCCTCACCTTCGCCTTCTTCGCGCCGAGCAGAGTTGAGAAAGGAGCCACCGTCTCCGCCTGTTGTTTCTGTCGTCGACCTCTTGGAGTATAGGACAAAGTCCCACCATCACCGTCCCCCAGCTCTCCTTGATACAGATCTGTGTTTTTGCGAGAGTTTGGGTCATTGTCGACCAGTAGCAGGTCTTTGAACAAATTCTATGAACAAACTCCTCGGGATTTCTAATCCAAACCCTAGATTTCCTCTATCAAAATTGGTATATTACTCGTTTGAACAATCTCTACTGGATTCATATCTTGAAACTTGTTGAACAAATTCTATGAACAAACTCTACTACCGGATCCATATCCGGAAGTTTTGAAAAGCAAATCCCGAACAAACTCGTTTGAACAATCTCTCAATAAATTCAGTCTTCGTTGCTGGAACTACAACAAAAAATATGAATCCATAAATGGCTCAAATGAAAAAATTATTCTTATATTATCTTCTTCAAAAAGTCATCACTATGGACACTAAGATTGTGAATAACAACAAATACACATTGATCGAGAGTATTTCTCTAGATCCATTGTTTTCAGGCCACGACTAGCGCGACAAGGATCAAATAATTTCATATCATTACAACCCATCACAATCCAACTTCAAAGGAACCAAAATCGATCAACAATAACATCTAAACCTCAGTCATGAACAACAAATTCAAATCTAAATTTATCAAATTAAACACCCGAGAGAGGTCTCGAATCATTTCTAAACATAGACAAACGAAATACCAAGAGAATAACAATGATAATTTATCCCATCTTTGTTTTGAGGAAAATTCATCATCATCTCTAAGGTGCAAAGATAATAGAGGAATAATTTTTCTCATTTTTTGTTTTTTTCAAAATTTTATTTTGTCTGAAATTTAGTTTTTGTAGGTTAAGCTCTTTCTTATGTCGATTCTTCTTCTTACTCCTCTTTCTTTGGTTTTTCATATCATTTTTCTTTGGTTTTTCACTTTCGTGTGTTTTTTCTATATACTTTGGCGACTCTTCTTTCTTTTTTTCCAACTCGTGGTTTTATGAAGATGAGTTTTTATGAGCGTTTTTGTATTTTTCACTCCTTTCGGTTTAGTTTTTAACGTTTGTGTTTGGTAGGGTTTTTTACCTTTGTTGCTTTTTCTTTTTGTTGACCTTGTTTAGTTCAAAACCTCTAACTTCTTCATTTGTTTTTGTTTTCCCTAAACTTGTCCCCTTTTTCACGATTTATATTTATTTAAACCTTTTATACCACCTTCTTTTTTAAAATTTATTTATTTATTTATTTATATTTTTATACCTCTAATCTTCGGCCTGTTTTGAAATTTTCCTCAAAATTGAAGTAATTATGAACAATTGGAACCTAGAACCTTGAACCTTGTATATTTCTCAAAACTTTGTTTTGACCCAAAACTAACTTTATAAAGGAAATTATCCAACAACATTTGATAGTTGAGTGAAGTGGAAAAACAGCAGGAATAAGAGTGAAGATAGGTGGATCTCTCACTTGGAATACAGTTACCTAGTCATTCTCGAGTAATCGAATATACTCCTTTAACAATATCGAGTATTCATTTCTTTCATTGAGCAATCTTGAGCGTCTTATGTTCATATGAACAATCTTGAGTGTGATGCTTTAATGTCTAACTATGTGGTTTATTTGTGGTCTTAATGACTCCCCGACTATTTTCTGGACTGTTTGAGGATTTTGGGGGATGCAAACACATGTTTTGATGTCTTTCTTCTCCTTGATCCACTTGCGAATAATATCCTTTCAACAAATTATCAGATCTAGATTTGAGATCTATCGACTCTAATGATAGAGTTGAAAAACATGAACTATGTTCATGGAACTAAAATTGAAATATTCAATCTTTTTGTTGAGAAAGACTGTTTATATTTTTGAACAAGCATAAAACTTTGGACAAATTCTTTTCTTTTGTAAAAATTTGACGTCCTACATCCGTGTGTTGGGATAGTTTTCTAACTTCCCATGAATTGACTTTGAAAAAAAGGAGGTTAAACCCTCCTGACCTCATTCTCAAAGTTGCTCACTTGTACTTGTCAAGTGTTCCGTATTTTGCAGTGGGCTCTTCCGAGCGTTTGATCAAGTTTTATTGCTAACATTCGAGTTGTTTGTTTTGGAGGGGTCGTGGATTTGTGATCGACTCCTGAAGGCTCTACTTCGAGTCCAAATCTGAGGTGTCCACAGTTGTTCCCCATGCTCTTGCTCTGTGTACTTCCTTCAACGGCAGACTTTATACTCTTCGTTATCTAATGATCGAGTCGCTCTCCTTACCCTTGAAGATTTCGCTGCTTTCGGCCCACTTGTTGTACTTTTGTGCTTTCTTTGTATTCTTCTATTATGGTTCTTCATGACGGTTTGTCTGTCTACCTATTTATTTCGGTCTTTCGATCCATTAGACGGTGTGTCGTCTAATGCTTCGACCTGCTTACCTTATATCAAAAAAAAAAAAAAAAAAAAAGTGTTTGCCTTCTTACACCGATATGCTTAACATATATCTATCGAGTAAAAAAAAGCAGATTAATCAAATGTTTTAATGATTGATTCAATTACACTCCCAAGGCCAGTTGGATAAACTCCTTCAAATTCATCAAATTTGTGCTACGAGATTTTTTTTTTTTTTTTAAACTCGTTACCTCTATTCTTCTACTAAATTTGATATTGATTTATATTTTTAAATCTTTGTTGGTTACAGGAATTCATCATATATGTGACGTGGATACTCTAAAAATATTGAGATATTAGTACAGTGTGCATCTTGTGTGGTTTTTTTTAAAATAAAAAAAAATTATTATTACTTTATTAGTTGATTACAAATTTAAGTTATGTTTTTTCTAGTTATTCAAATAATAATATTTATTATTAAATTATTAATTATAAGATGTCAATACATTAAATAGCTGGTCCAAAATAATTAGATATGTATCACGTGGATTACAATCAGATCATTTAAGTTTTGAATTAATTTTGTTAATAAGTCCTTTCTCTAGATATGGATTTATCTTAATCGTTTGACTCATATGATTAACTAAACTGATTTATTTAAGAGACATGGTGGAGATTTTTACGTGGTTCTTTTGACCAAAGATAAAAACTTATAAATAAACGGCCGTAAATAAGATTGTAATGTATGATAAATTGAGAAATGAGGTACGTGATTGTGGATAAATTTGTTTTGGTGTTGGATTAATGGGAATAAAATCTTGAAAGAAAGTATTTTAACTGAGAAATAAAAAGGATTATAAAAAAAACCAAATAGTTACAAAATAAAATAGAAAAAGCAAACAAAGTTATTAAGTGACGAAAAAATTAGAAATAACGTATAAAATCAAAACAAATATACAACTCAGTTTTCCGGTTATATAATCAAAACATACAAACAACATAATTAACGGGAAAAAAAAAAAAAAGAAAAAGCAAAACTAAATTCACTAATTCATGCTTTGAGGCTTCTTGGATGAGGCAAAACGCCTACTACTAATTCGCGGTTTCCAACCCTCAAGGATCGTCCAGCCTTGCACGTACCTTGGATCTCTTTGACTTGAGATCTTTTTCCTTGGAATCTCACGTCGGGATTGGATCTTCTTTGACCCCCTAGCCTTTCACCGTAAGGACACCACTTGGCCTCTCACCTTGTGGGTTTCGAAACTTTGGCCTCTCACCTTAGTCTCTAGGTTTGTTTTTTTCAAAGTAAAAACACAACTTTCGATTGAAAATCACTCAGGCCTTGAGTCCACCATTTTATATGAGTTTAAATCCGAGACTAAGAATTTGCGAGATGAAAAATCCTCCGCCATATACTTAGATTCAAGTTGATCCCACGTCGATGTTGATGACTTGGTAGACCGTAGACGTCAAACAATGCATACCTCATGTCATTGATAATATGACCACGACATATGTAGTCATCATTATCTCATTTGTTCCTTTGTCGGAAAATCGATATCTCCTTCTCCATATCATCAATTGGCTCGGCCGGTCTAGTTGTAGTGAGGACAAAAGCTGACTTTTAGTGTAGTAAAGTGGATGTGAATTTTCTTTTGCCACCTCCTAAAGTCTAAACCCTCAAACTTATCTAACTTCTCAAAGCGAGAAGTAATTTCCTTCATTAACGTCTTGCTCATTATTGACAAATCAAATTCTACAAAACAATAAACAATAAATACACTTAGAAGATCGTTCACTTAAGTGAGTAGAGATAGTTGCCCCAATTGCCAATCAAATTAGTTTAATTATCTTGAAATGAAATCAAATTATTAACCTAGGCTTTGTGATCTCCACAAAGGAGTAGAAAAAACTCCACCAAGAGTTTGTAATCTCCGAAAATTGAGCAGACAAAACTCTAATAGAAATTAAGTTCAACTATAAGTATTATAAACCGATTGTTATATGTTAATATCATTGACTTGGATTATATAACGAGTCATTCATAAATTAATTTTCCTTCTAAGTATATTTCTCTATAGCATAAGAATATCCAAATACCTTAGTGTAATAAAACGTTATACGTTATAAAGACTATGTCTTACTTGTCTTACTTTGTATAGAAAAGGGCTTTAATTCCTAGGTTTCGTCAACACAAAACCAAAGTAAGATCGATGTCTATCCTTGTCAATACAAATGAATTATAATGGTCTTTTGAATTTTACAACAAGATATAAGAAGGCCTATTCAATGTCAATGCAATGAAAATAAAAGCTTATTGTTGCAACAACGAATGTGAAATCAAGTGCAAATATATCTCCCTTTTATAGCCACAGGGGACACTATTTTTGGGAGAAATTAATAACCACAAAAAACGGTTAAAAGTAGTTATAGAAGTTACATTGAATTTATTTTTCTCGGCCCAAACACTTCGAATGAATTTTATTCACTTTCACATGACTAGGTTAAGCTTCTAGATCCATAAATACGCAATGTCTTAGCTCAAACTAGTGTGTCTCCTAAAGAAGTTCACTAGCTACTTCAGTGACATTCACTAAGCATATATTTGAGCTTAGATTTTTCTCAAAATTTAACCACATATTATTTGGACGATATAAGGGCTAAGATCCAAAGAATTGCCGAGAAAATGTGGCTAAAAAGAACCATGCGTCGTCCTTGTAAAATTTGGCACATGTTGATCTTGTCGTAGATCACCTTACTCGATTCGACTCCCCTTACAATACTAGTTGCTCTTAGTTCCGGTCACTTGACTTTTTTTCCGCAACTCAGACCATAGTCACACACATGTGAACAATTCATTGAATCTTGTCTCAAGTCGAGCTCAATGGTTACAACGAGACATAGCCCAAATCTCCAACATTTGATAGCATAATTAACACATTTCATATAGAGGACTAATTAACTAATCACCCACGAGAATCAATATATTTAAATAAGTAATCTTCGTTTCAGAAAAAAAGAATTTAAAACAAGAAAGAACAAAATATATATATAAATTAACATATAAATTTAAATATTTAATCTAATATTATTCAAACCTCACACAAAATACGGATATTACTCTAACCATCAACGTGTACACAATTGTAGCAAAAGCCACCTTATTATACGTACACCTGAAATTTTATTTGTAACAACACGAGAATAATGAATTTAAAGCAAAGTAGTTCAATGATGAGTCTGGGTTTAAACCTTGTGGAACTCAAAAACCCAAGTGTTGTAAACAGAGCAAATAACATGAAAACCGAAAAACCCAGATTTAAAAGCTAAGGCTTTGAATTGTTCTCGAGTCCTCTCTTTTCCTCCATGGTTGTGGACGAACATGGCTACATCTTGTTCCAGAGCTATTTGTGACTCATACTTATTTTCAGGGGTCAAAGAAAGAATCGATTCTACAACTATCACCTTTCCATTTCGAGGAAGAGCTTTACAACAGTTGTTTAAAAGCTGTAAGCACTGCTCGTCACCCCAATCATGCAATATCCACTGTATGTATTCACATTTAAAAATAAAATTAAAGATAGATAATTAATATGTGTCTGACATTAGCTGGGGATTACTAGCTTCTTGTGTCACGTGTGTGACTTTTATAATTACCTTCATGAAAATGGCATCTCCGTCTGGAACTTTTTTAAACATGTTCCCTCCAACGTGCTCCACTCCTACACACGTAAAATTTCAACAAATCATCGGTGTAACATATATATATATATATATGATTTTGCATAAAGTTTAGATATTCGTACTAGGATTGACAATGGGGGAATCAGCTAGAACATGAGGGAGATCGAAGTTGATGCCCTTGATCTCGGGATATTTGGAAGTGATGAGGTCGAGGGTGGTGCCAATTCCGCCACCTATATCAACCAACACGTCGATTCCTCGAAAGCCATGGTAGATATCAAGGATCTTTTTGGTGATGAGGGCAGTGTGATTCGACATGGCTCCATTAAACACCTTGTTGAACCTCGTGTCTGTTCCTGCATAGTCAAACAACTTCATCCCACGCGCGAGGGTGAAGGGAGTACTTGTACCTTCCATCAAAGCTTCCTTCAAGTGACACCTGTGTCATATATATGAGAAGGTCATACGGTTGTACATGATGAGAGCGTGACAACAAAGTAGTAATAATAATGAACTTACCAAGCATCCAAAATGACCTTATCATGGTGCAAAAGAAACAAAGGCCCAAAGGATCCCTCAACACCGATCTTCTTAGTAAGAAAATATTTGCATATGGGTTGAGCTCCGTACACCCTTTCAACACCTTCATTCTTAGTTCGAAGCTCGCATTTCAAAATGGAGAAGCTGGTGAGTAGGCTAAGCAACCGGTCCAGCAGATCTGCTGCATTAGGGTTGACACACCCCGGGATCTCACCAGCAAGCTCGGCAGCCGACATATAGGACCCACCAGCGCTGACGTCAGATATGATGTCAAGAATGTTGAGATCAATGGATGCTTTCAGCGCCATTGGGAATGAAATCCCACGAGCAATAAGCAAAGCTTGCTTACTCAGTTCCTCTTCTGATGATTCTTCGTTTCCATTACAAAAATAAGCACTCATTTTTCCTTCTTATTTTTTTCCCCCCCTTCTCTCTCTACTACGTACTCTAGGTAACTGTTATATATTTTTGTGCAAACAAGGCAGATAATGACTTGCAGAGCATTCTTCTTCGAGTTTATGTACAACTCACAAGTCACATGGTAGGTGGTGGAATACAGCATGTTCCGTGGGAGACGCGTATATATATATGGCTTATTATCATTTCTATATAAATTAATTCTAATGATTTCATTGCTTCTTTTTTTTTGTATGGTTAGATTGGGTAATATGGAGATGATATGTAGGACAATAATATGTAATTTTAATCTTTTTTATGGATACACGTTACGTTATCTTATATAAAAATCAATGTAGTCGTTAGAATTAATTTAATTTGATTAAATAATAATAATATTAATAGTGCATACACCTCTCACGTTTCAAGTTTTATGATTACATTGCGTAATATAGATGTAATGATATGCAGGACAATCGACAATCAAAAAAAAAAAAAAAAAAAAGTTGTATGGAACGAGTGGTTTGAAACTTATGGTAATTTTTTAAATCTGTTTTTTAAAGTAATTAAAAGCTATAGTTAGATAGTATTTATCATATTATCTTTGAAACAATTTGATTTAAAATTAAGTTTGAGTTGTAATTTGATCTCTTTAGACATTTGTCTTGTGATTATTATAACTATCATAAGATATAATGTTATATACTAATTCGTGATTATTTACTTCTTGTTTATGACATTAGTTTAATTTATGCTGGGGTGGACAAAACGTGGAGCATGGATCTTGGGATGAGCAATAGCTAGTCCATAGCCGAACCGAATTCTGAAGAAATGTGGGCCGATGATCGAACCGAAAAAGGCTCGGTTTGGTTTGATTCGGTTTTGTGTTTTACGATTCTACAAATCATTTTTACACCCAATCACCAGTTTCATTTTTTTTATTTGTTTTTACTTCTTTAAAAAAAAATTGTTAACTTATTTGATCAAAAAACCGTAAATTACGTATGTTGCATGTTGAAAATTGTTTTAAAGCTTAATTTTTCCAATTTGATATTATATGTAAACTAATATAATTGAATGATTTTTTATATAACAAAATCTTTCTTTTTTACTTTTTTTATTATATTATTTTGTACTCATTCGATCCTCTTTTTTAATTCCGTATTTCAAACTATTTCGATTTATGATTTCTTTATCATATTTATAATTGTTTTTTATTTTGATTTTTCAACGTTTTTCTAACTTTTTTGTTTTTAAATTAATATTTAATTTGCTATCAGTTTTAGATGATAAGCCACGGACTTTATTATCTAAATTTTCTTTTTCTAATTTAAATTTTTTAGGCTATGATAAAATTTTACCTTTTTACTAATCTTAAATATTATTTTAATTTTTCATATTTAAATCTTCGCTCACAAACTTTAATTGCATTACCCATTTAAAGGGGGTAAATTTTAGAGAAACATATTCAAAATGCATGGATATAATTAGGTATAGGTATATTATTTATAAGCTTAAAAAAATGGTGTATTGTATAAGAATTAGATTAAAGTTTAAATAATGAGATATTTTTTTATTCGTAAATATTTTATTTTCGTGAGGATAATTAAATAATTAAAGATAAATAAATATTATAAACATTTTATAAATATATTATTAGTTTGTACACATGCAACCTCATGACATGACATTAGTTTTAAAAAATAATAGCATAATATGATGGCGTCATATGTGACACAATCCTAAATTTCTCTTAATTCAACGGTTGCCTAATAGTGTAAAGATGAGGGTGACGAGGCAGATGAGTAATATGAGGCCCACGAATTTGTGCTACGTATCTATCGATCTTATAGAGGGTGACGTGGCTGACGTCAGATCTCGTTGTAGCTTTAAAAAAAATGATATTTTCATAGCTCAGGGTGACGTCTGCTTATATCTGCACCAATATTCAAACCGCAAGAAATCGCAACTATTTTTTCAAAGAATTTGGAGTACCGTGACTTAGAAGATGTTCAACACCCAAAATCATCGTTTTGATCTCATTTTATATTATATTTTCTTAAATGTTGATATCTAATATTACTTATTAAGGGATTATGGTTTAGATACAGGGATGTTTAAATAATAAAAATAAACCATTTAAGTAATTTTAACGTAAATACATTATAATTCTTATAATAAGCTTCTTCTTTTAAATCTCAAACCCCATCAAACTTATAAATAAAAAAAAACCGTTCAATCAACTACTAAACAACTTTTAGCCCTAATAAGGTTAACGTTCCTAAACGAACCTAATTTGTAATGATGTTGTTCACTTTTTGATCCGGACGTGAATTTCGGCTTGGATTTAAACCGAAAAAGTTCACGTTTGGTCAGACTTGAACCAGATATTTTCGGTCTAGGTCTAGTCCGTACAAAATAAATATTTTTAAGATTAAAATTTTATTTTAAAAAAATAAAATAAAATGAATTCCTAAACATCATCTTCATATAATACGTACAAAATACAAATTATAAATTATATACCTTTTATCTCAGTTTATATAGTTTTTAAATTTAATACATAACCGTGATACGCATAAAATACAGCTCTTAAATGTTTTTCAACTTATCTGTTAATAGACCATAATTTAACAGATTATCTATCTTATTACAATAGACATGAAGTTTGATTACAAAAATCAAATTCATATTTTTTTTATAACACTAAAACGACTCTATAATCGGCAAAGATAGGATATACTTCCAATGGGATTCATCATTTATCTAAAATTGTTATTATTATTATACTACGCAGACTTTTGACTTAATCGTTGATGATATGGATATCATTTTATTTTTAAGACAAATTAACCTTTGATTTAGACATTAAATGATAATATATAATTTAGACTTAGCAATATATCCAGCCTGGTATATATTAAATAAAATTACCACATTTGCGTCTATCAATTATTCATTTTGAATAAAACTAATATGTTCTTATGTCATCATTAGTAATGTGATCAATACAAGAATGTACCTGACCTAATACCACATTGACACAAATCATATATTAATTAATCTTAGGTGATGATCATGATGTTAATTAATCTAGCATATTTGTGAACACATGATATTAAATAGTCATTATCATATTATTACTCATTAGTATATTATGACGTGTAGTGTGTAGATGAGATATTTGGAAAATTAAACAAGTAAAACATCATATGACATCGAAATAAAACTTTGAAAAGGAGGGTGACGATTATACATTGATGATTTTTTAATTTTTAACTAGTGTATACCCGCACCTTGTGCGGGTGTGTTAGTTAAAGTATTTGTTTATAATGTCATGATTTTTTGAACATATCATATATAAAACTTTAGTAATGAATAGAACAGGTTATAGAAATGATTAAGGCTAGACTTGAACGAATATCAGATTCTACCCGATCTTGTTCGTAAAATATTAAAAGAAATGATCCGGTCTTATTCGTAAATAATATAAAAATTAAAAGGTATGATTTTAGATCCAAAATAATTATAAGAAATATTTGTCTAACCGGACCGACTTACACAAATACATTTTTATTTGTTAATAATACCTATGCATGTCTAAATCCTCAATTATTATTTAAAACAAAAATGAATTAAAATTAAATTTTACTATTTAAAATATTGGGTATAAATAAAAACTGCAAACTTACTCTTGTTATTATTTTGGATATATTTCTTAATCAGAAATTAACAATAAATTTTTGGATTGTTATTACTTTGGATATCTTTTTTTATTCAGAAATTAACAATAATTTTTTGGATATCTTTGGAAATTAACAATAAATTGGTAATACTTACAAATTAATATATATATTTTTTTTACGATAAAGAGGTATGGAGGATGATATCATGGGATAATAAACTTCATATATCGGAATATATTTTGATTTGGTTGAGATATATTTTTGGATAGATTTCAAGTTTTCATAAATTAGGGGAATAAATAAGCTCACAACTTTTGGCAGACAAAAAAATTTGCGAGAAGGAAGCATTGGCGAGAACAAATTTAGGATGACCGGCCTATCCTCATCGAGTTGATTGGGTAGAATATCGGAAAATAAGAGTTTGAAGCAATGCGAGGAAAAGAAAAAAAAAAAAAAAAGGGAAAGCACAAAAGATTGTATTGGATACATCGATACAAATTTCTTAGATTACACTAATATTGAAGTTGAAAACAACAATGAAGATTTAAAAAAAGCAAGAAAGAAAAAGAAGAGGTGACGAAGTATCACGATACATGAGCGAAGAAGAAATCGGCACCTTCATTTATCAACCAATCTACACATCCACAAAGAATTAGTACCAAAAACAGACGTTGTACATGAAAAAAGGAAGCTAGAACAAATGAAGAATGAAGAATGAAACATGAAGCAAAGAAGAATAACAGAAGAAAAAAATTGCTGGAAGAAAAAAAAATGTTGGAATCAGTACCTCTCAAAATCGAAGATGAATTAGTTTTGATCAGGTATAAACAATATTTATAGAGGTTAAGATCACATAAATACGAAGCTTATTGAGTAAGTTATCTTTGATATTTTTGATTTTTCATATCTAATATGAAGCTTTTTTGGGAAGAATTGTCGTCATCTATTTTAACGATATATAAGATTTGCCATCAAACAATCCGGTAAATAAAATATACCAATTTATTTTGTTTTAAATTTCGATTTAGTAAAAAAATTTGATGGCTTAATTATAAATTTAGTAAAAAAATAAATTACGAGAAAAAATGTGAGACCACCACGTCAGCAAAAGTGACGGCTCTTTTAGTATAGATATATAGATTATCGGAGATTTTGAATATTTTTAAAAGATAATGGTTGTTTGATTGAATGATATTTTTAGGAGTTAGAATTTTAGTATATTTTTTCTTTTAGTTTTTAGGAGTTAGATAATTGTTTTATTTTTAATATTTAAATATTATTAAATTAAAATTAAAAAATAAAATCCACGTCACACATTTAATCCACTTATTTGATGACATGTAACATTCCGGTTGCCACGTCATCGCCGGAGCTAGGATTTTTGCCGAAAAAGTATGACGTATTATTTTTGGTAAATATATTGATAGTTTGTATCGCTCCTAGTAATTTTCAAAGTTGGTATTACTTTCGGTGAGTGATGTTATTCGCATCCAAATATTTTACTTACGGGGCGACAACGGAACGTAATCTGCATCCGCCCCAAGTTGGGGCGGATTCTGAATCCGCTTCCGCCCCAACATGGGGCGGATTCTGAATCTGCATCGGCCCCAGCTTGGGGCGGATTCTAAATCTGCATCGACCCCAGCTTGGGGCAGATGGGGCAGATTGCCGCTGCCGGTGCCACCGCCCTTCACCGCTGCCGTCGCCGCCGCCACCGCCGCCGGTACTCTCGCCGCCCGTCTCCGGCGAACAACTTTTTCGTCTTTTTTTTTCTTTTTCTTATTCCGTATAATCGTATACACATGGCGGGTTTAGATTCTCCCCCTATGACTGGAAGAACACTCAAAGAACGGTTTAAGGTACGTTTTATACATTTTTATCTATTTTTTGTTGTTTATTTTTTTAATTTTAGTCTCGAAAATCATTAGTTTAGGAAAATTTGGTTAGTTTAGGAATAATTGGAATTGGACCTTTTATGAGCATTAGTTTAGGACGATTGAGTTAGTTTAGGAAGAATTGAAATTGGATCTTATATGAACACTAGTTTAGGACGATTCGGTTAGTTTAGGAAGAATTGGATCTTATATGAACATTAGGTTGTAATTGTGTATTCCGGCAAGATAATTTTTTTCCAAAATATATCTAAAATTATATAATATGTAAATTTAAAAATGGAAAACTTTATCTGAAAAAAAAATTCAAATGGCCATGCAAAACATTAGAGACAAGAAGAAGCACGATAGTAGAGTTGTCACTGCATCTGCCCGTCAAGCTGCTAAAGCTCGACGGAATAGACTTGCCTCCACATCGGCCGAGGTGCCCGTTGATGGAGTTGCAGAGGAGGAGCCTATTAGGGGATGTTGGGGCACCATCATCACTACGTCCGGGTTATACTACGGAGGGCTCCGCTGATGACGAGTCATACGACTCACACCTAGATGACATTGTTGGTGGTGAGCATGAGGAGATACATGTCCCACAGGAGCAGCAGCAAGATAATGACCATTTATCTCCTTCAAGTTGTACGGATAATAAAACCGCACACGATTTTAAACCCGCACTCAATTCACGCTCTACCTTTTTTGCCTGCATGGGGGTCAATCGTCCTGTTGTGCACGACCTCTTAGAACCGACGGAATTACGTGGTTGTGGACTCCACATACAACCTTCGATCAATGACCATTTATCTTCTTCAAGTTGTTCCCCCTCAAGTTCAAACTTGTACTTACACTTCTTCGAATTCTTCTTCCGACTAGAACTTGAAACATGATCGGGATCAATATCTTTCAACTTTCTAACATCTCCGTGTCTATCACATGCTAATTGTAAGATACGAAACCCCCTTATATCCAACCATGATTTTTTTATGACCAACACAAAATTCATTGAGTTTGCTATATACTGAGCCCAACCCAATAAGTCTTCTCTATCTGGAAAATATCCACGGAGCTCAAACTTGGACGAAAAATCGGTAGCAATTGCACGTGAATATTCCAAAGCATCCTAATTAAATTAAAATAAATTGAGTGTAAACATGTGTAAAATTAAGGGATGTTTATTTTGGATTCAATTTATTTAAAATAATTTAAATTTTATTAAATAGTTCACAAATATACAAATCATGGTATCCACTTTGCTGAAATAGATTCAACGTGTGACAGAAACGCAATCTGCATCCGCCCCATGTTGGGGCGGATTATGAATCTACATCAACCCCAGCTTGGGGCGGATTCTGAATCTGCATCAGCCCCACCTTGGGGCGGATTCTGAATATGCATCAGCCCCAGCTTGGGGCGGATGTAAATTGCGTTTCTGTAGTGCGGTTAGTGATTTTTGTTCGTCCGAATAGTAATTATGTTTTCGGTTCAATGTTGATAGTTGGTATTATTTTGGGTTATTTTTTCAAATTTAATTTAATAATATTTAAATATTAAAAATAAAACAATTATTTTTAAAGTTTTAAATAATATTTTTAAAAATTGTATAAATATTTTTTTTATAAAATATTTTTTGTAAAATTTTTTTAAATAAAGTTTGAACAGTTTTTTAAAAATAGATTTGTAAAAATATTTATTTTAAAAAGTATTTTTTTTAAGAAATATCTTATATAAAAAAAATGTTATCAAATTTTATTTTATTTTTGCAAAAGAAAAATCTTTTTCTTGTGACTTCTTTGAATTTTGGGTTTTATTTTTATTATATATATTAACTAATTTTTAATAAAATAATTTTTTACCAAAACTGGGAAAAAAATTTCTTAATTTTTTTAATAAATTCGATTTTTTTTAATAAATTATTTTTTACAATGAAAATTTTCATTTCATACAAAAATCGGGAAATAAATCTAATAAAAAAACAAAATCGAAAATTATTATTTTTTTAAATCAGATTTTCAATTATTAAATTATATATATTTTGGAGAAATAAATGTTTTACATTTTTTTTTTCAAAAATATTTTTGAAAAATATTCAAACTTTATTTTAAAAAAAAATTTACGAAAATTATTTTAAAAAAAATTACAAATGTTTTTTTAAAAATTAATTTATTATTATTTTTTTAATATTTTAAATACTATTAAATTTATTTTTTAAAAATAAAATCCACGTCACATAATCCATTTATACGATGACATGTAACATTCCGGCTACCACATCATCGCCGGAGTTAGGTTTTTTGCCGAAAAAGTATGACGTATTTCACGAACTTGATATGGCTCTACACTTAACTACAAGATTTGAGAGGTAGGGGTGAACCCATAAGTAATCAGGATTTTAACTTATAAAAAATATGTTTTAATGCTTAATAAGTAAAAGCGCATAGTGCTCGTACTATAGATATTCTTATAGTGGGAAAGGTATAATATCGTTGACTAACATATTAATCCCTAACGTACCTGCCCTTCCTATAACTTTGGATTTCTTATAAGTTTTTTACACCTTTCTAATTGTATATTATAACGGATATTTGCATATGACATTAATCATATTCCATTATTTGTACAAATCTTTAACTAATATTCGATCATGTATAAAAAAAAGTTATAAACAAAGATGGTTATTTTAACGAGTCAAAATTTCTTACGCATCAAAGTTAAGTAAAGTTATAAAAAAAAACGTTACATATGATTTGAACTAAAAGTTTTAATGTTTCATTTCTTTGAAATATTTACAACATAAGATAATATATACCAAATTACTACGTAAACAACTACATATACGTCATATTTAATTTATTTTTCTCATTTTGTTGGGACCTCAAATTACGCCATCTTTAGTGTAGCATAAATTCTCCATTCTTCATGGTAGTGGATGAATGTTTGAACATCACCATTTAACCTAATATTCTTTCCAATATTAGAAGTCTTCTCCTTCTCCTCCTCCACACAATCATTTAAGAACCTGGTTACAGGATATTAGAAAAGTTATAATTTTACACTATATATTATTTTTCTCAAAAAAGTATAATGATGTATTAAATCATTTTTAGTGTTTACAAAATGTAGGAATGGAATGATTAACCTTTAAATCAACTTATCTATTATACTATATGCTTTAAAATACTTGTCGTTTAACCCATTTCGCATATTTAGAAAAATATACCCAAAAAAAATTATAAAACACATGTAAAAAAGATATGAAAAGTTATGAAATAACACTTATTCAAAAAATGAAATAAAATATATATCTAGATTGTGAAACTGTATAAGTACATGCCCCTATGTTCATATGTTTCATATTACTTATAGAATTGGGGTTGGGTGCAATGTATAAGGTGATTATAACGTCTTAGGTAATTAGTTAGATAGTTTGATTAAAATAAGGTTAGTTTGACTATCAAAATTGGGATACCAATAACTTGTATTCATAGCTTTCGATCTATGAGGCAAATAAAGACTAAAGTATAAAGATAATCCAACAAATCACGTTGGTCGGTTTTTGCTTAGTCTAATCAAAGACGTCGCCAATTGGACAAAGGGAAAATGAAAGCTACTAGAAGCCCACTACTCAAATTTCTTCATAAATATCCGCAACCCACGTCATTTCAATTATTTTATGTTTAGAATATATACTATATATAAGTTAATAATTTATAATTATGTAAAATTATAAGTTTATTAATTAAAGCCACCTCATGCTTTGTATGGTCATATTATTTTTATTGAAAATGAGATAGTGTATAAATAAAAATTAAAAAACGAATAGGTTAATACGTGATAAATAAAAGGAAATAAAATATTATAAGTTATTTATTAGTGACGTGTTAATTATATTATAAGTCACTTCAAAAAGAATAATAGTAGTATACTTACAAGTGAGATGAGATATATTATTTTTAACCTTTTAGTTTTGAATCTTTGATGTTGTTTTCATAAATAAAAATCATAAATTTAAATCGCAAACAGTAAAAGAGAAAATTTAGTTAAAACTTTAACATTTTTCCAAACGAAAAATAAAATGGGACCCAGAAAAATCTAGCTGACATCACTGCCACGTCATCAAATAGCGCGTCTTCGTTACACAAGCAAACCCCAATTTGGTATAAATTCTTCAACCTTCTTTCCATTTCTACAACACAAAACTGAAATTAATTTCTCTTGAATTCTCAGAAAATTCCTAAAATGCAACAAGCGCTTCCTTACAAGACATGGCAGCCATCAGCAACTGGCTTTCCGCCGTCTCCACTACGGTCTCTCAGTGGCCGGGAAAGCGTACGGAACGTGGTGCTAGAGAACGCTGTGATTGTGGTGGCGACACGTGGCTGCTGTATGAGCCACGTCGTCAGACGATTGTTATTGTCGCTTGGAGTTAACCCAGCGTTTTATGAGGTTGATGACCAGGAAGAAGAAAGTGTGACGAGTGAGCTTAAGGAGCTGGTTGACGCCGCCGGCGATGGTGGAGGTAACAGGAAATTGAATTTTCCGGCGGTGTTTATTGGAGGGAAGTTGTTTGGTGGTTTAGACAAAGTTATGGCTGCTCATATTACAGGGGAATTAACCCCTGTTCTCAAACAAGCCGGTGCTCTCTGGCTTTGAGTTTTTTTTAATTATTTATTATTAATTAATTTAATGTTTATTGTTATTTTTCGAGGTTTATGAAGCTATAAATAGTGGGAAATTGTTAATTATCAGATTTAATTTAGTGGGTTATGGTTTATTATCTTTTTACAATGTCAATTGGTAAAGTTTACTGTGACGGTAAAAGGTGAATACCGAGCTTATAACATAAATTACGACGGTAGATCCAGCTTGATAAGTATGCTAAAGTTTAGCTTTTGGGAACAAGATAGGGGCATGAAGAATCACATCAATTGAAGCAATGTATTAAATTTGTGGGGGCAGTTGGAAATTGTAAGTGTGATAATGTAACAAATACACCAAAATTGTAGGTGTGGAGTGTTTTGACACTTGTGGATCACAACAAATTAGGTAGCTTTCATGATTGTTTGATTGCATGTGTAGATGAGAATGGATGTGTCATGTGTGACTTAAATCTTATCTTCTCAATATATATGTATAAGATTCAAATAGGGTTAGTTGATAATCGGTCAGAAATCAAACCGCGATATTGATCCAAGAAGCGAGAATCAAGAAAAGTGGAACCGGAAACTGAACTGTAATTGATTGGTTTCTGATTTAAACCGAAACTTTGTGGTTCAGGTAGGTTTTTCTAAACCGACATAGTATTGTTCGGCCCTATTATGGACCGAACCAACTGAATAATACTCGCTTTAGATTCAGGTACAAATAATTGTCGGTATATTATATACATTACAATAGTTTGTATATAAAATATTACTTGTGTCCAACTGTCCATGTATAGGGTTCATCTTCGGATCCGGATCCTGATCGAGCCTTTGCAGACTCGGATATTCACGTTGTTCATACCTGAACGGGCCAACCCAGGTCTACATATTCTTCAGCCTATCATATCAATGCGTCTTTTTATTGTGGGCCAAATGGGCTAGGATATCTCAACCTTTGGCCCAATAAATACTCTTGGGCCGACCCATTTTACAATTGATTATTTTATGTATATTTTTTTGAAATCAAAATTATATTTTTTATATAGTTATAAATATTAATGTATTAAACTTGAAAATACTTTATGATTAAAACTGTCACCCTCAAAGGGAATAAATATAAAAAATATAATAATGGATCGAAGGCATGCATAGTGATACACTAATGATTGGACCATTAAGCACTTTTATTTTTGTGCACTATACTTAATTTATTGAATTGAGAAATAGAGAAAATAAAATTAAAAATCACATATATAAGCAATGAATATTGTAAGTGGAATTTGCAATGTAATATTAGCAAATGGGCCCCGTATAAATTCTTTTCGAATCTTGATCACTAACAAATCCTTGGTTAGTTAATTTAATTATCAATCAACAACTAGTCATATCCTTAATTTAATCTTATATTAATCAACCCTTACTTTTTAAAATTAGTGGGAAACATAATACAAATTATTTGACACTTTAGTATTTGAATGTAACACTCTCAAATCTTCCATGGAGAGGAAAATGCACAGACTCTTACCTTTTTTGTCTCAATGATTTGCGTAATATACAAACAAATATCACGTATATATTAACTAATATATTAATCCGTTTGATTTAAATAAAACCAAATATATAATCAATCTCTATACACTTTTTTATGAAAAGTTTTATAATTATTTCTTGTGATTTAAAGTAGTTGGAGTGAAATTTTATTAATTTTGATATTATATTGAGAAACAAAACAAGGAAAAAAGAAATACATATGCTAATAATATGTATTATTTATAGTAATGCGTTTAGATTATCTTCGGTTTATAGCTAATAATATGTATTATTTATAGTAATGTTTAAAGTTTAAAATAAATTTCGGTTTATAACTAATACTGTAGTTTGTATTTTTTAGTTTTTTTATAAAAAAATCTAGAAGGTATAATTGAATACATATGGAAGATGGTAAATTGATAGACATATTTACATATCATCCACCAATATCGACAATATGATCGAACGAACAGGTACACATACTTGATATCTATGGCTAATTTGTATGTTTTGGCCTACCTTTCTTCCCTTTCGTTGGAAAGTGCACATGTAGACCTTTTCTTTTTTCCAAAGCCTATGAGCAAAGTGTCTTTTACCCCCACAAAGAAAGTATCAAAGACTACCAAGAAAGATATCCCAACTTCAACGTGTGTATATATGTGCGACAGAAAAAAGATAAAATAATGACAGGGAGTTGAAACGAGCACTAATAGGCTAACTCTCCGGTTGTAACTCCGGAATCGGAAACGGAATGAAAATGAATCTAGTCCATATTGGTGCATTGTTCATGGAATCATTACATGTTGTTTCATGCAAAATGCACTTACTTTTTCTCATTTTGTTACCATATAGGGTATCAAAACTAATCAATTTCTACTACAATTACTTTAAATCACAGGGAATGATTCTCAAAAACTTCATGAACATGGGTATACGTATGGATTAGATACGTTTCCATTCCGTTTCCGGAGTTCAAAATAAACGGCCCTAATAGTGTAGTGATTATTTATAACTAATCAGTCTATAAATGTAATTTGATGTTTGGATTTATCTAAAGATATATCTCGTTTGTTAATCTTTTCGGGCTTAGTTTGAAAACCATTAAATCGTGGGTAAAACGAAAGAGTAAATTTTTATTTAATATTGAATGCTAAATATCCTTTTTGTATTCAAATTAATATAAATTATGTCTCAAGACTGTAAGTATGTGTTTTGTATATTGAAATTCGGGTATATTGTTTGGATATTTTTTTTTTTCGTGTATAAGGTTTTGGAAAATATATTAAATATATAATTATAAAAAAAATTGAATAATGAGATTCAACTCAGGCGAAAAAATGGGATTAATTCTCTCTTAAAATTTCATTTTATAAAGTTGATAAACACTCATAATCGTCTTTGACTTTCTCTACCGAAAAAGTTTATTAATAACTTATTACATACGATAAATTTCATAAGTTTAATTGATGTAAGTTTACTCCGAATCGAAGACTTTCTTTTGTACGTTCATGTGAGGATAGTGGTAATTTTAGGTGCTTTGCTAAAATATAATATGTGGGGGCCGATTTGAGGAAATTATGATCATATGATTGATTAAGCAAGATAGCAGGTTGGCACTTTGGGCTTATTTAATTATAATCAAGGGAAGCAAATCACAAGGTTAATGTGGTAGTTTTGATTAATCACTTTTATGCAGGCATTAGTATAAGATTATGATAATAATTAATCAATAAACATTTTAAAAGGTAAACCACCCAACAAATTTTTTAAAAAAAGTCCTCTTGATTAAAGTTGAGATATTTAGTACCGCCCATATATAAGCAACTAAATTAATTATTGTGTATAACAATGAATTTTCTTTATGTAAATATATGTATAATAAAGTATGTGGGCTCAACAAAAGTGATTGATTTTCCCATGCACTAGCTAAGAAACATTAGACAATGCTCTTTATATAAAGCTTATGTTATGATTTAGATAAGGTTTTAATTTAGTTTGTTTATATCATAATGGGCTCCTCCCACGCTATGTTAGGGTTTCCCGTCTCAATAGCGATTTCTTGGTTATAATAGTCATTATCTGCCAGTTATCGGTCTTTTCCACGGTGTTTTTCGGCCGTCATGGTTGATCACGACCTAGTTTCTCTTCGCCTTCAGTTCCTCTCCCTTAATGAAAAGGAAGAATCCGTGTCCACACGGTCCCTTCCAACTGTTCCAGACAACCTTTCCTTGTGTCTCGCAGGGAAGCTTTTAACTAGGGTAGGCATGGAGGGACAAAACGGATTAAGGTCATCCCATGTCTCATCCTGGCCATTATATATAGGACGGGATTGGATGGACCTTGAGTTTTTTTACTAAAAACCATCGAGCCTTATCCCGGTTGGGACCGGGACTGGACGGGATGAGACCAATCCCGCATTATCTATAAAAAATTTGTTTTTACCTTTTTGGTTTAAAATTAACAATTTATTAAAGCAAATATTCTTTAATATCACAAAAACGAAAGACATCAAAATAGAATGTCGCAACAAGGTTTACAAAACATAAATAACTTGTTAAGTCTAAACATCAAAAAAAAAGAAATATAAGAACAAAATTCCATAATGATCACTGATTCTTATACAATGCCGCAACTAAATTCACTTTTCCTTTGCCCTTTGTAGATGGATTTAGACAATTGTATATTTTATAAGAAATTACATAATGATCACTACTCCTTAGGTTTATATATCTAGTTATTTAATTTATATTTAAATTTTAATATATGCGGGACGAAGAAGGTAAGACCCACATCCCGTCCCGCAATATTTTTGGTGGAACGGGACGGGATGGGATTAAAAATTTTGGATGAAAAACCACCGGGATCGGGACGTGACAGGGATGGACCCGGGATTTGCAGGATTTGAGCCCAACCGAACTTTTAACTACCAAGCTGATGCATCCTTGGAGGTGCTCAAGGATAACTTCGGATCTAGATCAAGCAAAAGCTCCAACTACTCCTTGGTTGTTGTGCATCGTTGTAACTTTATAGATCGAAATGGGGAGGAAGCGATGAAGATGGAAGGGGAAACGAAGGTTGATTCGATCTAGAGAGATTGAATAAGCCTTTTTTATGTGGATTGAAGGTTGATTCTTAAGAAGAATCCTTGAATGTGGGTTTCTTGGATCAAAGATTAATTAGATCCAAGGAAGAACTTTGAGAGGATAGAAGGGAGATTTGATGTCCAAGCTAAGTAAGAGGAAATTCTTCTCAATACTTATTAAAATTGAACATGAAAAACAAGTGAGGCAACACATCCTTATATAGAGGGTGTTGCCTTCCTATGGGTCAACGGGCCAAAACAAGTCCATAACGAAAAGCCAAAAAAGGAAAAATCTAAAAGATAAGATCAAAAGGGAATGTCTATAAAAAAATATCCATTTTATTACAAAAAAAAGGAAAACATGGAAAATATAGTCCGAAATAAGCTAGCTTCATTTCATGGTGTCGGAAAGACGAGACATGCCGCTAATGGGCCCAAGTGGCGTGGAAGGAACCGGTAGTCCATGCTATGGTGGTGTGGAGACACGGCATGCCACTAACGTACGGATCCAAGTGAAGAAATAGTGCGGGCAATGATAGAGTCGGTAGCTTGGGCGATGGCCTTGGATCGGGATCGGGTGAGCGGTCCATCCGAGCGAACCCTCAGAGCCTCGTCCTCATCATTTACGATCAACGTCGTCAAGGGCATATCCAAGGGTGCATAAGTCCCCGCCATCTTGGTTGTGAAACGTCCCCGTTTCACCATCGTCAAAGAGGGGCTCAACATAAAGGGCAAGGTCCTTGACGTTGAACGTCGGGTGTACTCCGTAGGAATCCGGAAGCTCTAACTTGTATGCATTCGGGCCATGGCGGGCTAAGATGCGGAATGGGTCATCACCACCGTCCGAGAGCTTGCTCATGCGGTGAGTTGAAAAACGCTCCTTCCTTAGGTGGATCCAAACAAGATCATTGGGCTCAAAAGAGAGTTGCGGCGGCCCTTGTTGCGTTGTCCGGCAAGTTGGGCGGCACGACGTTCAAGTTGTGTCCTAGTCCGCTCATGAAGCTCAATGATTTGGGCGGCTCGGTTTGCGGCGGTGATGTGTTCTCCGTCCTTGAGCGGGCGGGGAGTAAAGTCCATCGGTGTATGTGGATTAAGGCCGTAGACAACTTCAAATTGGGATAATTTAGTCGCCGTGTGCCTAGACCTGCTATACGAAAACTCCACATTAGAAAGTAAGTCCTCTCACCTACGTGGGTTGGTCCAAGTGGTGGCTCTAAGTAGAGCACCAAGAGTCCGATTGCTCACCTCCGTTTGACCATCGGTTTGGGAGTGATAACTACTTGAAAACAACAAGTTGGTTCTAATTTTTCCCCATAGCGTTCTCCAAAAGTGACTCACAAATTTCACGTCCCGATCACTAACGATATAATGTGGTATCCCTTGTAAGCGCACCACATTGTCAAAGAACAGAGTGACGATATCGTTAGCATTTTGGGTGCTCTTACATGCGATGAAATGGACCATTTTGGAAAAACGATCGACTACCACAAAAATGGAGTATTTGCCTCGTTTTGACATGGGCAGCCAACCACAAAGTCCATGGATAGATCCTCCCAAGGTCCCATTGATATAGGCAAAGGAGAATACAATTCACCCGGACCTTGGTGTGACTTGGTATGATCACATGTGATGCAACCCTTGCAAAACCGTGTCACATGCATGCACATCTGGGGCCAAAAGAAATGCTCTTGGAGAGCGGAAAGGGTCTTGGTAGCACCGAAGTGACCACGACCCTCATAAGCTTCCTTAATCAATAAATGTCGTATAGATGAGCGCGGAATCCAAAGTTTTCCCACTCGGAAGAGATAACCATCGTTAATAAAGTCAGGCTCGTGCTCTCAGAGGTCGAGGAATTGTGTCCATATGTCCTTGAAGTCAAGATCCGTGACATATAACTCTTTGATAAGAGCAGAGCCATGTACCTTGACGTCCATATGCACAAGAAGGGCATAGACAACTTCAAAAGAGACGTCAAGGCGGCCCTTGTTGCGTTCTCCGGCAAGTTGGGCGGCACGACGTTCAAGTTGTGTCCTAGTCCGCTCATGAAGCTCAATGATTTGGGCGGCTCGATTGGCGGCGGTGATGTGTTCTTTGTCTTTGAGCGGGAGGGGAGTGAAGTTCATCGGAATGTGTGGATTGAGGCCGTAGACAACTTCAAATGGGGATAATTTAGTCGTTGTGTGCCTAGACCTGTTAAGTATAACCTAAATTTTCCTTTTTTCTAACTACCTAATTAATTTTAGATCGAATTTATGTAGAAATTTAACTATTTTTAAGAATGGAATCAATTTCATTATTAATCGTGCCAAAAGTTAAATAATAAAAATTACTTCAATTTGTTACAGAAGAAATCATTTTATGCGTCTTGAATTATTGATTTGAATAAATTAATTATTTTTTTACTTCTTCGAAACAATTTTTATAATTGCCGAGTATATTAATTATATTTTGTGATCAAATAAGATTTATAATGTTTGGAGTGATTGATTTAAATTATATTTAATTATTTATTTAAAATCTGACCCAAATAAAAATCTTATATTCACTTTTTTTAATCTCCGGGCGCCATCATATTGAATTTTAGATCGAATATATGGTCTCTTTTCATTCATAAATTGAATGAATATTTTCCTTTCTCTACATATTTTTAGTGCAATGCTCTTAGTTGTTAGTTGTGTATAATAAGTACTACATCTTTTAAATTTTGGTTTTAATATAATATGTGATCATCTCGACTACAATTGAAATTAAACGGATTGATTTTTTTCTAAAACTCTATAAATAGATTTTATTAAATTTTAATATTGATGTATAATCTGATGTTAAAATACTCAATTGCGAATAAAATTTTGTGATATCAACCTTTAAATTATTTCTCGATCACAATGAAGTAAATGTTAATTAAAAAAATTATAATTATTAATGTAGAAATTATAAAATAACGATAAATATTCTATTAGATTTTATATAAATGTGATAATAAATATTATGTTGGATTTTATGAAATACATAAAATTAGTTCTCAACTATTTAATAATTAGTATAATAATTAATATGATCTCAAGTTGTCTTAAATAAATTAATAAAAAAATTTATTAGTTAATTTGGTAGATTGTAAATAATTTTTTTTAAAGATTAATATCTAATACATGTTAAATAAAAATAAAAATATTATTTTTTTGGACAAATCGCAGAAGGGTCGGCACTAAACTAGTTAAGTATTAATGATTAAATAATGATTTTAATTTATAAGTTAATTAATCTCAAACTCTACCAAATTATATCGGATATTTATGAATGTATTGTTCATGCTAGGTGATTTTTTGTGTGCAATGAACTCGTTGAGAAGACGGGCTAAATAGTAGATTTGCTATATCTAGCTTGACAAAACATATTTTTATTGTTTATTTTATCAAAATCTATTAGGATATAGGATCATAGGTTTACCTTTATTCAAATTTTCAATTGACCAATATGTTGGACATTAGCTTTAACACCTTTAGTTGTTATGGCAAGTGACAATGAACCCATATCTTCAATTTAGTTGGGTGTTTTACAAATTTGTTTGTTCATGTGTAGGAAAAAAAAAAGCTATTAGATTTATTATAAATAACAAATAAGTTAACATAATATGGTTCATTTATATATACATGAAGCTATAAAGTAATAAAAACCCATGTCTAGTATTTATCTTACTCCGAAGGATAATATTGTGAACCAAATTAACATGTCTTAAAGTGGGGAATCATTATCAAATCTTAATTTAGATCAAGGCTCCATTAGGTTGTTTCACAGAGATTTTTGAAAGTTTATAATTCTCTTCCCCAATAACATATCTCTCTCTATATATATCATGTAGGGAGGGAGTTTTGTTATGGATTCATAATAACTGTGAGATTGATTTACATAAACGTTCGAGATTAATTAAAATATATGATAATTTTAAGCTAGTAATTAATTATGTTATTTAATTTTCTATAATAGATTTTAAAACTTAACTAATTATGTCATCAAATTATATTAAAGTCAGTTATTACAATCGTTTAATATTTGTAATGCAGTCTAATCTAAAGAGTGTACTAATGTAACGAATGTAATTTAATTAACGACCATTATTGTTTGTTGTAGAAACACGTTCGTTACTTGTGTTTTATTATTGAACAAGCATTTATAAAACACCGCTCTAGAGTTTTGAACTGGTTCATAGACCCTCTCACCTTATTACCAATTTGACAAGTTAATTCTCTTTAGTTTTTATATAGGAATGTATATACATATTTTTACATAAAAGTCTGTTTAACCTCCGCCGGCGAAACATGTTTAGCCGCCGGCGAAACTTATTTAACCGTCGGCGAAACCTGTTTAACCGCCGGCAAAACATGTTTAACCTAATAATTTAACGATCGGCAATTAGAACCTTATAATTTGATGACCAACAATTAGATACTTATAATTTAAACGCCAGAGAAACTTATTTAACTAAAGGTGAAATTTGTTTAATCACCGGCGAAACCTGTTTAACCTAATAATTTAACGACCGGCAATTAGAACTTTATAATTTAACGACCGGCAATTGGAACCTAATAATTTAACGACCAACAATTAGATACTTATAATTTAACGACCGTCAATTAGAACTTAATAATTTAACGAACGGCAATTAGAACCTAATAATTTAACGACCGACAATAGAACCTAATAAGTTAACGACCGGCAATTAGAACCTGATAATTTAACGGCCATCAATTAGAACCTAATAATTTAACGACCGGCAATTAGAACCTTAATAATTTAACGACCATCAATAGAACCTAATAAATTAAGAACGACAATTAAAACCTAATAATTTAACGACCGACATTTAATAAGAGAAGACGTATTTGTGAAGAAGAAAATCGAAGAAGATGTATTTCATGACGAAACTTGTGAACATAATCAATCGACATTAATTTATTCGGATTTAAATATTGTTCAACTCAAAATAAGATATATTCTTTCCTTAAATGCTAATCTATTATAGGCTAATTAATGAACTATAAAAATTCAATGGAACACACCTATTATAACTTATTGTAGTCATTCAATCACAGACGTTCAATATCTTATTTGATGGTTGTTAAGACTCCCTACTCTAAGGGAGGTTCCTACCGGATTATAGCCCTATTTGTATATATCTTAAGTCGAAGAGGTGAAAAAATGGTTACATTAATCTCAAAATTAATCTTCGAAATAACCTCGTGTAACATAGCTTATTTAGTGCATCCCTATTGGTTTATATATTAATCCTTTTATCGTGTTTAAGTGTTGTTTTACTTGTTGATACACTTTTTAAAAATTAATCGATCTTGATCTTGTCTTCGTAATATGATAAATACTTTCGATTAAAAATAACTTCTAAAAAAACTCTTATAAATCCCGCTTAATAATTAATTTTAAAAACCGAATCCAATGTAATTATGATCAAATTTCTAATGATAAAATCGGTACATGATTATGACAAAATGTAATTTTCAAAAGTTTTTTTTTTTGGTATTTTAAAGATTTAGGGCTATATAAATTTCACTATGAGTTAATAGATGAACAAGTCTTAATTATATTTAGGATTGATTTAAAAATATAATTAGACTATTTATGCTAGTCCCTTACAACGTATGAGTGATACTTTGATCATAGACTAAAACGTGACATTTGGGAAATAATAGAAATTCAAATAATTACTTTAAATTAAAAACAGGTTTAAGTTTCGAAAAAGGCATGTGTTATGCTCCTTTTCATAAGCAAAAGCATGTGCAATTCTTGATCTATTATAGATTCCTAGATCCAAATCTACTAACCTTTTGGGAATTTCAATAACAAAAAAAAAAAAAAATTAAAAACTTAAAGAGAGAAAAAAAGAAAAAAAAAACAAAAAAAAAAACCATAGTTATTCATAAGAGTAAAATTGACATTTCCAATTTGACCTATACATCTACATCTACATCACATAGTAAAAGACAAGGAAGGGAAACAAACACAACCTTAATGACAAGAGTTTGCTTTTTCCCCAAACACACACTTCTAATATCTGCAATTTGTAACTTAGCACCAAAACTCCATCTGCTTAGCAACATCTTCATGATGACAGATATCAACCTAATTTATAATTAAGTCTTAATTAAGGAATATTAGCAAGAAAATGGACTTGTTTAAGGGAGAAATAGGCTTCAGAAAGAGTGCATGTGTTGGAAGAAGGGACGGAATATTCTGAAGGCCGCCAGAGTCCAACAGCTAACTGCCAAAAACTAAATTACTAAACTATGTCAGAGACAGCATCATTAGACTATGATTATGTTTTTTTAAACAAGATTGGAACTTTTTTTATTGGATTAAAGTCAGCCCACGAGAAGGATGACTGTCGATCTCATACTTCCAAATATTCACTGCCCTTGTCAGTTTGTTGTCTGTAATTTCAATTTTAATCAAATGTTTACCGTCTATAATAAGTGTATTTATGTATCATCCTCTTTGATTCTTTCACTTACCATTTCAAATATTTAGCCGCTAATCTCGCAAGTAATTAGAATACCATGGTCTATGAGTATGGTTTTCTAACACATGTCTTAAAATATACGTTAAGAATCTTCATATACACTCTAATGATATATAGGTTAATAATTTAAGATCCTATGAGTATAATACTAGCTTACGATAACCATTGAGAACCTCTGGTATAAATAAATCAATGTCTTAATTTTATTATATGTCCTGCAAGTGGTTTTTAGGTGCAACCTAAATAAATCAACGTTATTGATTCCATCATTTGTCTCACACACGGTTTTTACGTGCACGTTGCATGAAAATCACGGTTTTAACATCTTTCCCACCATATTACCGATTATACAAGTTGAATCTCTTTAATTTTTTATTCATTACAACAAAATATAATTGCCCAAAAGCTCGACAACACGTTTGTTTGTTTCGAATTTTTTTTTTAAATTCTTGTTGACATTTTTGATCATTTTCTTGTTATATCTATTATGTTTTTCTTCTTTGGTTTCGCTATTTACACGACAGTTTGTCCGTTTACCGATTTTTGACATCTCGATACACCAAGTATATTTGGTGTTGTCTAACTTCTTTCCTTCTTGGTCAAAAATAAATATAACAAATCACTTGTATACATTATATTGCTTGATCATACCGTAATAAATGATCATAATATACATAGGTAATATGTATATATTCAATTTAGGGTTATAGGGTGTGCAGGTGAAAGTGTAAGCCCTATATAGTTAGGCTAATTCTCATAAACAAAGTAATGATAATTAAGTTGAAGTTGTTTTGCAATAATAATATAGGGAAGCTAATATGATGCTTTGGAAAATAGCAAGGTAGGAAATTACTTTTGACTTAAGAGTCGATTGAAAAAGTAAATGTGTCTGCTTTAAACGTTGAAGCTAGCTAGCCAGGTGGTGTTGATTGGATTTGAAAGCACTTCTTCTTCACTTACTTCAACCTCTTCTTTACTAATCTTCCAGTTTTTCTTTTTTACCCTTTCGATTAAATGAATTGTTACATCACACATGTTTCATCATTTTCACCCCAATGTATTTTACATATACACGTACCAATGTATAGTACATGAGCTAGTAATTAAGTAGTAACCCGATCTCCCTCTCTCTATATTATCGAGTACTATGTATTCTCTCCAATCAGGTACATAAAAACATTTAATTTATGACTATAGATTACAAAAAAAATTATTTACTCGTCAAAGTGAAATCTCACATCGGAAATGAAATATTACAAGTTTAAATGTAAGGCCGTAATCATATTTACTTAATATGACTAATAAACCAAGGATTATGATATACAAATTTATAGAAGTGTCAAAAGTCTCACGCATAAAGGTTTATGGTTTATGATATTTTATGGCAATTAAAAGATTAAACCCAAATCTTTTATACTCAAAATTGTTCATTTGAAAATTTCACACATATTAAGAAAAAATTATAATTATAATTATAATTTTCAAATTACAAGAGATAAAGGAATATTTTATTTATGTGTTCAACTAATGAAAAATGTAATGGGTTATAACAATAAATGAAACTTCAGTTACAAGAAAATGGTTATGTTACCTTAATTTATAAGGTTTAACATAAATACTTTTTGATGCTATATAGTACATACTTAGGTTCGATCTTTAGATGTAGTCAGCCATGAACTTCCTTAGGTTGGGTTGAACCAAATAAATATATACGTGAATAAATTTGGGCGACACACAAGAATTTAATAAGACCGAAAATAAATTTTAATCTATTGGGTTAGAAACAAATAAAAACATATTTTTTTATTATAAGAAAATGAATTCATATATTAAGGAGTAACATGATTAGATATGAAGCAATTAAGGTTATAAGATCCAAATAAATAGAACCAAAGAGATATAAATGAAATTATGGAGTAATCATTCCAGGTGAAAAAGGAGAAAAATGCTAGCTTTCTTGAGAGCTCATCATATGAGTCATCATGCACCTTTGTTCCCTTTCCCTCTCTTTAACTTTTCACCACTTCCCACATAGATAGTGAAAAAAAATATACATTTATAAATGAATTTTGACTACAATAACCTGCAGCCTTGACTCTCAAGTCCAACCCTTGAAGCATATAGTAATACTCGTAGTACTATATATAATAAGGTGCCTACCCTCTTGGATTCTTTCTTTCATGAGAAAAAGAGATAAAAACAAGAGAAAAGAGAGTTTTATCATCTCTAGAGAGATTAGTTACTAATTGAGATTTGAATCCTACTATTTGACAAACTAGCTTAGCTACTCTTTGTAGCTACAAGAATCAAGACAAAGGTATCAATTTCTTGATCATCTCTTTCTTTTTACCTATATGTTTGTGTACAAGTATATATATATAGGTTCACTTCTTTCTAGCTTACCTTTCTCTTTATACAAGCTAGATATCCATTATAACCTCATAATTGAAGCTTTTTCTTGGTTTACCTCTTTCTTTTGTAGGATCTAAATGCTATTGTGGTGGTATTTAGAAACTAATTAAGGAAGATTATGGCTCAAGAAGATGAAATTGTAACCCTAAATGATGGGTTTGGCATTGGATCCAATAATAACAATGTTCCTCCTCTTCCTAAGAAGAAAAGAAATCTCCCTGGAAACCCAGGCAAGTATATTTTTTAGGTTGATTTTTGTTTTTGTTTGTTGGTTATGATTTGTAGTATTAACTTGGGGTTTCAACATATATACACAGATCCTCAAGCAGATGTTATAGCTTTATCCCCAAAAACCCTAATGACAACCAACAGATTTGTATGTGAAGTTTGTGGGAAAGGGTTTCCAAGAGACCAAAACCTGCAACTCCATAGAAGAGGACACAACCTGCCATGGAAGCTGAAGCAAAGGAACGGGAAGGAGGTGAAGAAGAGAGTTTACGTTTGCCCCGAGAAGACGTGCGTCCATCATCACCCGTCGAGGGCTCTCGGTGATCTAACTGGGATCAAGAAGCATTTCTGCAGAAAACACGGTGAGAAGAAGTGGAAGTGTGAAAAGTGTCAAAAAAAATATGCTGTACAATCAGATTGGAAGGCTCACTCTAAGACCTGTGGAACTAGGGAATATAGATGTGATTGTGGCACCATTTTTTCAAGGTAAGACTTTATAAATACAGTTTCGCAGTTATAAGTTGTTTTTGTAAGTGTGGTGATAAATGATAATTCTTCTTACTAGGGTTTGAATAGTAATCTTTCAAGATTTGATTATATGCATGATTATATGAAGCTGCCAATCAAAATAGGACTGGTAAGAGAGTTTATGAGTTTCTGTATGAGAGCAGCTGAAAAGAAAAGTTTAAGGTGGCCTGTCAATCATATATAGTGATAAATGATAGTGATTGTAGGTTTAGGTGGTGGGAAAATCTGTCTGGTATTGATTAGAGATGAGAAATGACCCAGATAAAGACAAGTGAATCCCTATGAAAAGCAATCTTAGCTAGCCTTGAATCTTTATGCATGATTGTAAGGTTTTGAAGAAATCATGGTAATTTGTATGATATCACAGATATATGGCATCACTTATTGTCTTTTACCCAGTAGTTGATTTAGTAGCTGTAATTCTTTGGGGTCATGTAGGGTTACAGCGGGCAAGGAAAGGTAATAAGTGTTTCCTTTCAATTATGGATGCTAGGTTGTCTTAATAACAAAGCAATCCCCATGGGATGTAGTACAAAAGCCTGCATATATTGGGCTGTCAAAGAGAGCACTATGGAAAAAAAAAAAGGAGAAAATTGGCTTTTGGTTCTTGGTTTTTAGAGATTATGGTTTTGTATCCAAACAACAGTTACTAAACTGTGATTTCCTTATTTTTTATGCATCAGGAGGGACAGTTTCATTACCCATAGGGCTTTTTGTGATGCATTAGCAGAAGAAACTGCAAGAATCAATGCAGCTTCTCATTTCAATGGAAATCTGAACTACAACTTCATGGGAGGACTCATGGCCCCACAACAACAACAATTCTCTAGCCTCTTCAAATCCTTTCCCACCAAAGATGAACATGAAACAAGAGTTAACAATAACATTGACCATATCCAACTTGAAAAGGGTTCGCTTCCATTATGGATCATGGGTCAAGATCCAACTACCTTAATCAACCAACAAATTGGAATGTCTTCTATAAATCCTTTCTATACAAGCCCACAATCTGCAATTTCGTGTTCAGATCCTCAACAACAAGCATCAAATAGCTACCAAATGAACTGGTTTCTTGGAGAGGCTAACAAAATGTGTCCAACTAATGGCGAAGAAGTATTAGCATGCAATTCATTGCCAATGATGAACCCTCAAAATGGTAACTCAGTTAGTGTACCTTCTATATACAGCACTCAACACCAAGCATCGTCATCATCAGTACCGAACATGTCAGCAACCGCCTTGTTGCAGAAGGCGGCTCAAATTGGGGCGACAACAACTACAACCGACCCAATGTACCTTGGAGGGATCAAACATACTGAGGGTCAAGAACTAGGAGGGTATGGTTCTAATTCAACAACAACAAATCTGGTTGGAAGTGATGTAGAAAGCACAGAAAATGTGTTTTCACCAATGAGTAGCAATTATAACCAGGTAGAAATGTTCCCTGCCAAAAGAAGGAGAGTAATGCCGAGCTATGATCAACAAGATCACTACCACCATTATCTTCATCAACATCAAGCAGAGGAAGGTGGACAAACAAGGGATTTCTTGGGTGTTGGGATTGAATCCATATGCCACCCTTCTACAATCAGTGGATGGAT
Organism: Fagopyrum tataricum; assembly: GCA_002319775.1. Lineage (NCBI taxonomy): Eukaryota > Viridiplantae > Streptophyta > Magnoliopsida > Caryophyllales > Polygonaceae > Fagopyrum > Fagopyrum tataricum. Next base: position 10,295,360 of record CM008286.1, read on the forward strand.
ATGAATTTCGATCATAAGCCCAGAAAATAGTAAAAACTAAGAAAGAGGTCATAAAAGTTCAGTTGGGAATATTCACAAACAGTTTGCAGGCATGAAGAACGATAGGGAGAGATCCATGCATATTCTCATGAAGAAAAGCCTCTTAATCTTTGTATCTTTTTATTTTTGCATCAAAAGAGAAATAATTAAAGCTGTAAAGACTTTGATTATGGAGGCTTTCTAGTTTTATGTATTAAAAATGAGTAGTAGTGGGTAAAAGAAAGCAGGGGAAAGCGAAGGAGCGTGCTCAATATCCCTCCTTTTCAGTACCCTCCATGTTCATTACAAAATTATTTCTTCAAGCTTTTATCTCCCCCTACTTTCTGTATGGCCATAATGGTTGTCTTTTCAATCTATAAAAGTCTCTTTATTTATTTAATCTAAAAAAAGTCTCTTTATTTTAAGCTGTAAGAAAGGCTATCATCATTATCTTCATCTACATTGTTGATTAGGTTTAACATGTATTGTATGGAAATGTGCAATCAAGAGCAAGTTGAAAAAAACACACACACTAACCAAGCGTGCAGTCGTCGAGATCGGCGCCGGATGTAGAGTCGCCGGCATGGGCAACTGCCTCGGCCACTACAACGTCGTTTTGATCGACAGCATCACTGTCATGCCCTCCCGAAACGCAACATGCCCGTGCGGACGTGAAATTGCACAAATTTCAAACCGGACCGCAATAATTGAAAGCCGAACCTTTTGGTTTGACAAATAAGGTTTCGGGTCAATTCGAAGCTCCGGTTCAAATAAACCGGATTTCTGGAAGAAATTTTGTGGTCGAGAGTTCTTTATGAAATGGGCCTACGGCCCAATACTGAGTTAACTATTGTTAATATATGGTCGTCTGACCAATTTAATAGAACTGTTAGTTTTTAGCTTAAGACAAGATTACTGAGATATAATCAATTCCATTTGCTCATTAATTGATGAAAAAATATATCAATTCCATTAATATATTTGACTATCAGATAACCCATGCAATTACCCAATTATGTTGTTTATGTTTAAAAGTGAAACTGGTTTATGTAATATTCGTTTTTTATGTGGTTATTTATAAAGACAAAATTTATACCTATTGTTTTCAATATTAACTTCAAAAATATTAAATATTGATAGATTACCTGTTAGAATTGGTTAATAATTTATACATTTTTATAAGAAATGAATTTGAATCAGTTTTAAAATTTATCCATTGTAATGGTGTATGATTGTATGATAGGTAAATAAAACTATTAGATATATTCGTAGCTATATACTAAAAATATATTTTAATCAATAATTTTTTCAATAGTGAAAGATTTATGGTGGGATAAAACCACACAATGTATTGATATTATTATAACCTATTTATAGGGTTACAAGAGAATATTAAGAGCATAAGAAATATTATAAAAGATGAAGGTAAAATATATACTTTCTAAAATAACGAGATAATATCGTTATTCATTTAATAGAAAGATATTAGAATATTCTCTTATTTATCTTTTAATACTCCCCCGCAGTCAAAGCGTGGGTATGCGAACTACGCTGAAGACTGAAACATCTCATTATCTCCGTTAACAACAAGGACACCGATAGAGTTGTAACACCACATATAGACCGACAAAACCACCAGTAGATCGGTGACAACACTGGATTGATAGGAGCACCAATCAATCGGTAACAATGGTAGATTTAGACGCCGATAAGTTGACGGCATGCCTTAAGGCCGGCTAGCCCAATCGGACGGACTATTATCATGTCCATGCCCGCAATTAGTTCTTTACTTCTTTAAGATCGAAAAACCGATAAGTCGGGATCCGAGAGATCAAACTGCTCTAATACCATGAAAGATTTATGGTGGGATAAAACCGCACAATGTATTGATATTATTATAACCTATTTATAGGATTATAAGAGAATATTAAGAGCATAAGAAATATTATAAAAGATGAAGGTAAAATATATACTTTCTACAATAACGAGATAATATCGTTATTCATTTAATAGAAAGATATTAGAATAATCTCTTATTTATCTTCCGATAAATAGATCATCTTTATATGTAAAAAAAATTGCTTGGTGCATCTTTAATCGTACTTTAATAGATGTTATATGTAAGTTCAAAGATAGTTTTGACAGAACAACAAAAAAAATTTTCAACGTACATGTTAGGTAATTAAATCCAAAGACAACCTCAAATAAATTAGATTTTGACTTTGACTTAGCTGGATTTACAGCTTCAATTTCCTTACAACTCTCATGCAAAATTCTTATAACCTCCTTGGCGCAATTAATCAATCAATCTTCTTCACTAACCAAAACACAAACCAATTCTTCAAACAAAAGGAATAACCAAATCAAACTCAAGCACCTTCTGAATTTCATAACATGGCCGGAGAAAATGAAGAGCCTCTCCTTCCACCCTCCACCGTCGAAGAACCACCCACCACCACCAACACAAAGATGTCAAAAACCCGAACCCAAAAGGCCATAAGGAAGACATTCAAGGGTTCGACTCAGCTCTCAAGCCTACTCCCAACCGGCTCGGTCCTAATATTCGAGATGCTAAGTCCAGTCTTGACAAAAAAGGGAGAATGCAAAACCCTAAAGGATCAAGCATTAACAACCCTCCTCCTCGTCTTCTGCTCCGCTTTGTGTTTCCTTATGTGCTTCGTCGACAGTATCCGTGACCCACGTGGCAAGGTTCACTACGGTTTCGCCACCTTCAAAGGGTTTTGGGTCGCAGACGGTCTCATTCGGCTTGAACTCAATGAAGCTGCAAAGTACAAGATCCGATTCCTTGACTTCGTCCATGGATTCGGGACAGTCCTGGTGTTCATGGCCGTGGCGACTTTGAATAAGGACGTTGTCAAGTGTATTCATCCGGAGCTGTCGGAGGCAATTCAGAACGTGGTTGCGGGTTTTCCTGTGGGAGTTGGGACAATTTGTAGCTTGTTGTTTGTTTGGTTTCCGAGCAAGAGGAATGGCGTCGCCAACCCTGTCTCTCGTCGCTAATTCCGAATTTATTGCCTAAGCAATTCATTGACAGAAAAAGGTGTTTGATTTTGATTTTATTGATCTGTGTTTTTTTGTGAAGGCTTCAATTGATCATTCATAATAAATAACAAAAATTCTCCATATTCTCTAGTTGTAAGCAAAATAACTCATAATATTACAATCCAAACTCACAAGGAACAATCACAGCATACCAGGCAAACCAACTCATGCACCCAACAGCTTCTTGATGCCTGCTTTCTGCTCTGCATTAAGCCGAGCCGGAAACTTGATGTCGAATTTGATCCTCAAGTTTCCGCGTTTTGTCGGATCTTTAGGAATCGGCATTCCTTCACCCGGAACAACTTCTTCATACCCTGGGCTTATAACTCTATTTATTGGAATAGTAAGGGCTCTACCATCTAATGTAGTGAGGTTGACAGTGTATCCGGTAAGGGCTTCTGCTAATGATATCTTTTGAGTGAACACGAGATCGTTCCCATCACGGGTGAACACCCTGTGCGGCTTTTCGTCAATGATGAAGACTAAATCTGCTGGCGTTACACCCGGTTGCTCGTTTCCTTTCTCGGGGAATGTAATCTTGGTTCCCTTCTTCCAACCTGGTTTGATGTCTATTGTTAGGATCTCCTCAACAGTCGACGTCTTCCTGTTCCATCAAACTATAATGTCAGTTTATGTAACAACATCACATATTTCACAGAAATATAGCAAAGCAAGAACTCGAAGCTACTTACCCACTGACATCAGCAATTTCCCTGGAAATCTTCATCTTCTTCGTCGTTCCCTTGTACAAATCTTCAAGTGAACACGACACCTTGTTTTCGATGGCTTGAGCCTTTCGGACAACTCCATGGTGCATCCCACCACTGCCTCCGCCTTCAGAAAACGATGCAGACGAGAACATGTCATCCCCAAATAAGCCACTGGAGAATCTAGCACCTCTCATACCACCACCACCACCACCCATTCCTCCAAATGGGCTTGATGAACCAAAGAACTCGGCAAATATATCATCTGCACTCCGAGGATTGAATCTAAACGAATGCGGTATATCTCCTGTGGAGAAGTAGGTGGCTCCACCACCAGGTCCACCAGCACCACCAGCTCCTGGTGGCGGTACACCACCCTTTAGACCCTCTTCTCCATATTGATCGTATACTGCTCTCTTTTGAGAGTCACTTAAAACCTGCAATTGTTAAATAATCAATCCAACATTCATTTAATTGGCCAAACAAAGAGAAAAGGTGTGATTTTAAGGCTGTAATCCTCTTAATACTGTATAGAGACTTTTACATCAGTCTTCATCTGAAGCTCATTCTTTTTATAATTTCAAAAACCCTAAACTCCATCCTGATTAAAATTCAGCTTCTTCCTGATACTAATTATCAAAATTCAAACACAGCAACTGCTAAACCCAACAAAAATTAAGCTCTAAGACAAGTTGAATAAAAGCAATAAAAAAAAAATCCAACAAAACAGATTTAACAGGGAGACATAGAAACATACATCATAAGCCTCGGAAACTTCCTTAAACTTGGCCTCAGCTTCCTTCTTGTTGTTAGGGTTCTTATCAGGGTGCCACTTCATGGCCAATTTCCTATAAGCCTTCTTCAAATCATCGTCGTTGGCATTCTTATCAACCCCTAATACCTTATAGTAATCGACCCCCATGGGCTCTTTCTCTCGTTTTCTCTTCACCTTCGCTGATTTGTTATTCCTCCTAAATCAAACTTAAAACGCAAACCTTTAATAACCTAAACAAACCTAAACTCCGAAGGTCTCTGTTTCTACAAAATTTACAGCTCAATTTTGGTCGACAAAAGGATAACAATTAGGGCTCTGCGTAAAATTAGGGGGAAAAGTATTCGATTATAGTAGAATTGAGATTCTCCTAGAAACATTCAGAGAATTTCAGAATGTTCGAGAACTCACACAACCGCTATTTTCCTTTGATGCTAAAGAGTTGTAGTCAATCATCTGATTGAAATGATTGGAAGGCTTGACGGCGAGTGACGGCCCATAATACCGTTATGTGTCTTCACATTGGGCCAGGCTGGGCAAAAGAAGATTACCAAAGCCCATGTACAAATGGAAAATTAACATATCACTGTGTATTATTTATTTAAAGGGTATTTATTTATTGTATAATATATTAATTGATTTAATTTGTAAAACTAACAAATTTAAAATAAAATCAAACCAAGTATGTTTGTTTATTACATTTGAAAAAAATAACTCAAAACAAAACCAAACTTATTAAATTCTGGAGGGTTAGATAGGCGTTTCATCTTGTTTAAGCGCACATATAGAATAGATTAGAGCTCAACACAAACTTATTGTGGTTCCATATTGTGCTCTATGTGTATTTGTTATCGACTTGAACATTTTATTCTCCATACGTCCCTTAAGTAAAACAATTTGGCTTATCTACTTGAACATTTTAAAACCAATAGATTGGACGTTGGAGCTCAACACAAACTATTGTGGTTCCATATTGTGTTCTATGTGTATTTGTTATCGACTTGAACATTTTTCTTTATGGTCAATGTCTTAATGTCGAAAAAACTCCGATAAGTCAGGTTCGCAATCAATATAGTAAGCTCAAAAAGTCCAATAAGTCAAGACCTGAGATTGATCCGTTGTATTATCATTTGAATTTCTCATATACCATTATATTGGGAAGGTTTCACATGTTAAAGGTGCATACACATGAGATGCAACACATAAGTCCATTTTAAAACCAATCGAATAGGAGACTTATTTACTGATCTTATATATTAGATTTCTTATTTATTTATTTTCATTAAATGATTCCCTAAACAACTAGCCCCTTTGATCAAAAATGTTTTCACATAATGATAAAAGAGGTAACAAAAATAATTATCGTCAACTTATTAGTTTGAACTTTGTACTAAGAATTTACACTATTCAACCATGTATCTCGAAATAAAAACATAACCCGATTTTAAAATTGGTATATTTACCGTGGAACACAATTTTTAGATGGAAAATTGTTAAATAAAACTCTTTCATAATAGGTCTTTTTTTTTGTGTGTGAGGACAAATTTAAATATTAAAACTAGTTGGATTGAAAAGTTTAATATAAATAAAAAAATAAATTGTTTACTTTTAATTTATTTTCTTAAATAAATTAAAATCATGATTATTTAATTATCCTCTCTAACGTCAACTTAAACAAAACAATATTCATTTAGGGAAAAAGAAGACTATCGTGAATGGTTTGAAGGTTGAAAAATATTCATATCATTTTGATGATATACTTACCTAAATGTTATGATTAGTTGGTGAGCCTCAATGTTTAAAATATTTATTAAAAAAATCACCCAAGTAAGTTAAAAGAAAATGCATAGGAACAAAGTATAGGTACGGAGACAAATGACTGCCCACCACAAGCGTTGAAGAAAGGGGTCCATCGAGCGTGTTGGGTTTTGCCGTTTGGAGACAAAGATATCTACTCCACATATTCTTCCACACAACTCTACAATTTCCAAATATCATCCTTCAATGAATACACAATCATTTTCGTCTTCCTACTCATCTCCTAATTACATCTCTAAATCTTCTTATGAAACAAGTAACAACTCCATCGTTTGTTGATTATCCGGTCTACCAACAATCTAAATCCGAGAAAGGATGAAATGTTATTACTGACCGAGATTGAAGTTTGCACTCACGTCAAATACAGCAAGACTACAATAGAAAATTGGTAGGACGTAATTCTCTCATTGTACTCAACAATGAGAATATTAGGAAATAATCGATTAGTGATAATATGAAGATATCTTATATTAGTTTTGGCACTACAATATCTTCTATTATGTTGTTGATACTTTGTAATTTGTAGGGTTTGTGCATCAGGTCCGGTTCAGGTCAATGGATCGGAATCCTTCAAACCTTGGATCGTGGATCAGATCATTTTGACCGGAATTACATATTTTGTTTGAATCTTTTAAGACTGGAAGGGACCAAATATTGACCTTGATAAGAAAAAATGAACATTTGAAATTTGAATATCATGTCCGACTTTTGTGAAAATTGAAGTAGAAATCCTAGTTAGTAAAAACTTTATTAAAAAATATAATTAAATAAACAATTAAATAATTTTCGGTCCAATCCAGTCTGACGGTTTTTTTGCGGTCCTAAGCAGGCCCAGAATCCAAAATCCAAAGAAAAGTAGACCGTAGACTGGAACGGGTTTTTCAAGTCCGAGTTAAATCTACACAATCATAAAATAAAGGGTTAATATCATACTATATTTGTGTTGTTATTAAACCCCTAAATCTATATATAAATAAAAAATAATAATAATAAAAAAAAACTCAGTGAAACTACGTGTTCAATATGTAGACTCCTTCCGTTAAATATTTAAATATTTTAGTTTATTTGTGAAACTTTAGTTGAGTTGTCGAGAAACATGTAAAAAAAAATCGTATTCAACCTAAGTAAAACCGTGTTATTAACTATCAATGTGTTGCTTTTTTTTTTCTTTTCTCACTATGATGTTGAGATTAATCACACGAACCTTTATTTCTACGTATTCTATTTGAAATAAAATGGGTTGAAATGGAAAGGCAATAAAGGGGCGAAATTGAATATATATATATATATATATATATATATATATATATATATATATATATATATATATATATATATATATATATATATATAAAAGCAAGACAAATTTGTAATGCCTATAGCTTAGTCGCACTCAAAGCAAATTGTATTATTTCGACATATAAATATTATGGAGTTTGTTGTGCGAATACGAACCACGAAGTGCGTAACACTTCACGAGGAAACATAAGTGACCCACTATTTATAATGTAACATACATGAATATTGAAAACTAGGTACTACGTGTTGTTGGTAGACACTATTACAAAACCTTTTTTGATTTGTACATTTACACGTCTCATCGTGTTGCACATTCATTATATAAGATTTATGCATCATATCACCCATCGTTCAAGCTCACTTTTTCTTCGGGTTTTATAAAATTTAACTTCCTAAGAATTTATAGAAAAGATTAGATTTTTTTTAGAGATTTAAGGAAATGTTTTCGTAATGTATTTTGTGATATCAATGTACATCAGTTGTGACAATTCTTTTATAAAATATGTGTTATACATCTTAACAAAATATTTAAAGGTTCATTTTTTAAAATATTTTTGAAATAGGGTATTTATCTTAATGTGATTTATTTCAATTTGTATGTGAGAAATGAATATTAAAAATATTCAATCCATTAATCAAATTGTTTTTAATTTGAAGGGAAAAGAAAAAGACATATAAGTACATACTTGAAAGGTCAATTGTGGAATGGGAATAGAAGTAACCCACCATGGTCACAAGCGGGAAGGGGCCGGGCTAGGCGGGTCAAGAGAGAGACACATTAGAAATAACAGCGACGCCCCCTTGTAGTTTTGCATTCATGTCCCTGGCCCGTGGGTCTCTCTCATCTTTTATATAACTAATCCTTTACTGTTCATACTGCTCAAATATTTATAATTATTAGATAAATTTCGTTTGGTATACTCGAGGTTTTGACTTTTTCGATTTGTGTCCTTAGGTTTTTGATTTATTCCAATTGATATCCATTTTAATTCAAAACTCGTTATAAATGGTGTGTTTTTAAAAAAATAAATGAAATATTAGCAACAAAAAAAAATTATTTTTTTGACAAATAATTTAATTACTATAATTTCACCCACCTAAACTATTTTTCAAAAATAAAAACCGAAATTCCCTTTTTTAGATGTATCTTCAAATACTTTTACGATAAAGTATTTCAGAAAAAGTCATAGGTTTGATTCTTAGCATTGAAATAATTTTAATGTTCGATTAGATTAATATGTTTAGTAAGTCTATTTACTTAATTTATAACAATTAGGTGTATGTTTTCTATTTTTTTTCCAATTAATGCTACTTATAAAAAAAACTAATTGAAATTTATAGATTGGTTTTATGACTAACAAACACCCATACTATTAAATCAAATTGCCCATATATATTGATTTAAATGTCTTAAATCATCTATTAAAGCTAAATATCGAGCAATGACAACAACCACGTGTAAAGTATTATGGATCAAATCACTGTTGACATACATCACATTCGGCCGATTCATCTACATTGTAATGGTCAAGTTCAAGACGACCCATTCGCACATCATATGTTCAATTGAGCAATCAACTGACGAACATTATCATATCACAACAACCCTTGATCACTATCTTCTTCGAAAGTTGGACATCCGTAAGACCGTAAATTTCTCCAATTTAAAGGAAGGTGTTATAGATAATAATCTACATAATGATACATTTTCATAATCTGCAATATTTGTAATTGTTATGTTAATAATCAATAGGTTGTACATATAGTTAATACAACTTCAAATACTTGTACCATTTATCCCTTATACACATATACTTGAATGCCTATACATTAGTTGGTGGCTTAGGACTTGTTTGATAATGTACAAGGGCACTTAAGGTGTTAAGTGATATCCTGACATGATTCAAACATAACCTAAGATGCACTAATGAGTATGGTGATCTTGTATATTGTGTCATTATGGGAAACTTAATAAGTTTCAGTTATTATATGTAAATATGTGTAAATGAAGGGGTTGTCGGTGTAGTTTGTGCTAGTTGGGCCTTTTGTTGCTGGACTTGCCTTGATCCGTCTCATTGCTGGATTAATGAGAGCACGTGACATCTTCACGTGTTGATTGCCGTCTCCTCTTAATCCTAGGTATAAAAGCTTCGTTACAAAGCTGTGGAGGCACTGTGCAAACCCTCGGCCGATTCCTGAGTTCCTCTTCTCCAAGAAGCGAAAGAGAGAAAGAGAGAAGAAAAGAGAGAAAGTGAGAAGCGATCTTGTGTGTTTCGTGGGAAGATCAAATTTAGATCACAAGCTTCACTAGAAGCTTGTATCTACTTCCGTTGGCATCATCTGGCTTCTGTTATCTTGTTTTTCTTGTTTAGTTTTCTCTTGGTTAGGGTTTTATTGGTCTTGATTTGAAGTTGTTGTTACTTGTAATCATACGTTCTATCTACCTAGTGGATTGGGACGGATTTCCCCTCCTGAAATCCCGCAGAGTAGGGTTTCAACCCGAACTGCGTCACCAAGTGTTTGTTTGTTGGTTTGAATCGTTATAGCTTTGCAAGATCACTCTAGATCTGTAGTATTTTGTCGAAAATCGTTCATATCTAGTTTATCAATTTGGTATCAGAGCTTTTATAGTCTTTTTAAAGAACTTCGAAACCCTAGTTTGTGTTCTGTAAGTCTGAAAACTTTGGTTCTGTCTTTACTTCCGATGTTGATCTTGTTTATAGTTAAAAGGTGTTTTTAATAGTCTTCTGTGCTCTTTTAAAAACCCCTTCTTCGGTCAAACAAAAATCTGAGATTGAGAAACTTAAAGTGTTCTCAATCTTGCCTTGTTTTTCTTGGTTTTTCAAAACAAAAAACTAAGTATCTGACATCTGGGATCTTGTTCTTGTGAACAAGGGACTATGTCAGAGAACACAGTCCGGATAAAGCCCTTTGATGGCACTTCAGACTTTGCCATATGACAGTTGAAGTTGAGGGCTATTCTCATTAGAGAAAAGTGTTGGAATACTGTCCAAGGAAATTTCCCAGTTGACACTTCACCCGACAGAAAGGTGGAGTTGGAGGAGCAAGCACATTCTGAAATATTCATAAGGATATCTGATGATGTAGCCCGACAGGTTGTAAGTATCACTGATCCTTCACTATTATGGAAAAAATTAGAGGATCTGTATCTTAGAAAATCATTGCCTAGTAGAATATATTTGCTATGTAAACTGTTTAATTTTAGAATGGATGTTCACATGTCTCTGCAAGATAATTTGGATATATTTTTGAAATTAACTCCGGATTTAGAAAGATGCAATGATAAAATTTCTGATGATCATGCTGCTATTCTTTTATTAAATTCTTTGCCTGTTCAGTTTGATAATTTTAAAGATGTAATACAATACAGTCAAGATGAAATATCTAAGGATAAGATCCTAAAGTCAATTGTCCGGAAAAATGAAAGCATGAAAGTGTTTAAGATTAATCTGGAAATAAAAGTGAAAATCAAACTGAAGTTCTCATGTTTAAAGGCAAAAAGAATTTTAAAAGAGAAAATGATAGGAAAAAACACTTCTCTAAGGACAAATCTGAAAATAAAGATCATAAAGATAAATCTAATAAGAAATGCTTTTATTGTAGTAAACTGGGACATTTTATAGATGAATGTAGAAAGAAAAAGAAAGATGAGTTAGAAAACAAAGATAAAAATGCTCACTCTGCTTCTGTCTTTGAGTATGACTATCCCTGTGAACTTTTACTTTGCTCCACGTTACATATTAATAAATAATAAAAGCATGTGCTCAGATTTATCTTGTGACATTTACTGCTCTAATAACCTGCTTATGTGTGACTTTATAAACCATGCTCATGATAATAACTCCTGGATTTTAGATTCAGGGTGTACTATGCATGCTACATCTAATAAGCATTTGTTTAAAAATCTGCATTTACATGATGGTGGTGATGTTATGCTATGAGATAATTCCTTTTTAGCTGTTAAAGGCATAGGAAATATTTCTATGATCATGCATGATGGTAAAGTTAGAATCTTACAAAAAGTAAGATGGGTGCCTAAGCTTCGAAGGAACTTGTTATCAGAATCTGTTTTTGATGATCTAGGCTACACTATACACACTAAAAATGGGGTTAGACAAGTCAGTAGGCATGGAGTTGTCTTAGTTAAGAGTGTCAAAAAGGGTGGGATGTACCATGTAGTTACTTCACCTGAAATCAACTTAACTAAAGATAAAAATCCTATGACTTTAGAGCAAACTGTCCTATTACATAATAGACTAGGACATATAGGAAATATGGGTTTACAAAGCCTTTATAAACAAGGTCTACTAGACCAAAAACCTACTCTCATAACCTTATGTGAGAGTTGTATAATGGGTAAAAAATCCAAACATAGTTTCACTACATCCAGTTACAAAGCTGATCACCCTTTAGAGTATGTTCACTCTGACCTATGGGGGCCTGCACAGGTTGACAATGTAGGAGGAAAGAGATATTTTATCTCTTTCTTAGATCACTTTTTCAAAAAAGTATGGATATATCTTTTAAAAACTAAAGATGAGTCCTTTGAAACTTTTAAAAATTGGAAAGCCCTAGTTGAAAATCAAACAACACATAAACTCAAATGTCTTAGAACAGACAATGGTCTTGAGTTTTGTAATAATAAGTTTAACTCATTCTGTAAAGTGGCTGGCATCAGGAGACACTTGACTGTCCCAGATACCCCACAACAGAATGGTAATGCTGAAAGAATGAATAGAACCCTGCTTGAAAAGGCTAGATGTATGTTAGTCAGTGTTGGTTTAAAGCCAACTCTATGGGGTGAAGATGTCACGACAGCTGCTTACCTTATTAATAGATCCCCCTCCTCTGTCATTGACTTTAAAACTCCTCAGGAGATGTGGACTTCCAGGAAACCCAACTTAGCATACCTTAGGCCCTTTGGATGCACTGCTTATGCACACATAGTGCAAGGTAAGCTGCAACCAAGAGCTATAAAGGGAGTTATGCTTGGTTATCCTGAGAACATTAAAGGGTATAAAATTCTTTTAATTCAACCTGGAGGTTACAAAGTGATCACTTCAAGGAATGTCACTTTTAATGAAAATGAATTTTATTTTAAAGAAAAACTAACTACAAATCTTGAGCCAACAGGTGATAAAGGAGAAGTGCTTGTACACTTCTACACTCCCAGTGAAGCTCCACACAATTCTGAGGTGGAGTTTGACATTGGAGACTACTCTATTGAGGGTTCTGAGGAACCTAATAATAGCTTGGAGCATAATACCAGCTCACAAGCAAACAATGGAGATTCTCATTCTGAAATGAATGACAACACACCTACTGAGCACATGCAACCATTAAGGGAGGGTAATTCTGATCCTTTCTCTTCTCATAATAGTTCTTTTGATAATAAAGTGTCTAATGATCATGATTCTGATGTGAATGATATAAATGATATGTCTAATATGCATGCTTCATCTTCATCTATCTCTAATGTTTATGAAAACACTAAAAATTATCATCTGACTAGGGACAGATTGCCTAGAACTATTATACCTAATAGAAAGTATCATGCTGCTAATGTTGTTGAATATGCTCTTTTGACTGTTAATGTTGTGTCACATCCTTACACTCCTGAGACTTATGAACAAGCTATTAGTTGTCATGATGCTAAGAAATGGGTGATTGATATGCATGATGAAATTGCCTCTATGAATGCTAATAGTACTTGGACTTTGTGTGATAAGCCTGAAAAATCTAAGCTCATACAGTGTAGATGGATTTATAAAATAAAAGAAGGGACAAATATAGATGAACCAACCAGATTTAAAGCTAGATTAGTTGCCAAGGGTTTTACACAGAAAGAAGGTCTTGATTAAAATGATATCTTTGCTCATGTGGTTAAGTATAAAACTTTGAGACTCTTACTTGCTATGGTTGCTGTCTATGATTGGGAACTAGAACAGATGGATGTTAAAATTGCTTTCTTGCATGGTGACTTAGTTGAAACTATATGTATGTCTCAACCAAAAGGCTTTGTTGATTTAGATAGACCTAATATTGCATGCTTGCTTAAAAAATCTATCTATGGTCTAAAACAGTCTCCACGACAGTGGAACTTGAAATTTGATGCTTGTATGACCAAACTGATATTTATTAGAAGTGAATATGATACTTGTCTTTACTTTAAGAACATTAAAAATCACGCTCCTTTGTATGTTTTACTATATGTTGATGATATATTGATTATTTCTTCTTCTAAAGCTCTTATTACTGGAGTCAAGCATGATCTTAAAAACAATTGAGATATGAAAGACTTAGGTAATGCTAAGAAAATATTAGGCATCACTATAATTAGAGATAGGCCTAATAAAACCATGATGTTATCCCAAACTGATTATGTACAAAAGGTGTTAGTTAAGTTTCACATGGAAAATGCTAAGCCTGCACCTGTTCCCTTAGGAGGGCACTTAGAGTTGTCTAAGAGAGATTGTCCTACTTCTCCTGAAAGTAAAGCAAAAATGATAAATGTACCTTATGATATTGTTGTTGGTTCTTTGATGTATGTTATGCTTTGTACTAGACCAGACTTAGCTTTTGGTATTAGTGTTCTAAGTAGGTTTATGTCTAATCCTGGTTTGTTACATTGGGATGCTATGAAGTATATGCTGAGATACTTGAATGGAACTAAAAATAAGTGTTTAGTTTATAAAGAACACAGTTCTGTTAATGAATTGTGTGGCTATGTTGACTCTGACTATGCTAGTAATAAAGATAATAGGAAATCTACTACTGCTCTGTTTTTTACTTGGGCTGGTAATTGTATTTCCTGGAAATCTCAACAACAGTCTATGGTTGCCTTATCTTCAACAGAAGCTGAATATATGGCTGCCACTGAGGTTGCCAAAGAAGCTACTTGGTTAAAAGGTTTACTTGAGGAAATAAATAATAAATCATATATACCTGTTATCAATATTGATAGTCAAAGTGCTCTTTATCTCTGTAAGGATCCCATGTATCATGAAAGAACTAAGCATATTGATGTTAGGTTTCATTATATTAGAAAGAAAGTGAAACACAAGCGGTGATCTAAATCCTTCTGATTTTGGTACTAAGATTGTCAGTGATGATAAATTTGCTTACTGCAGGAATTTTCTACATATCTATGATGTACACTGAGATATGTGGAGCTATGGATTGATGAAGGACAGGAGAGCCACCAGTCCACTACTGGAAGATAGAACTGTGGTACCTGTTGATTAGGAGGGCATATTGTTATGTTAATAATCAATAGGTTGTACATATAGTTAATACAACTTCAAATACTTGTACCATTTATCCCTTATGCACATATACTTGAATGCCTATACATTAGTTGGTGGCTTAGTACTTGTTTGATAATGTACAAGGGCACTTAAGGTGTTAAGTGATATCTTGACATGATTCAAACATAACCTAAGATGCACTAATGAGTATGGTGATCTTGTATATTGTGTCATTATGGAAAACTTAATAAGTTTCAGTTATTATATGTAAATATGTGTAAATGAAGGGGCTGCCGGTGTAGTTTGTGCTAGTTGGGCCTTTTGTTGCTGGACTTGCCTTGATCCGTCTCATTGCTGGATTAATGAGAGCATGTGACATCTTCACGTGTTGATTGTCGTATCCTCTTAACCCTAGGTATAAAAGCTTCGTTACAAAGTTGTGGAGGCACTGTGCAAACCCTCGGCCGATTCCTGAGTTCCTCTTCTCCAAGAAGCGAAAGAGAGAAAGAGAGAAGAAAAGAGAGAAAGTGAGAAGCAATCTTGTGTGTTTCGTGGGAAGATCAGATTTAGATCACAAGCTTCATTGGAAGCTTGTATCTAGTTGCATTGACATCATATGGCTTCTGTTTTCTTGTTTAATTTTCTCTTGGTTAGGGTTTTATTGGTCTTGATTTGAAGTTGTTGTTACTTGTAATCATACATTCTATCTACCTAGTGGATTGGGACGGATTTCCCCTCCTGAAATCCCACAGAGTAGGGTTTCAACCCGAACTGCGTCACCAAGTGTTTGTTTGTTGGTTTGAATCGTTATAGCTTTACAAGATCACTCTAGATCTGTAGTATTTTGTCGAAAATCGTTCATATCTAGTTTATCAGTAATATATACTTTTTTTCTTGTACAAACTTGTGAACTGAATGTTTGTTTATTTCACTTATTAGGTATTTTTTATAATGACAAAACGATAAACTAACAAATAAGGAATAATCTCAAATACACCCCAATGTACGGCCCTATATATAACAGTCCCCTCAAACTGGATGTGTGATTCAACAACTCCAAGCTTGAACACAGTAGAAACTTGAAGCCTCGTTTCTTACAATTGAGTGTTGAGCGGAAAAGTTATTGTTGACGTCGATAATGTGATGGTGTATAGTCTCTTACTAGTTTTATTTTTATATACATTCTTCGATTTATAGAAATAAAGCAGCCAACTTGACATCTATCTTATTACTTGTATCTAAAGTCCTAATCAAACCCTAATCTTACAACCTATAACTATAAATTTCCAACTAAAATTCATCTTTAGTATAATTTTATAGATATCAATTTAAACTGTTAATTTATTTTAAGATGAAATTTTAGTTAAGATGAAATTTTAGTAAACTTATTTGTTAATAATTATTGTGCTCGTATACACATGACAAACTTCAACACATTAACTAACTTCTCTATCAACCTATTACTAGTATAAATTTCCATATGATCATGCATGCATGCGTTCGTATTCTCTACGTCGCAGACCAAAGTTGAGTTCTCTATAACAACCTCAATATATATAAAGCAAATTACTATCAATTGTTCGATATTCAATTCACTTGGTTTGTGGATGCCACAAACTTGGGTCTATTATGCGATTAATTTATTTATTTTAGTTTTGACAGATATGGAGTGGTCCATTATTATTATTATTATTATTATTATATATATATATATATATATATATATATATATATATATATATATATATCAAATCATAATTCAAAAACGTCAAAGTCGATTCTCCTAATGCTGAGTCACTGTTACGAAGAAGCAAACAGCCCACCGGCGACGAGATTGCACATCCACCACTTATTCCACTTGCCCTTTACGTTTATTAACAAATCTATTTTCAACATTAATGCCCAAATTTGAACGTTATATATAAACAAGTTTATCGATATACCTTATACTCCGGTTAATTAAGAGACTTTATAAGGAACTCTAAAGCTCATGTTACTCGTATAATTGTCTGAAAGATAAAAATAACACTTTTTTTTTTTTACATGTTATCAAGATATGTACTCTAAACTTTCCGGGTCATGGTTGTTTTGGATGTATTACAAATTCGGTCAAGTCGAATTGGCATGTGAATTTTTTATTATGAATTGAAGAATAATCGGTTCGGTCAAATCAGATAGTTTTTCGAAAAATAAAAACTTTCTTGTATCTAGTAAATATTTTAAAAACCTTGTGATGTTTATACGAAACAGTACCAAAATGATAAACGATGCAGTATAATTCTATAAATTATCAAGATGAGATTTTTTAAAACTCGTTACCCCTTAGTAAAAAAATACTTTAATTCTATTAAAATACTTTTTTTTATTAGATTTTTTAAAAAATATCTACGAGCAAAGAGTTTTTATTTATTTATACAATGTTAATTTGAATTGGAAGGAGGGTAAGAATAAGAAGGCATGAAGCAACGAATTGATTCATAAATACGAGAAAGGGATGTAACTTCCATTATAGGAAAAGTACAACAACATTTAGGCTCATCCCAAGAAGACACAATCCACGTAAAATAATGACTCCTTTCAAACAATTTAGGTCCGTTAGATACTAAATCTAATAATTATTAGTTGTATTATATTTTACGTGGGAATATTTTACATTTTTTAAGCATATCCAAACTAATTATCACTAGCTAGTCTAGTCAACAATAATTGATGTACGACGATATACTACTAAAAATGATTAAAATTTTCAAAAAACTACAAATAAAATGAGTTTTTTTTTTAAAAAAAACTATTTAATAGATTTAAACCTTAATTTAAAATACTATCTTAACAATAAAAGGTTAATCTAAATAACAAGACTTCATTTTTGAAGATAAATATTGCAATTATAACAATTTTGTTAATTTTTTAGTTAAAATCTACGTACGGTATTACTAAAAGTTAAGATATATGGTGCCCAACACGCGTATATAATGCGTTTGGAGGTGCCCATGTCAATTCTGATCCAACGGATATTGACCCATCGAAATTTATCATGGTATTAGAGCATGTTTTGACTTATTGGACTTGTCGGCCTTAAGACTCAAATTGAGGACATGGATAATGATAGCCCGTATGGTTAGGCTAGCCGACCTTAAGACAATTCGTCAAGTGTCAATCGCGTCAGATGATTGCACTTGAGGGGCGTGTGGAGGATATTGAGATTACAAGTATAGTATATAAGGTTAGTGAGTTACTCCTCCTATTGTCGATTGATTTTAGGATGAAGCCTGCTAGGTTTATGTACAGTACTTGTGCCCAACACGCATATGCCCTTAGACGGCGTTGAACCCACTTCAATTCTGACTCAACGGATCCTAGCCCAACGTAATCTATCAATTACAAGATAATTGGAAAGGAATAATAAAGATTATAAGACTAAATAAAATATAAATTAACCTAAAATAACGATATAATAATACACGGTGTTCGATTTAGTGTATATCGATAATATTCACTTAACTATTGCATAATATTACCATGAAATTCCGTTTATTATGCTCGGACTTGCAAATAACTTTTTGCGTTGACGGCATCGAATTGTGTGCAACCATACTGTGTCAGTAGCCTTTGCGAGCGATTGTTATGCATCGTCGGATAAACACTTTTGTCGAGACCAATGATAGATCAAGCATCACGTAAATAATACGACCTTTTGATTTTATCTCGCTCCTTCAACATATGTTATTTTATTCATAAACTTTGTTAAAAAAAAAAATTGTTGTTTTTTTTCATGACGAAGAATTAAGAAAGGAACTGGTAGAACAGACTTTTTTTTTTTTTTTTTAGCATATACAAACTAGGTCCTAATTATTTGGTAAAAATTTAATTTAAAAATTAATTAATAATAGGAATAAAAACGAAATTTACTATGGATGTTAAAATAAAAGGGCTATAAATACAATTCATATAGTTACAGAAAAACCTAGTCCATTCCGAAATCCTAGCCGCCCATATCCGTCAAACCCTACAACTTCTCCTCCCTGCTGCCGTCGGAATTGTCGGAAATCAGATAGTAGATTACAACCGAAAACTCGGAACTGCTAGGAGCCACCACCTTCGTCGTCACCCATAACCGCCGCCAGTAATAGAACCGAACCACGCCGGCAGTTAAGGGAGCCGAACCAGATCCGTCAGTGATGAACCAGATCCGTCAGTGATGAACCAGATCCACACCACGCCGGAAAGGTCAATTTGCGCTGAATCGATGCATTGTTTACGAGTTTGGATCTAGTCTTGCCATTTTAATGTAATCAAGGTAGTTACGTTAGATCAATTACCCTATGTTTCCAGATCTTACCTACTTCTCGTTGCAAAAAGGCTTGGCCACCATCGTCGTCGGAGGGCTTGACCGCCATTGTCGCCGGAGGGCTTGACCGCCATTGTCGCCGGAGAGCTTGACCGCCATCCATGGTGGCGGGGAGAAGCTTGCACATACCTACGAAGAAGATGGAATTTAGGGGTTGGATCTAGGGTTTGTGTACATGAAATTTAGGGGAGAAGCTTGTGTAAAGGGCTTGTGTATATCAACATGCTTGTGTAAATCGAAATCAATAGGCTTGTGTAAATCGAAATCAATAGGCTTGTGTAAATCGAGTCTTGTGTAAATCGAGCCTTGTCGGATGATTGGTATAAGGGTCTGTGTACAAGATTTGTATTATAGTTATGAAACTCGGACCTTGTGTAACTCGATTTGACGGACCTTGTGTAACTCGATTTGACGGACCTTGTGTAACTCGGTATTAGTAAATCGATTATTACATAAACAACAAATACACAAAGTAGTGCTTGTGTAAATCGATGACCGTGTGTAAATCGATAGGCTGGGTAATTACAAATTTTGGTAAATCGAGTTATGTTTGTGCAACATTCGTTTGTGTAAGTAAGCATTAAGTATAACTTAAAAAAACAACAACAATAGATTATCAAGTCCAATTAGTCTAGCTGATATAAGAGACTAAGAGTGATAGGATGATCCGTCATCATTCAGAGTTTGAAATTCACTAACTACAAGTTATGTGTTTTGTGTAACTCAAGTGGACTTAATTGAACCTGAACTTTACAATATTGAGCTTGAGCTTGTGTTTTGTGTAACTTGAGTGAGTCTAATTAAACCTGAACTTTACTATATAGATTGAGATTGAATAAATTAAAATTATTAATTAATTTTTATATATAATTTTGAGAGGGTGTATTGCTCCATTACACTTACTTCTCAATTTCGTCCAAATGACTTATCATCGTTGAACGTAGATTTATCCTTCCTTTAAAAAATGAATGATAAAATATTGGAAAAATCTTTATAAATAAGCAAAATCTGTGTAAATTATCCGGTAAGGTCGTGTCTATTCGCGTTTCCTACATGCATGGCCTTTGATTTTTGCCACCTGGACCTTCAGTGATGTTATGTTTCGACGTCGACATTTCGTGGAAGGAAAATCCTACTCGGATTTTTTTTGTTTCAAAATTACGTTTTTAAAGGATTTTTTTTTTAAAACCAATTTTACTACAAGCCATGGACTATAAAACTAGTTTAAAAATGTGAAGTACTATAAGTATAATCCTAAAAATTACTATTCAAATAAAATATAAATTATTTTTGAAATTTTACACCAGTTTCAGTAAAATTAATTATCTTAAAAACTCGCCGATCTTTTAAATTTTTTAGAAATTCATTCCTTCGATCAACTATATATTTTAAATTTTAATTACACAATATACTTTAACTTCGACTCCGATAAACCAATTACCTAACATATTCGTTTACGCATATTATCTTCAAGACATCGGTGCCCCAACTTGCTATTATTTGACGTTGAAAATTAGAATTGAATTTTGGAATTTAGGTTACGTGAAGTTTAAACTTTGACTTAAATTGATAAAATCTGAATTGCTTAATGTTTAAAGTAAAGGTCGTTTTTGGTAATAATGTGTTGCGGGGGTGGGAAAGAGTAATAAAATGTAAAGTATAGGTAGGAGTCAATGTTGTTATTGAGTTAATTAGATCCACTTCAATTATTGTTACATATATGAGGGACCACTTACCAAATTGCATGTGCAAAAGTCCTTTTTAGTCCCTTTTACGTATTTGTCGTGGTAAAAACATTACCCTCACTTATTACACCTCATAGTTCAATTTCATTCCACTCGTCTAAATATACTAAGATATATATCGGGAAAAAATGATAGACTAGTTGTCATAAAATAACGTAACAACATATTAAGATACATGCACAAATATTATTAGATGAAGTAATAAATGTAATGAACTAATGATCCAATTATTAGACATCATAGCTTATATTTATGAACGTATATATCGTCATCTTGCAGTTTCTGATCTTTGCCCTATCTGCAAGCGTGAGGCGGAAACTTTGATGCACACTTTTCGTGATTGTCCTAATATTTCTGAACTTTGGGGTAGTTTCATCTTGGATCAAGAGGCGGTGCCTTTTTCACTCTAACTGGTAATCAATGATTTGATTATAATTTGCGTTCGAATCGAATCCATGCTCATAATCTTTCATGAGGTCCTGATTTGCTATTATTCTTTGGTGGATCTGGAATTGGAGAAACCTCGTGATTTTTGAGAACTTGCCGCCTCCAAGGAACAAAACGGTTTTCCTTTCTTCCCACATTGCTACCGTTTCATTGGCCTTAGATCTTTATGAGAAGATCAGTGTTAAGTCTGCTAAGGTTCCGGTCCTTGTCACTTGGATCGTCCCCGACAGGGCTTTGTCAAGCTGAATACTGATGGAGCTCTTTTCATGGATGATGGGTTTGCTTCTGCTGGTGGGTTGATTCGTAATGATGATAGATAATGGTCATGTGGCTTCTGCTACAAGTTTAACAGTTGTAATGTGTCGATGGCGGAACTTCAAGGACTCAATGCAAGGCTATATTTAGCGTGGGAGATGGGTTACTGGGAGGTGGATTCTGATTTTGTGGTCAAGTTGTTAAGGAGACAAATTTCAAATTCACACCCATTATTTAGTCTGGTGTTGAGGTGACAAGACTTCCTTCGTAGAGATTGGGACATCCAATTTCGACGTGTTTCGTGAAGTAAATGTCTCGGCTGACTTCCTTGCTTCATTTGATGTTAATTTTCCTTTTGATTATCGTACGCTTTTAGAACCCCCTACAGATCTTTTGTCTTTGTTGAACGCTGGTACCAGAGGGATTACGACCCAACGTTATGTTACTTGTTAGTTTTCTTTTTTATTTTGAATAAATTACGGATTGGTCTTTGACTTTCACCGTCTTGCCGACCAAAAAAAAAACAGCAAATAAACATATTAAGAAAAGTGTTTAATATAACTAAACAAGTAAATATACAACATATTTTTAAAACAAATTCTCAATATGCATAAATCTTAATCCTTTTGAATCGACCTTCATAGAAATATAAATTAAAAGAATTATATGAAAATTTGGAAAGGTTTAAATGGTTCATAACAGTCCATGGATATATTTACTCTAAATGATAATAAAATATACAACATATTTTTAAAACAAATTCTCAATATGCATAAATCTAAATCTTTTTGAATCGACCTTCATAGAAATATAAATCAAAAGAATTATATGAAAAATTGGAAAGGTTTAGATGGTTCATAACAGTCCATGGATATCTTTACTCTAAATGATAATAAAATCCAAAAATATTATCCTTAAATCGAGTATTAGATTATGACAATATTTCTACACTCCCTTCAACCATCTATAGAGTATTTGACTCCACATAATCAAAATATTTAAACAATATCAAAATAAAAGCTTATTCTATTGTATGTTGTAACTTTATCTAAAATTAATCTTTGATATGTATTAATATCATGATTAAATATTTATATTATGAATCTTTTAATTTTACTATATGTGACTTTTTATTATGAATGTATCAATTTTACTATATTTAGATTGACTTAATAATATAATTGGTAATTTAGTTCTATATCAATTACACTATTTATTTTAAAATTATAATTATATAATAATTTATTTCAGTGTTTTAAACATCCATCAAAATAAGACGTTTCAAGTGTTTTTTTTGGTATAATTATATAAAGTGAGATTAGAAGTTGGGAATTTTGAATTGGACCACGATCTATTTATTGAAAAAAATAATAGTAATAAAAATATAATTATGAGAATATATACATGATGATTTTATAAAACAAAGATAGTAACAAACACATAAGAACAAAATCCTCAGTTCTCATAAATGCGAAATATATAATTTTGGGCACTCTTCAACTCTTAAATCCAACTTGTGGCCAACGTCAATTTATAAACTCTGTCACGCCCCTTCGCAATACCCTCCAAAAGAACCCATCACTCCGATCAAACCCCTTCGCCGGAAAAATCAACCCCAACGGTTCAATTGGCTTCTGTAATGCTTGCTGTATCTCCACTAAGTACGACGACCACCACCACCAGCAATGGATGCAGAGATATTCACTCAGACATGGATTCGTTACCTTGTTTCTCAATCGGAGCTGACGTGGACTTCCCGGAATTCGACAGCATCGATTTCGACGATCTATTTGCCGGCGACTCCCTTCCTTATCTGGAGATTGATCCATCGGATCTTCTCGCTGACTTCTCCGTTTGTCCATCAACGTCCGCCGGAGAGGAGGATTCCGGCGTCTCAGTCGATTACACTGCTAATCAGATAGTACCGGACTGCTACAATGACGGGAACTGTACTAACAGTGATGGCGAGAGTAAGAGTAAGAAAGATGAGTTTAATAAGGCTTCGTCCATCAAAGATGAAATCCAGAGCAAGAAATCTTCGGCTTCGCCATTGAAGCCTATGAGACAGGGACATAAGAGCAGCAAAAGTAACAACAACAGTAACAACGATGGGAAACGGAAAACTAAGGTAAAATTCGTAAATTTAAAAACCTATTGGGTAAAACGATTTTTCTTATATTAATATTTATGTAAAATTTAGGTGGATTGGACGCCGGATCTTCACCGGAGATTTGTGCAGGCGGTGGAGCAGCTCGGAGTTGACAAAGCAGTGCCTTCAAGGATACTAGAACTCATGGGGATTGATTGTCTTACTCGCCACAATGTCGCCAGCCATCTTCAGGTACTTAGGATCCAACGGTACCTCAATTCAATTTCTTTTAAAAAAAGAAAATTACACTTTAATCTCTCTCTTTGAGTAAGATTCGTTACATTTTCCTTTTATGTCTGCAATGTATTCAAATCTAGAAAGTATTGGTGTAGATGATGTACAAGTACTGGTTGTTACATAGCAGACGTACTCTTGTTTTCTCCATTAGTACACGTTGAGACGATG
Source organism: Fagopyrum tataricum (assembly GCA_002319775.1). Taxonomy (NCBI): domain Eukaryota; kingdom Viridiplantae; phylum Streptophyta; class Magnoliopsida; order Caryophyllales; family Polygonaceae; genus Fagopyrum; species Fagopyrum tataricum. The sequence goes on from CM008286.1 coordinate 10,319,654, forward strand.
AGATGTCCGAATGGACAAATCTAGATTACGAAAGAAGTATAAATTAGAAATTGGGTCTAAGACTCAATTTAAATCGTTTGGTCAATTTTTTCTTTGATGACAAACAAATTATTCAAGAAAATGAAAATCTTGGACACAATTACTAAGAATCTGACATGGATATCTAGCACGTTGATGTAAAGACTTTAGTAGGCCATTTAATTATGAAGAATTTAAATTCGAAACATATTGATGGTTGCTTGACTTGAATATCATTGGGGTGCAGAAATACCGATCACATCGGAAGCATTTGCTAGCTCGGGAGGCAGAAGCGGCGAATTGGACACAAAAACGCCAAATATATGGTATGGCGGTGGCTCCACCACCACCGCCGTCTAATGGTGTCACCAACAAGGGAAATGCTAACCATGTGTGGCCGGCTCCGCCCACCATGGGTTTTCCTCCACCAGCTCCACTACCTATCCACCGCCCTTTCCGGCCTCTTCACGTGTGGGGCCATCCTACACATCATCATGTTGAACACCCATCTCCAATGCCCATTTGGCCTAAACATCTCATCCCTCCACCGCCACATGCATGGGCGGCTCCCCTGCCAGCTCATCATTCGTCGCCGCCTGTTGACCCTTCTCTCTGGCATTCCCGTCACCAACATGTAAGATCGCCGGTGCTCTAAATTTTGAACATTGCATCTTATATGCAACGTTACATATTTGTATTTGACATTTTTTGTTATTTGAATTATAGGTCTCTAATGCTGTGACTCCATTGACCCCTTGCTTTCCTCATCCACTGCCACCAACGGTAATTCTTCCATCCTTCAATCTTAAAATCCTAAATATATCTGGTGATAAAATTAGTTGACACTTGAACAAACGAGAAAATGAATACATGATTTTTTATGTTCAGAGATTTGCGATGGCACAACCAGTGCAGGGCATTCCACCAACCCATACCGCCATGTACAAACCCGACCAACACCGCATTGCTCCACCCCCGGCACCGCTGCAATCCGTGGTTGCCAACCCTGATACATTGGACTCACATCCGGTAAATAAACTTTATTCAATTCTCTTGTTAAAACTTGTATCCCACATCGATCATAGAAACATATAAGCATTTTGTTCTATCGAACTAAATGGCTATGATATAATGGATATCAGACAAAGGAAAGCATAGACGCAGCCATTGAAGATGTTTTATCAAAGCCATGGCTGCCACTTCCCATCGGATTGAAACCTCCGGCAACCGATAGTGTGATGGGAGAACTTCAGCGGCAAGGAATTCCGGCGATACCTCCATCATGTGCATGATCAAGTATAGCTACTTGATCGAAATCCTACAATTTGACGACATCTCTCATATGTAGATTCGACGCTTTTCGGGTCGAATCTACGAGTTTTTAGTATCTTCCCTTGATCAATCTTGTATTATTTTTTTTCCTGGCTCGTCCAGCTCCATTGTCCCTGTGGGATTTGATCAATGTTTTTGTACAATAATTATTATATATATAACATGTTGAGTACGTGGTGGTCGGCCTGTACATTTCTGTTGATTAACTTATGTAACCAATTATTGGAAATTACATGTCTATCGGTAAGAAATGTCACGATTATTAATTTTTTTTTTATAAAAAAGATGTAGTGTCGGAGATAATTTGTCCCACGTCGAAAGATTGGGACTACCCAGCCTAGTATATAAGGTCGGTGAGCTACTCCTCTTATTGTCAATTGGTTTTAGGATGGAACATCATCGGGTTTATGTGCTGGGCTTGGGCCTAACGCGCATGTGCGCTCGGATGCACACGGCCCCCGCTCTACCCGATCCGTCTGTATCGGACTTTGACATGTAGAAATACACAAATCGGAAATGGAAAGGTAAAAGGGTGTACAATCTATTTTTTTTTTATAGTTTTGGTGTTTTTTTATATCATTTGTATTTATTTATGTTATAGATTGATTATCGAAAAAGTTATAAGATATTTTATAATATAGATGGCTAAATAATTTTAAAAAGTCACCATAATTAGATTTTGGTAAATGATTTTTCTCATAAAATTATAGATATATGATATTAGTCATTTCTATTGTGAGTATGATATTATTATTATTATAATTATTTTAATTGATTTATACCTGAAATAATTAAAAATAAACTATTTGAGATTTTTTTTTGATACTACGAGGTATAAACAGTTAGGGTGAATTATCTCCTCAAAACTTTACACCATAAAGCATCCTTACGGATGAGGTTATCCACCAGCATGGTAGATGAGTCCGAAGCAAGAGGAAAAAGTCGTGTCCCAACTCAGCAAGCTTGTCTGCAACACCGTTGACTTCTCTAAAAACATGAAAAATCTTGATCTTGCATAAACTAGCTAAAACATTAGTAATATCTAACAAAATAAGGTCAAGTTTCCAAGGGGGCTTCCAAACATGTTTAATTGAATTGATAATTGTCAGGTTATCTCCTTCAATTTAATCTTATATATCCTTAAATCATATGTCTTAATCATACATTTCCTTAGTGCACATGTTTCAGCATGAATGACCAATATCTTGCCACATTGTTCATAGCATGAAGCACCGATATGTTGACTTCTCTTTTTTGGGACCATCAAAATTCAATTTAACAAATTATTTCTCTAGTTTAATCCATGGATATTTTTGGTTTTTCTCTTATTCTTTATTATGTTAACTTTGTGATGGTTCATTCTTTTTTTTGACTGAGTCCAATCATTGATTTGATTCCGGACAACTAAGTCAATATTTTGAGGTTTCTTATTATTGAAGATGTTTTGATTTCTTGAAGGCCACACGTTCCACCAACATAACACAAGATATGTTTTGACTTTCCTTAAGCCACCCAAGCTTAGAGGAAATGTTAGAGTTCGACACATTAGTTAAACTGATGGCTTTTTTGACCTTAGTGATAGTAATGTTGTCAAATAAAAATTGACACTTAAAGAAAACGTGTTATGCAAATTCGTACAGGTGATTACAATGAATGCAATTCATTGATACTGATATTTTTTGTTTTTGAGATTTTTTTTTTGTCGGTAGTTCATTAATAGAGAGGTTTCCAAAGAAATTTTTTACCTTAGGCATTGTATTCAGATCCCAAATTCAATCATTCGAATTCATAGTTAAATCTTTGTTCATATGAATAAGATTCATATATAATTTCGTGGAGTATATCCTGTTATCCGAAGGAGCACAATAAAAGCAATCCTGAATATAAGATTTTGGAGGTGGGTATGATTTGATAGCTCTCATTTATTTTTATTTTTTATTATTTTATTTTTTGCAAGTAACCCCCCACAAATGCGTTTATCTCAAAAATCTCAAATAGTTTATCCCAATATTTGGCGAAAATTATTTTTATTTAACACCGCAAGTATTTTATATCTAATCCGTTTTTTCGTGTTTTATAGTTGGTTTTCATTGAAATAAATACAATTAAAATCTTGTATCTACAATTTATTACAGGGTTGGGTTCTTACACACTGAGCAGTGAGCCCGCGGCCCATTTAGAGTTTAACATTTCGCCTGTCGCTTCCAGTCTCCCAATTAGCAAATAGGAACGAATAAACCCTGAAAAAACCCTACACTCACTTTCCGATCCCACCATGGCCGCCGCTAGATCGATTTTCCGATCATCGTCTTCTGTCCGTAACGCTGCCTCCAAATTTGCCTCTGGCACCAAGCCTTCCCCTTCTCCGTTTCGCCTCCCTACCAACAAACCTCTCACCAGTCGCCTTTTCAGGTAATCTTCAGATCCAATTCTTGATTCGATCTTCGATAGTTCGTAAGGATTTTGTTATCTTGCTTCGTGTTTTCTAAACTTCTAATGATTTGTATTATCTTGAAAGGTCTCCTGTGGAGTTGAGTGCTTGCCTGGATACAATGCAACCTTTCCACACGGTGACTGCTTCTGCTTTGATGACTTCGATGCTCTCCATATCTCAACGCAGCTACGGTTGGCTCGCTGAAGGTACATAGAATTGTATGCCTTCTTCGATTTACTTTACTGCTTGCTATATCAGATCAGTGGCTCTGCTTTTCAGTTCTCTGCACGTTCTTGGTTTAGTTATTCCATTCGAAATGCAATAATTATCTTGGTTTGGTGGTTGGTTTTCAAATTAGTTGTTTGGAAGATTAGAGCTCGTTAATTGATTAGCTGACTAGGAAGTTGCAAATGGCTAATTGAAGATTGGAGTTCGTTAATAGGCATATACGTCTTCTACAAGATGTTTGGAAGAAAAGGATGTGATGTCCGATTATCCATTTCCATTACAGTCTTATATCCTATCTTGTTTAAAGGTTAGAGGGCAGACAAGTGATAGTGTTTCTAAAGAGTTTATTCCTTCTTTTTATCCTCCATCTTCCTTGTAACTTCACCCTAGGTCAAGCATACCCTATTTCAAGTTTCCGTATTGCTTCTTCTTATAGGTGTCCTAATTGGTTATTTTTTTTCTTTCTTGTCTTAGGTATCTAGCACACCATTTGACATCCTTTTTCTTCCTTGAAACATGGTAAGATACTTGATCCTAAACTCTGATCCTTTGACCTACAGTGTAACTCCAGTGTATAGAGAAATAGATTTGAATTGCTCATCCACTGCGTCTAGAATATCTAGTTTTAACCATTTAACCAGCCCACTTGTTTCCTTTTTCATAGTCTGAATTCCTCGAAACACAGTAAGTTAATTATTGGCTTATCTGTAATCCTTCGAGTATATACTCTGTAGCTGAACAAAATTTCCAATGGTTCTAGCACACCATTTGATCTCCTGGTTTTCCTTGAAACATGGTAGTTACTTTGATCCTTTGACCTATAGCAAACCTCGAGTTTATAGAAAAACAAATTAATATGGTAGGTCCAATGGGTCTACCATATCTAGTTTTGACTATTTAACCAGCCAACTCAAGCTCACTTGATTCATCATTACTCTTTGGATGCCATCCATGAGTCCTCTTCGCAGTTTGAGTTCTGCCTTCCATAACTTGCTTCATTTTCACTTGAGCAAAATTCTCAAATGTTGCTTGTTTCCTCTTCCTCTTGGTCTAAGATTGGGTACTTCTTCCACTGTTTGTAGGCTGCAACAAGACTAGATGAAGATCAAGACACATAAGATGTAATTCCTCAAATCCCTTGTTTGGTGCTTTAGAAACTGTTTGGGACAGTTACATTTCTAGTCTAGGCGGACAGACTTTACAGAGGGAAATAAAATTGTTAAACTGTAAAGTTGAAAATTCAGCATAATTTCTGAAAGATTTTGTTTATGCCTGTTTTGGGCGATGTGTCTTTGTTTAGATGCGAATCTACTGTCAAAATGAAATCATTGGTTTATTTTGAAGTCTTTCTTTCCCATTAATGGCCATCATCTGCTTTTGTAACGTGCATGCTATTTTTTATTGTAGATTTGTAGCAGCTTTAAGACAATTTTCCTTCTGAAGAATCGCCTTCATCTTAGTTGTGTTTGTTCCTTCTGATTATCATATTCATCTTTTTGAAGATTCTAGTGCAACTACTGAAAATGTAAGGCTATGTAAGCCACCTGAAGTTTTATCTCTTAATGTCAACTCTCAACTTTTAACCATGAGTGAATAATGGATGTGTCAGTCTGCAGCTTCTGACAGTTTTTTGTTAGCATACTTATTACGACGATTCATATTGCAACATAAAATCTGAAAACTGAATGTTCCTGCATATTTGTGGTGTTCCTTCTTGTTTCTATTGCTCGAATACAAATTTGGAGTAATGACTAAGCCAACTGACACTTTGTGTTCAATCAGATGTGTGATTAATGCACTGAGGAAGGAACAGAAGTCTTGTAGACAAAATTGCATTGTTATTGACTATTTAAAGTTAGAAGTCGGGAATCAGTTGCAGAGGAGCATAGTTTGGTGTTCTCTCTCGGCTTTCCAAACCTTAAATATACTGGAAATATTTTCTTAGACCATGAATGATGTTTCTTTTTGTTCTTACACTTGAGCTAGACTAGATAAGGGTTTTATCTTTAGCTTATAAACCCTTAATAAAAATGTGTTTTCTTGGTGTTTTTCTTACTACCATTGGCTAGTAAAATCTTTGAACAATCATGCTGATATTGCTTATTTAACCAGCTTGCAATGACGATGCTTGATGACCGAGTTTCATCCTAAATTTTCTGATTTCAAATCATGTGACAATTGCACCAGATACTTGAAGCTTCATGTGCACATCAACTGGCTAGCTTTGTTATGGAAACCCGAATACCGAAACACCCCTGCTCTCATAATCTCTTATCCACTTCCATTACTTTCTCCAAGAACCTTGTCTATTTATATGGAAGCTTAATTTTTTTTCATTTGTTTGACCGCAAAAGAAGAACCTTGTTGGTCCTTCCGTGGATCTGGATCGATATATTCTTCTTTAACAATTGATTTGATTGCCATATCTGGATATTTTCTTAAGAGTTTTCTTATGGATAAAGTTTTGGTGCATTTTCGAGCTAACTTCCTGCAAATAGATCTTCCGATGCATATTTTGACTCAAAGTCTTTTACTTTTCTTAGGGCTGTAATGACTCTTTGAGCTGATGAGGAGGAGACTACTTGTTCTTTCCTGTCCCTGCATTGCATAGGACTCTAATAAATTGCAGCTAAGTTGATTCTTTTTGGGTCTTTGTGGACAAACTTGTATTGGGACAAAGATCATTCGATTTTAAGTTGCAGCTTCATTCTGGATACATGTTTGCAGACGTATGTGTTCAAAGCTTGAATACAATAACCGAATTGTTAGGATCTGAATCCGGGTCATAATACACCAAATAGAATATGATGACATGATCCATAGGACCATAACGATCAAGGAATCTAAAACAAGTTAACGTATTATGGGCTCAAGTGGTTTATTCTTATTGATGAAAGCGAACGTATTTATACAACTTTGAAAGACTAATTTTGAACTGAAAGATACGAGCCAGCAATTAATTACATAGGTTGTCATGAGGGATATAATCTTATTAGTTCCCGGTGTTGAGCGGGTTCGAGCTTGGACAAGCCCAGAGCCTTTTGTCAATAAGTCAGCTAGATGATCAACCAAGCGAGTAAAGTAGGTGTGAACAACCCCTTCCTGAGTTTGAGCTTGGACAAGCCCAGAGCCTTTGTCAATAAGTCAGCCAGATGATCATCCAAGCGAGTAATGTAGGTGTGAACAACCCCTGCCTTAAGCCGATTTCTGTATAATGTGACAATCCATTTCTAAGTGCATAGTATACTGATAAAACATCGGATTAGTTATATTCGACAGGAGTGGTGGTTGATTTGCAATCTTCCATTCATGATTCTTGGAGAAAATGCTACTTGGGAGATAAAAATGCTTGTTAAGAAGTATTTCGATTGGCCAAGCTCCTTAACTTCAAATTCTCTAGTCAATATGGTCTTCAACCGGCCTTGCTTTGTAGAGTCATTTCCTGTCAATATCATCCACACATAGCCAAGAAAAATACTCATCCCGGAGCCGGGGTGTTTTATTAACAAAGTACGGTCACCCTGACTTTGAACCTATCGTGTAGACCGTATAACCCACCAAAGCTACCAAATCACACACGAGGAGATTGAGTCCGCTCAAAGTCTTGCACAACCTAAAAACATGTGTTGGAGAGGTGAATGAAAATTAAGGAGGTAAGCATATATATATATATTCTCATTAAGGTAACCGAGAACTCACTCTTAACATCAAACTGAAACAATTTTAATCATGATGGGTAACAATGGATAGAAGCAAATGACATTAGACATCTTGGCAATTGGAGCAAATGTTAGGTTGATAATCCAACCATAAGTTTGAGTAAAACCGCAAACAACAAGGCGAACTTTATACCTAGCCAAATCATGTGCGAAGAGATTGCTTTAGTCCGTACAAAGTCTTGCACAACCTAGAAACATGAGTTGGAGAGGTGGATGAAAATCATGGAGGCAAGCACATATAGATATCCTCATCAGGGCCGGCCCTGAGGGTGTGCGAGGTGAGCCACCGCTCAGGGCCTCAAAGTTGTAGAGGGCCTCAGCACATTTTAAAGTAACTAGTAATATATAATTAAGTTTTGTAAAAGGGGCACAAAGAATGTATAGCCTGGTGGCTGAGTGGGCCTGTCGAAATTTTAGTTTTTTCAACTGGTCCGTGTTCGACTCTTGCCAGCCCCAATTGGGGGACTTAAGAAAGTCATTATTATTTATAATCTTAGTAATATATTGGGTTTGAAATGACTTTGTTAATTACAAAATTTTAAATAAAAAAAAAAAATTTAGACATAAATATACTATAAAATGTTAACTAGCTTATATACAATTATGATGAAGTTTTTATAAAATTTTTACAAATTACTGATTTGACTTATATAAAAAGTTTATTTTTATGCTTGTAGATATAATTATATATATAACAAGGTTTATGGGTTGTAAATTTACAATTGTGGGGTTATCTATCGTCACTTTTCTTTTTTTTTCTTTTTTTATTACTTTTAATTTTTAGAGTTAGTGGATTGAGTTTAAAGTGGACCTTTCTTTTGGTAGTACAAAAATAATTTTAGAATAAAAATTATATTTTAGACATAAGTATATTATAAAATGTTAACTTATTTATATATAAATATGGTGAAGTTTTGTCATAAAATTTTCTACAAATTACTTATTTAGTTTATTGAAAAAAGTCATAAAAACTGCTTGTAAATAAATTTATTTATATATCAAATATTAAATTATTTGTAGAAAAAAGTCATAAAAATGCATAAAATGTATAAAATTTAAATCGATTTCGCGCATGAGTTCATTACACAACAAGTGAAATCAACACGAGGGCAACACATAAAACTTTCGTCTTCTACTTTAGATACACTTATATAATTAATTTAATAGCTTGGAATATTTAATAAATAATAAATATTAAAATTTTAATTTAATTTTTAAAAATAAAAAATTATTTAATATTTAAACTACACAGTATCTCCATAATTCATTGGCCGGCCCTGATCCTCATTGAGGTAACCATTCAAGAACTCATTTTTGACATCAAACTGAATCAATTTCCAATCATGATGGGTAACAATGGTAGAAGCAAATGAACATTAGACATTTAGGCAACTGGAGCAATTTGTTGATAATCCAACTATAAGTTTGAGTAAAGCCGCAAGCAAGAAGGCGAACTTTATACCTATGATGAAGATTACGTGAACTGAATTCCGCATATAATCAGAAGGCTAAGCAGTCAAAATATATACATACATATGCTCCTATTTGTTCAAAAGAGATATAGACAGAAAATAACAACCTATAATATATATACATTTGCATAACCTAGTCAAAGAACCATCAACATCATACTCATATCATTTGACCTCTATTTTGTAATTATGAAGACCACCGATCTAGCCTTATAGTGAATATTTGACTTGTTTTTAATCAAGCATTTCCAACCCTCTTTGATTTAATGGATACCCAAAAAATACACTTTTTTTGCCCTTTAACTAAATTTATTGGTATTTTGAGAAATTATAAAATACCGTACACTAGATGGACAACCCAATATACATAATTGATTGAAGTGCTCACTTATATTTGATATTGAAAACGGTGTGGAAGTTGTATCACTAATGAGATAACAAAAAGCTAAAATACACGCCTCAAAATTTAATTAGAATTACCTTGAAACATGAGAGCGTAAACAACATTTTAAAGATGATTGTGTTTACGCTCTATTCACCCATTTTGTTAAGGCTTATGTGTATAAGTCCTTTTTTTAGATGTATCCCATTTCATGACAATATGCATTGAGAGATAAAAATTTTGGGTGTTGTCAATTCTAAATGTGTTGTCTACTTTTATGAAGTTAATCCGTTTTCATGGCACAAAAAGGCTTACACACATACGTCTTAACAAAATGGTCGGATAGAGCGTAAACACAATCATCTTTTAAATGTTATTTGTGCTCTCGTGACACAAAAGATACGCATGAGTTGGGGAACCTCACATTTATGTATAAGCAAATATACTCAAGTGAACGCCGAGTACCCATGCAAAATTGTAAGAAAATACAATGTACCCAAGTCGGCGATGGTGAAGGATATTCAATGGATGACCTATGACATAGGTGAACAAGCTTGAGAGGTGCCATCCAACAATAATACAATGTACCCAAGTAGACTCGTCTCTCGCTTCACTCGCTCCATTCACCATCATTGAAGTACAGTCGTGTATAACACATAGCTTCATAGCTCGTAGTTGTTTTACGAGAAGCAATTCCTTCCCACAATCAGCCCAAGTACGAGGCTACGTGTTGGCCATCTTGTATAACACATAGCTCCATTCGCTCTTTGCTAGTTCAACGTGAAGTTGCATTAGACTGAGGCTGTTGCATCGTATACCAGTTTCAAATCATCCCAGAGATCTTTGACATGTGGAAAGTATGTCACCGATGCGCAAAGGGTAGGATGACGGAAGATACGATCTACCCAACGCGCATAGAGTTGACGCTAATCCAGTAGGTGTGATCATCCAATGTTGCAGGTTCTTGCCATTGACGCTAATCCAGTGGGTGTGATCATCCAATGATCATCCGATCAGTCTAGAATATGAAGGATTTATGTTATCTACTACCAATTGAGATCTCATGTATACAAGTGATACATGTATCTTATGCTGTGATTGGTTAAAGCTAAATAATTAAGGATTAAAGTTTTACTGCTTTACGAAAAAAATAATAAACAATATAAATTCTACCAATCACGCGAAATGGATACACATGAGAAGGGATACAGAAGATCTTGACCGATCTACTACACCGTAATGGTCATGACAATCCACCAAGTTACATGTAATGTTGAATTTAAAACAGAAGCAAAGATATCCTTCACAGATATAGGAAATAAGATATAAATTATTATTAATGTGTAGCACATTCATGTTAAGTAGAAATGCGGATCTTGCAGACGAGGAACAAACAAACAAACCACCAACCTTAAAAGTTACAAAAGTTAACTTAGGTTACAAAGAAAAAACGATGAGCTACATAATTAATTGCAAATTACACAACAACATACCCAATTACTGAAACTTGAATCTGAATCAAACCTCAAACTATCTTCAGTGAATCAAGCGTAGACTCTTTCAAATTTGTTGTCCACACAAAACCAGGCGCATCTTCCCTGGGTCCTGCAACTGATCTATAAACATACAGGTTGTCTACAACACATTCTTCTGACTCAGAATCTGGAGGTCCGCTCTCATCAATGACCTCGACATTCAACCTCGGGTGCTTTTGACCAAGTAACTTACATGCTCGGTAAGTCACAAGACACGACGACATCCATAGGGATCGCATTGTCTCCAGCTTCCCCGAATTTGCAAGCAAGGCTTTATCTCCAAAAGGGCAATCCCTCATCTCCAACTTCTTCAGATTAGTGCACCCTGATAGAATGTGATGTAGCCCCTCGTCACTATTTCCAGCGAAAGCT